>JAPQWS010000104.1:19895000-21095000 GCA_028651295.1 Catharanthus roseus | reverse complement strand
GGTAGAAATGAAGGAAATTGATGCTGACAGTAAGTTGTCAGGTCAGGAAAAAGTTTAAGGAGCCCCTGTTAGAGTCATACGACTTACTTAGAGATGTAGCTGTTCTATCATGATTATGACTAATAAAGAAAAGCATACTGTATATGTTGTTATCCAATTCCAGGTAGGTTTTGGAATAGAGCATACCATAGCAAATTGTGACAAAGGCAAGAAGAATTCTTGATGCAGAAGAACAAGAAAAAACATGTTCATGGTACTAGGAACCAAATAAGCACATATGGAACTACAACATAAAATGGTCTGGTTAGCCATGGTCCATGGGGTTTGCCCTCATGACTATTATTGACTGGATAGAGTCTAATTTTAAGTTTTTATTCTTGAGTTTCATAAAAGTTGAATTGTATGTGAGAGAAGATGTGAAAAGAAAGTAAAGAAAAACTGAACATCTTTCATAATGGAACCTGTACAAATACAACGAATGCCTACCCATCCAACAAACTGGCTGCAGGTAAGAACAAGACAGAAAGTAAAACAAGAGAAAAACCCTTATTTTGTTTCACTCATCAGCAAAAACTAATACGAGAGCACCTAAATGTGGGCAAAACAATAATCAAAGAGGAGCTTCAAAATCTAAGCTAAGTTGAACAGTCAACGCTGTCAATTACATAAATACACAATTCATTCCTAAGCCATGCATAGATAGCACTTTATCAATTACTTAATAAAATCAGCATCTTCGGCAAGCTTTTTATTTTATTTAATTTTCCTTTCTATTTGTATCACTTTACAAAAACGTATTGGAAAAACATCTGTACAAATTGTGTACTAAGTATACAGATCTAAAACAATTCAAAGAAAAGCCACATGCCATCAAAACATTAATGGTGAATGTTACCAAAGCAGATGAATACATCTTCTACCATTTGACATCCAGGGTGAGAGCCGCTTGAGGGACAAGGATTGATGGGAATTTTGTAAAGGAAACATTAGACATCAAATTGCTCCAAGCCTTTGAGTCCACTTGAATAAATGGCTTGACCTTTTTAATAATTAAAGGTCTCAAAGCCTCCGCCTCTAGTCTCGCAACTACCTCAAACAATACACGCTCAACAGTAGGCTTTGTTCTCCACTCAGCTACTGTACTCCATCGAGTATCATTGCTGTGAATATCTCGTTCAAGTTCCAGCTGGAAGCGAAATAAGGATGATGCAATAACTTTTCCATTTTTTGAGCCTGAACCTCCATTTTTATTGATACTGTGACCTACAAAGCTCAGCATAATTTTTTCCATCAAAGCCATTCTCCTACTTAGATTATCCATTGAAGATACCCACTTTCTGCGGAAGTGCTTGCTGTAACACTTATCTGGAAGCAATTCAACTGCTCTCTTTGATGGGAAAAAAGTTTCAATGTGTGCCTCGGGGTTTTGAGTTCTGTAAGCTACTACTGTTGCAGAACCTAAAACACGTACAGGAAGCCATGCCACGCATAATGAAGGCTGAGAGTATCCAAAATTGCTCATAACACTTCTGTTCATCATAGTATGAGTATCACTTGAACGGAAAAGGGATATTTCCTTAGCACCCTTCACTTCTACAGTGATTCCTTCTCGAACATAAATATGCTTCAATCCAGCAATTGAAGTATTCAGCTGATAAGTACATAGAAAAATTTTAAATGTTAGGTTGGAAGGTCTAAGATATTCAAATGCTTCTAGCATGAGAAACCATGAAGATATGCAAGTGAGATATCATGTACGAGCTTGCAGATAAAATCACCTGGAAGAAACAAGCTAGAGTACGTCAGATGATAATATACTACACACATTACACCTATACCTACACCATATACTCTCCGAAGGCGAACACAGTTACACCAACAAGAGCGACTAGGAAATCAAGAAACTTCCAGGAGAGCAAGGAAAAACTTCGATTTAAAAGAAATCCGACAAAATTCTCTTATAAGATGGAAAAATCGTCATGTATATCTAAAGATTATGACAGAGAATATTTCACAAGGTTACATAACTTGTCACATTCTTTTCCCATATAGTGTAACTAGTGATGCACTATCAAGCTTGAAATTCAAATACTTGATGACTAACGAAATCTTCTGTTCTTAACACTAAGAAATTATCTTCAATATTTCTTCCTCGGACAGTTATGTTCTATACCCAACTGCCTTGTGTGTCCAAGATGGGATTAGCACAACAAATGGTTGTTCTGCACCAGTTTTCTAGCTCAATAATTATTTCTTTCGATTGCTACTGGCTATATCATGTGCTTGGAACCTATCCAAAGGAAGAAATTAACAGAATCCCGGTTCTCATATGGCTCGAAAGAATTGACAGTAAAATGAATAAAGCGATCGCCATCCCTTGTCACAACTCACAAAGTTGCGGTTAGTGGTCTCTTCTACGAAGAACACACCTAAAAGCAAGCTCAAAACGAAAAGTAATGGAAGAGAAGAATAATTAAAAGAACCTTACCGGCAACATGAGACTGAGCTCATGGTCTCCGCTAACACGCAAATGAAAGGGGCCCTGAATTTTGAATGTATCAATCACTGTCTTGGAGCTAATTTCTTTAATCAAATCTTCAAAATTGGATTCCCTTTTTACTCTTTGTATTTTCTTCCACCGGGACACTTGATCCAATAGCTTGAAAACGAATGCTTTTTTCCCAAATCGAACTTTAAACTCATACCTCTTAACATCACCAAACTTAATTTTTTTTACATCAAGATTTGAAATTCTAAGGTCCTCCAATTTCCACTTCTCCTTCTCCGCAATCGCCTTCAATACACCCTACGTTAAGGAAAAAGCAAAATTAGATCACTAGAAGTATTTAGCTCGGGAATCAGTTGAATTAGCAGTTAAAGGAGTAGTTAACTGAGCAGAGACTTCGGCGACCGACCTCAAAGAAGGGAGAGAGTTGAGAGCGTTGATGGAGCTCCTCCTCCTGTACAACGGCGTCGGAGTAGGGATAAAGGAAGTGAGAGATATTGAAGTCCAGAACTGAAGAAGATGGAGAAAATGAAGAAAGAAAGCTGAGAAGAAAAAGAGGGAAGATAGATAACTTCTTAAGCATTATTATCGCCGGCAATGGTTTAGGGTTACCGATTGTCGACGGTCAGGAGAGCGACGGAGATGGAGACGGAGATTCGGGCAAAAGGCTGTATCAAAACGACGCTACTTCAATCGGAGATCTGAATCTGATTCGAGCTTCAAAATGACAGATGCACCCTTCTATGCTTTTTGATTTTTTTTTCATTTCGAGAAATTAGCAAAATTGGTCCTAATACTATTCAATTTATTTTAATTTAGTCCTAAAATTATTTTTTCCTTTTTTAATGGTAAAACTCATTTTTCTTTTGTTTCCAATATTATTTTCCTTCAAATATATTGGTGGTTATTTACTCTTTTTTTCTTCCTAAATGCATCAACTAAAGTGAAAAATTAAAAAAAACAAATATAGATAGCTTTGTGAATTCTTAGACAAAAAAGTTAGAAATTGTCAATTTTCTCTTAATCAATAACTAATACAAGTGAAAAACATACTTAAATTTTGATAAATTCAATTCAAAGGTGATTATAAAGACCAATATTTTTTTTAAAAATAATTTTAAGATTAAAATTATAAAGAAGAAAAGTTTGATGGTCCGTTGATATTCTTTTTTCAATTTTTGATTTTTGTAAAAGATAAATTTTATGTGAAAGAATATATGGAATCAAATTTAAGAAGTTTTGGGATCAATTTAACTTATTTCTCTTTTTTTTTTTCCCTTACAAAAAGAGGTTTGAAAAGCTAAATCATCTATTACATTTTGTAATGATATATCATTACACAGTGTAATTTAATTTATATATTCTATAAAATATATATTAGAAAGTTTATTAAAAGATTTAGAGTCAAAGAAACCCTTTTTGAATTAGTCAAATTGATTTAGAGTCAAATAAACCCTTTTTGAATTAGTCAAATTGATTTAGAATAATTCCTATAAGGAATTATTAAATCCAAATAATAACAATAGTTGTCAATTACATCAGTAATTCATATGCTCAAAATGATCCATACATATATATATATATATATAAAATCAAACAAGAGAACATAAAACCAGTAAACCTCATATTAATCAAAAAATAAACCATTATAATGATAAATTTGTTTAAAAAAAAAAAGATAAGAAATAGTAAAAGTCAAGAACTGCATGTAAACCTTCTTTCATAGGATTTTAAATCCATTTTTCCAGTTCTTCCTGAAAATGGAAGATCAAAAATTTTATACAATCATATAAGAATGAAAGAAGCAGCAGAAGCCAGCCAATGACTTTAAGCTATTGGCCATGGCTGTAAATAACAGGCTGATGGAAGAGATGGCCCGTTTTCGAAAACATAGGTTTATGTAGGCCAAATTACAGGAGTATTCACACTGGCTCAAAAATGAGCACCAAAGGTCATTTGAATAATTGGTTATCGATGTGGAGGATCAGAAACATAGGGGTCTCTCCAAAAGCAAGTATAGCCATGGCGTCGTTCCTTGCTTGCTGATAACTCTCTGGAAGTCTAGAGGTGGGCAAATTGTCAAGAAAGTGCAACTGTGTTTTGAGTTGCAGTTGGGCTGGGAAGAGTGTCGGATACTCTAGAAGGAGGCCAGTACCGGAAGACTGATCTACCAACAATGTTTTCTATCGGAAGGGGACCCCTGAAAATAATCCAGAGACCACAAATTGTTACGAGCTAGTTTCTATTAAAATTTTCAAATTACTAAAGAAATAAGTAAAGCAGCAAACTCAGTTGAAATGCTTGAGAAGTAACACTACCATCCAATACCTACCAGTTATGGGAATCGAAACTGTTATTGCGGTTATCCCCCATGACAAAGACATAGCCCTCAGGAACAAGCTATAGAAATCCGATATAAGGAGCAGCAATCAGACTATGAAGAACTGAACCTTTTGGGGGAAGATGAGAACTTTATATGTTAATCCAATGGAAAAAATAGGAACACATACCACCGGCTCCATCTCATAAGCAAGTGGTTCTAAGATAAAATCTTCATCCTGAGCAATTCCATTAACCAGCAATTTTCCATCACGAACCTATACTTACAAAGTAGAAGAAAATTAAGTAAAGAATAACATATATGGACCTCATCAACTCTAAAACAAAAAGAACTTAATGATAAAAAACGGGGATTAAGCAAATAGAGAGTTACTCACTTCGACATAGTCACCACCTTTTGCCACCACTCTCTTTATGAAGACATCGCTTGAACCATAACCAATCTCCTGCAGAAAAAATAAACAATTAAGATTTAGCTCCATGAAGTAATATTAAGATTTGACATTGGCTGTCCACCCAAAAAAAGAAAACCCGACATACTTGAAGAATTGGAGGAGCTTTGAATATGACTATGTCTGAAACTTCAGGTTTCCTGAAAACATATGAAACCTGAAACAAGAAGGGAATAAGATTAGCTGCTACTCCCATTGCAAAACGGGAAGGCTGTTCTCATCTACAATCCAAGCAACATTGATGTCAAGGTACATCCATGGAATAACAAACTCCAAAAACCAGGTGGGGAAAATATAATTGAACAGTAAAAGCAGTAAGTAGTATACTACTCCCAGTATTCACTAGATTTCAGACAATTGCTCAAGTCATTGCCAAAGTGATGATCTTAACATTAAACAGACACGTCCAAGAATATGTATATAAATAATCAACCATAATCACATGCAAAATGCCCAGGTACAAGCCAATATTCAAAACTAACCAAATCCAATCTCACATCAAGGAATCTGAAAATTGATTATGACTTATCAGCACAAGGATCTTGATCAAATCCACTGTCATGTTCACTTCCAAATCGGCTTCTGATAATGCAAAAGAAATTAATCTAGTTCATAAAAGTTAGATGAAATGGCACCCAATTTGCAAGTGTTGTAACATCAACAACCATCATGCATTGAGTCTCAACAATTACTCGAACAAAAAAATCCACTAATAATATTTAATAATTATTCCTCAGACCAAAACACAAACTAAGCCACCAAATGGGTTACCAATCAGCAGAATTTCGAAATAATTTACAAAACCATACCATTCATATCAATAAAACCTCATGAACTAATCTTGCATTACCCTCAATACTGAATTGGTAGATAAGTAACTTCACAAGAACCGTACTAGGAAAAAGGTTTAGCTTAATACCTTCTCTGCTAGGATGCGGTCGCCTACATCAAGAGTGGGGCACATAGAAGCTGAAGGAATTGATCTAGGCTCAGCCAAAGAAGACCTAAACAGTATACTGACGCTCAAAGCAGTAAAAGCGGCTTTAGCATCATCAGAACAAACATTTAATAATTTTGACAGCCAATTGTTCCTTGAGAGCTTTAAATTATCAGCCATGGCCTCCGATGAGGCAGCACTACATGCATTCCTTCTTTCTTGGACCACGCTCTTTGCCCTACTAGTGACACTAGGCTGATCGGCTGTAACAGCCGTGCCTCCTTTATCCAGCAGCGAACTCGCAGAACCAATACTCGGCTGGCTACAAGGCAACCACTTAGACCCTTGTAACAAAAAGGGAATTATAGAAGACGGCTTCAAAGGCGAAACCCCAAAAACACCCATCATAGATGAACAATCAACAGACGAGGATGACAAAGAAGAAGAAGATTTGATTAAAGAAATTAACCCAAGAACCAAAGGATTCTTTGATTCCCCAAAAACTTCCCCGGCCAAAGTTGAGTACATCGACGCCGATGAGGAAGAGAAAGCGGATTTAGAAGCCATTGACTTGGGGTGTTGCCGGGGACGGAAATCGGATGAATAATTATGATCAGGCTTCGTTTGAAAGATCCGGGACCGAGCAGAAAATTCATGGAAAAATCGGCATGTCCCGGCTTTAGAGGTGGCAGATGAAGCCAGGTTTTGGGCAACGTAGCCGGAGTAGGTAACGGTGAATCGGATCGCCATAACAGCAAATTGTAAAAGACTGATGAAGATGTGTAAAATAGTGGGGTCAAAAACGAATTCGGAGGGTTGTAAAAGACCTAACAGAAGCCAAGAAATGCCATTGAAATTCAAGAAATCAGTGATGAATCGAAGAAACAAGGGTTGAATTGAAAGCCTACGTTATGATCAGCTGAAAGATTCAAGGAATTTGAAGAAAAAATGAAAGGATTACGAATGGATAATCTAAAGCGAGGGGAATTTGAGTCCGAGCTTTTCCTCAGAGAGAGGAGAGCTCAGGAGTCAGCAAAAGGCTATGGGGTTTGTGGCGCAGTAAACAAAAGAAAGTAAGGAGCTTGCGAGGGTTTTATTAGTGAAGACTGAAGGCAGCTGATAGTGGAGTATGTTAACGCCCTTGATTCTTATTTTAATTACGTAAAGGCCACTATTATTTTTATTTTTATTTTTTAAAATTTTACATGAAACCACTTTTAATTCCAATATGATAATTATGATATTTTCTATTGTTCATTAAACGTATTATTTATCGTATTATTTTCTATTTTAACTTAAGAGTCTAAAATGTTAGTGATAAATCATCTTGTACAACACAAAAATAATATAGAAAATATAATATATATCAATTTTACGAGATTTGCTCAATAAATGTTTGAAATTAAACTAGGGAAAGCAAGCACTAGCTCTTGTTTTTCGTTTCACATTATTAGTGAAAATAGGATGAGATCCTTTATAAAGAAAATAAATAATAATATAAAACGAAAATATAAAGGATTTGGAAAAAAATATATCTCGTTATTCACTTGCTCTCTCACCTCATTACATAAAGTTTCACGGTTTGGAGGTAACTCAACTATTCCTGGAGTTACAGAGTTTATATTAAAAGTGAACGTTCGATTCCTGGTGAAAGCAGTGTGAGAATTTTAATATCTTTAATATGTGGATGGTTTCTTGTGTACACAAGTCTTGGCCTTCTGCATTGCATGACCGTTGAGTAACATCATATAGTTTAGTAAAAATTTGAAGGTGAAGAATTTCGTCTTTTATTATCAAGAAGTGAAAAAAAAAAAAAAGAAAATGATCAATTGAAAAACTTTGGTATAGAACGTAAATAAGTTACAAAGATGATGGCATTTTTGTCTTCAAGTTATTTTCTTTCCAAGGCTTCCTTAATTGAATTTCGAAAAAGAAAAAAAAAATAAAGGTAGTAAATAGGCAATTTCCACCAATTTGCTGGAGAAGTTGCTTCGAAGCAACTTTTTGCTTTTCATGCTTTTATGCCCAAATCTTTTGGAATATTCAAATTTGCACCTCATATAATTTGCTATGAAATATTATTGTATCTCTGAATCTGATTGGTCCAATTAGCTCATCAAACATGCATTTTACTTCCTATTGAAGCAAAACAATTACTTAAAAAAACAATTATTAAAAAATATTACAGTGTAATAATTTAAACTTCTCTAATGTGAGAGATAGTTTATTATGCGCACTAAAACCTGATATATATAGTCTACAAAATTACCAGGTCAAAATAATTTATATCGCGAGAAGAGATTTCGACTCTTCATAAAAAAATAAAAAAATAAAAAGAGTCGATAAATTTAATTCGGGAATCTATATGTATAATGCGAAAAACATCATTTTTTCTTACCAAAATCTTCCTTTCTAACCCAATTCTCTCTAACTCATGATATATATAGATAATTTTGAATATTTTTTGCAAAAAAATATCAATTTTGAGATAAAAGAACCCCAAAAATTAAATTTTTCAAATTTTTTTTTACATTTTACGAATCTCCTGGTCCATAAATTGGAGCAGAGTCAAATCTCTCAATCCAGCGATCTCGTACACCCGCGATCTTCTGGTTTGACGATTAGGAGCGGCTTTGACCGCCGGAATGATCCATATATACCTCAAATACAACTTCAATGTTAATTATTATAATTTTAAAGTAAAGAGAATTTGTGTAGAGAGAGAAATAAAAGAAAAAAATTAAAATTTTTCATACCAGACATATCAATTTCCGAATTACTTTATAAAAAAAAAAAAAAAACAGTCCAAATACATTGTTAACTGTCCCCCCAGGCCCAGGAGGACCTTGGAGCTTCTACGTGACAAAAGCGCTTACATCAGCCGCAAAGTACTCTTTTTTTTTTTTTTTTAATTATGAATTTCATCTGGCCCTCTTTGACTTTGTCAAAGGATAATTCTGCTTTAATCATGTCATTTATTTTAGGGGACTTAATCATGTCAATATTAACTAAAATAAACGTAATATATTGGGTACAAAGTCAATGATTTATATTTTTGTACCTAATTAGTCCTACTACTAATTCAATTAAAATATTTTATTAAAAAATAATTATTACGTGGTAAAAAATTTAAAATCTTCCTAAAATATTAATTTGTAAAATTATTTATTATAATATATTAAGACAATAATATATGATAATAAAAGTAAATTTGTAAAATGATATTGCGGGAAGATTTTAAACTTTTACTGCATAATCATTATTTTATAATAAAATTTTTTATTAAAATGAATAATAAAAATTAATAAATTATGAAAATATAAATAAGAAGAAATGTATTTATATTTTATACAAAATAGATTGAAACTATAGTTTAATAAACCTTAAGCGGGAAATATAATTAATCCCATTAGAAAAAAGAACATTTCTTTAAAACAAAAAGATTTAAAAAAGGTTTTTGTCCAGCCCATACTGGTAAAAGGTTATTTGGTTTCTTGGGCTTGGGTTTGGGATTGGGCTTGGTCTTGGGCTTGGGCTTAGGCTTGGATAAGGAAATGAAAGCTATGGAATCGGCACGGTCACTAGAAGTATCATTGTCCAAAGGCCCAAACTAATATATTTTTACAATATTCTTATTATTTTTATAATAATTTTATTAATAAATCCCGGTATAAAATAAAAGATAAATCTTAATTTCAAAGATAAACTTGAAGAGAAAAATTACTACAAAATAAAAGGTATATAATTTTTTGTAGCATTTTGTGTACCATTCTCTGTATTAGCTTCCTTTTATAATATATTTTCCCTTTAGAAGTTTATTTTTTTTCCTTTGGGGTTATCTTTTATTTATTAGGTTTTATTAGTAAAATATACAAAATAAAAAAATGGTACCGAAAGTGATATAAGAGATCCGAGTCCAAAATAACGTGAATTAAAAGATATACTAAAGCATCATTTGTGAGTACTACTAAAATAAAACATATTAGAAAAGCCTTTTCTTAATTTGACAAAGAAGCTCGTGATTAATAAAGATGCACTATATAAATTTCATCTCATGCAATAATAATCTTTTTAGTATAAGAGGTACAACATTATTAGTAGTAGAGATTATATAAATATTAATGAAATTACGGCTCAACTCTTGCAACTCGAACTGGCATCACACGCTAATATAATAATAGCTTGTAAACTACAAATTGTATCTTCTTTTAATTAACAATCAATTACTCAGGTATCAAAACTTGACATGCCAAGTGAAATGTCTTTAATTTGAATCACCCACAAAACGGTTTAATATCGCATGTCAGTCTTATGATGCTGTTTGGATAACATTCAGATATTGGGTTCTTACAAAAAATATATATATACTTAGGTTATTTTCTTATTTTACGAAAAATAACAATAATAATTCTGCATTTGCACAACTCAATTGATTTTGAGATTGCAGAGTTGGTAGTAAGAACTAATGATCGAATCATGGTAGCGATAGTATGATAATTTTAACATCTCAAATTTTGATGTTTTTCTTGTACGTACCAGGTCCTAAACTTCTAATTTCCACTGCCGAAACTATGATATACATCTTATGCTTAAACGTCGTGCAATATAATGAAAGCGTTAAATAACAACAATGAATAATAGTGTGAGGTTATTAATTTCAATTCAAACAAACACAAATTACTAATAGTAATGTACTTATTAGTAATGAAACGATATGATCTGGTGGTGCCCCACCGGACCCACGGCGAACGGCGTGAAAGAGAAGCTCCGATTGCATGCTGTGAGAGTTGAGAAGGATGCATACTACTCATTCATGGCATGCAATGAAAAGCAAGCCCACGCCACGCCACGCCGACCCAGATATTTCCGATATCGGCCGCATGTGATCATTGTCGGGCTCCGCCACCACCTCGATTGTGGGGGTGGTTGTGGGGTCAATCCTCCTCCTCCTTCTCCCAGTCCCAGGTTCATTTCGAAGTTGCCGTCAACGCAGCATCCAAGAGACTGTCACAGAGAGACTCAGCTCAAGGGACCATTCTCTTTCTGGCGATGCACCAGATATTATGCATGCGTCCCACGCGCCCACCACCTATGCTCTCCGTGTCACCGCTCTACCCAAACCTTTTTTATTAATAATTTAATATTAAAAAATCATCAATTATTTTTTATAAAAAAAAATACAAATGTATAGAGATATTTTTTTCATGAAATTGACGTATAAAATTAAATTATTTTTTAAATAACTCGAATTCAAAACATATTACTTTACCTAAATAGAAATATTTACGTGAAAAAGGTCATGTCATTCCTCTCTTCAAACTTTTACCCTCTTCCTATTATTTAAACAGAGATTAAAAAAGTAATTAATACTCTCTAATTTTTTTACTTGTCATATTATGTTAATTTTCATATTTTTATCTTATCACATTATTGTTCCGAGTTAATATTCATTGAACTTTTTTATATTATATTCTATTATTAATAACGAATTTTAATATATTTTTATTCTTTTAATATAGAAACTAATAGAATAATAATGAGTAGAGATAAACTTTTGAAAAACATTTTAGTTTATAAAAAAAATATTAAAATTTTTTTTTTTAAATTGTGTGATATCTATAATGTGAGAAGAAAAAAAAATGAAGAAAGTATTTTATGAATCTTAGGGGGAAAAATAAAAAAGAAAAGGAAAATCCAAGAGGGATTATTATTATTATTATTATTATTATTATTATTATTATTATTATTATTATTATTATTATTATTATTATTGTTGTTGTTGTTGAGGTGAGGAGAAAACCCCACAGAATCATTGCCATTTCCCCAGGTGGAGTGGAAGCTCCAAATAGTACTAATTGCTAAGGGCTGGTGAAGATCATAAATCAATTTTGAATACATATGATGATGCTATTTTTATTTCTAATAAAAATAACTACTATTTTACATATTTTGGAAACATATATGTGCAATTATATCATACAATGATAAAAATGCAATGAGATAAAATTAAAAAAAGAGTAGAACTAGATGAGTTGAAATAAAAATAACACAATAAATATGGTATTTTATTGGTATAATAATTTTAGTATAATATATACTACGTTTTAAAATATTAGATTGAAGATGTCTAGGCTCAGGAATTGTTTAGTACACTCTCTAATATACACATTTTATAATAGTTTTATTAATAAAATTCTATAAAAAAAATTTTAATTTTATAAGATAAATCTTAAAGAAAAGTTACTAATAAAGAAATAATATTAGAGAATGTACTAGACGATCCTGAGTGATGTCATCATAAAAGAAAAAGTCAAATACAATTTGTATCCAAATGCAGGGCTCTTGTTTAGAGGAGACTTGTCCCAAAAATCGGTATGAACGTAGCTCAATTGATTTTGAAGTTACAGAATTAGTACTAAGAGTCGATACTTGAATCGTGACGGTAGCAGTATGAGTATTTTAATATTTTTAATGTGCTCGCAATTCATCAATCTACACGATTGTTAAATTATCATAATTAATATTCTTCATCTACAGATCGGGTAATCTAGTAAGCATTATAAAGACAGAATTTTGTTTATTGACAAAAAACAGTTATCCAAAAGAAAAAAAAATAATAAAGATAAATAAGTGGTTAAAGAAAAGAGATGTATGGTTCAATAATTTGACTCCGCTCACTTACTTACGATCCTTTACATGCTATATCAAATGAGAAATTTTGAGTTTAACTCACTTATAGGATAATGTAATAATGTATGTCAGTTTAATACTATTATTAAGGTTTTATGTTCTTCTATTCCTCGACGAATATCAAGGTATAAAAAAAAAAAAAAAAACCTGGTGATATTCCGACAAAGAAGTGGAGGACAAGGTGAGTGAGTGAGTCACCGGTGTGGTCAGTAGTTGTAGTCATTAGTCAAACACTCCCCACCACCACCGGTCCGGACATCTATCTTCCCTCCTAGTAGTAACGTCAAAACTATTGATTCTCCCGGCGGCCCCATCCATAAAATAATAAAAAATATTAAAAATTTTACACTTTTAAATAAAAATTTATACCTTTTTATTTATCTTATTCTTATTTATTTATTATGCTCTTATTAATAAATCTAAGAAGTTTCACACTTTTAAATAAGAATTTATTATGTTGAGAATCACACATTCGCTAATTAAAGAAAATAATTACTCTTTATAAATACTTTGGTAGTCCTCATTTCTTGAGGTACCTTTTACGATAAATTAGGTCTATATTGGCTGTACAATCCTGTTTGGTTGGAAAAAAAGTGAAAAGTAAATAGTTTTTTATTATATAATAATTTACTATTATATCAATTATACAAATTTAAGAGTGTTGTATATAAAGGATAGGAGTTTAGTTTAACATAAATTTGTAATAAATTAATTTAGATAAAATGCATTTTTTAACGTCGTTTACATCTCAATCTATATATTTTGGAAGGAATTTATTTCCTTATTATATCCCATTAACTTTTACGTTATAACTAAACAACACAAATAAGCCCCTTCTACCCCTTTCTTAATTTCTCCAACTAAACTAAACTGAGGGTAAATTTGTCAATTACTCATAAATATATTTTAGGTGATGCTTTTTATTTTTCCCATCTATTCCGCACAAAGGAGGAAAGGAAGGGCCCGCAATTTCATTATCCTGCTTCAATATAACCCTACCATAAGCCAACGTAGTCGCCTTGCATATAATGAGAACTCTACCCCCTTGTTTCTTCTTCAATCAAAATCAGAAGCCCACAAAGTTCAATCAATGTCTCTGATTGTACGCTTTTGTTTGTTCACATCCAAATCATAGAAATTCGCTGTTAATCCAACGGCCAGATTATTACCTTCCCTAACTCTTCAACAATTCCCATCCCTTTTCAAACCAAGCTCAGCTCAGCTCAGTATACTCCACTCTAGTAGTATTGCTACAAGTCTATATATTGTATTCTTCTGCATTTCTCACTCAAGCTTTCAACTTCAATGCCAATGGCAGAAAATCCAGAAAAATCCCTGCTAGTATAACAAAGAAGAAAAAGAAAAAGCTCATTAATTTAATTGTTTTTTGGCATTCTTCAGTAAAAATCTTGAGACTATGGAGGAGAGACCAGAGACAGAGCTAATATCAATTCCAGCAACCCCACGAGCTTCAACGCCTGAAATACTCACTCCTTCCGGGAATAGGTCGCCAAGAGGGTTGGCATCAACTGGGCCGGCATCTAAGGAGGCTAAATCATGGACGCCGACTTCTTTTATTTCCCCGCGATTTTTGAGCCCTATTGGGACGCCCATGAAGAGGGTATTGGTTAATATGAAGAGTTATTTAGAGGAAATGGGTCATTTAACTAAGCTTAATCCTCAAGATGCTTGGCTTCCTATTACTGAATCTCGAAATGGGAATGCTCATTATGCTGCTTTTCATAACCTTAATGCTGGTGTTGGATTTCAAGCTCTGGTTTTGCCTGTTGCTTTCTCTTTTCTTGGATGGTAAGTTAATTTTGTGATTAAGGTCGCTTAATAAGCTGATTAAGCTTTAATTACTTGTTGTTCTTGCTAAGAATTCAGAGTTTTGATGTGGGTTTACTTTACTTTGAGCTCCATTACTTCTTTACCATTACTTAAGAATCATTCTGATTTGAGGTCTTCTTGGATTAGATTTCAATTTGAATAAATGTGTGAAAAAATAGATATTTTCCTTAATTTTAGCCTCAGTACTAGCTGTTTAATAGTGTGAAGAGTACTACTTTCCAGGCTTCTGCTGCTATAGGACATGGAAAACTTTCTTTGGGATGTAATTTTCTTTTTATTTGGAACACTTTATTGATTTTTTTGAATAGAATATAGACTTGTTATCAAGGAACTTGATGTTGGCATTTTGTTGAATATCTAATGCGCATGGGGTAGTGCTTTCTTTTTCTTGCTTTTGTCAATTTTCATGATAGATGTGATTTGAATGGAGCCAAGAAAGATCCTTGAGGCAAGTCATATCCTTCCTTCCATCTTTTACTTTTACATAGAATGCTGTCTGGAGAGGCCCCCAGATTGGGTCTTTTCATAATTATCTTGCTAGCTTTCAAGGATTGAGACAGTTGGATTCCTCTTTCTGCTTTATAGGTAGCTCTTGATATTTGCACTGATATTTTTAAATGCTCTTTATATTCCTTTCTCCTTTAGGCACTTATCATGGTTCTTTTTTTCCCTCATTCTATTTCAGCAAACAATTCAAACTAGTTTTCTTTTTTAAAAATATTCATCTAATTAGTGTTTACTCAATCCAGATTTCTATTTATTTCTCAATTGTTTTAATGGTTATTTATTCATTTTAAAAAAAGTGCTGAAAATTTTGCTAAGAACTGTACAAATACATCCCTATTCTTCAGAGCTTTAACTAAACTATATTCTTTTGACATTTATGTAGGAGTTGGGGAATAATTGCCTTAACAATTGCGTACTTCTGGCAGCTTTATACTTTGTGGATTTTAGTTCAGCTACATGAAGCAGTTCCTGGAAAAAGATACAACAGATATGTGGAACTTGCACAAGCAGCCTTTGGTAAGAAAATCTAGTCATTCTAATTGAGTTGTTACCGGGACATTGCTGGCTTTTAGCTTCGACCAATAACAAACATTAAGGGGAAAAATGTAGTTTTCCTGTTTAATATATCATTGTGCTCCATCTAGCTGTATTAGAAAAGCCTTACATTATCAAATTTGTTAAAAGTATGAGGTCCTGACCTATGTAGTAACATAACCCTTTTGTTTTGCATACCTGTCCGTATTGCTCTATAACTGCTCAAATCATCTCCGCGCCTCCACATTTACTGTGGGTGGTTATACTAGAAAGATAGACACATGGAGTAAAAAGCCTAAATAAGAGTTAATATTGTTCGTTAATACAGAGGATGTTTGTATATCCATTGCTTCTTGATAATGAATCAGTGCATAATCATTTCCATTTTCAGCACTTAAACAATGACAATTACATTGAAACTTTAAATCAAGAAATGAAAATGATCTGCATTTACAAGAAGTAGATATCTGTTCTGAATTTAGTTCAGATTCAGGTATTTGTGCTGATGTTTTATTTCTTTAACTTTTCAGGAGAAAGGCTAGGTGTTTGGCTTGCTCTATTTCCCACTGTTTACCTCTCCGCTGGAACGGCCACTGCTTTAATTCTTATTGGAGGAGAGACCATGAAACTATTCTTTCAGATCGTCTGTGGTCCACTCTGTTCTTCAAATCCTCTAACAACTGTTGAGTGGTACCTGGTTTTCACTTCCTTATGTATTGTATTATCCCAGCTCCCAAACCTCAACTCAATTGCTGGACTCTCCCTCGTAGGGGCAGTAACTGCTATAACCTATTCCACCATGGTGTGGGTGCTCTCGATAAGCCAACCGAGGCCACCCTCAATCTCTTATGAGCCTATATCATTACCTTCTGCTTCAGCTTCTCTCTTTTCTGTCCTTAACGCGCTTGGCATTATAGCATTTACATTTAGAGGCCACAATTTGGTGCTGGAAATTCAGGTATGCTCTCTCTCTCTCTCTCTCTGAAATAAAATTTCCTTGAATTTATGTATTACAATTGATATTGAAATTTGTGATGGGATATTTTCAGGCTACTATGCCATCAACCTTCAAGCACCCAGCTTATGTGCCAATGTGGAAGGGAGCCAAGGTTGCCTATGTCTTCATTGCAATGTGCCTGTTCCCCATTGCCATCGGAGGCTTCTGGGCTTATGGAAACCTTGTAAGCTTTTCCTCCATCCTAATTTCCGATTTTCACTGTTTGTCGCGTTAACTATCAATGTATCAAATTTGTACAGTTGCAACTTTCATATCAACTGAGTAATGGTTATTGCCTCTTAAGGATATTTTCCTTTTGTTTGAAGTAATTAACAAAAGGGCGGGGACTATTTTATCGATCACTTTTACTCGTTTTCAGGGCCGTGATATATAACTTGTATACTTGCCTGTTGCTTAAAGTATAATTTCACTTCATGCAGATGCCTTCAGGAGGAATTCTTAACGCATTGTTTGCGTTTCATAGTCACGACATTCCAAGAGGACTTCTCGCGATGACATTTCTTCTCGTGGTGTTCAACTGCTTAAGTAGTTTCCAGATATACTCTATGCCTGCTTTCGACAGTTTTGAAGCCGGATACACCAGCCGGACTAACCGGCCTTGCTCAATTTGGGTCCGATCCGGCTTCCGGGTATTCTACGGATTCGTATCTTTCTTCATAGGCGTTGCACTCCCTTTCCTATCAAGCCTTGCTGGTTTACTAGGAGGACTTACTTTACCAGTCACATTTGCTTACCCTTGTTTCATGTGGGTTCTCATTAAAAAGCCAGCAAAATACAGCTTCAATTGGTATTTTCATTGGATTCTGGGCTGGTTGGGTGTTGCATTTAGCCTTGCCTTTTCCATTGGAGGGATTTGGAGTATGGTCACTAGTGGCCTTAAACTCAAATTCTTTAAGCCCAACTGAGAAGATTTGGACATCTTTCTTAATTCTTGCAAGTTTTGTGTTTTCTTCTGTTTTTTCATATAGATATGAATTTAGCAGAATGTTTGTTAGTTACTATGTTGGGGATTCTCCTACGTTAGTTGGTGAGTATTTGTATTCGTACAATAATATGTACATTTATGTTATTACGGCCGGCCGACCGGCTATTTCGGGTGGAATTGGATATCATTTACGTTTTAAATATCAGTTTTAAGACTAACAAACATCTTCTTTCACAAATAATTTAACTTATTAACGAGCTTAAATGACAAAGTTTGATGAAAATATGAATATAAAGGCTTTTTGTTTGTCCAAAATTAGATTGAGATGTAAAAGTTTGAAGAAATAACACCAAAACTAAACAAACCTTGGAGACGGGTACTTTTAAATAGACTTTGATTTTCAGATTTTTGCATTGAATTTAAAAATAATTTGGTTAGAGAAAATATAAATCTAAAAATTAATATTTGGGATTTGAACTTATAAAAGAAGTAAATGTATAATTTTATTCTTTAATAATATAATATATCCCAATAAAATAGTCAAATTTCAAAAGTAAAAGATTATAAAGTACACTCCATAAATAATTTAAAGATAAATTTACTTACTAAAAATAATTTAGGAAAAATAGTCCATTTAGTCTTGAAAGTTTAAGACTACTTAAAATTTATTTTATGTCGTTATGGTCTTTAAACAATTTATAATAATCTAATAAGATCATTTTGAAGTCAATTCATAAAGTAATTCACACGAACTACTCAGAACAAGAACAGTATAAAACAAATTTGTGTAATATGCAGAATTTTAACTTTTTTAATATCAAAGTAGTTTCTTGTGCATCATAACTTTTGACCTCTTTTCGCAAAGTATTTGAATCACTATAATTTACATTCTACGTAAAAATATTTAATAATATAATAAAATTTTGAATGTGAGAAATTTCGCCGGTTGCTACCAAATATTAAATAGGTGATGGTGCCAATTGTTGATAGGACTGGAAGAGGTTGAAGAATTGTTGGAGCAAATAGGGGAGTCTTGGCTCGGTGGTGCATGCGTCCTTCCTAATTCCTCCTATTTAAGGGAAGAAAAACACATGGGAGGTCACCCTACCCTTACTTTACCACATATGCATAGCTTAGCTCCATTGTTTTAGCTTACCCTCAAGGAAGGAAACCCCCCTCCCCCCCCCCCCCAACAGCCCCACCCCCCTCTATTTTCCATCTAGGCATACCCCTTTACGAATCTACCCAAATCTATACAGCTTCCATTAATTAGGTCGCTGCTGCTTCTCTAAGGAATTTCGCCCATGTTGAAAAAATTTATTACAATTGAAAAAATGTAATTTTGAAGGTTTTTTACTTCAAAATTTGATATTATTTTGAAAAAATATTTAAAATTATTCATATACATTTTTTATTTTTGTTTGATGTAAAAAATTTGAGTTTTGAATTAGAAAGAATTGGTGAAAAATTCGGCAAAAAAATGAATTTTTAGTACTATACTTATAGATTTTTGAGTTATATTTATTGACCAAAATTCTATAGTCATTTTCATGTCATAGGATCTGTATTAATTAAAGTCGTATAAATTAAATTTCGTAAATATTTAACTGTTCAAATAAGAAATCTTCAATTCGAATCACTTAAAAAACAGTTTAATATTACATATCAATTTTGATCATGCTCAAATTAATTATAACTTTTGAATACCGAATTAAAGAAAGTTTAGTTTTAGATCCATGTTAAAGAAGAAGATTTCTTATTAGTTTGGTTTCTAAATTAAATTAAAAAGAACTTTTTTGAGTCTTTTTTTATCCCATTATAAATGAGATATTTTAAGATAATCTAAATTTGAATATTAAATATAAAAATAAATACTAATTTTATTTCCCACCGGTTCTGAAATAAAGCAAAAAAATCACAGCCCTCATCAACTTCTATAATCCCTCTTATAAATAGACAACTGGATTTTCAATTTTTACATCCTTCAAAAAAACAAACCCATATTGAATAAATAAAGAAGAAACTCACCAAGTGCCAAAAACCACCCAAAAACAGGAAATTGTTTGTTTCTCTCTCTTCATTTTGGTCTAGAAAAATAAAATATTTTTCAAAAAAAAAAGAAAAAAGCCAATAAAATTTACATCACCAAAAACCCAGATGTTAACATCAAAAGCTCAGAACATGAAAAGACTTTGCCAAATGCCAAATGCCAAAAGCCTATCCCTTCCCACCCCCCCCACCCCCCACCCCCCACCCCACCCCACCCCCAATTATACTATTCTATATTACTACTACTTCACTAACTCTACTACTTTACTACTACTATATTTCTTAGTCAAATATTCTACACCTTCAAGATACCCTTCTTTTACCATCATAAACCGACAATCCCATGCCAAACACCAAAATCTCCGATTAATCAGAATCGTGTACTTCTGAATACTCAATAAAGAGTTCACGAGGGTTCAGAAAGTTCAAATTAATCAGATCATATACGGTTCAAAAAACCCACAACCCAATTACCATAAAGAGAAAAAAAAAAGCCGTTCGCCAGTTTTACTTGAGACCTTTGCCAGACATGGAAATAGCAAGGTCAGGCCAACCGAAGCAATCGGTACCATCGCCTCCTAAACCGCCTTCAACCCCATTTATCTGCCACGTGTTGCATCCTCCTGATGAAGTACTTCCAGACCCACCTGCACCTCCTTCACCTGATCCACCCCCCAAGCTTCCATTGCCCCCTACTACTACTACTGATTCCATGGGCCAGTCCATCATTCCAAGCCCAAAACTCATCCCATGTAAACCCGGCCCGGTACCCAGCCCGAACCCACCACCACCTCCAAAAGGCGGTAAATATGCACCAGCAGCGAAAGAACCGAAATTCGCAGGCTCCGGTACGGCCTCATTCAGGTTGACGTCACACCCAGCAAAAGACCCGCTTCCACCTCCCATGTGAACCGACCCGGTACCCATCTGTGACACCATAGAGACAGGTGTTGCGTGTAAAGGAGTTGTCATATCAGAAGAAGATGACGCAGCACTTGTGGTAGTAGTAGTGGTGGTAGAAGAAGTCGGGTTTGGACGGGGACGTTTATTAGAAGAAGCGGAACCGGATTTACGAGAGCCACCACCAACGGGGACGTTACGGAGAGTTCCACCACGTGTCCAGTAACGACGGCAAGATTTACAGAAATGGCGAGGCTGAGAAAGGTTATAGTTGTTGTAATAACAGAACTTTGTGTTTGTTGAGTCACAGCGAGGACACGGAAGGTGTTCGGGTTCTGTGGGTCGTGTCGGCATAGTTGAAAGCCGGACCGGACGGTGGTCTTGATTAATATTCTCCGACGTCGACATTTTTTAAACTTTTTTTTTCCTCCTCGTTTGTACTTGTTCAGGTGGGGAATTTGAAGAGGTTTTTTGGGAGTATAGAAAATGGAAAGGGTAAGAAAGAGACAAAAATATTCTCAAACAACAACAGAGGAGGGAGGGAGGGAGAAAGAAAGAGAAAGGGAAAGTGAAAGTGAGTGAAAAGGGCTTTGTTCTGGAAGTTGAAAGTGAGTTTTATATTAAACAGAGAGGGCCATGGATGGGGGAGAGAGACGACAATATATAATACGTTTAAGGGTCTTTTTAAAAACAAAAATAAAGTTAAGGTAGGGTTAAAGTTGGCAGTGACACCGGTAAATCTAGTTTAGTGGTAAAAAATGCTCTTTATTAGATAAAAATTTTAAATTTGTCACGTTCCTATTTTTTCATAAATAATTTATTTTTATAAATTTCGCAAAATCTTAATCTAAATAGAACTAGATTTGTTTGAGTAATTATATATATCTATCTTCCTTTTGAAATAAGTTTATTATTTTTTTAAATTCAAATTATTAATTATTAAAAT
The DNA here is from genome assembly GCA_028651295.1 of Catharanthus roseus. Taxonomy (NCBI): domain Eukaryota; kingdom Viridiplantae; phylum Streptophyta; class Magnoliopsida; order Gentianales; family Apocynaceae; genus Catharanthus; species Catharanthus roseus. Next base: position 21,073,345 of record JAPQWS010000104.1, on the reverse strand, counting down.
TAACACAAACGACTATGACATTACGTTGAATATAATGTTCTATGACGTTACGTTACGTTGAATATAATGTCCTATTCAATATCTGTTAAAGTTAACACAAAACGACAACTTACATGACGTTACGTTGATAGTACGCTTTATAATAGATTTGATGAGTTAGCTATTAACTGGTTGAAATAAACCAATCACTCTCTTCAATCCGATTCAACATCCGTTAAAGTTAATATAAACGACAACGTAACATGCATGATGGTACGTTTTATAATAGAGTTGTTGAGGTAGCTATTCACCCGTTGAAATTAATCAATCAGTTTCTTAAATCCAAGTTAACATCCGTTAAACTTAATACAAACGACAACTTACCATGATAATCTGACGTTACATTGATAGCTATTTATGCAATCACTTTCTTAAATCTGATTCAGCATTCGTTAAAGTTAATACAAACGATAACTTATCATAATAATATGACATTACTTTGATAGTACCTTCTATAATAGTTTTGTTGAGTCAGCTATTCAACTATTGAAATGAATCAATCACTTTCTTAAATCCACTTCAATATCCGTTAAAGTTAACATAAACGACAACTTACCATAATAATCTGACGTTACTTTCATGGTATACATTTTACAATAAATTTGTTGAGTTAGCTTTCACCATTGAAATTAACCAGTCACTTTTTTAAATCCGATTCAACATCTGTTAAAGTTAACACAAGCAATATTTCCATGTTTTTTTGAATTGAAACAATATTTAAATTATTTATTCAAGCAAAGAATTAAACTACTTGAATGCTCATAAGTCATACCATTCTTGCTATCAAATAAGCTCGTTTTTTAAATTAGGAAAAGAATGCTACACAAAATTACACTTACTAGTATTGTATTACTGTTTCGATCTTTTTAAATTAATCGATGATTTTTATATACTGAATTATTTTTCATTTGAAGCTGTTTGCACGAGTATCTATTTGAAAAACAAAATGAAAAAAAGGGGGTAAAATTGATTGCTAAAGGAAAAGTAATGGAAGAACACCATTATTTTGTCCACAATGCATATTGTAGGCTTATGACTTTGGGTTTGGAATGAATATAGCAATTGATTTCATCATGTCCTACATGTTCATTTTCAATTTTATTCTTTTGCTTATTTTGACCATCTTTGATCCATTACCTCTCTTGGGGTGACTCCCTAATTAACGGATTTCATAAATTAATTTCACTTTTAGGGTTCATTTGATTCTAATTTCATCATTATTAGCAAGTTTTTTTAAAAATATACATCAATATAACGATATATTAAATAGATAAACCTGCAATATATTAAGTAGAAGAAGCAAAATCAACTAAAGTATCAGCTGTTTTATATTTGAGATATGCTAATACCCTTGATACTCACAAACAGAAAGATGAATACGAAACCTATAAATATATTCGCGTAAACTTTCATTCGGAAAAAATTCAAAGTTTCTAGATTCAGCGTCGTAACTATATTTGCGCAATCACTTTCTAGCACAAAACAAGATACAAGTTACAAGCATCCAACAACTTCGCTCCAAGAATAATCGCAAAAGATTCTATTTGGTCGGTTCTATTCATATTCCCAAAGACTGCACAACTATTATACAGAATGACCTTCTTGATTTCGTATTTTGTTAAAATATAAATTAAAAATATTAACGTGTGCACATTTTTAAAGACTGCGTGACTATTTTCATAGGCTGATCTTCCTATGCAAATGCAAAATAAATTAAAATTTTAAATTAAACATATTCATGCGTTTCCCTTTTTATTCGTAAAAGAATAAGAATATAAATTAACCCCAAAATTTACTACTTAGTAAAAGATATTTTTAATCAACTGAGCTATTTCTTATTGCAATATTTACTTCCTAGAGTTGAACCGAAATAAAGTTAATATCCAAAAGAATATTTTTGAATGCTTTTTCTTTTTTTTTTCAAAAAAAAAGAAATAGAGTGGCTCGTGACTAATTATCAATCACTTAATGATAAAAAAAAAATCTTTATCATAATTGAAGTTTTGAATCCGAATCACACTTTTCATAACACATATAATTATAAAAAAATAAAGTGAATCTCATTATAGATGAAAATAATAAGAAGCACACATATATACTAATTGTTATTCAAAGACGAAATCTCCTATTTTTTAAATTTTCATCAAATTATTCGATACTTAAATTTAAAGAATGTAAATCAGAGCGGTCTGACAGCGACTGTGTAGAAATTTCAATATCTCTAAAGTGGGGATGGTTCCAATATGACTCACCATAATTTACGTTTTCCACATGAGTATCGGACCGTCTGACAAAAATTCTATAATAAAAGATTTCACATTTTGATTAAAGAATGTAAATCAGAGTAGTCCGGAATTGATACTAAGGGCTAACGTTCAAATGCTGACAGCGGTAGTCAGTTCGAGTTCTTTCTCTTATCTTACATTCAGTGAGCCAGTGTCTGTATATAGTCTTGGAGCGAGTTGGAGTGTCCTGTAAGGCAAGCATTTTCAATCCTTCTTCGAGCCTGTGAGAGAATCACAAAGGGAGAAGTTTCCGCTTTTCTGCCTTTAGCTTAATTTTCTCTCCATCAATGGAACCTGCTTCGCCTTTTGTTTTCATTCTCAGTCCATTAATCACCTTCAGACCTTTCAAACTCAGTTTCGATGTAGAAATTTCAATATCTCCTAAGTGAGGGGATGGTTCATTGTGCGCAGCCGTAATTGACTTCCAGTGTGAAGAATCGCTGGCTCACCATTATTTGTATCTTCCACCTAAGCATCGGACCGTCTGACAAAAATTCTGTGATAAAAAATTTCACATTTTGATAAAAAAATATAAATTAGAGTGACTCAATGCCGGTTTTCCAAATAGTTTAGTGATGATGAAGGAAGGGCAATGCCCCTCAATCTACGCATGAATGGATGATCCTCTCCTCGAAAAAATTAATTAAATAATTAATTAATTAATTGTACTGCTTACTAGGAAGGAAGTGGTAATAACATAATTTCTGACATCACCTCGTGATTGTCATATAGCGCCTCCATTCACTTTTTTCACACAAGCTATTATTATTATTACATACTATACAAGAAAAAAATTAATAATTATTCAGATCAAAATTTTAATTTAATTAACGATGTAAAATTATTAATATAAAAAAAGGGCTTTTATCCCTATTTCTTAATTCATAAGGGAACCAAACTCCCTTAATATCTCTATTTTTCAAGAGTTTAGACGGGATTTTGCTCCAAAACCAATGAAAATTTTCAATTTTGAGTGAGACTTATCCAATATCTATAAAGTTTTAATATCTATAATATCTATAAAGTTTTAAGATAAAAAGTCAAATTAATTTAATATTAAAAAATACTATATAAAATAAAAAATCAAACAAAATTTATTGATCTAACTAATTCGTTTTAATCTATGTTGGAAAAAGTTAGGACGAAGAGAGTATTAGGGAAAAGTTGTTCGTGTAAAACAAGAAATTAGGAAAAAATAATTAGCGGAAGATGAGCCTGCAAAGGCATAGCTCAATTGCTTCTAGATTCACAGTAAATTTACATAATTTGTACTAAGGATTAAGGTTTCGATATAATAGTAACAATGCAAGAGTTTCAATTTTTTCAAATGTGTGAAATAATTTTTCGTGCGTAACAAATAATGCGCTCTCAATCTATAGAATTCATGAATCACCATGATTTATATGTTTTATTTTGATATCAGACAGTCGGATGAAATTTTAAAAGCAAAACATTTAGCTAACATGTCGAAGTGAATTTAACAAAAAGAAGAGGGACAAGAGGTATATAATTTAATAGACGATTCTTCTTACTTAAGATTTTTTATACCAAAAGACGAAATTCTTCGCTCATAGAGCCTCCACTAAACTGTTCAACGCCTAAGTGAAAGATGTAAATCATGATGACTCAACGGCTCTGCAGATTGGAGGCCAAAGAATCACTACCCACATTGAAAAGGGGACCTTGTTACTAACTTTGCAACCCTAAAACTAACCGAACTATGTCCATACGGACTTCTTACTTAAGATTTTTCAACTAATGTTAAAGTGAAAAATTTTTAAATAATTATAAGAACAATTTAATATTAATATTTTACCCTTTGATACCTCTCATATTAATGGATAATTTTGGAATATTGGGTAAAAAGAGGAAAGGGAAGATATAAGAAGAAGAATAAAGTGGAGTTTGGGGTGGGGAAAAGGAAATGGAAATATTGGGATTAGGCAGATATATGGGGGCAGCCGACACTATGATTACTGTCGGAGAGCGTGGGGAGCAATAATTGGGTCTCTCTCTCTCTCTCTCTCTACCTCGTTCTCGTACTGTTCGGAAGCTGTGTTTCAATCTGCACTTGCCGGATTTTTCGGTCTCTCTGCATTTCTTGATTTTCTTCTCCTGCCATTGCCAGCCACCACAAACTCCCCCTTCCCCCCCCCCCCCCCCCCACCCTCCTTCACCACCACCTCCTCCTCTTTCCCTTGTACCAATTCGAAATCTCTCGCCCCTCATCAAACTGTCCGATGCTCAGGTGGAAAATATAAATCATGACTACTTAATGGTCTTGCAAATTAGTGGTAAGAAATTAGTGCACACAAGGAATTACCTCCTACATTGCAGATATTGAATTCCCACACTGCCGCCCCCTCATCAAACTGTCCGATGCTCAGGTGGAATATGTAAATCATAATGACTTAGTGGTCTTGTAAATTGGTGGTCAGAAATTAGTACGCACAAGAAACTACCTCCTACATTGCAGATGTTGAAATTCCCACACTACCGCCCCCTCATCAAACTATCCGATACTCAGGTGGAAGATGTAAATCATGACTACTTAGTGATGTTACAAATTGGCGGTAAAAAATTAGAGCGCACAAGGAACTACCTCCTACATTACAGATGTTGAAATTCCCACAATGCCGCCGCCAAGATTTAAACTTTCATCCTTAGTACTAACTCTACAGCTTCAAAATCAATTGAACTACGTCCATGCAAGTACCACCTCCTCTTTCCTATTCCTCCTTCTTCGTTTCTCTATTCATAACTGTACTAGAAGACCAGGGGCGGAACTAGTAAGGGACTCCAGAAAAATTTTGAAAATTTTAGAATTTATTTTATTTGTAAATTTAAAATTGTTTAAATAGTTTTGTATTTGAAATGCATCTATTTTATAAACGAACTTCTAATCAAATTTTAATTATTCTTCAACTCCTCAACTTTTTTATCCTGATTTTGCCATTACAAAAGACGACCCTATAGTGAAAAATACATTTTTTCTTCGCCATTTTTTTCCTTTTTTGAAGAAAAATATATTTTGTACGCATCATTAATTTTGTAATGGGGGTTTTTGATGATCTTAATTGGTTCCGGGTTGGAGCCCATTTTATTGTACGATTTGGGATGCTGCTGTGTACTACATAGTAACCACCTTGTTTGGTGGGAGTCGCCTAGAAGGAGAAAACTACATTATTATGACTAAGTTTTTTTCTTTTTTACTATTTTGGTGGAAAAATGATAAAAAAAATATAGATTTTAATATGTATTTATTGAATCCTTTAATCATCTTTAAATTATTATTTCAATAAAAGAATATAATAAATTTTAAATTTATTAAAAGTATCATAATATATATTTGGTTTAAGAGGCACGCAGGGAGCAATGCATAAGGGCTTAAGGAGGAGGTTTGTCAAGAATTCAGAGGGGCTCTTGCCCTGCCTCATGCAGGCATGTACAGAGTAGAGAGAGAGAGAGAGAGAGAGAGAGAGAGAGAGAGAGTAGAGAGAGAGAGATGGTCAAGAGAGAGAGAGAGAGAGTCAAGTCTAATTTACTCAGCTGTCTATTTCTCTCAGAGCTTCTCTTTCAGATTGATTCTCTCTCTCTCTCTATATCTCTCTGTGATTGTTTGTTTCTTCGTTTTGTCATTTTCATACCCCATAAATGAATCAAAATCATCCCATCCATCCATCAATATTAAACCCAAATGAATCCAACGTTAATAATCAGACGGGAGAATCTCTCAGACTCAGAGCCTCTCCTTCTCTTCTCTTGTTGAATCTTGATATTTGCATGCGGGACAAAAGCGTTGATCATTACATTAGCTGACCCATGTCCCTCTCCATGTCTATAATATATGCATTAATCAATGTAAATACCAGCAATTTCGCACTTGACATGGATGCCATGAACACTGCTAAATCTTTTTCGAATCCGGTTATCTTTTTACTTATCTCGCATTCTTTTTTAATTTTTGTATTTTTATTTGTTATTATTGTATTATGAAAATAATATAATATTTAATAATTTTGTTTCGGTATATTTTCTAATTAAAATTTCAATATTTTTATTTTTTCAATCTAAAAATTTATAGAAATAATAATGAAGAGATGAAAAAATTTGAAGAGTATTTTAATCTATAAAAAAAAATCTAAAAGATTTTGTTATTTTCTTAAATAATATAATGTTGAACAAAGAAAGCAACTTATATCTCCTATATGTGATATTCTTTTTATGATATATTTTTTAATAAAATATATTAAGTATTTTAATCTATAAAAAAAAATCTAAAAGATTTCGTTATTTTCTTAAATAATATAATGTTGAACAAAGAAAGCAACTTATATCTCCTATATGTGATATTCTTTTTATGATATATTTTTTAATAAAATATATTAAGTATTTTAATCTATAAAAAAAAATCTAAAAGATTTCGTTATTTTCTTAAATAATATAATGTTGAACAAAGAAAGCAACTTATATCTCCTATATGTGATATTCTTTTTATGATATATTTTTTAATAAAATCTATTAAATATAATGTAAACCTTTAGGAGGAAAAATATCAATCCTAAAAAAAATTATAAATGAAAAAAAATATGTTATATATATGAAATGAAACTTTTATTAAAAAAGTAAGTATTCAAAAATAAATTTGAAATTCATGATTTTATTATTGAGTTTTATATAAATTAAATTATTCGTAAGAGAGTATATTATCTAAATAAAAAATATTATGCATTATATTTCAAAATGAAACCTAATTATTTTTTGAGGAAAAAAATTATGAGAGAGTTTTGTCGTATCGAACTTAATTTAACAATTCAAATAAATAATTAGATACCATTTAAATAAGATCTCGTTTTTGATAAAATTGAAAATTCAAGTTTGAAATTTGAATTATTTAAGTTTTGAAATATGAATCTTAAGTTTGAATGCTGAATTTGAATGGTAAATTAATTAATGATTGGTAATTATACGTATAAAAAAGGTGTTATAATTTTATAAATAATATATATTTTCAGATTTCAGACTTAAGTAAAAATTTTCACTTTAAATTTATAAGTACAATTAAACATATCTTAAACAATAAATAATTAAGTAATTTGTAAAAAAATACTATCAAATATACTTAAAATATTAAGGGCTTAAAAATTATATCAAATAAAATTTTAACTAATCTATTTTAAAAGGTAATTTATTATTCATCTTGTGAATTGACTAGCATAAAATTGGCCCGATGGGCCTACGCTTACGGGCCTTTATCAAATGAAATACTACTACTTACGAGTTATTAATATCTTAGAAGAGTCGCCTAGCAAAATATATATATATATATATATATAAATATATATATCTTAGAACCAGGGGTTCGGGTGAGTTTGAGTTTATTGGAATTTTGAAAATTTTATTTTATATTCAAGTCCCTTCAAATTTTTTATCTCGTGAGTGATTAGTTTGGTAATAGGCGATTACCTATTTTTTACTATTTTATTTGTAAATTTAGAATTGTAATGATTATTCCGTGAGTGATAGGTGATTACTCCTCATTGGTAATGGCGCAATTAAATAGTTTTTTGCTATTTTATTTAATTGTTTGAATAGTTTTGTACTTTGAATGCATCTATAAAATATACGAAATTATAAAAAATTTTTTATTGTTCTTCAGCCCCTACAAGTGGCGGAACTACATTGGGGCTCGGGTCCCGAAAAAAAAACTTTAGGAATTTGATGTTTTTACAATTAAGCCCCTCTAGTTTTGAATATTTTTGTATTTAGAATGCATCTATTTTATAGACGAAATTTTGGTAAAATTTTGAATGTTAATCAGCCCCCCAAGTTTTTTGTCCTGGTTCCGCCACTGCCCCAAACCTTTTTGTTCTGGTTCCGTCCCTGCTTAGAAGAGTCCACGCTAGTCGCTTTCTTTCCCTTTTGTCGTACGTAAAAGGGTTAATTCCTAACAACCTCCCATACTTATAATTAAAGTTTGAATTGAGTATCTAAACTTTTAAAATTAACAATTAGATATTTAATTTAACTTTTCAATAAAAAAGTTACAATATATGACTTGAAAAAATTAATTGCTTGTATTTTTTAACAATTGACGAGCCTGTTTCTTTAAATATCCCTCCTAATAACATAATTTCATTCATAATCGTTAATTATTTCGGCTTTTTTAAAAATTGAATACTGATAAACTTCCCTCCATTTGTAGAGTAACTATGGAAGCACAATGTATTTGAAATGAATTTCAAATAATTAGTGTTTCCGTCCTTGTCTTTAAGCGAGATAATTAAGGTTTCTCCTTAACTTCATCATAGATTTCGAATTCAAATCGTGAAAATGCAACTGTCTTGTAAATGACTTTTCCGCCTTTATAATCTCACATAAATGATCAGAATGACTTAAAAGATATCTTCCGTATACGCACAGACCTACACAGAATATCTCTCTATCTCTATTCCATTTTCTTTGTGAAGCTGAAAACAATCAAAAATTAAAATTGCCAAACAATAGTGCTAAGGTAACATATTCCATAGTTGTAGTAGCTTATGAAACTTAAAATTTTAGTTACTATAAAATGCATAACATAACATGCCAACAACTGAAATCATACATAAGAGGCACAAAATTAAGGTTATTACCTACTTGTGCACTTTCTTCTTATCTCCTATGGCTAAAAGGCATAGCCAACTTCCATGATCAATCTCTTGGCTTAATCATTGCTAGCAATGGATGAAGTTTTTGATTTGTAAGCCCCAGAGTATCCACATTGTCTCTCTCTCCTTCTGATAATCTCCATTCAAACTCCTGTATAAGCCTTGCAATAGTCATGCAAGAAATCGTCATGGCTTGAAGAGCACCCGCGCATGCCCTCTTTCCTATTCCAAAAGCCATAGTCTTGTGCATATCGGCTTGATCATACTTTCCATCAAGAAACCTCTCGGGTATCCAATCTCCCGGGCTATCCCACAAGTTCTTGTCCATGTTACATCCGTATATATTTATAGCAATCTACATGATATGATCCACATTTGGATTAAAAGAAAACTGTAAATGTATAAGAAGAGGTCATATGGAAAAGTTTAGCAGTAATAACCTCAGTTCCGGCAGGGACATGGTATCCTCCTAATTCTGTATCTTCGTCCACGTATCTTAGAGGAACTACGGGTACTGGACTGTGTCTCCTCAAAGTTTCATGAAATAGAGCAGACAAATATGGAAGCTGACATAGGTTCTCCTCAGTAACCTTATTTGTCCCACAAACTTCTACGATCTCACGATAAAGACGCTCCTGTGCCATTAGTTGGAAAAGGGAGCAAATGAAACTAAGATTATCACAAGCAAGTGGTAGAAATTCTTGCAAATGAGGGCAAACAGATAACCTGTCTTTCTGGATCTTTTGCAAGTTCATACATGGCCCATTCTGTAGATACCATAGTAGTGTCTGATGTTTCAATAATGACCTCCCAAACCAACATTAAAATCTGTTTCTCTGTAAATGACTTTGCTTGGGACAATAAGTAGTCAAGATAACAGTTCAATTCCTGCAAGGATATAGCTATATGAGAATATAAACTAAGGACATTTTGTTTTTGTTTTTTTAAGTGGAAAAGGTCAGATTACCTGTCCCGAATCAAAACGTTTCTTCTGTTCCTTAATAAGGGCCTTCATAACAGCTTCTCTGCGTGTATCCATTTGTTCAAGTCGATTTTCAAAGCTTTTATTGGGAATCCACTTCATGTATGGAAAGAAATCTCTCCAGTCCACTTCAATTGCACCATCCATTGGGTCATCCACCAAAACCTTAAATATCTGCTGTCTTGGAAAAGTCATTCCTAATTCCTCTACATATATTGACTCGACATCCTCTCCCAGAGCCTGCAAACACAAAACAAGCTTCAAAACCTACCAAGGGCCAATCCGAAATGAATTATTGAGTATGTCATTATTATTTCATGATAACTTACTTGTTTAAGAGCTAATCCAAACAGTTCAGACTGGAAATGTTTTCTGAGATTCACTGCCTCAAGGGGATCCTTACTCAGAGAAGCGTGCAAGTGTTTAGAAACATTCTCTAACAACACATCTCTGAGGGCACGGTGTCGTTTCTGATATGAACATAGAAATAAGCATCATGAGTAAACTATGATTATATCAGCAAGAACATCAATAAGAAAACAATAAAGGAGCTTCTTGGAAGGAACACCTGAGCATTTGATCCTAAAACACTTGTGAGTATACATCGCTTAGTTGCCTTGTAGAATTCATCGTAATCACTCATCGCAACCATGCTTTTATCAGAAGTGAGGATTTTTAAAGCATTTGATAGCTTTCTTGATGAAAGGGATGAATATCTGGTAACCATAGCCTGAAACAAGCCAATAAAATTGATAAAATCATTCGATTCTTGGGTCAATATTACAATTGACAATAATCAACATGAGCGCCTCTGACCGTATTAGGGAAAATAGATTTATGAGTTTCAGAATGTCATTTAAACATGTGAACAAAGCAAAGTGTGAAATGATCGTATAAATTTGGCAGTTAATTATGCTTGAAGAAATTCTAGGATACTAAAATTTCAATAGCATGACAAGAATAAAAATTTTAAAACTTTAGACTTCTAGACTTGTAACTATGATGTGGCAATGAAAACCAAATTGCTGTGTTATAGTCAAAACCCCTTCTCATTGGAAAGATCTCCAGATGAGAGAAAAGTTTGCATGTTATTACATCAAGGTATATATATTGAGAGGAGGAACCCTTTCATAGAGGGCTACTCTACTCCAATATAAGTTTCATAATCCTTTTCAGTACATCAATAGATCAAAACAACAAATTTTGAAATCCTTAAACAAAATGAACTATTTCATGAGTTTCTGCACATCTTGCATCTCAATTCTAAAATGAAATTCTTACACAAACTTTAGTTTAAGATCAAAAGATAAAACAGATACATAGGAAGATTGACAAAACTATACTAGATTGTAGGGGAATTCTTTTGTCCCCTTAAAATTCCATTTTTAGCCTGTCATGTTAAAGAAAAGATTGGGAACCAGGGATACCTCCTTGGCAACTTCATTGGAGTTGAGGACAACCATTTTGTTGACACCAGTTTTGATGGAATATATGGGTCCATAAGTCTCAGCCCATTTTGTGAAAGTTTTATGGGGTTTCTTCTCTTTCAGCTGTAGTAAATTCCCAATCACTGGCAGTCCTGGCACCTCTGCAATCAATCAACCATTGCAACTTCTAATCAGTGCCCCCACCCAAAAAAAAGCCCTTGAACAAACATTTACCTAAAGCTAGTCTAACTAAAACATAAAGGAAGTACCAGGTAAAGGTGGAAGGTTGGAAGATCCCCTCTTATGGTGATCATTCACATAAGCTTTGATAAACCACCATGAAAGACCACCGATAGCAACAGCAGGGCCACCAACAGCAACAATTGTGCCGAAAGGAAGTGCTTGAACATCAAGAATCCCTTCCATCAATGCAAAAAATTTTTACCCTGTCAAAAGAAAAGCTTTTGAATTTTATTAACTCCTGCCCTCTTTCAGCAACTACAAAATGAATTTATAGAAGTAACAAAAAAGGTGTTTACATGAAATCGGATGATGATGGTGATGCAGGGGGTCCAATTGGGGGGTTATTGTCAGAAATTGGAGTTTTCTTGCCTAAAAGAAACGAACATACCTTGGTAATTGATACCCAATAAGTTGACGGAAAGAAGACTGGAAATTTCGTCGTATTCTCAAACTTAGAGCAGTGGCCGAATATGCTTGACAGAGATTGAAAAACTAAAATAAACCATTTTTATACCCAGTAAGGAAGCCTACCTGGCGCCATTAGAGCATCAATTTTTTTGTAGTATCACAGTGAGGCATCCGGGAGAGGGAGCGTTTCTTTTTCTTTTCGAGAGTCATTATATTTAATGATTATAACTATTATCATTTATAAATGATAGTCAAAAACTAATTTAAGTCTATTTTCTTTTAAATTTAAAGAATTTTAATTATTTTTTAAAATTTTTGTATCTTAAATTAAGACAATAAATAATATAAAACAAACTATTTAGAATTTATATATTCTTGTAATATTTTTTCATAATATTTTTTTTACAGAAGATGTTATAAATGATTGAACCGAAAATGAATAGGAATAAAATTTAAGAAGAGATGAGATATAAGAATCATATTATTTATAAGTAATATAAAAATTAATATAAGTAATAAAAATACACATTATTGTTTTTTCAAGTTACGAAAATAAAATGTATAAGTAATTTTGTATTAAGTTTTTCAATAATTTATTTCTCAACGTGTATTAGCAATTATTCTACAAAATATTTTTGTATATGGAACATTTTTTTTTTGAAAATTTGTATATGGAAAATTGGAAAGGAATAGATTCGATCCGTTGATCTCCCATGGTTTGAGTATAACAGAGAAGATAAACGCAAAGAAAAAAATATTACTATCTTCGGTCAGAAATATAAATATTTTTAGTCAAAATTAAATTATCAAAATTATTGTCTATTTTTTAATTTTACCCTCGCTAATTCATTTATTATTGTCCTTTCTCTTTCTTTCTCCTTATTTATTGAGGGTAAAATAGAAATTTTACTTTAAAAATTACATTGTTTTCTTCATCCTTAATTCTTGTGCAAAATTTAAAATGACTTATATTCTGGGCCGGAGATAATATAAGAGATATTATAAAGAATGTTATAGACTACCGTGTATGCAAATTATATATATATATATAACTTGAGAGGTTGTAAATAGGTGACAATCTTGTATTTTTTAAGTGCAAAATCAACTTGAAAGAAGTTGAAAAAACAAGAATGTAGGAAAACTCATGATTTTAATTAATCATTAATGCTCTAAAGATTTTGAATCACCCAATAGACATAGACACATTAAAGATTGACTAGTTCTTCAAAAAGGTTTCAATGGCTACACCAATTTTTAGCAGGAAAAACTAAAATTTCTCAAGGACAAAACATCCTACGAATTTTAGCAAATTCCCCAAGCTTTTCGGACCCATTTTGAGGTTCTAACATTCTTGTTGATAAATTTGTTGTTACATTGTCTTAATACAAATATATCTCTGCACTGCAGCCTTATCGATATCGAATGCAAATTTCCAAATGAAATTTTCAACTATTTCTTCTTCTGGCTAGGCCTCTCAAGCTCTTCTTCCTCCATTGTTACGTATTTTCATAGCATAGGCAGCCTTGGGGAATCTCCTCAAGGCAGCTTAGGCATTTCATTCTCTAAGAAAAAAATGCAGGGCTCTTGCTATTTTTTGTTCCTTTCTCTCTTACTATTATTTTCTTCGTTTCATTATTCGTTTTCTTCTGCATTATCTTATGCTCAAGAATCATTCATTGCTCGACGCCAACTTTTATCCCTCCCCGAAAATGGAGATATTCATGAAAATTATGAATACACCGTTGATGTGAAATTTGAATTTCCCAACCCTAGGCTTCGACGAGCCTACATTGCACTTCAAGCTTGGAAAAAGGCTATATATTCTGACCCTTTGAATTTCACAAGTAACTGGGATGGCCCTGATGTATGCAAATACAACAATGTATTTTGTGCACAAGATCCTGACCAGCCTGGTACAACAGTTGTTGCTGGTATTGATCTTAATCATGGCGATATTGCCGGGTACCTTCCTGTTGAGTTAGGATTATTAACAGATATCGCGCTTCTTCATTTGAATTCCAATCGATTTTGTGGGATCGTGCCCAAGAGTTTGTATAGGCTCAAACTATTATACGAGTTTGATATAAGCAACAACCGTTTTGTTGGTAATTTTCCTGAGGTAGTCATCAATATGCCATATCTTAAGTACCTTGATATAAGGTTCAATAACTTTGAAGGAGATGTACCTGCTGAACTTTTTGATAAAGATCTTGATGCTTTGTTCTTGAATGATAATTGGTTTTCCTCGTATCTCCCTGAAAATTTCGGGAATTCACCAGTTTCTGTAATGGTATTGGCTAACAACAAATTCAAAGGTTGTATTCCTAGTAGCATTGGTAAAATGGGAAATACTTTAGAAGAAATTGTCTTCAGAAACAATAATCTTTCGGGGTGTTTAACTCCAGAAATTGGGATGCTTAGTGATGTAACAGTGTTGGATGTTTCATCTAATAAATTTGAAGGGAGTTTGCCTAAGACATTCAGTGGCCTTGAGAAAGTAGAGACTTTGGATCTTTCGAATAATATGTTAACCGGGTTGGTTCCTGATACGCTTTGTGGGTTGCCAAGCTTGTCGAATTTCACATTTGCAAACAATTTTTTCAATGTAAAAGCTAGAGAATGTGAGCCTAGTTTAAGGCAAGATATTGTGGTAGATGATACTAATAATTGTTTGGCAGAAAAGGAAAACCAAAGATCACAAAAACAGTGTCTTCCTATCCTCAGCAAACCAATTGATTGTAACAAGTTTACATGTGGAAGGTCTCATGGTAAAAGTCCAGGCACAAAAACAAAGCCACCAAAACCACAACCACAACCTCAACCATCACCAAATCCACCACAACACCCAGAAGAACACAAGCCTAATTCACCACCATTGCCAAGTCCTCAAGTACCAATTCCAGAACAGTCTCCAAAGCCTAAACCTCCACCGCCTACGCCACAACCGTCTTCTGAGCCAATGCCACCATCTCCACCCTCTCCTAAACCTGATAAACCTGATCATAAGCCAAAACATAATCCTCCACCCATTGAAAAATCTCCACCTCTTCCCGATCCTTTAATGCCACCACCACCAACACCGTCTTCGACGCCAAAACATAATCCTCCACCTGCAGAAAAATCTCCTCCACCATTGCCAAATCCTCCAACACCAACACCAACACCAGAACCATCTCCAAACCCCCCTCCACCAGTTGAAAAATCTCCACCATTGCCTAATCCTCCGACCCCAACCCCAAAACCATCTCCAAAGCCAGAACATCACAAGCGAAAGCATAATCCACCACCAGTTGAAAAATCTCCACCATTGCCTAATCCTCCGGCTCCAACACCAAAACCATCTCCAAAGCCAGAACATCACAAGCCAAAGCATAATCCGCCACCATCTCCTAAACCTTCAATGTCCTCTCCACCACCTCCTCCTATGTATTCCCCACCGCCACCGGTTCTTTCCCCACCTCCTCCACCTCCACCTGTACAATCTCCTCCTCCGCCTCCAATATACTCCCCACCACCACCACCTGTTTATTCCCCACCACCCCCACCCCCTGTCTACTCCTCACCACCACCACCACCACCACAGCACCAAGACATCATTCTTCCTCCAGACATTGGGGCCATCTATGCATCACCACCGCCACCCGTCTTCCCAGGATACTAAAATCATGTATTAATTCTTTATTTTTACTACATTTTTGTCATTTTTTTCTTGTTTCCAGTAGATTTTCATGTTCCTCTCACCCATTAGCTCTAATTAGTCATTAGGAAAAGGAGGTTTTTACACTATACATGAAGAAAGACATGTACCAACCAACATCTTTCTAATTACAGTCTGCAGATTAGGAAAGCATCAAAATTAAGGCATTGGTGATGCAAAAGTTGTAAATTTTGATATATAATTAATGTTACATCATAATTCTTGTTTATTTATTACAACTATTACTCTTTAATTAATTGAATCAAAATTTTTTCCATGTGGGTTTAGCAAATAAGTAAGATTCGAGTCCAAATTCAAACCATTAACACTATAATCAAATTAGGAGCTACGGAGTCAATCAGTATACTGTAATATAATTCGAGTCGAGTAAAGACTATTATATTAAAGTACAACAAATCTTATCTCGTAAATTTATCAAAAACGAAATTAGTATATTCTTAAATTCGCATATAAGTGATAATTTATAAAATATTTATCTTTTATTTAATAAATTTATTAATAGAATATTATAAAAAGAATATTAAAAAAATAAAATAGTATATGAATATGAAACTGGTATTGTATATCTTCTTTTTGTTAGCCCACTAGTCTCTGATTAGTTTTCAAATTTTCATCTACAAATTTTTAAAATTATTTACAAAAATAAAGATAAGAAAGATCATAAAAAAGTAAAATTTCTTTTTATTAAACTTCGTTAATAAAATTCAATCCAAACACAGTCTTGGATGCAAATGAATTTAATAGTTGCCAATGCAATCTCTAAAGCAGACAATGACAGAGAATATATATTAATTATATAGTCGATTCGATGTTTATTATAGTTTTTAATATAGTTTTTAATTAAACTAATCCACATGATTATGAGCGCTAAAGTTTTTAAATATTATTATTTATTTTTTATAATCCCATTTAGTCCAAGATATCGGAACGCACAAAGCTTTCAAATAACAACACAACACTATTTATTAGATGATTCGAATTCAAAAATTTTCACGTGACATATTATGTCAAGTAAAAATATTTAAGTGAGAAGAATTGTGCTATCGAATCACACGCCTCTTATTAAATTTTTTTTTGACGGGCACGCCTCTTGTCATTATTATTATTATTATTTGTAGCATGTTAAAAAAAATTATTAATCTAATAGGAACAAAGACGTACGTAACGTAGTAGGAACAATTTTCATGCACGTTAAATTATTATTCAACAATTTAGATGTTTCTTTTCTTGGGATTTGACTTGTTGACCGTCTTTTGAAAAGCACGGGGTATATATGTCTTTTTCCTTTTTTCCTTTTTTTTCTATGTTTTATAGTTCTTTTTCTTTTTTGTTTCCATATTTTATACCAGATAATGAATTGAACAAAAGCTTTGTATTATAGTGATTCTTTTTCTTTATAACATTCCTTTTGTTTTGTTATATATATATATATATATTGAAAGGTTAGTTTTGTAATATATTATGCATACTTTTCTTTTCGAAGGAAAACGTAAAAAAATATATTAAATAAATTTAAAAAACAGAAAAACGACAAAATAAATCACGTTCAAGAAAATGTATCAGAGGATAATCGAAATAATATATTTATCTAAATAATGCATAAACTCGTTATGTAGCTTAGATAAGAGAACATATCTAATTATACGTGATTTAATATGTATGACTCGTCAAATAAAAGATTTTTAACTTTATTTTTACGGTCACTCTTTAAAATGACTTTCTAGAATTCCGAAAATTCTGCATACCCTATTAATGGGTAAACTAGAAAGTTTATTTGAAAACTCGATTACATATCTCTTATGATTTCTCAATAGAACTCTTCGACTTGTAATTTTTGTTGTCTAAGCCCCGTCAATATTGAGTTTGAATTGCTTATCCAGTATCGGTTATCAGATTATGTTATTAACATATTTTCAGAGTTAACTTTAAGAACTTTTTCTCTTTCGAATCGATAAATAAAAAATTATAAATATTAATAGGATATAACAGATAATTTAAGAAAGTCAAAGGGGCTTTTTCTTGAAGATTTTGGCCAACTTTCTACCTAACTGGGTCTGGAACTTGATCAAATTATATATATATATATATATATATATATATAAGCGCCATTAGCGCACCAAAGTCCAAAACTTTACTCTGCTCCTATCAGCATTCTTGCATTATTATTATTATTATTTATTTGCTAAGTATTACTGTTTATTTATTTATATTTTATGATCTGAGGTCAAACTTTGGATGCCTGTGACAGGGATTTCATTTTTTTAAAATAAATTTTCCTTTACAAGTTAATTAAATTTGATTTTTTATACCTTTCTACCTATCTGACATAAACTCTATGACCACATCAAGTATATGAAATGTGTGAATGGGTGATTGAATTATTATGGCGATGATGTAACGTAAGCACAAATAATTTATAAAAATAAATATATATAATTATAAAATTTTATTTATAAATGGTTGAAAAAAAGGTAAAAGTGCAAAAAGTAATTCAATTTGAGATTTGAGACTGATATAATGAAGAGAAAAAATAGTTTAAAAAGTAGATACAATCAATTGTATGATTAGGCATACACGTGTACAAAAGTAGGCATACTTACTTTTAGTAGACCATTTTTTATGTTTGGTGTCGTATTCCCTCTTGAAAATGAAGCAATTGTAGGCATACAAGTGTACAAAAGTAGACACACTTACTTTCAGTAGACCATTTTTTATGTTTGGTGTCATATTCCCTCTTGAAAATGCAGCAATTGTACCCTCTGTATATAAAAATTACACAGAAAAATAGTTGTATCATTCATGTTAGATAAAGAATAGTTTTAGATGTAGTAGGCACACATAGTTGTAGAATTAGGCACACTCTATTGTAAAAGTAGGTACACATAGTTATAAAAGTAGGCACACTCGGTATTTAATCACTGAACTTAAAAAATACGTAGTAAAATTAATATAAATTTAAAATACACAATATAAAACATAACAGAATTCAATATTCAACTTGTATATATATATATTGTTTGATGCATACATCAAACAATATAACAAAAAAACAGAAAAATTCAAATAATATAGGCGCACATAGTTAATAAAATAGGCATATTCTGTTATAAAGGTAGATACACATAGTTATTAGAATAGACACACTATTATTTTACCTGAACTTCAAAAATACGTAATAAAATTAATATTCAACTTATATATAAAAGTAGGCATACGTAATTACAAAAATAGGCACATCTGATTATAAAAGTAGACACACTAACTATTAAAATTCAAATACATAATACAAAATAAATAAAACAATCCACAAACAAATTCGTGAAAATAGAAAGATAACGAAAATCAAATTAAAATTTATTCTTAATAAAAAATATAATTAATTATTATCTTATAATCATAATGTGACAAATAAAAAAAAAATTACATTCCGAAATTATTCTAGTAATAGGCAGTTGAGCTTGAGTAGAGAGTACTGGTCTGGACATAGCCAGAGAGGATTCCTTGACCAAAACGAGGCTATTTCTGGGTTTCTACTTGGCAGTTACAGTGATGATACCTATAATAATAATGGCAAGAAAGAAGGGGAAGGGAGAGAAGAAAGAAGAAAAGAGCATTCAATGCACACACCTATGGATTGATCAGAGCAGTAAATGAGAAATTTAAAGCTGAATAGGGATTACAATTACTTCTCCCCTCCTCCTATTTAGTTTAACTTGATTCCTCTCTGTCTCTCTCTCACACAACCTCTCAGTAAGATAAAAAAGGATCACTGTTTCTCTTCTTCTCTGAGGAATTCATCTTTCTGTAATTCAATGGTGTTTCTTCCATAAGCTGCTGATCTTTTGGTATGGTAAATTTTCCTGGGTTCTGTTGAATTTCTTTTCTTTTTTCCTTAATTCTAAATAGTTGTTTAATTTCTCAATAGAATCTTTCTATTGAGGGTAGATTGGGTTGCATTTTTGAATTTCTCTGAAATCTTTGGTGGTGGGGTTGGGTTGGCCACTTGGGTTCGGTTCTGTTGAACTACTGGACGATTATGGTAGGTGTTGAATTTAAGTGAAAAATGCCATTGGAGGATTTCGAAGCTGTAAATTTTTTACTTGGGATCATGAAGAAATTTCTTCGCCTTTCTTTTTCCTTCTTCTCCTCCGGTTTTAGACCAAGTCTAAACTAGAGATTCTGATTTTATCGCCATTTTTTTTAGATGTTTCAAAATAAAACGTCTTCGTAACTTCAGCCGACTAATCAGAATACATAAACCCTTTTGAGTTTTATCTGGGTTTTATTATTTTTCCCCCATTGTTCAGAATTGATCTTGGAGAGAACAGAAGTATATAGAAATTAATGCATCTTTCACTATGGAAGCCCTTATCCCGTTGTGCATCCTTAATCATAGACAGTAAGAAGAGAAGAGGGGATGGTTCTGGTTCTAATGAAAGGGGTAAGCCAAATCATTCAATTCTTCGGCATCTGCAAGAGAATAAACTCAAGGAAGCTCTTGAAGAGGCCTCTGAAGATGGGTCACTTGCAAAATCACAAGTCATTATTGATTTTCAAATCTCGAATGGAAATGGCAACTTGGGGAGGACAAGATCTCTGGCGAGACTCCAATCCCGGGAGGAATTCTTGCGTGCCACTGCCCTTTTTACCGACCAGATTTTTTCCAGTGAAGACTCAATTCCTGAGTTCAGTGATGCATTCAATAAGTTCTTGACGGTGTATCCGAAGTTCCAATCGTCGGAGAGGATTGACAAACTGAGATCAGATGAGTATTGCCACCTTTCTGATGATGGTGCTAAGGTATGCCTTGATTACTGTGGCTTTGGGTTGTTTTCTTACTTTCAAACACTTCAGTATTGGGATTCTTCTGCATTTAACTTAAAGGAAATAACTGCAAATTTGAGCAATCATGCACTCCATGGGGGTGCTGAAGAAGGTACTGCAGAACATGATATAAAATCCAGAATAATGGAGTATTTGAACATTCCTGAAAATGAATATGGGCTTGTATTTACTGTTAGTAGAGGTTCTGCATTCAAATTACTTGCTGAATCTTATCCTTTTCATACCAATAAGAGGCTCTTAACTATGTTTGATCACGAGAGCCAGTCTGTTAATTGGATGGCTCAATGTGCAAAAGAGAAAGGTGCAAAAGTTTACAGTGCTTGCTTTAAATGGCCAACCCTGAAACCCTGCTCTAGTGAGTTAAGAAAGCAAATCTCAAACAAGAAGAAGAAGAAGAAGAAGGATTCTGCTGTTGGTCTTTTCGTTTTCCCTGTTCAATCAAGGGTTACTGGTTCTAAGTATTCTTACCAATGGATGGCGCTGGCACAGCAAAACAATTGGCATGTATTGTTGGATGCTGGTTCACTAGGTCCTAAGGATATGGATTCATTAGGCTTGTCCCTTTTCCGTCCAGATTTTATTATTACATCATTTTACAAGGTATTTGGTTATGACCCGACTGGGTTTGGTTGCCTTTTGATAAAGAAATCTGTGATGGAAACACTGCAAAATAAGTGTGGACGTACTGGCTCAGGGATTGTGAGAATAATCCCAGACTATCCTGAGTATTTAAGTGGCTCTCTGGATGGTTTGGATGGTTTGGTTGGAATTGAAGAAAAAGCAGCAGGCCTAATGGAATGTGAGGAACCAGAAAAGCCTGGAGGCTCGAAGTTGCCTGCATTTTCTGGTGTTTTCACGGCCTCACAGATCAAGGATGTCTTTGATACTGAGGTTGATCAAGAAAACAGTTCAGACAAGGATGGTGCGAGCACAGTATTTGAGGAAGCTGATAGCATTTCCATTGGGGAAGTTATGAGAAGCCCTGTTTCCAGTGAAGATTTGTCATCTGATTACTGGATTGATTTAGGTCTAAGTCCAGTTAGTTCGGAGAAATCTAGTAAATTCATCAAACAGACATCAGTCTCACCGATGCAGCCTCCATGGTTTTCAGGCACGCAGAACAATGAGCCTCTCTCTCCAAAGGAAAGATCACAGTATTTTGGCAGCCCTGCATGTGATGGCAAGAGAATATACCCCAGGAAGCATGATGGTAATGTCTTGTCCTTTGATGAAGCTGTGAGGTCAGTTTCGAAGGACCTAGACTGCATTAAGGGGATCCCTGAAGAAGAATCTTTGGCAGGACCGGATACGAACTTTAAGGAGCTTGGAAGATATGCAGATGACATGAAGGTTGGAGAGATTCAAGAGGAAACTGAAAATTTTCTAGAATCAATATCTGCTTGTTCGAGGTCAAGCCCTACTTCAAATGGATACAGGGAGAAGCACCTCGCATCTGGCTTGTGTACTGAACCTGAGAGTTGTACAGTCCTTGAAATTTGCCCAGAAAAAAAAGAGAGCGCCATAAGGCGGGAGACAGAAGGTGATTTTAGACTTTTAGGAAGGAGAGAAAGGAATCAATTTACTGGTAGCAGATTTTTTGGTCTGGAAAATGGTGATCGAGTTGCTAGCATGGGCAAGAGGGTATCTTTTAGCTTGGATGGCGACCAGAAAGAAAGTTCAGGACACCTTTTTCCACCTGGGGAGGCTTCTGTGAGTGGTCTCTACGATACCAAATCAGTGAGTGATGGTGAATATAGTGATGAGCAAGAGTGGAGCAGGAGGGAGCCTGAGATATTCTGTCGTCACCTTGACCATGTTAATACACTTGGTCTTAATAGGACGACACTCAGGTTAAGATATCTGATTAACTGGCTGGTTACTTCATTGCTTCAGCTCCGTTTTCCCAGTTCAAGTGAAGGTGTTGGAACGGCACTAGTTCAGATATACGGCCCCAAGATAAAATATGACAGAGGGGCAGCTATAGCTTTTAATATTGGAGCGAGCAGCAAAGGAGGGATTGTTCAGCCTGAAATTGTCCAAAAAATTGGCGACAGATATGGGATATCTCTTAGTATTGGAATCCTCAGTCATATTCGAGTTGTAGAAAGCTCAAAACAGCTTCAGGGGGAGCAAGGGCTTGAAGAAACTGGCCTGTGTAAACCGGTTTCTAAAAGCCGGCAGCAAAGCAAGAATTTACTTGCTCGGATTGAGGTGGTTACAGTATCACTTGGTTTCTTGACCAATTTTGAAGATGTTTATAAGATGTGGGCATTTGTAGCCAAATTTCTGGATCCATCTTTTATTGAAGAAAACAGATGCTCTCCAGTCCACAAGGATCCTGAAGAGACATGAATAAAAGAGTTAAATAGTGCCTCACATCTGGAACATGTCTGTCTATATGCTAGTCCTTGCTAATGCAAATTTATTTTTGAAAGATGAATTAGAGCCGGAGCGCGCAAAGAGGTACTTTTCTTGGAGCATTGTTCATAATCTTCTTGCTCCAAATATATCTTCCTCTGAGCATATGATGAAGTTGATTCTTCTTGTTCCTTTGTTGTTGATTCATTATACTCTCTCTAGTTTGTAGATTTAGGATTATATATAGTTTTCGACGTCTGTCTCATTTAGAAAAGACTTTGACAGCATCAAATAGACCTGAGATTATTAGCTCAGAGCATCTCAACTCAAGCAATGCTAATGCTGCTGCTGCTGCTGCTTATTTTTGCTATTATTCTCCTTTGGATGAATGAGATATTCAATCAATAGTAGCTTGTGTTCCTAAGCCTTTTTATGGTGATTTCTTTTCTTCTCTTTTTGTCAATCACAGTCTGAAAAGAACACCAACAATGTTGCTGCCATGGATGTCCTGGTTAATCCTTGTTTACCTTTGAATAATTGAGTTTTGAAGGGGAGAGCATGCTTTTGCTTGTTGAAGTGAGTAACTCTTGAAAAAGAGTTCGATTCTGCAGGCGTTTTATAAGGCCAAGTTCGGAAACATATATCCGTAAAGGGTATAAGAAAGGAAAAGTTACCGTGTACTTGAATACTAGACATGCTTAATGTGTACATAAGACAAAACGAACTAAACAAGACAATATCCAATCTTCGAAAATAAGCTTCCCATTTTTTCTCTCTTTTTCTAAAAACACTAGTCTTGTGAATTTGTAATTATAATGGGTTTTACACCTATGCAAAAATATTAACGATTTTGAAAATAAGACAATTTTGTAATTACAATATCCTTTCTATCATTTATAAATAAGAAAAGAAATAGATAATGATAGAGAAATAAATGAATAAAAAGATGGGTAAAAATGAAAATGTTCAGTGTTTATTAAAAATGATAAAATTCCTCATACTTTTTTATCATTCTCAATAGGTCTAAAACCATTTATATTTTCGACCGAAAATAATATTATTAAAAAATCTCTATTATTTTTTGACTCTTTTATTATTCAAGAATCTCTATAGTTTTTCAAGGTATACCTTATATAATAAACGTAAATTACAAAATACGATAACCTTTTTTAGTACCTGTACTTTAACTCGTTATATGAAAGATTTTGAATTTGAGTCACCTTACAAACGGTTTTCTAATGCATATTAGTCCATTTGGATTAGAAAAAAAAAAAAGAACATTTTTTATTCGAAATAAATAAAAAAATAAATTATTTATGAAAAAATAGGGTCCAAAGTAAAATAAAAGTATAAAAAAAGTAAATAGATTTTTTATTTAAAATATAATCCAAATGCACATCTTCCCTTATTAAGTAATTACCTCGACCACGTGCGTAACACGCTCCTACCTTTCACAGAACTTCTTCATTCCACTCCAGGGGCATCATCGGCATCGCAATCTTGAATTTAGCGGGTGTATTTTTTTATTTTATTTTATATATTTTTTATCCAGTAGTAGTACTCCCTCTAAATAACTAATCAATTAGAGATTACCTATTTTTTAATTTTTTTAGAAGAAGAAAAAGAAAATAGTACTCACTCCAGATTGTTAATTGACACTAAACACCCTCTCTCTCTCTCTCTCTCTCTCTCTCTCTCTCTCTCACCTTTCTGTGTACTTTACTACTCTGCTGGCTTGCCAAGAATCATTAATTGTTCCGGAGAACCAAATCGGAGGTGGTGATTCAGGCGAAATATTGCAATTGAAATGATAGAATATCCGGGGGGTTTCGCAGAGGGTTTAATCAAAGGCAAAACGGTTTTGTAATAGGTTGGGGGCGAATTCTTCAAAAGATGTGGAATGTCAAGAAGCCTTCCTTCCTTGTGGATTTCGACCCTTCTTCAAGTTCTGAATCACTGGTAAAACATTTCCCTATTTTTTGCTCATTTTTTCTTTCGATTTCTTGATGATGTAAATGCCTCGGAGAGATTTTAGAAGGTAGATAGGTATATCAGGCATTTTATTTTAGGTTGAGTTGCTATTGGGGGAAGTCTGTTATGAATGAATGTTTTCATAAAAGGAAACGGTATGGAGCTTGGAAATGCTGGTGCTCGTTCTAATGAAGTATAGTGGATGTGAAAGTATTTTGCTTTCTTGTTGTCTTCAAATGTGGTAGCTGAAAAAGTTGTGAGAAGCTTTAATGAGAATTACATTCATCAAATCTGAAATAGTAATATTAAGGGCACCATCTATTTTATTTTATCTCTTTTTGTGAAAGATTTGGATTATATTTTTTAGGGTTTTGTTTCGAGGCAGCTGTTTGGTGGTATAGTTTGGATATACTCATGTTCAAGGTCCAAGGTTTTGAACATGGAGAGATTAATAAACTTTTCTTCTATGGGGTCAAAAGAGGGTAATAAAAATTCATTCATACTCATTGAGATTCTACTACATTGTTAAGATTGACATACAATGATTTAATCTGTTGCCTAAAAACACAACTGATATGCCAAGAATGAGAATTGCTTAACTAGGAGTTTGATGTCTCATGATGATATTACTTGCCTTCATCTGACCGAGAAAACTACTAAACTAATTTTAGGGTATTTTTCTGTTGCTTTGATGAAGTTTGTTCATGTTATGACAGTGGAAGTGTTTGATTATCTCATTGACAGAAAATTCCACCCAAATATGCAAAACACGTAGATGGAACAACACTAGGGATTGCTTTCTTATTGGGTCCCAGCGGGAATACCTGGCATGCTAACTTAGTTCGGCAGGATGGTGATTTCTTCTTCCAAGATGGATGGGCTGCATTTGTCAAAGATCACTCTCTCGAATCTGGCGATTCTTTAGTTTTCAGATATAATGGCAGTTTGCATTTCACAGTGCAAATCTTTGATCAGACTTCGTGTGAGAAAGAAACCGCATTTTGCTCTGAGTGTAGTCAAGATTTAAGCAACTCTGATAACCATATAGTGAAAAAAAGAGCTAGGGAGAATTCCACCTTATTGGATTGTATTATTGAAGGTATTCCTAAGAGAACAAGAAGTGCTCAGCATAGAGATTTAGGCAATAAGAATGGATGCCTGGAAGAAGAGGCTGGTTCTTTGGATGAAAGAACTCAAGGGAAAATCCTCTATGCGGAGAATAACAGGAGCAGTGCATTAAAGAGCATTGTTACTGTTGCAGTACCATCTGAAGAAA
This sequence comes from Catharanthus roseus, assembly GCA_028651295.1. NCBI lineage: Eukaryota > Viridiplantae > Streptophyta > Magnoliopsida > Gentianales > Apocynaceae > Catharanthus > Catharanthus roseus. Next base: position 21,047,143 of record JAPQWS010000104.1, on the reverse strand, counting down.
ATGTTGCCTTTGAGAGTCCAGGTAAACTTCTTGTGAGTTATCATGTTGGCAAGATAGTAGTTTGCTTTACATGAAAGGCAATCTAGTAATGTAGCCAAAATATATACTTGGGATGTACCATGTTCAAAATCCATAGAAATGAAATACTTCTATGATTGACACATTTCTCACTTAATTTTGAATTTGGAGCAGAGGCAACTATTAGTAACAGGACAAGCAAGGAAGAGTTGCTGTTATCAGCACCAGAAGCTGAGAGAGTCGCACGAGCATTTACTTCGTCTTTCCCTAATTTCATGAAAGTCATGAAGAGATTCAACATAAGCGGTTCTTATACACTAGTGAGGACACTGCTATTTTAGAAAAGTTGTTTAGGGATTTTCCTTTAGAATATCTAATTTTCTATTACTATGTTATTTCTTCAGGATGTGATAGATTGGTGAAACTCCAAACCTAGAGAGAGAATTGCTTTTGTAGAGTCCTATAATTCATCTAAGTCTCTCTGTTTCAGAATGGTTTAATATTGAACACCTGCTTGATTTATTCTCTAAATGTGCTATGCTTGATTGGGCAACAAGTAATGTTAAGATTTCCTATTTGAACCACAAACGTTCTGCTAGTTGCTCAGATTCTTCAATAGCTGTCTGCCCCTTCTTAAAGGTCATTGAGAATGCTTCTTGTTTCCTTAACATTCTTTCAGTCTACAGATTAAACTACATGATGGTCAATAGTGTTTATTCATTGCCACTTGATTGTCCGAAGGCTGTGGCTAATTCCCAGCAACCTTTCCTCCCCCTCCATGTCTTTGTGTAACGAGGATCTGTATTTGGTTGCTCATTTCTTTGTTTCTCATCTAATGCAGAATGTCCCATATCAGTTTGCCACGGCACACCTTCCTAATTGCAAAGTGAAAATTGTGCTTCATAATCTGAAAGGCGAAAGCTGGATTGTTAATTCAATCCCCACTACAAGAGTGCAAACATCCCATACTTTCTGTGGAGGATGGTTAAGCTTTGTTCGTGACAATAATATAAACATGGGAGACATTTGCATCTTTGAACTTGTGCATAAATGTGAGTTACAAGTACATATTATACGGGTCACAAAAGAAGGGATGGAGGATTGCAATGAGAAGGGAATCCATAAAACTAAGGTTGATGGTTCTTGTTCTGCTGTGAAAAAAATTTCTAGGCGGAAGTCGAAGAAAATTAACGTGAAATCTTCTAATGACTCCTTACAGTGGCTGACAAAAGTTGATAAGAAAGGTCATGGTCATGACAGAGTGAAATTTGGAAGTGCATTGAAGAGTTCACCTATCTCTTCTCAATCAATAAGCAGAGAATTAGGTAATTGCATGAAATTGATTAGAATATTGTTACTCTACATTTTCCCTTGTTCAGCAGTCTGCATTTCCTTCAACTGAAGGCTTTGATTTTGAAATTGGACAGTGATCTGGGAACCGGGTTCACAGGGTAGATTGGGTTCTCATACCAAGGGTTGCGTGTCAATGAAGTCCGCACCAGAAGAAAAAGTTGCAGCTCAATCATTTGTCTCCAGTTTCCCTCATTTTGTTAGAATCATGAAAAAGTTCAATGTCAGTGGTTCATACACTCTGGTAAGTATTTTCTCTATTGCATTGAAGTATATGTTAGAGTGCTTAAACATGAAGTATAGCTCTGAACTAGAAGGTTTTCATAATGTTGGAAAGCTTCCCTTTGGCAATTGGGTTATTATGAGTCTGACTTTGCCTTCTGTTTTTTCTGGTTGAAACTAGCAATGGTTGTGCTATAGACACAGTCTGCCTTCACATTGGGATTTCTGCTGATCCAATACTTTCTTTTCATTTTTCAACCAGGATTCCAGGAAAGAAACTTTGAACATTTTAGGTACAACGGTGTTTGGAAGAAGACAGTCCTGTCTAAGGATAATTATTTTAATTCCACAAGTTGTTGAAATTAGAGCATTTTTTTTTTTTGTCTAACTCATAACAGTTGCTGCATAGGACATTTTCTTGTTTATTTAAATGAATTTTTGCTTGCACTCTAATTATTCACTCTGCTCAAAATGCTTCATTTTTTTTTATTTCTTTTATTGAGAGATTTCTTCCTTCCAGAAAATACCCTATCAGTTTGCAAGGGAGAACCTGCCTGATTGCAGAACAGAAATTACTCTGCGTAATTTAAAAGGAAAGTGTTGGACTGTAAATTCAATACCGACAACAAAGGTACAAACATTGCATACCTTTTGTGGTGGTTGGATGGCCTTTGTTCGTGACAATGACATTCAAATGGGTGATATCTGCATCTTTGAGCTGGTGGACAAGCAAGAAATGCGTGTTCATATATTTCGAAATAGTATAAAAGGGATTGACTATCAAACTGGGAGGGGTTCTTCATAAGGAATCAGTAATATCAGTTGCAATATAGTGGTAAGTACATCTATCAAATTTTCTTTAGCGATGTCCTCTCTTTGTGATTTCCTCTTGCCTTTCAGTATTTTGTATATACCTAAGCAATATGCTTTCCAAATAAAATGTCCACCATGTTATACATTTATAATCAGCTTTACCTTATGTTTATTTCGGTTGTATCTTTTCTTATAATGAACAACACACTATCATATTTTACGTTGCAAGTGGAATGACTGTTCAGTTGCAACTGAAACTGAGAAGATTGGTTTTGAAATCTCGATTCATATTTTAAAGGGTTAGTGCACTTCAGTCAAGTATCAGTTAGCATTGTTTTGCAGGTTGTGCTGGAATTATTCGCTATAAATTCTGTTTGAATCTCTTAAAATTCAGAATGTGAATGAACTTGCACATAACTAATACTTTATCTGATATTCTATTTAACTTATTTTGTAATAGCATATATATGTTAGAACCTCTGGCTCTCTCAAGTAAAATGTCTACATGTGACTCGGAATAAAGATTTTTGGGAAGCATTTCGACCATTGACATGTTTAGCTTGGAACACAAATAACTTCACATCCACCATTTTCTTTTGAACAAATCGTGAATAAGGTTTAGATAGAGAAAAATGTTTCGAAAAGTGAATATTCAACTGATATAGGTGTTGCATTAAGTAGATATGCAGCTGGAGACTGTTATCTTGATTCTCATTGGTTTTGGTATTTTTCTTCCTTCCATGTTCGCTAATCTGCTGGCAGTTGCATCCCTTCTTCAGCATCTCAAGCAACTGCTCATCCATCTGCATAACTTTCCTGACCTTATTAACTCTACGGTGCTCAGATCAACTTGGCAATGTAAATTTGTGCAATGTGTCTGTGTAATGCATCCTCCTTTGGTTATTGACCAATAATCTGCTATTGTATGTCGTCCTAGATATCTTAAACGTGTGATATGTTGTTGCAGGATCATCAACTTGTCCGTTCGTTCTCTTGATATGTTGTAAACTTCTCTTATGACATAATTTGTAAAGTTTTTGTCTGCAGACGAAGGCTCCTCTCGAGAAGTCTAGGGAACTTGTTTTCATTACTCTGCTCGCTGTTCTGCCAAAAGGTCGAAGTTTGCAAAAACGAGTGTTTAAATGGAATTGTTGAGAGAGAAATCATTCCAGGTTGAGAAAGCCCATCTATTCCATATCCTTTTGGTTTTTATCATGCAATATCTCATGCTACTTTATGTGTTGTATACTTGCTTCAGAGGCAGGCAGGCAGGCTGCAGAAAAATGCTCATCTTTTGAATATTTTCTTTTTTACTTTTGTAAATTAAATGCACATTTCAGCAATCTCCCAAATTGCTGCAAAATTTACTTCATATCCAAACAGCTAACTTGTATTTTCTTACTGCTCTCTTATAATCTATCTCAGATTGCGAGAGAAGATTTGGATTAAAATTTGAAATGGTATTCGATCTCAGTTTAAAGGTTCGTAGAAATGAAGATGAATTGTTATTCATTTTTTTCCTGAATAAGAAAGCTATTTACAATCAAAACAATTTATAAACTTTTTTTTTACGTAATGAAAGGTAAAATTTGAGAGATCGAGACAATCATACAATGAATTATATATCGATGTATGTGTACAACACGATAAATTAATAAGAGAAACTCAGAATTATCATCTTCTTTAAATATAACTTTCTTCACTTTATGAGGTAATTTAGTTAAATTTTAACTCATTCAACATATAAAATGAGCTCGTGTAGATCACTTTAGAGAAATTAGTAAAAAATGTCCTTATATAGGGACGATGGGTGATTTTGGGCTATTTTATGTCGCATAGCACTCACATGTAATCCTTGGTACCAAAAGGCGAAATTTCTCGCCCACAGGACCTCTATCCAATTGCTTGACGCCGTCAAGCAGAAGTTGAAAATCATGCTGACTCGGAGGCGAGACACTGGTGCGCACAAGGAACTATCCCCACATTGGAGATGTAGAAATTCTTATACTGTCGCTGCCAGCATTCGAACCTTGGTACCAACTCTGTAGCTCCCAAACCAACTGAGCTACGTCCATGCGGGCCACATGTAATCCTTAATAAGGGTAAAATTGTCCTAATGTAAGCGTCAATCAACAAGTAGAATGAGTTGAAAATAACCGAAGTTTTCAGGCTATTGTCATGAGTTGGTTTCGTTAGTTAGACAATTTTATCCTTTATTAAGGATGACATGTGAGTGTTACATAACAAATTGACCTAAAATCACCTACAATTGCCGTATAAGAATATTTTCAGTCTTTATAAAAAATTATTAAATAAAAATAACTAATGAAATAAATAAGGTCTAGAAAGCTACTTTAACTTAATTTCTCATATAAGAAAGATGCGAAAATTGTTTGTAACACAAAAAGTAAAAATCAAAATTTATAATAGTAATAAATAAAAGTAAAGTAAATTTTACTGATATTTTGAGTCAATTTCTCAATTTAATGGAAGAATGGCCGCGTGGAATGACGATGAGCACTGCATGCAAACTATGGAAAATGCTCCCTCGGGGCTCTCATCACCACCACTCTGTGTTTTCTTCTGTCCTCCAAGATTTTTCTTTCATTCCGCATGTCCACTGAAAATTAATTATAGCTCTCTAATTACTTCTCTGCTCAAGCGGTAAGGGATTCTTCGTCAATATTTCTCTACTTGGCTAATTGATTCTTGAAATTCTATTTCAAGTATTTCTTGATACTGTTTGCCTGTGGATTTCAGGTGTGGATTTCACTGACAGCTGAAGAGAATAATGGGAGATGATTGCGGCGGTTGCCGGAAATGGGAGGAAGACATTTACTGGTCTCATTTCCAAACTGTTCAGTTCTGTCAGACTCTCCCCAGTGGCTATCATCAGCAACTGGTAATTAGAAATAGAATTTCTCTGTTTTAGTTTATTTTTACATGGAAATTGAAAGAGATGTTTACTTGCTGCCATGCATGTTTTCCTAATGTATTTTTTCTTTTCCTGATCTTTGGATCTAAATAAGTTGTAAACAAATTGTATGTTAAATTAAACAGCTTCTCTGATTGATTTCAAAATACAGCCCCCTTTTCTTTACACTTTTAAATCATCTGGAATTTGAAGGACGGACAACTGTTTGATGAAATGCATAAATGAATTTCTGAAATGGAAGAGGGGGAAAAACTGATTTTTCAGGGCCTTATTCTCAATCAATCATGAGAAGAGGACTTCATTCAATAAACTAACTTATGAGTAGACTAGAGGTGTGTGGTCCTATGGCGCAACTCCTTCTCCCTCACTTAGTACCTCCACCTGTCATGCCAAGACCAAGTGAGAAGTCTTGTGTTTGAGTCACCCAATTAGCAGTATGGGCTAGCTTGTTGAGGCCTTATGCCTTCCAATTCCTCGCGAGTTAGTCATCTGTATTAGTCTATGACTGTCATCGATCACCGGGTTACCCAAAAAATGTTACCTTCTGAGTATGGATTTACTCTATTTTAGCCTCTGATGAGTAATGACCTAACGTGTATAGTTGTTACTAGATTGAAGACGTGAGCTTTAACTATTTCTTGTGTTCATAAAAGCAACCCTGAATTTAGATCCTTCGTTTTTATTTAAGGTCCAGTAGTGTTCAGTTTGAGATTTCCACTTGGGAATCAAGGATATGGGGTAATTTGTTCCTTTGGTGCTTTACTTCATCTTTCTTACTTTTTCCTGATACACCTAAATGTTTGGAATAGAGTAATCTAAATCAAATCTGCAGGCCGTGCCACAAAAATTTGCCAACAATCTCAGGGAGAAACTTGCTGGAGTTGTTTCACTTAAAGGTCCTAGTGGCACGTTATGGAATGTAGAAGTGATAGCAGGGGGGGATACCTTGGTCTTCAAAGGTGGATGGAAAGAATTTGTTGAAGATCATTCTCTGGAAGAAAATGATGTGTTGATATTTAAGTACAGTGGTGAGTCGCGATTTGATGTTCTAATGTTTGACAAAGAAAGCTGTTGCGAAAAAGAATCTTCATATTTCGTTAAAAGATGTGGGCATACAACAGATGTTAACACTGGATGCAAGAATAAGGGAACATCTTCAGAATGTTTTGAAGTTGCCAATGAATCTTCACACGGTGCTGTTGATTTTGTTCCATCGAAAAGGCCTAGAAGCAATGCTGCAATGACATCAAAGCCTACAGAACAGTGCCCTCAAGCTGACAAGATTCAGAGTAAGCCCCTTCACAATTTAGATTTCTGCAGCATTAGAAATATTCTTCAATGAAATTTTTTTGGGTGCATTCTTATTATTCTTCTTGGTTTGACGTGTTGGGATTGATAATGAATAAGGTTCTGGGAAGCGAACAACTGCATATCCACTGCAGATGACATCCAACCGGAGGCCGGTAACAATGCAAGAGAAGGAAAAGGCTCTGCAGATGGCACATTCTGCATCTTCTGAAGGCTCCTTTTTAGTGATCATGCAACCATCACATGTATACAAGACATTCTATATGGTAAAAAATTCTGCTATCTTGTCATATTTCTTTGCGGTTCTTGTTTCCATCTTATCGTTATTAAAGAGATGTGCATACTTTTTAAGTGCAGTCAATTCCTATAGACTGGATAAAGAAGTATCTTCCTGTGAAGACCAGAATGGTGACACTCCGCTTTGAGGAGAGGAATTGGCTGGTCACATTTCACCGAAGGTTTTCTAATAATAATGGTGGATTCACAGTTGGTTGGAAGAAATTTGTGTTGGACAATTTCTTGGAAGAATCTGATGTTTGTCTATTTAAACCTGCCAGTAAAACACCAGAGGCAATGGTGATGGATGTTAGCATCTTTCGAGTGGTAAAGGAGGTCATTCCACCGTCTCTAGTCACTCCCCTCTCTGGCAGAGGGAGGAACAGAAACTTAGCTGCAAGGATGAACCAGAAAACTGATAATTGAGAGCTTCCATTCTCTGTTTTGTTTGTAAATATGTAGTAATGTCACCTAATGTTAAGGTCCTTTTTCAAACACATTTTGAATCATAAATAATGTTCTTAGGTGTATTAGTGAACTGTATTTGCAGATTAATGATCCAGCAGGAGTCTTCTCCCAGGGTGGGCATCGTTTCGGCTTTCTTTTTGGTGTAAATATTATCTTGCTGCTGCTTTGGCCCGACACTTCCTAAGCATTTCCATCAAAATGGCTAACCAATCATCAAACTTTCCAGACACTTCTATATATCACATAAGGCAGTAGTTTCACCATTCATGCTCATTAATAAGATTAACTGATTATTCAGGAGAAAATCAAAGTTAGGCAACTCTCCATTAATACCTGATATAATATAAATGAAAGTGGATCAAACAATGGCAGAGCATTTGCCATTTTTTCTGACAGACAGGTGTCTTCTAGAAATCAGACACCTGGTAAAGTAAAGCATTATGTTTTTTCCTCTTTCTTGTTTTTTCCTTTTCTATTTCTTTTCCTTTCCTCAATTTTGCATTGAACCCTTTATTTTTCTTTTACCAGCTTGAGATTACAGAGGCAGAAAAATGGAAGACGATGATTGCAGGACTTGCAAGAAAAGGGAGGAAGATATGTACTGGTCTCACTTCAAATATGTTCAATTCTTTCAGATTCTATCTGGGGAGTATCGTCAGCAACTTGTAAGTTCAAATCATGAATACTAATCTCCCTTTTCTCTTCTCATTCAGATAATTGTCTTACATAGAGTTTGATTTGGAGATTTTTGTTCATAAAATTTGAATTGTTTTTGAGAGGAGAGATAGATCAACAATTAAAATTTTGCATTTGGATTAGGGTTGAAATCATGTCCAAATGGGAACAGATCTGTCAAATTCCACTCAAAATTGTCTGTCTAGTCTATAACATCCAATCTTTTATAACACCTTAGACAACATTTTTACACAGGATAGGATGTGTCAGAGGATCTGAAGTGGGCAAATTTTGTCAAGATGGAGCAACAACTCACTTATTTTATGCATTAGTTGCATCCATATTTTCATAATAGTCAGTCAATTTTCAGATAATAATTTTGATGAATTACAGGCAATACCAGAAAAATTCACAAGCAATGTGAGAGGAACTATAGGAGGAATTGTTACAATTAGAGGTCCAAGTGGGACTATATGGAATGTGGGTTTAACAAGAGACAACAATGGTACCTTGTTCTTCAAATATGGATGGAAAGAATTTGTTGAAGATCATTGTTTACAAGAAAACGAAATCTTAGTTTTCAAATACAAAGGAGACTCAAGTTTTGATGTTCTTATATTTGATCATAAAAGCTTCTGTGAGAAAGAAGCTTGTTATTTTGTCAAGAAATGCAGGCATGGAGAATTAGGTAACAGTTCCAAATCGAAAGCTAATGGAATAGAAAGTTTTGAAGTTGCCGATGGACCTCAAGAAGAGGTCGAGTGTACTCCTCACGCGAAGAAATCTTTTGAAGCAGCTAATGGACCTCTGCAAGATCATAAGTCTCCACCAACCATCAATGTATTGCGATCCCCGGTTGAGCGAAAGATCCAAAGGAAAACCAAGAGTAAGAATTTTTCGTGCATTTGTTTTGGAAATTTGATATGTTATTTCTTGATGGAAAAAACTAACTTAGAAGAAAACTTTTTAAATGTTGTCAAGACAAAAGCATAAAGAGGAGTTTCTTGCATAGCTTGGAATTGGTATCTCATAGAAGGCCAGTAACTGAAGAAGAAAAAGAAAAGGCCTTAAGAATGGCTGTAGCAGCATCATCTGAAGATAGCTTGATCACGGTTATGCAGGCTGCCCAAGTATACGAGAAATTTTACATGGTAATCCAAGTCTTTTCGCGTTTCCTTCCTAGTCCTTTCATCGTTTTTGTAGATATAATTAATGTTAGTTGATGGATTCTTGAATGCATCTCTTGATAAAGATATTCAACGTTAAAAAAAAATGATGCAGACGATTCCTGCTAAGTGGACAAAGGATCATCTTAATGACAAAAGTCAAGAAATCATGTTGTGTGTGGGAGAAAGAAAGTGGTTTGTGACATTTGCTCATAGAGTTTATGGTGGATTACTGACGGGTGGATGGAAAAAGTTTGCGACTGATAACTTTTTAGAAGAGTTCGATGTTTGCCTGTTTGATATTATTACGGGAACAGACTATGCTGGAGTTGTTCTTGATGTTAACATTTTCCGCGTAGTTGAAGATGTGATTCCGCCTTCACAAGTGAAGTGACTGCCGCTTCAAGGTAAGTAACTGGGGAATTGGATTAAGATGTTAATAGTTTTCTCTCTCTAGAGTATATCTTTGTGTTTCATTATTTTCTGAAAATGTTGTTGATGATCACCTATGGGGAAGGAAACTTCTGTACTTTATGCAGCAAAATATATGGTTTAGACTCATTTTCATTTGAGACATGGTTTCTTGTAGCAGAATTTCATGTATGGAACTTAAGACCTACTTGGAAATTTCCTTCCCCATAATTGTTTGTTGCTTTTACATTCTGTTGTTATCAACAATGGGCCTTCTTTAAACCGGTGACTTCACTTGACACAATTGATAAGCGCACTGTAAATGCTTGGAAGGTTAAAGGTCCAAATCTTCTTTATAACAATGTTGTAAACCATTTAAGATTAGGCTTTAACCCCAACCCTTAGATCATACTTTCGAGTAAAAGAGTTACATTCTACAAACATTTCTTAGGTCGAGTGAGACCATATATCCCTAAATACCACATCTCAGAAGTATAAAAAGAATAAAGGTCCTACTTGAAGAGACATACAAGTATAGGATACACAAAACATTAATCGTTTAATCCAATTTTTGGTGAAAAACAGTATATACTTTAATGTAGAAATTCACCAATCTTAAAAAGTTTATAAATCGGGGAAAAATATGGCCAAGTCCAAGTGCCATAAAAATCAACAAAACCATGTTAGTCATTCATCTACAGTCTCCAAAACTATTGTTTGTTCTCTATTAGCATGGCATTACCAGTTCCATTAAAGGACACTCAGAAGTGAACAAGGCCTTCAAATAGTAAAACTAATGGAGAAGGCAGTTCTACAAAGCACTTCTGAAGAAGGTTGAATAAAAGAGCCAGGCTTTGGGGCCATAAACAGCATCTTGCAGATTTGGGAGGATTAGTCATGCGAGCTCTTCATTTGAAGATAGGCTTGCTTCCTCAGTTTGATGGTCTCTGACATGTAGCAAATAGTTGCCAACTAATAAAAGCCATCACCAAAGAGGTGAAAAGTTCAAAGCCTACAACCTTTGGAAAGTGCCATCCCAAACCTCGTCTCAAATAACTGCGGAAAATAGCGAGTAGTGAGAGAACTTAAACACTATTTTGATATACAAGAAGACAGACGTGCTCTTGTTATTCAATTTTGATATGCATAACTACTTCATTTAGACTAATCCAGAATTGTATAATATAGACCTATGCTTGGTCCACTAAGCACACATGGTAACATTATGAAAATGTATATGAATTTGCTTAAACATAGGGTCTTAATATACCAAGAGGATAACAAACCTCGTTATTGATGGCATTGTTGCCACAATTCCAGCACATGCATAAATGATAGGAATCAAGGTCTTCGGTTTGTTTTTCCGAAGCCAGATCAAAGATCCCAAAGCAGCAAGCGATATACTCAATACCTGAAATTGTGAAGTGCAGCAGGGAATGAAGCAAATTTATTTAAGGTGCCCAACAAAATGACAGAAATCCCTAGAACAAACAGAAAAAGAAAACTAGGCATGATAGGAAGTGATTATACCAAGTTTGCATTTGCTTCAAGGCCTTGTAAAACATAGTCCCACGTAAATTCTAATCCTCTAGCACCCACCCAAAGGGGCGCCAACCTATGCAAGACAGAATCAGCAAAAGCCCAACCTACCAAAAAAGGAAAACAAACAGTCAATGCCAAGAAGAGAACATATAGAAGTTCCAACCAAAGAGCACGCCTCTTGAGAATTAAAAGGAAGACAACAGAATGATAAAGGATTTCATATCAAACACCTAAAAGATCACTTACCGAGTCCGACAGCCTGAAACTTGTGATTTTGAGAAATATTTCTGTGGGTCAGCTGTGTTAAGGCAAAGTAAAGCCCTGCGACATCTATGAACCCAATCAAAGCCTTCAACAGTTCCTATGAGAAAAAAAAAAAAAAAAAAGAAGCAAGAAGCATCTGAAATCCTGAATTTCATAAGAAAATAAATGGTCTATATATCCTTAAATACTTTGAATTGGCAACATAGGTTATAATGCTTTATTCTCAAGTTTAAGAAGATCCGTATTGCTAACTTAAAGCGACTATATAAGCTCCAAATCACATAATTTGTTTCTCATAAACAAAAGGGTAAATGGCTATTTCCAATTTGCAAATCGTCCGATGACATTGATATTGGTCATGAACTAAAAGATAAAGACATTCAACCTTTTTCAAGATTGGGAGGGATAAACTTCCATAAACTACAAAAAGAAAATATTATCACATTCAGAAGCACATTTCAACTAGAGCCTTGGGTAAAAATTTATGCTGCCATACAAGCCGAATACCATTCTATAAAATGATAGCTGTCAAGAATGAGAGAAAGAAACAAAGAAACAAGAGAGAAAAGTTCAACATGACCAACCTGGTATGGATCAAAACTGTCACTTTCTGATACATTAAGAAATGTTGCCAGACAAACAAGCTGTGAACAAAAGAATTTTTGATTAAATGGATGCATTACAGATAAATATAATACTAGGTTCATCATATCAAAATGGTCAACTAAAAAATAGCATAGTAACTTACCTTTACCAATGCCGTTCCAAGATAGACAACAGCAGCTTTAATGGAAGTCCCAAGCGTATCATACTCAGACCTTGATCACATTACCATTTAGCATTAACACGGCTGATAATTCCGACATGAAAAGAAAAGAGAATCCTTTTTTCTCTTTGATTAGGAAACCAAGAACAATGAAGCCAGAAGGCAAGTTGGAAAGTACGATGATTTTGGTGTTAAGTTTCTAACATTAGTTATGTGCTACTCCTATAATCTTAAATCTTCATCTTTCTAGACAAAATTCTGTTAGCTTTAGTAAGTACAAATTTTCTAGGTCGTTAACTCTTCTGAATCGTTTTTCTCAGAATCAAATGAACATATACAAAGAACACCATTAGATAGAGCTCTAAATTATCACAATCATAATTATATCCAGGGATTTATATCTATATATACAAATATATTAAAAGAAACAGCACGACAGCATACTAATATGCAGTTAGCAGCTAATCACTCAAGCATAAGTAATCCAAATTGCAATTAACGATATCCGAGCTAATTAAGAGCTTAATAATTGAAGAAAAAGGGGGAAAATGAATTGAATTTCTAAGATCTTAGATGAATTATCACTTGAAACAAATATAAAGTAAGCAGTAGACTTACAAGGGAGTGGCAGAGTAGTAAACGGCGTGAGGTCCGAATGTCAAAATCGCACAGTTGAAGAAGTGAAATATCGTCATACCCTTTACTTCTCCTCTCTCTCTAGCTCTGTTTTCTACCTTCAACTGTCTCTCTCGCTCACTCTCTCTCTCTCTCTCTCTCTCTCTCTGCAACACAGACGGAGAAGGAGATCCCAACGTTGTTCAGATCGGAGAAGGAGAGGGGATATCGAGTTTTACTTATGGGCTTTGTATGGCCCAGTTAAGGAGTTCTTGGCCCATTATTCTCATAAGCATTGGGCCTCATCAAGAGTAACATAAGCTACATATCAAAATGGCCCAAATTACAAAACGTGAAACTTTTTCTGGCGCATTTATACCATTGAAAAACATTCAGAAACGTTTTAAGCAATTTTACGGAGAACTATTTTTCGGACTTAAATTTTCTAAAAAACGTGATGATTAGCACACGAATTCGGACCTTAATTGGAATGAGAAACTTTGTATGGTATATTTATACCACATGAAAAACATACCGAGTCATTTTGAAGAATTTTACGGAGAACTATTTTTCAGGCCTAGATTTTATTACAAAACGTGATGATTAGCACACGAATTAGGATCTTAATGGGAAATGTTAAACTATTTCTTGTGTATTTAAACAACATAAAAACATTCATAAACATTTTAAGTAATATTTTGAAAAACTTTTTTTCGTACATAAATTTTGTAAAAAAACGTGATGATTATCCAAGAATTTGTGCTTTAATGGGAATGTTAAACTTTTTCTGGTGCATTTACATAATAAAAAAACATTCGAAATCGTTTTAAGTAATATTTTTGGAAAACTTTTTTTCGGGGCTAAATTTTGTAAAAAACGTGATGATTAGCACACGAATTCGGGCCTTAATGGGAATATGAAACTCGGGCCTTAATGGGAATATGAATCTTTTTCTGGTATATTTATACTAATGAAACACATTTAGAAACGTTTTAAGCTATTTTATTGAGAACAATTTTTCAGTCATAAATTTTCTAAAATTCGTGATGAATAGCAAATGAATTTGGGTCTTAATTGGAATGTGAAACTTTGTCTGGTATATTTATACAACATGAAAAACATACCGAGTCATTTTGAGCTATTTTATGGAGAACAATTTTTCGGACCTAAATTTTATTTAAAAACGTGATTATTAGAACACGAATTCGGGCCTTAATGGGAAATGTTAAACTATTTCTGGTGTATTTATACAACAAAAAAACATTCAGAAACGTTTTAAACACTTTTTTAGAGAGCTTATTTTGGGACCTAAGTTTTATTAAAAAACGTGATGATTAGCATACGAATTTGGGTCTAAATGTGAAATGTTAAACTATTTCTAGTGTATTTATACAACATAAAAACATTCAGAAATGTTTTAAGCAATTTTTTGGAGAACTTTTTTTGGACCTAAATTTTGTAAAAAAACGTGATGATTAGCATACGAATTTGGGCCTTAATGGGAATGTTAAACTTTTTCTGGTGTATTTATACCGATGAAAAACATTCAGAAACGTTTTAAGCAATTTTACGGAGAACTATTTTTCGGTCATAAATTTTCTTAAAAACATGATAATTAGCATATGAATTCGGGCCTTAATTGGAATGCGAAACTTTGTCTGGTGTGTTTATACCACATGAAAAATATACAGATTCATTTTGAGCAATTTTACGAATAACTATGTTTCGGACCTAGACTTTATTAAAAAACGTGATGATTAGCACACGAATTTGGGTCTTAATGGGAAATGTTAAACTATTTCTTGTGTATTTATACAATATTAAAACATTCATAAATGTTTTAAACAATTTTTTGGAGAACTTTTTTCTCAGACCTAAATTTTGTAAAAAAACATTATGATAATGCACACGAATTCGTGTCTTAATGGGAATGTTAAATATTTTCTGGTGTATTTATACAACATAAAAACATTCGGAATCGTTTTAAGAAATTTTTTGGAGTACTTTATTTCGGACCTAAATTTTGTAAAAAACGTGATGATTAGCACACGAATTCGGGCCTTAATGGGAACGTGGAACTTTTTCTGGTGTATTTATACTAATGAAAAACATTCAAAAACGGTTTAAGCAATTTTACGGAGAAGTGTTTTTCGGACCTAAATTTCTAAAAAACGTGATGATTAGCACACGAATTCGGGCCTTAATTGGAATGCGAAACTTTGTCAGGTGTGTTTATACCACATGAAAAACATATTGATTCATTTTGAGCAATTTAACGAACAACTATTTTCGGACCTAAATTTTATTAAAAAATGTGATGATTAGCACACAAATTCGGGTATTTATGGGAAATGTTAAACTATTTCTTGTGTATTTATACAATATTAAAACACTCATAAACGTTTTAAGCAATTTTTTGGAGAACTTTTTTCTCGGACCTAAATTTTGTAAAAAACGTGATGATTAGCACATGAATTCGGGCATTAATAAGTATTAAACTTTTTTTGGTGTATTTACACAACATAAAAAACATGCAGAATCGTTTTAATCAAGTTTTTGGAGAACATTTTTTCGGACCTAAATTTTATAAAAAAATGTGATGACTAGCACAAAAATTCACGCCTTAATGGGAACGTGAATCTTTTTCAGGTGTATTTATACCAATGAAAAACATTCAGAAACATTTTAAACAATTTTACGGAGAACTATTTTTCGGACCTAAATTTTCAAAAAAACGATGACTAGCACACAAATTCGGGCCTTAATTGGAATGCGAAACTTTGTCTGGTGTGTTTATACCACATGAAAAACATACACATTCATTTTGAGCAATTTTACGGAGAACTAATATTCAGACCTAAATTTTATTAAAAAACGTGATGATTATACAATATTAAAACATTCATAAAAGTTTTAAGCAATTTTTTAGAGAACTTTTTCGGATCTAAATTTTATTAAAAAAAGTGATGATTAGCACACGAATTCGGGTCTTAATGTGAAATGTTAAACTATTTCTGGTGTATTTATACAACATAAAAACATTCAGAAATGTTTTTAGCAATTTTCTGGAGAACTTTTTTTTGGACTTTAATTTTGTAAAAAAACGTGATGATTAACATACGAATTCGTACCTTAATGGGAATGCTAAACTTTTTCTTGTGTATTTATACAACATAAAAACATTTGGAATCGTTTTAAATAATTTTTTGGAGAACTTTTTTTGGACCTAAATTTTGTATAAAACGTGATGATGAGCTCACAAATTCAGGACTTAATGGGAACGTTAAACTTTTTCTGGTGTATATATACCAATGAAAAAATCATTCATAAACGTTTTGAGCAATTTTACGGAGAACTATTTTTCGGACCTAAATTTTCTAAAAAACGTGATGGTTAGCACACGAATTCGGGCCTTAATCTGAATGCGATACTTTGTCTGCTGTGTTTATACTACATGAAAAAATACAGAGTCATTTTGAGCAATTTTACGGAGAACTATTTTTCGGACCTAAATTTTATTAAAAAACGTGATGTAATGCACACGAATTCGGGTCTTAATTTTTCTTGTGTATTTATACAATATTAAAATATTCAGAAACGTTTTAAGTAATTTTTTAGAGAACCTTTCTTTAGATCCGAAAAATAGCAAACGAAAAATCTTTAGAACCTTTCTTTAAGTAATTTTGTAAAAAAATGTGATGATTAGCACACGAATTTGAGCCTTAATGCAAATGTTAAACTTTTTTTGGTGTATTTACACAACTTAAAAACATACAAAATCGTTTTAAGCAAGTTTTTGGAGAACATTTTTTCGGACCTAAATATTGTAAAAAACGTGATGATTAGCACACGAATTCCGGCCTTAATGGGAATGTTTTATAAACGTTTTAAGTAATTTTTGGAGACCTTTTTTTGGGACCTAAATTTTGTAAAAAAATGCGATGATTAGCATATGAATTCGTGCCTTAATGGGAATGTTAAATTTTTCTAGTGTATTTACACAACATAAAATACATTCGGAATTGTTTTAAACAATTTTTTGGAGAACTATTTTTCAGACCAAAATTTTCTAAAAAACGTGATGATTAGCACATGAATTCGGGCTTTCATTGAAATGCAAAACTTTTTTTGGTGTGTTTATACAAATAAAATCATTCAGAATCGTTTTGAACAATTTTTTGGGGAACTTTTTTTCGGAACAAAATTTTGTAATAAACGTGATGATTAGCACACGAATTCGGGCTTTATTGGGAATGTGATACCTCATTTTTTGTATTTATACAAATAAAATACATTTGGAATCGTTTTGAGCAATTTTTTGGAGAACTTTTTTTCGGAACAAAATTTTGCAAAAACCGTGATGATTAGCACACGAATTCAGGCTTTATTGGGAATGTGATACCTCGTTTTGTGTATTTATACAAATAAAATACATTCAGAATCATTTTGAGCAATTTTTTCGAGAACTTTTTCTGGGAACAAAATTTTGTAAGAACCGTGATGATTATCACACGAATTCGGGCTTTATTGGGAATGTGATACCTCCCTTTTTGTATTTATACGAATAAAATACATTCATAATCGTTTTTGAACAATTTTTTGGAGAACTTTTTTTCGGATCAAAACTTTGTAAAAACCGTGATGATTAGCACACGAATCCGGGCTTTATTAGGAATGTGATACCTGGTTTTGTGTATTTATACAAATAAAATCATTCAGAATCGTTTTGAGCAATTTTTTGAAGACCTTTTTTTCGGACCAAAATTTTGTAATAAACGTGATGATTAGCACACGAATTCGGGCTTTATTGGGAACATGATACCTCATTTTGTGTATTTATAAAACATAAAATACATTCAGAATCGTTTTGAGAAATTTCTTGGAGAACTTTTTTTCGGACAAAAATTTTGTAAAAAACGTGATGATTAGCACACAAATCCGGGCTTTATTGGGAATGTGATAATTCATTTTGTGTATTTATACAACATAAAATACATTCAGAATCGTTTTTAGCAATTTTTTGGAGAACTCTTTTTCGGACAAAAATTTTGTAAAAATCGTGATGATTAGCACATGAATTCCGGCTTTATTGGGAATGTGATACTTCGTTTTGTGTATTTATACAAATAAAAATGCATTCAGAATCGTTTTGAGCAATGTTTTGGAGAAGTTTTTTTCGGAACAAAATTTTGCAAAAACCGTGATGATTAGCACACGAATTCGGGCCTTATTGGGAATGTGATACCTCGTTTTGTGTATTTTTAAAACATAAAATACATTCAGAATCGTTTTGAGCAATTTCTTGGCGAACTTTTTTTCGGACAAAAATTTTGTAAAAAATGTGATGATTATCACACAAATTCGGGCTTTATTGGGAATGTGATAATTCGTTTTGTGTATTTATACAACATAAAATACATTCATAATCGTTTTGAACAATTTTTTGGAGAACTTTTTTTCGGAACAATATGTTGTAAAAACTGTGATGATTAGCACACGAATTCGGGCTTTATTGGGAATGTGATACTTCGTTTTGTGTATTTATACAAATAAAATACATTCAGAATCGTTTTGAGCAATTTTTTCGAGAACTTTTTTCGGAACAAAATTTTGTAAAAACCGTGATGATTAGCACACGAATTCGGGCTTTGTTGGGAATGTGATACCTCGTTTTGTGTTATTGTACAAATAAAATACATTCAGAATCGTTTTGAACAATTTTTTGGAGAACTTTTTTTCGGAACAATATTTTGTAGAAACCGTGATGAATGCACACGAATTCGGGCTTTATTTGGAATGTGATACCTCCCTTTGTGTATTTATATGAATAAAATACATTCAGAATCGTTTTGAACAATTTTTTCGAGAACTTTTTTCGGAATAAATTTTGTAAAAACCGTGATGATTAGCACACGAATTCGGGCTTTATTGGGAATGTGATACCTCGTTTTGTATTATTGTACAAATAAAATACATTCAGAATCGTTTTGAACAATTTTTTGGAGAACTTTTTTTGGGAACAATATTTTGTAAAAACCGTGATGATTAGCACACGAATTCGGGCTTTATTGGGAATGTGATACTTCGTTTTTGTATTTATACAAATAAAATACATTCAGAATGGTTTTGAGCAATTTTTTCGAGAACTTTTTTCGGAACAAAATTTTGTAAAACCGTGATGATTAGCACACGAATTCGGGCTTTGTTGGGAATGTGATACCTCGTTTTGTGTTATTGTACAAATAAAATACATTCTGAATCGTTTTGAACAATTTTTTGGAGAACTTTTTTTCGGAACAATATTTTGTAAAAACTGTGATGATTAGCACACGAATTCGGGCTTTATTGGGAATGTGATACCTACCTTTGTGTATTTATATGAATAAAATACATTCAGAATCGTTTTGAACAATTTTTTCGACTACTTTTTTCGGAACAAAATTTTGTAAAAACCGTGATGATTAGCACACGAATTCGGGCATTATTGGGAATGTGATACCTCGTTTTGTATTATACTACAAATAAAATACATGCACAATCGTTTTGAACAATTTTTTGTAGAAGTTTTTTTCGGAACAATATTTTGTAAAAACCGTGATGATTAGCACACGAATTCGGGTTTTATTGGGAATGTGATACTTCGTTTTGTGTATTTATACAAATAAAATACATTCAGAATCGTTTTGAGCAATTTTTTGGGAACAAAATTTTGTAATAAACGTGAAGATTAGCACATGAATTTGGGCTTAGTTGGGAATGTGATACCTCGTTTTGTGTATTTGTAAAAATAAAATACATTCAGAATCGATTTGAAAAAGTTTTTGGAGAACTTTTTTTCGGAACAATATTTTGTAAAAACCGTGATGATTAGTACACGAATTCGGGCTTTATTGGGAAAGTGATACTTCGTTTTGTGTATTTATACAACATAAAATACATTCAGAATCGTTTTTAGCAATTTTTTGGAGACCCCTTTTTCGGACAAAAAATTTGTAAAAATCGTGATGATTAGCACATGAATTCGGGCTTTATTGGGAATGTGATACTTCGTTTTGTGTATTTATACAAATAAAATACATTCAGAATCGTTTTGAGAAATTTTTTGGAGAACTTTTTTCGGAACAAAATTTTGTAAAAACCGTGATGATTAGCACACGAATTCGGGCTTTATTGGGAATATGATACCTCATTTTGTGTATTTATACAACAAAAAATTCATTCAGAATCGTTTTGAACAATTTTTTGGCGAACCTTTTTTCAGACCAAAATTTTGTAAAAACCGTGATGATTAGCACACGAGTTCGGGCTTTATTGCGAATGTGATACCTCGTTTTGTGTATTTATATAAATAAAAATACATTAAGAATCGTTTTGAACAGTTTTTTCGAGAACTTTTTTCGGAATAAATTTTGTAAAAACCGTGATGATTAGCACACGAATTCGGGCTTTGTTGGGAATGTGATACCTCGTTTTGTGTTATTGTAAAAATAAAATACATTCAGAATCGTTTTTGAACAATTTTTTGGAGAACTTTTTTTCGTACCAAAACTTTGTAAAAACCGTGATGATTAGTAAATGAAGTCGGGCTTTATTAGGAATGCGATACCTGGTTTTGTGTATTTATACGAATAAAATACATTCAGAATCGCTTTTGAACAATTTTTTGGAGAACTTTTTTTCGGACCAAAACTTTGTAGAAAGCGTGATGATTAGCACATGAATTCATGTTTTATTAGGAATGCGATACCTGGTTTTTTGTATTTATACGAATAAAATACATTCAGAATCG
Organism: Catharanthus roseus; assembly: GCA_028651295.1. NCBI lineage: Eukaryota > Viridiplantae > Streptophyta > Magnoliopsida > Gentianales > Apocynaceae > Catharanthus > Catharanthus roseus. The sequence goes on along the minus strand of JAPQWS010000104.1, from coordinate 21,026,525 downwards.
TTTTTGAACAATTTTTTGAAGACCTTTTTTTGGGACCAAAATTTGTAAAAATCGTGATGATTAGCCCAAGAATTCGGGCTTTATTGGGATTGCGATACGTCGTTTTGTGTATTTATAAAACATAAAATATATTCAGAATCGTTTTGAGCAATTTCTTGGAGAACTTTTTTTCGGACAAAAATTTTGTAAGAAACGTGATGATGCACACAAATTCGGGCTTTATTGGGAATGTGATACCTCGTTTTGTGTATTTATAGAACATAAAATATATTCAGAATCGTTTTGAGCAATTTTTGGAGAACTTTTTTCGGACAAAAATTTTGTAAAAACGTGATGATTAGCACACAAATTCGGGCTTTATTGGGAATGTGACAATTCGTTTTGTGTATTTATACAACATAAAATACATTCAAAATCGTTTTGAAAAATTTTTTGGAGAACTTTTTTTTGGTCAGAAATTTTGTAAAACCGTGATGATTAGCACACGAATTCGGGCTGCATTGGGAATGTGATACCTCGTTTTGTGTATTTATACAACATAAAATACATTCAGAATCGTTTTTAGCAATTTTTTGGAGACTTCTTTTTCGGACAAAAATTTTGTAAAAATCGTGATGAATAGCACATGAATTCGGGCTTTATTGGGAATGTGATACGTCTTTTTGTGTATTTATACAAATAAAAAATACATTCAGAATCGTTTTGAGCAATTGTTTGGAGAAGTTTTCTTCGGAACAAAATTTTGCAAAAACCGTGATGATTAGCACACGAATTCGGGCTTTATTGGGAATGTGATACCTTGTTTTGTGTATTTATACAACAAAAAATACATTCAAAATCCTTTTGAACAGTTTTTTGGAGAACTTTTTTTCGGACCAAAATTTTGTAAAAACCGTGATGATAATGCACACGAGTTCGGGCTTTATTGGGAATATGATACCTCGTTTTGTGTATTTATACAACAAAAAATACATTCAGAATCGTTTTGAGCAAATTTTTGGAGAACTTTTTTCGGAACAAAATTTTGTAAAAACCGTGATGAGTAACACACGAATTCAGGCTTTATTGGGAATGTGATACCTCGTTTTGTGTTATTGTACAAAAAAAATACATTCAGAATCGTTTTGAACAATTTTTTGGAGAACTTTTTTTTTGACCAAAACTTTGTAAAAACCGTGATGATTAGCACACGAATTCGGACTTTATTAAGAATGCGATACCTGGTTTTGTGTATTTATACAAATAAAATCATTCAGAATCGTTTTGAGCAATTTTTTGGAGACCTTTTTTTCGGACCAAATTTTGTAATAAACGTGATGATTAGCACACGAATTCGGGCTTCATTGGGAATGTGATACGTCGTTTTGTGTATTTATACAACATAAAGTACATTCATAATCGTTTTTAGCAAATTTTTGGAGACCTTTTTTTCGGACCAAAATTTTGTAAAAATCGTGATGTACGCACATGAATTCGGGCTTTATTGGGAATGTGATACTTCGTTTTGTGTATTTATACAAATAAAAATACATTCAGAATCGTTTTGAGCAATTTTTTGGAGAAGTTTTTTTCGGAACAAAATTTTGCAAAAACCGTGATGATTAGCACACGAATTCGGGCTTTATTGGGAATGTGATACCTCGTTTTATGTATTTATACAACAACAAATACATTCAGAATTGTTTTGAACAATTTTTTGGAGAACTTTTTTTCGGACCAAAATTTTGTAAAAACCGTGATGATTAGTACACGAGTTCGGGCTTTATTGGGAATGTGATACCTTGTTTTGTGTATTTATACAAATAAAAATACATTCAGAATCGTTTTGAGCAAATTATTCGAGAACTTTTTTCGGAACAAAATTTTGTAAAAACGTGATGATTAGCACACGAATTCGTGCTTTATTGGGAATGTGATACCTCGTTTTGTGTTATTGTGCAAATAAAATATATTCAGAATCGTTTAGAACAGTTTTTTGGAGAACTTTTTTTTTGACCAAAACTTTGTAAAAACCGTGATGAGTAGCACACGAATTCGGACTTTATTAGGAATGCGATACCTGGTTTTGTGTATTTATACACATAAAATCATTCACAATCGTTTTGAGCAATTTTTTGCAGACCTTTTTTTGGGACCAAAATTTTGTAATAAACGTGACGATTGACACATGAATTTGGGCTTTATTGGGAATGTGATACCTCATTTTGTGTATTTATACAAATAAAATACATTCAGAATCATTTTGAGCAATTTTTTGGAGAACTTTTTTTCGGAACAAAATTTTGTAAGAACCGTGATGATTAGCATACGAATTCGGGCTTTATTGGGAATGTGATAGCTCGTTTTGTGTATTTATACAACATAAAATTCATTTAGAATCGTTTTTAGCAGACCCCTTTTTCGGACAAAAATTTTGTGAAAATCGTGATGATTAGCACATGAATTCGGGCTTTATTGGGAATGTGATACTTCTTTTTGTGTATTTATACAAATAAAATACATTCAGAGTCGTTTTCGCAATTTTTTCGAGAACTTTTTTAGCGAACAAAATTTTGTAAAAACCGTGATGATTAGCACACGAATTCGGGCTTTATTGGGAATATGATACCTCGTTTTGTGTATTTATACAACAAAAAATACATTCAGAATCGTTTTGAACAATTTTTTGGAGAACTTTTTTTCGGACCAAAATTTTGTAAAAACTGTGATGATTAGCACACAAGTTCGGGCTTTATTGGGAATGTGATACCTCGTTTTTTGTATTTATACAACATAAAATACATTCAGAATCGTTATGAACAAATTTTTGGTAACTTTTTTTTGGTCCAAAATTTTGTAAAAACCGTGCGGACTAGCCCACAAATTCGGGCTTTATTGGGAATTTGATACTTCGTTTTGTGTATTTATACAACATAAAATACATTCAGAATCGTTTTTAGCAATTTTTTGGAGACCCCTTTTTCGGACAAAAATTCTGTAAAAATCGTGATGATTAGCACATGAATTCGGGCTTTACTGGGAATGTGATACTTCGTTTTGTGTATTTATACAAATAAAATACATTCAGAATCGTTTTGAGCAATTTTTTCGAGAACTTTTTTTGGAAACAAAATTTTATAAAAACCGTGATGATTAGCACACGAATTCGGGCTTTATTGGGAATATGATACCTCGTTTTGTGTATTTATACAACAAAAAATACATTAAGAATCGTTTTGAACAATTTTTTGGCGAACTTTTTTTCGGACCAAAATTTTGTAAAAACCGTGATGATTAGCACCCGAGTTCGGGCTTTATTGGGAATGTGATACCTCGTTTTGTGTATTTATATAAATAAAAATACATTAAGAATCGTTTTGAGCAAATTTTTGGAGAACTTTTTTTCGGACCAAAACTTTGTAAAAACCTTGATGATTAGTACAGGTATTCGGGCTTTATTAGGAATGCGATACTTGGTTTTGTGTATTTATACTAATAAAATACATTCAGAATAGTTTTTGAACAATTTTTTGGAGAACTTTTTTTCGGACCAAAACTTTGTAGAAAGCGTGATGATTAGCACATGAATTCAGGCTTTATTAGGAATGCGATACCTGGTTTTGTGTATTTATACGAATAAAATTTATTCAGAATCGTTTTTGAACAATTTTTTGAAGACCTTTTTTTGGGACCGAAATTTTGTAAAAATCGTGATGATTAGCCCACGAATTCGGGCTTTATTGGGAATGTGATACCTCGTTTTGTGTATTTATAAAATTTAAAATACATTCAGAATCGTTTTGAGCAATTTCTTGGAGAAATTTTTTTCGGACAAAAATTTTGTAAAAAACGTGATGAATAGCACGCGAATTCGGGCTTTATTGGGAATGTGATACCTCGTTTTGTGTATTTATAAAACATAAAATATATTCAGAATCGTTTTGAGCAATTTCTTGGAGAACTTTTTTTGGACAAAAATTTTGTAAAAAACGTGATGATTAGCACACGAATTCGGGCTTTATTGGGAATGTGATACCTCGTTTTTTGTATTTATAAAACATAAAATATATTCAGAATCATTTTGAGCAGTTTTTTGAAGAACTTTTTTTCGGACAAAAATTTTGTAAGAACCGTGATGATTAGCACACGGATTCGTGCTTCATTGGGAATGTGATACCTCGTTTTGTGTTATTGTACAAATAAAATATATTCAGAATCGTTTAGAACAGTTTTTTGGAGTACTTTTTTTTGTACCAAAACTTTGTAAAAAGCGTGATGAGTAGCACTCGAATTCGGACTTTATTAGGAATGCGATACCTGGTTTTGTGTATTTATACACATAAAATCATTCAGAATCGATTTTAGCAATTTTTTGGAGACCTTTTTTTGGGACCAAAATTTTGTAATGAACGTGACGATTAGCACATGAATTCGGGCTTTATTGGGAATGTGATACCTCATTTTATATATTTATACAAATAAAATATATTCAGAATCATTTTGAGCAATTTTTTGGAGAACTTTTTTTCGAAACAAAATTTTGTAAGAAACGGGATGATTAGCACACGAATTCAGGCTTTATTGGGAATGTGATAGCTCATTTTGTGTATTTATACAAAATAAAATACATTCAGAATCGTTTTTAGCAATTTTTTGGAGACCCCTTTTTCGGACCAAAATTTTGTAAAAATCGTGATGATTAGCACATGAATTCGGGCTTTATTGGGAATGTGATACTTCGTTTTGTGTATTTATACAAATAAAATACATTCAGAATCGTTTTTAGCAATTTTTTCGAGAACTTTTTTTGGGACCAAAATTTTGTAAAAACCGTGATGATTAGCACACGAATTCGGGTTATATTGGTAATGTGATACCTCGTTTTGTGTATTTATACAACAAAAAATAAATTCAGAATTGTTTTGAACAAATTTTTGGATAACTTTTTTTTGGTCCAAAATTTTGTAAAAACCGTGACGACTAGCCCACAAATTCGGGCTTTTTTCGGAATTTGATACTTCGTTTTGTGTATTTATGCAACATAAAATACATTCAGAATCGTTTTTAGCAATTTTTTGGAGACCTCTTTTTCGGACAAAAATTCTGTAAAAATCGTGATGATTAGCACATGACTTCGGGCTTTATTGGGAATGTGATACTTCGTTTTGTGTATTTATACAAATAAAATACATTCAGAATCGTTTTGAGCAATTTTTTCGAGAACTTTTTTTGGAAACAAAATTTTGTAAAAACCGTGATGATTAGCACACGAATTCGGGCTTTATTGGGAATATGATACCTCGTTTTGTGTATTTATACAACAAAAAATACATTCAGAATCGTTTTGAACAATTTTTGGGCGAACTTTTTTCTGACAAAAATTTTGTAAAAACCGTGATGATTAGCACACGAGTTCGGGCTTTATTCGGAATGTGATACCTCGTTTTGTGTATTTATATAAATAAAAATACATTAAGAATCGTTTTGAGCAAATTTTTGGAGAACTTTTTTTCGGACCAAAACTTTGTAAAAACCGTGATGATTAGTACAGGAATTCGGGCTTTATTAGGAATGCGATACTTGGTTTTATGTATTTATACGAATAAATACATTCAGAATCGTTTTTGAACAATTTTTTTGAGAACTTTTTTTCGGACCAAAACTTTGTAGAAAGCGTGATGATTAGCACATGAATTCAGGCTTTATTAGGAATGCGATACCTGGTTTTGTGTATTTATACGAATAAAATTCATTCAGAATCGTTTTTGAACAATTTTTTGAAGACCTTTTTTTGGGACCGAAATTTTGTAAAAATCGTGATGATTAGCCCACGAATTCGGGCTTTATTGGGAATGTGATACCTCGTTTTGTGTATTTATAAAATTTAAAATACATTCAGAATCGTTTTGAGCAATTTCTTGGAGAAATTTTTTTCGGACAAAAATTTTGTTAAAAACGTGATGAATAGCACACAAATTCGGGCTTTATTGGGAATGTGATACCTCGTTTTGTGTATTTATAAAACATAAAATATATTCAGAATCGTTTTGAGCAATTTCTTGGAGAACTTTTTTTCGGACAAAAATTTTGTAAAAAACGTGATGATTAGCACACGAATTCGGGCTTTATTGGGAATGTGATACCTCGTTTTTTGTATTTATAAAACATAAAATATATTCAGAATCATTTTTAGCAGTTTTTTGGAGAACTTTTTTTCGGACAAAATTTTGTACGAACCGTGATGAATAGCACACGGATTCGGGCTTCATTGGGAATGTGATACGTCTTTTTGTGTATTTATACAACATAAAATATAATCAGAATCGTTTTTAGCAATTTTTTGGAGACTTCTTTTCCGTACGAAATTTTGTAAAAATCGTGATGATTAGCACATTAATTCGGGCTTTATTGGGAATGTGATACGTCTTTTTGTGTATTTATACAACATAAAATATATTCAGAATCGTTTTTAGCAATTTTTTGGAGACTTCTTTTCCGTACGAAATTTTGTAAAATTCGTGATGATTAGCACATTAATTCGGGCTTTATTGGGAATGTGATACGTCTTTTTGTGTATTTATACAAATAAAAAATACATTCAGATTCGTTTTGAGCAATTTTTTGGAGAAGTTTTTTGGGAACAAAATTTTGAAAACAACGTGATGATTAGCACACGAATTCGGGCTTTATTGGGAATGTGATACCTCGTTTTGTGTATTTATACAACAAAAAATACATTCAGAATCGTTTTGAACAATTTTTTGGAGAACTTTTTTTCAGGCCAAAATTTTGTAAAAACTGTGATGATTAGCACACGAGTTCGGGCTTTATTGGGAATGTGATACCTCGTTTTGGGTATTTATACAACAAAAAATACATTAGGAATCGTTTTGAGCAAATTTTTGGAGAACTTTTTTCGGAACAAAATTTTGTATAAACCGTGATGATTAGCACACGAATTCGGGATTTATTGGGAATGTGATACCTCGTTTTGTGTTATTGTAAAAAAAAATATATTCAGAATCGTTTTGAACAATTTTTTCGAGAACTTTTTTTTGCAAAAACCGTGATGATTAGCCCACGAATTCGGACTTTATTAGGAATGCGATACCTGCTTTTGTGTATTTATACAAATAAAATCATTCAGAATCGTTTTGAGCAATTTTTTGGAGACCTTTTTTTCGGACCAAAATTTTGTAATAAACGTGATGAGCACACGAATTCGGGCTTTATTGGGAATGTGATACCTCGTTTTGTGTATTTATACAAATAAAGTACATTCAGAATCGTTTTTAGCAATTTTTTGGAGACCTCTTTTTCGGACAAAAATTTTGTAAAAATCGTGATGTACGCACATGAATTCGGGCTTTATTGGGAATGTGATACTTCGTTTTGTGTATTTATACAAATAAAATTACATTCAAAATCGTTTTGAGCAATTTTTTGAGAACTTTTTTTGGGAACAAAATTTTGCAAAAACCGTGATGACTAGCACACGAATTCGGACTTTATTAGAAATGCGATACCTGGTTTTGTGTATTTATACACATAAAATCATTCAGAATCGTTTTGAGCAATTTTTGCAGGCCTTTTTTTGGGACCAAAATTTTTTAATAAACGTGATGATTAGCACCTGAATTCGGGCTTTATTGGGAATGTGATACCTCATTTTGTATATTTATACAAATAAAATATATTCAGAATCATTTTGAGCAATTTTTTGGAGAACTTTTTTTCGGAACAAAATTTTGTAAGAAACGGGATGATTAGCACACGAATTCAGGCTTTATTGGGAATGTGATAGCTCGTTTTGTGTATTTATACAACATAAAATACATTCAGAATCGTTTTTAGCAATTTTTTGGAGACCCCTTTTTCGGACCAAAATTTTGTAAAAATCGTGATGATTAGCACATGAATTCGGGCTTTATTGGGAATGTGATACTTCGTTTTGTGTATTTATACAAATAAAATACATTCAGAATCGTTTTTAGCAATTTTTTCGAGAACTTTTTTTGGAAACAAAATTTTGTAAAAACCGTGATGATTAGCACACGAATTCGGGCTTTATTGGGAATTTGATACCTCGTTTTGTGTTATTGTAAAAAAAAATATATTCAGAATCGTTTTGAACAATTTTTTGGAGAACTTTTTTTTGTAAAAACCGTGATGATTAGCACACGAATTCGGGCTTTATTGGGAATGTGATACCTCGTTTTGTGTATTTATACAACAAAAAAATACATTCAGAATCGTTTTGAACAATTTTTTGGAGAACTTTTTTTCATGCAAAAATTTTTAAAAACTGTGATGATTAGCACACGAGTTCGGGCTTTATTGGGAATGTGATACCTCGTTTTGTGTATTTATACAACAAAAAATACATTAAGAATCGTTTTGAGCAAATTTTTGGAGAACTTTTTTCGGAACAAAATTTTGTATAAACCGTGATGATTAGCACACGAATTCGGGCTTTATTGGGAATGTGATACCTCGTTTTGTGTTATTGTAAAAAAAAATATATTCAGAATCGTTTTGAACAATTTTTTGGAGAACTTTTTTTTTGTAAAAACCGTGATGATTAGCACATGAATTCGGACTTTATTAGGAATGCGATACCTGCTTTTGTGTATTTATAAAAATAAAATCATTCAGAATCGTTTTGAGCAATTATTTGGAGACCTTTTTTTGGGACCAAAATTTTGTAATAAACGTGATGAGCACACGAATTCGGGCTTTATTGGGAATGTGATACCTCGTTTTGTGTATTTATACAAATAAAGTACATTCAGAATCGTTTTTAGAAATTTTTTGAAGACCTCTTTTTCAGACAAAAATTTTGTAAAAATCGTGATGTACGCACATGAATTCGGGCTTTATTGGGAATGTGATACTTCGTTTTGTGTATTTATACAAATAAAATTACATTCAAAATCGTTTTGAGCAATTTTTTGGAGAAATTTTTTTCGGAACAAAATTTTGCAAAAACCGTGATGACTAGCACACGAATTCGGGCTTTATTGGGAATGTGATACCTCGTTTTATGTATTTATACAACAACAAATACATACAGAATCGTTTTGAACAATGTTTTTGGAGAACTTTTTTCTGGACCAAAATTTTGTAAAAACCGTGATGATTAGTACACGAGTTCGGGCTTTATTGGGAATGTGATACCTTGTTTTGTGTATTTATACAAATAAAAAATACATTCGTAATCGTTTTGAGAAAATTTTTCGAGAACTTTTTTCGGAACAAAATTTTGTAAAAACCGTGATGATTAGCACACGAATTCGGGCTTTATTGGGAATGTGATACCTCGTTTTGTGTATTTATACTAATAAAGTATATTCAGAATCGTTTTTAGCAATTTTTTGGAGACCTCTTTTTCGGACCAAAATTTTGTAAAAATAGTGATGTACGCACATGAATTCGGGCTTTATTGGAAATGTGATACTTCGTTTTGTGTATTTATACAAATAAAATTACATTCAAAATCGTTTTGAGAAATTTTTTGGAGAAGTTTTTTTCGGAACAAAATTTTGCAAAAACCGTGATGACTAGCACACGAATTCGGGCTTTATTGGGAATGTGATACCTCGTTTTATGTATTTATACAACAACAAATACATTCAGAATCGTTTTGAACAATGTTTTGGAGAACTTTTTTTCGGACCAAAATTTTGTAAAAACCGTGATGATTAGTACACGAGTTCGGGCTTTATTGGGAATGTGATACCTTGTTTTGTGTATTTATACAAATAAAAATACATTCAGAATCGTTTTGAGAAAATTTTTTCGAGAACTTTTTTCGAACAAAATTTTTGTAAAAACCGTGATGATTAGCACACCAATTCGGGCTTTATTGGGAATGTGATACCTCGTTTTGTGTTATTGTACAAATAAAATATATTCAGAATCGTTTAGAACAGTTTTTTGGAGTACTTTTTTTTGGACCAAAACTTTGTAAAACCCGTGATGAGTAGCACTCGAATTCGGACTTTATTAGGAATGCGATACCTGTTTTTGTGTATTTATACACATAAAATCATTCAGAATCGATTTTAGCAATTTTTTGGAGACCTTTTTTTGGGACCAAAATTTTGTAATAAACGTGACGATTAGCACATGAATTCGGGCTTTATTGGGAATGTGATACCTCATTTTTTGTATTTATACAAATAAAATACATTCAGAATCATTTTGAGAAATTTTTTGGAGAACTTTTTTTCGGAACAAAATTTTGTAAGAACCGTGATGATTAGCACACGAATTCGGGCTTTATTGGGAATGTGATACCTCGTTTTGTGTATTTATACAACATAAAATACATTCAGAATCGTTTTTAGCAATTTTTTGGAGACCCCTTTTTCGGAAACAAATTTTGTAAAAATCGTGATGATTAGCATATGAATTCGGGCTTTATTGGGAATGTGATACTTCGTTTTTTGTATTTATACAAATAAAATACATTCAGAATCATTTCTAGCATTTTTTTCGAGAACTTTTTTTGGGAACAAAATTTTGTAAAAACCGTGATGATTAGCACACGAATTCGGGCTTTATTGGGAATATGATACCTCGTTTTGTGTATTTATACAACAAAAAATACATTCATAATCGTTTTGAACAATTTTTTGGCGAACTTTTTTTCGGACCAAAATTTTGTAAAAACCGTGATGATTAGCACACGAGTTCGGGCTTTATTGGGAATGTGATACCTCGTTTTGTGTATTTATATAAATAAAAAAATATTTGGAATCGTTTTGAGAAAATTTTTGGAGAACTTTTTTCGGAACAAAATTTTGTAAAAACCGTGATTATTAGCACACGAATTCGGGCTTTATTGGGAATGTGATAACTCGTTTTATGTTATTGTACAAATAAAATACATTCAGAATCGTTTTGAACAGTTTTCTGGAGAACTTTTTTTAGGACCAAAACTTTGTAAAAACCGTGATGAGTAGCACACGAATTCGGACTTTATTAGAAATGGGATACCTGGTTTTGTGTATTTATACACATAAAATCATTCAGAATCGTTTTGAGCAATTTTTGCAGGCCTTTTTTTGGGACCAAAATTTTTTAATAAACGTGATGATTAGCACCTGAATTCGGGCTTTATTGGGAATGTGATACCTCATTTTGTATATTTATACAAATAAAACATATTCAGAATCATTTTGAGCAATTTTTTGGAGAACTTTTTTTCGAAACAAAATTTTGTAAGAAACGGGATGATTAGCACACGAATTCAGGCTTTATTGGGAATTTGATACTTCGTTTTGTGTATTTATACAACATAAGATACATTCAGAATCGTTTTTAGCAATTTTTTGGAGAACCCTTTTTCGGACAAAAATTCTGTAAAAATCGTGATGATTAGCACATGAATTCGGGCTTTATTGGGAATGTGATACTTCGTTTTGTGTATTTATACAAATAAAATACATTCAGAATCGTTTTTAGCAATTTTTTCGAGAACTTTTTTTGGGACCAAAATTTTGTAAAAACCGTGATGATTAGCACACGAATTCGGGCTATATTGGTAATGTGATACCTCGTTTTGTGTATTTATACAACAAAAAATAAATTCAGAATTGTTTTGAACAAATTTTTGGATAACTTTTTTTTGGTCCAATATTTTGTAAAAACCGTGACGACTAGCCCACAAATTCGGGCTTTTTTGGGAATTTGATACTTTGTTTTGTGTATTTATACAACATAAGATACATTCAGAATCGTTTTTAGCAATTTTTTGGAGAACCCTTTTTCGGACAAAAATTCTGTAAAAATCGTGATGATTAGCACATGAATTCGGGCTTTATTGGGAATGTGATACTTCGTTTTGTGTATTTATACAAATAAAATACATTCAGAATCATTTTGAGCAATTTTTTCGAGAACTTTTTTTGGAAACAAAATTTTGTAAAAACCGAGATGATTAGCACACGAATTCGGGCTTTATTGGGAATGTGATACCTCGTTTTGTGTTATTGTAAAAAAAAATATATTCAGAATCGTTTTGAACAATTTTTTGGAGAACTTTTTTTTGTAAAAACCGTGATGATTAGCACACGAATTCGGGCTTTATGGGGAATGTGATACCTCGTTTTGTGTATTTATACAACAAAAAAATACATTCAGAATCGTTTTGAACAATTTTTTGGAGAACTTTTTTTCATGCAAAAATTTTGTAAAAACTGTGATGATTAGCACATGAATTCAGGCTTTATTGGGAATGTGATACTTCGTTTTGTGTATTTATACAAATAAAATAGATTCAGAATCGTTTGGAGCAATTTTTTCGAGAACTTTTTTTGGAAACAAAATTTTGTAAAAACCGTGATGATTAGCACACGAATTCGGGCTTTATTGGGAATATGATACCTCGTTTTGTGTATTTATACAACAAAAAATACATTCAGAATCGTTTTGAACAATTTTTGGGCGAACTTTTTTTCGGACAAAAATTTTGTAAAAACCGTGATGATTAGCACACGAGTTCGGGCTTTATTCGGAATGTGATACCTCGTTTTGTGTATTTATATAAATAAAAATACATTAAGAATCGTTTTGAGCAAATTTTTGGAGAACTTTTTTTCGGACCAAAACTTTGTAAAAACCGTGATGATTAGTACAGGAATTCGGGCTTTATTAGGAATGCGATACTTGGTTTTATGTATTTATACGAATAAATACATTCAGAATCGTTTTTGAACAATTTTTTTGAGAACTTTTTTTCGGACCAAAACTTTGTAGAAAGCGTGATGATTAGCACATGAATTCAGGCTTTATTAGGAATGCGATACCTGGTTTTGTGTATTTATACGAATAAAATTCATTCAGAATCGTTTTTGAACAATTTTTTGAAGACCTTTTTTTGGGACCGAAATTTTGTAAAAATCGTGATGATTAGCCCACGAATTCGGGCTTTATTGGGAATGTGATACCTCGTTTTGTGTATTTATAAAATTTAAAATACATTCAGAATCGTTTTGAGCAATTTCTTGGAGAAATTTTTTTCGGACAAAAATTTTGTTAAAAACGTGATGAATAGCACACAAATTCGGGCTTTATTGGGAATGTGATACCTCGTTTTGTGTATTTATAAAACATAAAATATATTCAGAATCGTTTTGAGCAATTTCTTGGAGAACTTTTTTTCGGACAAAAATTTTGTAAAAAACGTGATGATTAGCACACGAATTCGGGCTTTATTGGGAATGTGATACCTCGTTTTTTGTATTTATAAAACATAAACTATATTCAGAATCATTTTTAGCAGTTTTTTGGAGAACTTTTTTTCGGACAAAATTTTGTACGAACCGTGATGAATAGCACACGGATTCGGGCTTCATTGGAAATGTGATACGTCTTTTTGTGTATTTATACAACATAAAATATAATCAGAATCGTTTTTAGCAATTTTTTGGAGACTTCTTTTCCGTACGAAATTTTGTAAAAATCGTGATGATTAGCACATTAATTCGGGCTTTATTGGGAATGTGATACGTCTTTTTGTGTATTTATACAACATAAAATATATTCAGAATCGTTTTTAGCAATTTTTTGGAGACTTCTTTTCCGTACGAAATTTTGTAAAATTCGTGATGATTAGCACATTAATTCGGGCTTTATTGGGAATGTGATACGTCTTTTTGTGTATTTATACAAATAAAAAATACATTCAGATTCGTTTTGAGCAATTTTTTGGAGAAGTTTTTTGGGAACAAAATTTTGAAAACAACGTGATGATTAGCACACGAATTCGGGCTTTATTGGGAATGTGATACCTCGTTTTGTGTATTTATACAACAAAAAATACATTCAGAATCGTTTTGAACAATTTTTTGGAGAACTTTTTTTCAGGCCAAAATTTTGTAAAAACTGTGATGATTAGCACACGAGTTCGGGCTTTATTGGGAATGTGATACCTCGTTTTGGGTATTTATACAACAAAAAATACATTAGGAATCGTTTTGAGCAAATTTTTGGAGAACTTTTTTCGGAACAAAATTTTGTATAAACCGTGATGATTAGCACACGAATTCGGGATTTATTGGGAATGTGATACCTCGTTTTGTGTTATTGTAAAAAAAAATATATTCAGAATCGTTTTGAACAATTTTTTCGAGAACTTTTTTTGCAAAAACCGTGATGATTAGCCCACGAATTCGGACTTTATTAGGAATGCGATACCTGCTTTTGTGTATTTATACAAATAAAATCATTCAGAATCGTTTTGAGCAATTTTTTGGAGACCTTTTTTTCGGACCAAAATTTTGTAATAAACGTGATGAGCACACGAATTCGGGCTTTATTGGGAATGTGATACCTCGTTTTGTGTATTTATACAAATAAAGTACATTCAGAATCGTTTTTAGCAATTTTTTGAAGACCTCTTTTTCGGACAAAAATTTTGTAAAAATCGTGATGTACGCACATGAATTCGGGCTTTATTGGGAATGTGATACTTCGTTTTGTGTATTTATACAAATAAAATTACATTCAAAATCGTTTTGAGCAATTTTTTGAGAACTTTTTTTGGGAACAAAATTTTGCAAAAACCGTGATGACTAGCACACGAATTCGGACTTTATTAGAAATGCGATACCTGGTTTTGTGTATTTATACACATAAAATCATTCAGAATCGTTTTGAGCAATTTTTGCAGGCCTTTTTTTGGGACCAAAATTTTTTAATAAACGTGATGATTAGCACCTGAATTCGGGCTTTATTGGGAATGTGATACCTCATTTTGTATATTTATACAAATAAAATATATTCAGAATCATTTTGAGCAATTTTTTGGAGAACTTTTTTTCGAAACAAAATTTTGTAAGAAACGGGATGATTAGCACACGAATTCAGGCTTTATTGGGAATGTGATAGCTCGTTTTGTGTATTTATACAACATAAAATACATTCAGAATCGTTTTTAGCAATTTTTTGGAGACCCCTTTTTCGGACCAAAATTTTGTAAAAATCGTGATGATTAGCACATGAATTCGGGCTTTATTGGGAATGTGATACTTCGTTTTGTGTATTTATACAAATAAAATACATTCAGAATCGTTTTTGGCAATTTTTTCGAGAACTTTTTTTGGAAACAAAATTTTGTAAAAACCGTGATGATTAGCACACGAATTCGGGCTTTATTGGGAATTTGATACCTCGTTTTGTGTTATTGTAAAAAAAAATATATTCAGAATCGTTTTGAACAATTTTTTGGAGAACTTTTTTTTGTAAAAACCGTGATGATTAGCACACGAATTCGGGCTTTATTGGGAATGTGATACCTCGTTTTGTGTATTTATACAACAAAAAAATACATTCAGAATCGTTTTGAACAATTTTTTGGAGAACTTTTTTTCATGCAAAAATTTTGTAAAAACTGTGATGATTAGCACACGAGTTCGGGCTTTATTGGGAATGTGATACCTCGTTTTGTGTATTTATACAACAAAAAATACATTAAGAATCGTTTTGAGCAAATTTTAGGAGAACTTTTTTCGGAACAAAATTTTGTATAAACCGTGATGATTAGCACACGAATTCGGGCTTTATTGGGAATGTGATACCTCGTTTTGTGTTATTGTAAAAAAAAATATATTCAGAATCGTTTTGAACAATTTTTTGGAGAACTTTTTTTTTGTAAAAACCGTGATGATTAGCACATGAATTCGGACTTTATTAGGAATGCGATACCTGCTTTTGTGTATTTATAAAAATAAAATCATTCAGAATCGTTTTGAGCAATTTTTTGGAGACCTTTTTTTGGGACCAAAATTTTGTAATAAACGTGATGAGCACACGAATTCGGGCTTTATTGGGAATGTGATACCTCGTTTTGTGTATTTATACAAATAAAGTACATTCAGAATCGTTTTTAGCAATTTTTTGAAGACCTCTTTTTCAGACAAAAATTTTGTAAAAATCGTGATGTACGCACATGAATTCGGGCTTTATTGGGAATGTGATACTTCGTTTTGTGTATTTATACAAATAAAATTACATTCAAAATCGTTTTGAGCAATTTTTTGGAGAAATGTTTTTCGGAACAAAATTTTGCAAAAACCGTGATGACTAGCACACGAATTCGGGCTTTATTGGGAATGTGATACCTCGTTTTATGTATTTATACAACAACAAATACATACAGAATCGTTTTGAACAATGTTTTGGAGAACTTTTTTTCGGACCAAAATTTTGTAAAAACCGTGATGATTAGTACACGAGTTCGGGCTTTATTGGGAATGTGATACCTTGTTTTGTGTATTTATACAAATAAAAATACATTCAGAATCGTTTTGAGAAAATTTTTCGAGAACTTTTTTCGGAAGAAAATTTTGTAAAAACCGTGATGATTAGCACACGAATTCGGGCTTTATTGGGAATGTGATACCTCGTTTTGTGTATTTATACTAATAAAGTACATTCAGAATCGTTTTTAGCAATTTTTTGGAGACCTCTTTTTCGGACCAAAATTTTGTAAAAATCGTGATGTACGCACATGAATTCGGGCTTTATTGGAAATGTGATACTTCGTTTTGTGTATTTATACAAATAAAATTACATTCAAAATCGTTTTGAGCAATTTTTTGGAGAAGTTTTTTTCGGAACAAAATTTTGCAAAAACCGTGATGACTAGCACACGAATTCGGGCTTTATTGGGAATGTGATACCTCGTTTTATGTATTTATACAACAACAAATACATTCAGAATCGTTTTGAACAATGTTTTGGAGAACTTTTTTTCGGACCAAAATTTTGTAAAAACCGTGATGATTAGTACACGAGTTCGGGCTTTATTGGGAATGTGATACCTTGTTTTGTGTATTTATACAAATAAAAATACATTCAGAATCGTTTTGAGAAAATTTTTCGAGAACTTTTTTCGGAACAAAATTTTGTAAAAACCGTGATGATTAGCACACGAATTCGGGCTTTATTGGGAATGTGATACCTCGTTTTGTGTTATTGTACAAATAAAATATATTCAGAATCGTTGAGAACAGTTTTTTGGAGTACTTTTTTTTGGACCAAAACTTTGTAAAACCCGTGATGAGTAGCACTCGAATTCGGACTTTATTAGGAATGCGATACCTGTTTTTGTGTATTTATACACATAAAATCATTCAGAATCGATTTTAGCAATTTTTTGGAGACCTTTTTTTGGGACCAAAATTTTGTAATAAACGTGACGATTAGCACATGAATTCGGGCTTTATTGGGAATGTGATACCTCATTTTTTGTATTTATACAAATAAAATACATTCAGAATCATTTTGAGAAATTTTTTGGAGAACTTTTTTTCGGAACAAAATTTTGTAAGAACCGTGATGATTAGCACACGAATTCGGGCTTTATTGGGAATGTGATACCTCGTTTTGTGTATTTATACAACATAAAATACATTCAGAATCGTTTTTAGCAATTTTTTGGAGACCCCTTTTTCGGAAACAAATTTTGTAAAAATCGTGATGATTAGCAAATGAATTCGGGCTTTATTGGGAATGTGATACTTCGTTTTTTGTATTTATACAAATAAAATACATTCAGAATCATTTTTAGCATTTTTTTCGAGAACTTTTTTTGGGAACAAAATTTTGTAAAAACCGTGATGATTAGCACACGAATTCGGGCTTTATTGGGAATATGATACCTCGTTTTGTGTATTTATACAACAAAAAATACATTCATAATCGTTTTGAACAATTTTTTGGCGAACTTTTTTTCGGACCAAAATTTTGTAAAAACCGTGATGATTAACACACGAGTTCGGGCTTTATTGGGAATGTGATACCTCGTTTTGTGTATTTATATAAATAAAAAATTATTTGGAATCGTTTTGAGAAAATTTTTTGAGAACTTTTTTCGGAACAAAATTTTGTAAAAACCGTGATTATTAGCACACGAATTCGGGCTTTATTGGGAATGTGATAACTCGTTTTGTGTTATTGTACAAATAAAATACATTCAGAATCGTTTTGAACAGTTTTCTGGAGAACTTTTTTTAGGACCAAAACTTTGTAAAAACCGTGATGAGTAGCACACGAATTCGGACTTTATTAGAAATGCGATACCTGGTTTTGTGTATTTATACACATAAAATCATTCAGAATCGTTTTGAGCAATTTTTGCAGGCCTTCTTTTGGGACCAAAATTTTTTAATAAACGTGATGATTAGCACCTGAATTCGGGCTTTATTGGGAATGTGATACCTCATTTTGTATATTTATACAAATAAAATATATTCAGAATCATTTTGAGCAATTTTTTGGAGAACTTTTTTTGGAAACAAAATTTTGTAAAAACCGTGATGATTAGCACACGAATTCGGGCTTTATTGGGAATGTGATACCTCGTTTTGTGTTATTGTAAAAAAAAATATATTCAGAATCGTTTTGAACAATTTTTTGGAGAACTTTTTTTTGTAAAAACCGTGATGATTAGCACACGAATTCGGGCTTTATTGGGAATGTGATACCTCGTTTTGTGTATTTATACAACAAAAAAATACATTCAGAATCGTTTTGAACAATTTTTTGGAGAACTTTTTTTCATGCAAAAATTTTGTAAAAACTGTATTGATTAGCACACGAGTTCGGGCTTTATTGGGAATGTGATACCTCGTTTTGTGTATTTATACAACAAAAAATACATTAAGAATCATTTTGAGCAAATTTTTGGAGAACTTTTTTCGGAGCAATTTTTTGTATAAACCGTGATGATTAGCACACGAATTCGGGCTTTATTGGGAATGTGATACCTCGTTTTGTGTTATTGTAAAAAAAAATATATTCAGAATCGTTTTGAACAATTTTTTGGAGAACTTTTTTTTGTAAAAACCGTGATGATTAGCACACGAATTCGGACTTTATTAGGAATGCGATACCTGCTTTTGTGTATTTATAAAAATAAAATCATTCAGAATCGTTTTGAGAAAATTTTTCGAGAACTTTTTTCGGAACAAAATTTTGTAAAAACCGTGATGATTAGCACACGAATTCGGGCTTTATTGGGAATGTGATACCTCGTTTTGTGTATTTATACTAATAAAGTACATTCAGAATCGTTTTTAGCAATTTTTTGGAGACCTCTTTTTCGGACAAAAATTTTGTAAAAATCGTGATGTACGCACATGAATTCGGGCTTTATTGGGAATGTGATACTTCGTTTTGTGTATTTATACAAATAAAAATACATTCAGAATCGTTTTGAGCAATTTTTTGGAGAAGTTTTTTTCGGAACAAAATTTTGCAAAAACCGTGATGACTAGCACACGAATTCGGGCTTTATTTGGAATGTGATACCTCGTTTTATGTAATTATACAACAACAAATACATTCAGAATGGTTTTGAACAATGTTTTGGAGAACTTTTTTTCGGACCAAAATTTTGTAAAAACCGTGATGATTAGTACACGAGTTCGGGCTTTATTGGGAATGTGATACCTTGTTTTGTGTATTTATACAAATAAAAATACATTCAGAATCGTTTTGAGCAAATTATTCGAGAACTTTTTTCGGAACAATATTTTGTAAAAACAGTGATGATTAGCACACGAATTCGGGCTTTATTGAGAATGTGATACCTCGTTTTGTGTTATTGTACAAATAAAATATATTCAGAATCGTTTAGACAGTTTTTTGGAACTCTTTTTTTTGGACCAAAAGTTTGTAAAAACCGTGATGAGTAGCACACGAATTCGGACTTTATTAGGAATGCGATACCTGGTTTTGTGTATTTATACACATAAAATCATTCAGAATCATTTTGAGCAATTTTTCCTTTATTTGGGACCAACATTTTGTAATAAACGTGATTATAAGCACATGAATTCGGGCTTTATTGGGAATGTGATACCTCATTTTGTGTATTTATACAAATAAAATACATTCAGAATCATTTTGAGCAATTTTTTGGAGAACTTTTTTTCGGACCAAAATTTTGTAAAAACCGTGAATGCACACGAATTCGGGCTTTATTGGGAATGTGATACCTCGTTTTGTGTATTTATACAACATAAAATACATTCAGAATCGTTTTTAGCAATTTTTTGGAGACCCCTTTTTCGGACCAAAATTTTGTAAAAATCGTGATGATTAGCACATGAATTCGGGCTTTATTGAGAATGTGATACTTCGTTTTGTGTATTTATACAAATAAAATACATTCATAATCGTTTTTAGCAATTTTTTCGAGAACTTTTTTTGTGACCAAAATTTTGTAAAAACCGTGATGATTAGCACACGAATTCGGGCTATATTGGTAATGTGATACCTCGTTTTGTGTATTTATATAACAAAAAATAAATTCAGAATTGTTTTGAACAATTTTTTGGCGAACTTTCTTTCGGACCAAAATTTTGTAAAAACCGTGATGATTGGCACACGAGTTCGGGCTTTATTGGGAATGTGATACCTCGTTTTGTGTTATTGTACAAATAAAATATATTCAGAATCGTTTAGAAAAGTTTTTTGGAGAACTTTTTTTTGGTCCAAAACTTTGTAAAAACCGTGATGATTAGCACATGAATTCAGGCTTTATTAGGAATGCAATACCTGGTTTTGTGTATTTATACGAATAAAATACATTCAGAATCGTTTTTGAACAATTTTTTGAAGACCTTTTTTTGGGATCGAAATTTTGTAAAAATCGTGATTATTAGCACACGAATTCGGGCTTTATTGGGAATGTGATACCTCTTTTTGTGTATTTATACAACATAAAATACATTCAGAATCGTTTTGAGCAATTTCTTGGAGAAGTTTTTTTCGGAACAAAATTTTGCAAAAACCGTGATGATTAGCACACGAATTCGGGCTTTATTTGGAATGTGATACCTCGTTTTATGTATTTATACAACAACAAATACATTCAGAATCGTTTTGAACAATGTTTTATAGAACTTTTTTTCGGACAAAATTTTTGTAAAAACGTGATGATTAGCACACAAATTCGGGCTTTATTGGGAATGTGATAATTCGTTTTGTGTATTTATACAACATAAAATACATTCAGAATCGTTTTTGGCAATTTTTTGGAGACTTCTTTTTCGGACCAAAATTTTGTAAAAATCGTGATGATTTGCACGAGTTCGGGCTTTATTGGGAATGTGATACCTCGTTTTGTGTATTTATACGACAAAAAATACATTAAGAATCGTTTCGAGCAAATTTTTGGAGAACTTTTTTCGGAACAAAATTTTGTAAAAACCGTGATGATTAGTACACGAGTTCGGGCTTTATTGGGAATGTGATACTTCGTTTTGTGTATTTATACAAATAAAAATACATTCAGAATCGTTTTGAGCAATTTTTTGGAGAAGTTTTTTTCGGAACAAAATTTTGCAAAAACCGTGATGATTAGCACACGAATTCGAGCTTTATTTGGAATGTGATACCTCGTTTTATGTATTTATACAACAACAAATACATTCAGAATCGTTTTGAACAATGTTTTGGAGAACTTTTTTTCGGACAAAAATTTTGTAAAAACCGTGATGATTAGTACACGAGTTCGGGCTTTATTGGGAATGTGATACATTGTTTTGTGTATTTATACAAATAAAAATACATTCAGAATCGTTTTGAGAAAATTTTTCGAGAACTTTTTTCGGGACAAAATTTTGTAAAAACCGTGATGATTAGCACACGAATTCGGGCTTTATTGGGAATGTGATACCTCGTTTTGTGTTATTGTACAAATAAAATATATTCAGAATCGTTTAGAACAGTTTTTTGGAGTACTTTTTTTTGGACCAAAACTTTGTAAAAACCGTGATGAGTAGCACTAGAATTCGGACTTTATTAGGAATGCGATACCTGGTTTTGTGTATTTATACACATAAAATCATTCAGAATCGATTTTAGCAATTTTTTGGAGACCTTTTTTTGGGACCAAAATTTTGTAATAAACGTGACGATTAGCACATGAATTCGGGCTTTATTGGGAATGTGATACCTCATTTTTTGTATTTATACAAATAAAATACATTCAGAATCATTTTGAGAAATTTTTTGGAGAACTTTTTTTCGGAACAAAATTTTGTAAGAACCGTGATGATTAGCACACGAATTCGGGCTTTATTGGGAATGTGATACATCGTTTTGTGTATTTATACAACATAAAATACATTCAGAATCATTTTTAGCAATTTTTTGGAGACCCCTTTTTCGGAAACAAATTTTGTAAAAATCGTGATGATTAGCAAATGAATTCGGGCTTTATTGGGAATGTGATACTTCGTTTTGTGTATTTATACAAATAAAATACATTCAGAATCGTTTTTAGCATTTTTTTCGAGAACTTTTTTTGGGAACAAAATTTTGTAAAAACCGTGATGATTAGCACACGAATTCGGGTTTTATTGGGAATATGATACCTCGTTTTGTGTATTTATACAACAAAAAATACATTCAGAATCGTTTTGAACAATTTTTTGGCGAACTTTTTTTCGGACCAAAATTTTGTAAAAACCGTGATGATTAGCACACGAGTTCGGGCTTTATTGGGAATGTGATACCTCGTTTTGTGTATTTATATAAATAAAAAAATATTTGGAATCGTTTTGAGAAAATTTTTGGAGAACTTTTTTCGGAACAAAATTTTGTAAAAACCGTGATTATTAGCACACGAATTCGGGCTTTATTGGGAATGTGATAACTCGTTTTGTGTTATTGTACAAATAAAATACATTCAGAATCGTTTTGAACAGTTTTCTGGAGAACTTTTTTTAGGACCAAAACTTTGTAAAAACCGTGATGTGTAGCACACGAATTCGGACTTTATTAGAAATGCGATACCTGGTTTTGTGTATTTATACACATAAAATCATTCAGTATCGTTTTGTGCAATTTTTGCAGGCCTTTTTTTGTGACCAAAATTTTTTAATAAACGTGACGATTAGCACCTGAATTCGGGCTTTATTGGGAATGTGATACCTCATTTTGTATATTTATACAAATAAAATATATTCAGAATCATTTTGAGCAATTTTTTGGAGAACTTTTTTTCGAAACAAAATTTTGTAAGAAACGGGATGATTAGCACACGAATTCAGGCTTTATTGGGAATGTGATAGCTAGTTTTGTGTATTTATACAACATAAAATACATTCAGAATCGTTTTTAGCAATTTTTTGGAGACCCCTTTTTCGGACCAAAATTTTGTAAAAATCGTGATGATTAGCACATGAATTCGGGCTTTATTGGGAATGTGATACTTCGTTTTGTGTATTTATACAAATAAAATACATTCAGAATCGTTTTTAGCAATTTTTTCGAGAACTTTTTTTGGGACCAAAATTTTGTAAAAACCGTGATGATTAGCACACGAATTCGGGCTATATTGGTAATGTGATACCTCGTTTTGTGTATTTATACAACAAAAAATAAATTCAGAATTGTTTTGAACAAATTTTTGGACACCTTTTTTTTGGTCCAAAATTTTGTAAAAACCGTGACGACTAGCCCACAAATTCGGGCTTTTTTGGGAATTTGATACTTCGTTTTGTGTATTTATACAACATAAAATACATTCAGAATCGTTTTTAGCAATTTTTTGGAGACCCCTTTTTCGGACAAAAATTCTGTAAAAATCGTGATGATTAGCACATGAATTCGGGCTTTATTGGGAATGTGATACTTCGTTTTGTGTATTTATACAAATAAAATACATTCAGAATCGTTTTGAGCAATTTTTTCGACAACTTTTTTTGGAAACAAAATTTTGTAAAAACCGTGATGATTAGCACACTAATTCGGGCTTTATTGGGAATATGATACCTCGTTTTGTGTATTTATACAACAAAAAATACATTCAGAATCGTTTTGAACAATTTTTTGGCGAACTTTTTTTCGGACCAAAATTTTGTAAAAACCGTGATGATTAGCACACGAGTTCGGGCTTTATTCGGAATGTGATACCTTGTTTTGTGTATTTATATAAATAAAAATACATTAAGAATCGTTTTGAGCAAATTTTTGGAGAACTTTTTTTCGGACCAAAACTTTGTAAAAACCGTGATGATTAGTATAGGAATTCGGGCTTTATTAGGAATGCGATACTTGGTTTTGTGTATTTATACGAATAAAATACATTCAGAATCGTTTTTGAACAATTTTTTGGAGAACTTTTTTTCGGACAAAAACTTTGTAGAAAGCGTGATGATTAGCACATGAATTCAGGCTTTATTAGGAATGCGATACCTGGTTTTGTGTATTTATACGAATAAAATTCATTCAGAATCGTTTTTGAACAATTTTTTGAAGACCTTTTTTTGGGACCGAAATTTTGTAAAAATCGTGATGATTAGCCCACAAATTCGGGCTTTATTGGGAATGTGATACCTCGTTTTGTGTATTTATAAAATTTAAAATACATTCAGAATCGTTTTGAGCAATTTCTTGGAGAAATTTTTTCCGGACAAAAATTTTGTTAAAAACGTGATGAATAGCACACGAATTCGGGCTTTATTGGGAATGTGATACCTCGTTTTGTGTATTTATAAAACATAAAATATATTCAGAATCGTTTTGAGCAATTTCTTGGAGAACTTTTTATCGGATAAAAATTTTGTAAAAAACGTGATGATTAGCACACGAATTAGGGATTTATTGGGAATGTGATACCTCGTTTTTTGTATTTATAAAACATAAAATATATTCAGAATCATTTTGAGCAGTTTTTTGGAGAACTTTTTTTCGGACAAAAATTTTGTACGAACCGTGATGATTAGCACACGGATTCGGGCTTCATTGGGAATGTGATACCTCGTTTTGTGTATTTATACAACATAAAATATATTCAGAATCGTTTTTAGCAATTTTTTGGAGACTTCTTTTCCGTACGAAATTTTGTAAAAATCGTGATGATTAGCACATTAATTCGGGCTTTATTGGGAATGTGATACGTCTTTTGGTATATTTATACAAATAAAAAATACATTCAGAATCGTTTTGAGCAATTTTTTGGAGAAGTTTTTTGGGAACAAAATTTTGAAAACAACGTGATGATTAGCACACGAATTCGGGCTTTATTGGGAATGTGATACCTCGTTTTGTGTATTTATACAACAAAAAAATACATTCAGAATCGTTTTGAACAATTTTTTGGAGAACTTTTTTTCAGGCAAACATTTTGTAAAAACTGTGATGATTAGCACACGAGTTCGGGCTTTATTGGGAATGTGATACCTCGTTTTGTGTATTTATAGAACAAAAAATAAATTAAGAATCGTTTTGAGCAAATTTTTGGAGAACTTTTTTCGGAACAAAATTTTGTATAAACCGTGATGATTTGCACACGAATTCGGGCTTTATTGGGAATGTGATACCTCGTTTTGTGTTATTGTAAAAAAAAATATATTCAGAATCGTTTTGAACAATTTTTTGGAGAACTTTTTTTTGTAAAAACCGTGATGATTAGCACACGAATTCGGACTTTATTAGGAATGCGATACCTGCTTTTGTGTATTTATAAAAATAAAATCATTTAGAATCGTTTTGAGCAATTTTTTGGAGACCTTTTTTTCGTACCAAAATTTTGTAATAAACGTGATGAGCACACGAATTCGGGCTTTATTGGGAATGTGATACCTCGTTTTGTGTATTTATACAAATAAAGTACATTCCGAATCGTTTTTAGCAATTTTTTGGAGACCTCTTTTTCGGACAAAAATTTTGTAAAAATCGTGATGTACGCACATGAATTCGGGCTTTATTGGGAATGTGATACTTCGTTTTGTGTATTTATACAAATAAAATTACATTCAAAATCGTTTTGAGCAATTTTTTGGAGAAGTTTTTTTCGGAACAAAATTTTGCAAAAACCGTGATGACTAGCACACGAATTCGGGCTTTATTGGGAATGTGATACCTCGTTTTATGTATTTATACAACAACAAATACATTCAGAATCGTTTTGAACAATGTTTTGGAGAACTTTTTTTCGGACCAAAATTTTGTAAAAACCGTGATGATTAGTACACGAGTTCGGGCTTTATTGGGAATGTGATACCTTGTTTTGTGTATTTATACAAATAAAAATACATTCAGAATCGTTTTGAGCAAATTATTCGAGAACTTTTTTCGAAACAAAATTTTGTAAAAACAATGATGATTAGCACACGAATTCGGGCTTTATTGAGAATGTGATACTTCGTTTTGTGTTATTGTACAAATAAAATATATTCAGAATCGTTTAGACAGTTTTTTGGAACTCTTTTTTTTTGACCAAAATTTTGTAAAAACCGTGATGAGTAGCACACGAATTCGGACTTTATTAGGAATGCGATACCTGGTTTTGTGTATTTATACACATAAAATCATTCAGAATCATTTTGAGCAATTTTTCCTTTTTTTGGGACCAAAATTTTGTAATAAACGTGATCATAAGCACATGAATTCGGGCTTTATTGGGAATGTGATACCTCATTTTGTGTATTTATACAAATAAAATACATTTAGAATCATTTTGAGCAATTTTTTGGAGACCCCTTTTTCGGACCAAAATTTTGTAAAAATCGTGATGATTAGCACATGAATTCGGGCTTTATTGAGAATGTGATACTTCGTTTTGTGTATTTATACAAATAAAATACATTCAGAATCGTTTTTAGCAATTTTTTCGAGAACTTTTTTTGGGACCAAAATTTTGTAAAAACCGTGATGATTAGCACACGAATTCGGGCTATATTGGTAATGTGATACCTCGTTTTGTGTATTTATACAACAAAAAATAAATTCAGAATTGTTTTGAACAATTTTTGGGCGAACTTTTTTTCGGACCAAAATTTTGTAAAAACCGTGATGATTGGCACACGAGTTCGGGCTTTATTGGGAATGTGATACCTCGTTTTGTGTATTTACATAAATAAAAATACATTCAGAATCGTTTTGAGCAAATTTTTGGAGAACTTTTTTTCGGACCAAAATTTTGTAAAAACCGTGATGATTAGTACACGAGTTCGGGCTTTATTGGGAATGTGATACCTTGTTTTGTGTATTTATACAAATAAAAATACATTCAGAATGGTTTTGAGCAAATTTTTCGAGAGCTTTTTTCGGAACAAAATTTTGTAAAATCCGTGATGATTAGCACACGAATTCGGGCTTTATTGGGAATGTGATACCTCGTTTTGTGTTATTGTACAAATAAAATATATTCAGAATCGTTTAGAAAAGTTTTTTGGAGAACTTTTTTTTGGACCAAAACTTTGTAAAAACCGTGATGATTAGCACATGAATTCAGGCTTTATTAGGAATGCGATACCTGGTTTTGTGTATTTATACGAATAAAATACATTCAGAATCGTTTTTGAACAATTTTTTGAAGACCTTTTTTTGGGATCGAAATTTTGTAAAAATCGTGATGATTAGCACACGAATTCGGGCTTTATTGGGAATGTGATACCTCGTTTTGTGTATTTATACAACATAAAATAATTCAGAATCGTTTTGAGCAATTTTTGGAGAACTTTTTTCGGACCAAAATTTTGTAAAAACCGTGATGATTAGCACGAGTTCGGGCTTTATTGGGAATGTGATACCTCGTTTTGTGTATTTATACGACAAAAAATACATTAAGAATCGTTTTGAACAAATTTTTGGAGAACTTTTTTCGGAACAAAATTTTGTAAAAACCGTGATGATTAGTAAACAAGTTCGGGCTTTATTGGGAATGTGATACCTCGTTTTGTGTTATTGTACAAATAAAATATATTCAAAATCGTTTAGAACAGTTTTTTGGAGAACTTTTTTTTGGATAAAACTTTGTAAAAACCGTGATGAGTAGCACACGAATTCGGACTTTATTAGGAATGCGATACCTGGTTTTGTGTATTTATACACAAAATCATTCAGAATCGATTTTAACAATTTTTTGGAGACCTTTTTTTGGGACCAAAATTTTGTAATAAACGTGACGATTAGAACATGAATTCGGGCTTTATTGGGAATGTGATACTTCGTTTTGTGTATTTATACAAATAAAATACATTCATAATCGTTTTTAGCATTTTTTTCGAGAACTTTTTTTGGGAACAAAATTTTGTAAAAACCGTGATGATTAGCACACGAATTCGGGCTTTATTGGTAATGTGATACCTCGTTTTGTGTATTTATTTAAATAAAAATACATTCAGAATCATTTTGAGCAAATTTTTGGAGAACTTTTTTCGGAACAAAATTTTGTAAAAACCGTGATGATTAGCACACGAATTCGGGCTTTATTGGGAATGTGATACCTCGTTTTGTGTTATTGTACAAATAAAATACATTCAGAATCGTTTTGAACAGTTTTCTGGAGAACTTTTTTTTGGACCAAAACTTTGTAAAAACCGTGATGAGTAGCACACGAATTCGGACTTTATTAGGAATGCGATACCTGGTTTTGTGTATTTATACACATAAAATCATTAAGAATCGTTTTGAGCAACTTTTTGCAGAACTTTTTTTGGGACAAAAATTTTGTAATAAACGTGACGATTAGCACATGAATTCGGGCTTTATTGGGAATGTGATACCTCATTTTGTATATTTATACAAATAAAATACATTCATAATCGTTTTGAACAATTTTTTGGAGAACTTATTTTTGGTAAAAAATTTTGTAAAAACCGTGATGATTAGCACACGAAGTCGGGCTTCATTGGGAATGTGATACCTCGTTTTGTCTATTTATACAACATAAAATACATTCAGAATCGTTTTTAGCAATTTTTTGGAGACTTCTTTTTCGGACCAAAATTTTGTAAAAATCGTGATGATTAGCACATGAATTCGGGCTTTATTGGGAATGTGATACGTCTTTTTCTGTATTTATACAAATAAAAAATACATTCAGAATCGTTTTGAGCAAATTTTTGGAGAAGTTTTTTTCGGAACAAAATTTTGCAAAAAACGTGATGATTAGCACACGAATTCGGACTTTATTGGGAATGTGATACCTCGTTTTGTGTATTTATACAACAAAAAGTACATTCAAAATCCTTTTGAGCAAATTTTTGGAGAACTTTTTTCGGAACAAAATTTTGTAAAAACCGTGATGATTAGCACACGAATTCGGGCTTTATTGGGAATGTGATACCTCGTTTTGTGTTATTGTTAAAAAAAAATACATTCAGAATCGTTTTCAACAAATTTTGGGAGATTTTTTTTTTGACCAAAACTTTGTAAAAACCGTGATTATTAGCACACGAATTCGGTTTTTATTAGGAATGCGATACCTGGTTTTGGGTATTTATACAAATAAAATCATTCAGAATCGTTTTGAGCAATTTTTTGGAGACCTTTTTTTCGCACCAAAATTTTGTAATAAACGTGATGATTAGCACGCGAATTAGGGCTTCATTGGGAATGTGATACCTCGTTTTGTGTATTTATATTAGATAAAGTACATTCAGAATCGTTTTTAGCAATTTTTTGGAGACCTCTTTTTCGGACCAAAATTTAGTAAAAATCGTGATGTACGCACCCAAATTCGGGCTTTATTGGGAATGTGATACTTCGTTTTGTGTATTTAAACAAAAAAAAATATTCAGAATCGTTTTGAGCAATTTTTTGGAGAAGTTTTTTTCGGAACAAAATTTTGCAAAAACCATAATGATTAGCACACGAATTCGGGCTTTATTGGGAATGTGATACCTCGTTTTACGTATTTATACAACAACAAATACATTCAAAATCGTTTTGAACAATTTTTTGGAGAACTTTTTTTCGGACCAAAATTTTGTAAAAACCGTGATGATTAGTACACGAGTTCGGGCTTTATTGGGAATGTGATACCTTGTTTTGTGTATTTATACAAATAAAAATACATTCAGAATCGTTTTGAGCAAATTATTCGAGAACTTTTTTCGGAACAAAATTTTGTAAAAACAATGATGATTAGCACGCGAATTCGGGCTTTATTGGGAATGTGATACCTCGTTTTGTGTTATTGTACAAATAAAATATATTCAGAATCGTTTAGACAGTTTTTTGGAGAACTTTTTTTTGGACCAAAAGTTTGTAAAAACCGTGATGAGTAGCACACGAATTCGGACTTTATTAGGAATGCGATACCTGGTTTTGTGTATTTATACACATAAAATCATTCATAATCATTTTGAGCAATTTTTCCTTTTTTTGGGACCAAATTTTTTTACTAATAAACGTGATTATAAGCACATGAATTCGGGCTTTATTGGGAATGTGATACCTCATTTTGTGTATTTATACAAATAAAATACATTCAGAATCATTTTGAGCAATTTTTTGGAGAACTTTTTTTCGGACCAAAATTTTGTAATAACCGTGATGATTAGCACACGAATTCGGGCTTTATTGGGAATGTGATACCTCGTTTTGTGTATTTATACAACATAAAATACATTCAGAATCGTTTTGAACAATGTTTTGGAGAACTTTTTTTCGGACCAAAATTTTGTAAAAATCGTGATGATTAGCACATGAATTCGGGCTTTATTGAGAATGTGATACTTCGTTTTGTGTATTTATACAAATAAAATACATTCAGAATCGTTTTGAGCAATTTTTTCGAGAACTTTTTTTGGGAACAAAATTTTGTAAAAACCGTGATGATTAGCACACGAATTCGGGCTTTATTGGTAATGTGATACCTCGTTTTGTGTATTTATATAAATAAAAATACATTCAGAATCGTTTTGAGCAAATTTTTGGAGAACTTTTTTCGGAACAAAATTTTGTAAAAACTGTGATGATTAGCACACTAATTCGGGCTTTATTGGGAATGTGATACCTCGTTTTGTGTTATTGTACAAATAAAATACATTCAGAATCGTTTTTGAACAATTTTTTGGAGAATATTTTTTTGGACCAAAATTTTATAAAAACCGTGATGATTGGCACACGAATTCGGGCTTTATTGGGAATGTGATACCTTGTTTTGTGTATTTATACAAATAAAAATACATTCAGAATCGTTTTGAGGAAATTATTCGAGAACTTTTTTCGGAACAAAATTTTGTAAAAACAAAGATGATTAGCACGCGAATTAGGGCTTTATTGGGAATGTGATACCTCGTTTTGTGTTATTGTACAAATAAAATATATTCAGAATCGTTTAGACAGGTTTTTTGGAGAACTTTTTTTTGGACCAAAAGTTTGTAAAAACCGTGATGAGTAGCACACGAATTCGGACTTTATTAGGAATGCGATACCTGGTTTTGTGTATTTATAAACATAAAATCATTCAGAATCATTTTGAGCAATTTTTCCTTTTTTTGGGACAAAATTTTTTTACTAATAAACGTGATTATAAGCACATGAATTCGGGCTTTATTGGGAATGTGATACCTCATTTTGTGTATTTATACAAATAAAATACATTCAGAATCATTTTGAGCAATATTTTGGAGAACTTTTTTTCGGACCAAAATTTTGTAATAACCGTGATGATTAGCACACGAATTCGGGCTTTATTGGGAATGTGATACCTCGTTTTGTGTATTTATACAACATAAAATACATTCAGAATCGTTTTTAGCAATTTTTTGGAGACCCCATTTTCGGACCAAAATTTTGTAAAAATCGTGATGATTAGCACATGAATTCGGGCTTTATTGAGAATGTGATACTTCGTTTTGTGTATTTATACAAATAAAATACATTCAGAATCGTTTTGAGCAATTTTTTCGAGAACTTTTTTTGGGAACAAAATTTTGTAAAAACCGTGATGATTAGCACACGAATTCGGGCTTTATTGGTAATGTGATACCTCGTTTTGTGTATTTATATAAATAAAAATACATTCAGAATCGTTTTGAGCAAATTTTTGGAGAACTTTTTCTCGGAACAAAATTTTGTAAAAAGCTGTGATGATTAGCACACTAATTCGGGCTTTATTGGGAATGTGATACCTCGTTTTGTGTTATTGTACAAATAAAATACATTCAGAATCGTTTTTGAACAATTTTTTGGAGAATATTTTTTTGGACCAAAATTTTATAAAAACCGTGATGATTGGCACACGAATTCGGGCTTTATTGGGAATGTGATACCTTGTTTTGTGTATTTATACAAATAAAAATACATTCAGAATCGTTTTGAGGAAATTATTCGAGAACTTTTTTCGGAACAAAATTTTGTAAAAACAAAGATGATTAGCACGCGAATTAGGGCTTTATTGGGAATGTGATACCTCGTTTTGTGTTATTGTACAAATAAAATATATTCAGAATCGTTTAGACAGTTTTTTGGAGAACTTTTTTTTGGACCAAAAGTTTGTAAAAACCGTGATGAGTAGCACACGAATTCGGACTTTATTAGGAATGCGATACCTGGTTTTGTGTATTTATAAACATAAAATCATTCAGAATCATTTTGAGCAATTTTTCCTTTTTTTGGGACAAAATTTTTTTACTAATAAACGTGATTATAAGCACATGAATTCGGGCTTTATTGGGAATGTGATACCTCATTTTGTGTATTTATACAAATAAAATACATTCAGAATCATTTTGAGCAATATTTTGGAGAACTTTTTTTCGGACCAAAATTTTGTAATAACCGTGATGATTAGCACACGAATTCGGGCTTTATTGGGAATGTGATACCTCGTTTTGTGTATTTATACAACATAAAATACATTCAGAATCGTTTTTAGCAATTTTTTGGAGACCCCATTTTCGGACCAAAATTTTGTAAAAATCGTGATGATTAGCACATGAATTCGGGCTTTATTGAGAATGTGATACTTCGTTTTGTGTATTTATACAAATAAAATACATTAAGAATCGTTTTGAGCAATTTTTTCGAGAACTTTTTTTGGGAACAAAATTTTGTAAAAACCGTGATGATTAGCACACGAATTAGGGCTTTATTGGTAATGTGATACCTCGTTTTGTGTATTTATATAAATAAAAATACATTCAGAATCGTTTTGAGCAAATTTTTGGATAACTTTTTTCGGACCAAAATTTAGTAAAAACCGTGATGATTAGCACACGAATTCGGGTTTTATTGGGAATGTGATACCTCGTTTTGTGTATTTATACAACATAAAATACATTCAGAATCGTTTTTAGCAATTTTTTAGAGACCCCTTTTTCGGACAAAAAATTTGTAAAAATCGTGATGATTAGCACATGAATTCGGGCTTTATTGGGAATGTGATACTTCGTTTTGTGTATTCATACAAATAAAATACATTCAGAATCGTTTTGAGCAATTTTTTCGAGAACTTTTTTTGGGAAAATTTTTTTGTAAAAACTGTGATGATTAGTACACGAATTCGAGCTTTATTGGTAATGTGATACCTCGTTTTGTGTATTTACACAACAAAAAGTACATTCAGAATCGTTTTGAACAATTTTTTGGAGAATTTTTTTCGGACCAAAATTTTGTAAAAACCGTGATGATTAGCACACGAGTTCGGGCTTTATTGGGAATGTGATACTTCGTTTTGTGTATTTATATAAATAAAAATACATTCAGAATCGTTTTGAGCAAATTTTTGGAGAACTTTTTTCGGAACAAAATTTTGTAAAAACCGTGATGATTAGCACACGAATTCGGGCTTTATTGGGAATGTGATACCCCGTTTTGTGTTATTGTACAAATAAGATACATTCAGAATCGTTTTTGAACAATTTTTTGGAGAACTTTTTTTCGGACCAAAACTTTGTAAAACCGGTGATGATGAGTACACGAATTCGGGCTTTATTAGGAATGCGATACCTGGTTTTATGTATTTATACGAATAAAATACATTCAGAATCGTTTTTGAACAATTTTTTGTGAACTTTTTTTCGGACCAAAATTTTGTAAAAACCGTGATGATTAGCACACGAATTCGGGCTTTATTGGGAATGTGATACCTCGTTTTGTGTATTTATACAACATAAAATACATTCAGAATCGTTTTTAGCAATTTTTTGGAGACCCCTTTTTCGGACCAAAATTTTGTAAAAATCGTGATGATTATTAGCACATGAATTCGGGCTTTATTGGGAATGTGATACCCTGTTTTGTATATTTATACAAATAAAATACATTCAGAATCGTTTTGAGCAATTTTTTCGAGAACTTTTTTTGGGAACAAAATTTTGTAAAAATCGTGATGATTAGCACACGAATTCGGGCTTTATTGGGAATATGATACCTCGTTTTGTGTATTTATACAACAAAAAATACATTCAGAATCGTTTTGAATAATTTTTTGGCGAACTTTTTTTCGGACCAAAATTTTGTAAAAACCGTGATGATTAGCACACGAATTCGGGCTTTATTTGAATGTGATACCTCGTTTTATGTATTTATATAAATAGAAATACATTCAGAATCGTTTTGAGCAAATTTTTGGAGAACTTTTTTCGGAACAAAATTTTGTAAAAACCGTGATGATTAGTACACGAATTCGGGCTTTATTAGGAATGCGATACCTGGTTTTGTGTATTTATACGAATAAAATACATTCAGAATCGTTTTTGAACAATTTTTTGGAGAACTTTTTTTCGGACCAAAACTTTGTAGAAAGCGTGATGATTAGCAGATGAATTCAGGCTTTATTAGGAATGCGATACCTGGTTTTGTGTATTTATACGAATAAAATACATTCAGAATCGTTTTTGAACAATTTTTTGAAGAAGTTTTTTTGGGACCGAAATTTTGTAAAAATCGTGATGATTAGCACACGAATTCGGGCTTTATTGGGAATGTGATACCTCGTTTTGTGTATTTATAAAACGTAAAATACATTTAGAATCGTTTTGAGCGATTTCTTGGAGAACTTTTTTTCGGACAAAAATTTTGTAAAAAACGTAATGATTAGCACACGAATTCGGGCTTTATTGGGAATGTGATACTTCATTTTGTGTATTTATACAACATAAAATAAATTCAGAATCGTTATGAACAATTTTTTGGATAACTTTTTTTTGGTCCTAATTTTTGTAAAAACCGTGACGATTAGCCCACGAATTCGGGCTTTATTGGGAATTCGATACCTCGTTTTGTGTATTTATACAACATAAAATACATTAAGAATCGTTTTAAACAATTTTTTGGAGAACTTTTGTCGGGCCAAAATTTTTAATAAACGTGATGATTAGCACACGAATTCGGGCTTTATTGGGATTGTGATACCTCATTTTGTGTATTTATACAAATAAAATACATTCAGAATCGTTTTGAACAATTTTTTTGAGAACTTTTTTTCGGACCAAAATTTTGTATAAACCGTGATGATTTGCACACGAATTCGAGCTTTATTGAGAATGTGATACCTCGTTTTCTTTTATTATACAAATAAAATACATTCAAAATCGTTTTGAAAAAATTTTTGGAGAACTTTTTTCGGAACAAAATTTTGTAAAAACCGTGATGATTAGCACACGAATTCGGGCTTTATTGGGAATGTGATACCTCGTTTTGTGTACTTTTACAAATAAAATACATTCAGAATCGTTTTGAGCAATTTTTTCGAGAACTTTTTTTCGGAAAAATATTATGTAAAAACCGTGATGATTAGCACATGAATTCGGGCTTTATTGGGAATGTGATAACTCGTTTTGTTTATTGATACAAATAAAATACATTCAGAATCGTTTTGAGCAAGTTTTTGGAGAACTTTTTTTCGAACAAAAATTTTGTAGAAATCGTGATGAATGCACACGAATTCGGGCTTTATTGGGAACGTGTTACTTCATTTTGTGTATTTATACAACGTAAAATACATTCAGAATCATTTTGAACAATTTTTTGTAAAAAACATGATGATTTGCACACGAATTCGTGCCTTAATGGGAATGTTAAACTTTTTCTTGTTTATTTACACAACTTAAAAGCATTCGGAATCGTTTTAAGTAATTTATTGGAGAACTTTTTTTCGGATCGAAATTTTGTAAAAAACGTGATGACTAGCACACGAATCCGTGCCTTAATAGGAACGTGAAACTTTTTTTGGTGTATTTATACGAATGAAAAACATTCAGAAACTTTTTAAGCAATTTACGGAGAACTATTTTTCGGACCTAAATTTTCTAAAAAACGTGATGTTTAGCACACGAATTCGGCCTTATTTGGAATGCGAAACTTTGTTTTGTGTGTTTATACCACATGAAAAACATACAGAGTCATTTTGAGCAATTTTATGGAGAACTATTTTTTCGGATCTAAATTTTATTAGAAAACGTGATGATTAGCACACGAATTCGGGTCTAAATAGGAAATGTTAAACTATTTCTTGTGTATTTATACAACATAAAAATATTTATAAACGTTTTATGTAATTTTTTGAAGAACCTTTTTTCGGACCTAAATTTTTTAAAAGAACGTGATGATTACCATACGAATTCGTGCCTTAATGGAAATTTTAAACTTTTCTGGTGTATTTACACAACATAAAAACTTTCGGAATCGTTTTAAGCAATTTTTTGGAGAACTTTTTCTCGGACCTACATTTTGTAAAAAACGTGATGATTAGCACACGAATTCGGGTCTTAATGGGAAATGTTAAACTGTTTCTTGTGTATTTATACAACATAAAAACATTCAGAAACGTTTTAAGTAATTTTTTGGAGACTTATTTTGGGACCTAAATTCTATTAAAAAACGTGATGAATAGCAAACAGATTTGGGTCTTAATGTGAAATGTTAAACTATTTTCGGTGTATTTACACAACATAAAAACATTCAGAATTGTTTTAAGCAACTTTTAGAGAACTTTTTTTCGGACCTAAATTTTGTAAAAAAGAACGTGATGATTAGCACACGAATTCGGGCCTCAATGGGAATGTTAAACTTTTTTTGGTGTATTTATACAACATAAAAACATTCAGAACCTTTTAAACAATTTTTTGGAGAACTTTTTTTTGGACCTAAATTTTGTAAAAAACGTGATGATTAGCACACGAATTCGGGCCTTAATGGGAATGTGAAACTTTTTTTGGTGTATTTATACCAATGAAAAATATTCAGAAACGTTTTAAGAAATTTTACTGAAAACTATTTTTCGGTCCTAAATTTTCTAAAAAACGTGATGATTAGCACATGAATTCAAGTCTTAATTGGAATGCGAAACTCTGTCTTGTTTATTTATAACACATGAAAAACATACCGATTATTTTTTAGCAATTATATGGAGAACTTTTTTTTGGAACTGAATTTTGTAAGAAAACATGATGATTAGCATGCGAATTCGGGCCTTAATAGGAATGTTAAAACTTTTTCTGGTGTATTTATACAACATAAAAATATTTAGAATCGTTTTAAGTAATTTTTTGGAGAACTTTTTTTGGGACCTAAATTTTGTAAAAAACATGATGATTAGCACACGAATTCGGCCTTAATTGGAATGTGAAACTTTTTTCGGTATGTTTATACCAATAAAAAACATTCATGATTAGCCCGAATCCAGGCTTTAATTGGAATGTTAAACATTGTCTGGCATATTTATACAATGGAAAAACATACTGGGTTATTTTGAGAAATTTTAGGGAGAACTATTTTTTGTACCTAAATTTTGTAAAGAACGTGATGATTAGCACACGAATTCGGGCCTTAATGGGAATGTGAAATTTTTTCTGGTGTATTTATACCAATGAAAAAATTCATAAACGTTTTAAGAAATTTTAAGGAGAACTATTTTTCGGTCCTAAATTTTTTAAAAATCGTGATGACTAGTACACGAATTTGAGCCTTAATTGGAATGCAAAACTTTGTCTTGTTTATTTATACCACATAAAAAAACATACCGAGTCATTTTTAGCAATTATACGGAGAACTATTTTTCGGAACTAAATTTTGTAAGAAAATGTGATAATTAGCACACGAGTTCGGGCCTTAACGGGAATGTTAAACTTTTTTTGGTATATTTATACAACATAAAAATATTCAGAATTGTTTTAAGTAATTTTTTGGAGAATTTTTTTTCATACCTAAATTTTGTAAAAACCGTGATGATTAGCACACGACTTCGAGCCTTAATGGGAATGTGAAACTTTTTCTAATGTATTTATACCAATAAAAACATTCAGAAACGTTCTAAGAAATTTTACGGAGAACTATTTTTCGGTCCTAACTTTTCTAAAAAAGGTGATGCACACGTATTCAATCCTTAATTGGAATGCGGAACTTTGTGCTGTTTATTTATACCACATGAAAAACATACCGAGTCATTTTTAGCAATTATACGGAGAACTATTTTTCGGAACTAAATTTTGCAGGAAACGTGATGATTAGCACGCGAATTCAGGCCTTAATGGGAATGTTAAACTTTTACTGATGTATTTAAACAACATAAAAATGTTCAGAATCGTTTTAAGTAATTTTTTGGAAAACTTTTTTTCGGACCAAAATTTTGTAAAAAACGTGATGATTAGCACACTAATTTGGCCTTAATTGGGTTGTGAAACTTTTTCCGGTGTGTTTATACCAATAGAAAACATTCATAAACGTTTTAAGCGATTTTGGGGAGATTTATTTTTTGGACTGAAATTTGCAAAAAAACGTAATGATCAGCACACGAATTCAGGCCTTAATAGTAATGTTAAACATTGTCTAGCGTATTTATACAACGTGAAAAACATACTGAGTTATTTTGAGAAATTTTACAGAAAACTATTTTTCGGACCTAAATTTTGTAGAAAACGTGATAATTATTAGTACACGAATTCGGGCCTTAATGGGAATGTGAAAACTTTTTCTGGTGTATTTATACAACATAAAAACATTCAGAATCGTTATAATGAATCTTTTCAAGAACTTTTTTTGCGGAGCTAAATTTTGTAAAAAACGTGATGATTATCATATGAATTCGGGCCTTAATGGAAATGTGAAACTTTTTCTGATGTATTTATACTAATGAAAAACATTTAGAAACGATATAAGAAATTTTACAGAGAACTATTTTTCGGTCCTAAATTTTCTAAAAAATGTGATGATTAGCACACGAATTCGAGCCTTAATTGGAATGTGAAACTTTGTCTGGTGTATTTATACCACATGAAAAACATACCTAGTCATTTTAAGCAATTTTAAGGAGAACTATTCTTCGGACCTAAGTTTTGTAAGAAAACGTGACTATTAGCACACGAATGAGAATGTCAAACTTTTTCTGGTGTATTTATACAACATAAAAATATTTAGAATCGTTTTAAGCATGTTTTTGGAGAAGTTTTTTTCGGATCTAAATTTTGTAAAAAACATGATGATTAGCACACTAATTCAGCCTTAATTGGAATGTGAAACTTTTTCCGTTGTGGTTATACCAATAAAAAAAATTTAGAAACATTTTAAGTAATTTTTGGGAGAACTTTTTTTCGTACATAAATTTTGTAAAAAAATGTGATGATTAGCATACGAATTCGGGCCTTAATGGGAATGTTAAAATTTTTTTGGTGTATTTATACAACATAAAAACATTCAGAATCGTTATAAGCAATTTTTTCAAGAACCTTTTCACGGACCTATATTTTGTAAAAAACGTGACCATTTGCACACGAATTCGAGCCTTAATAGAAATGTGAAACTTTTTCTGGTATATTTATCCGATGAAAAATATTCAGAAACGTTTTCAACAATTTACGGAGAACTATTTTTCGGACATAAATTTGATTAAAAAACGTGATGATTAGCACACGAATTCGGGTATTAGTGGGAAATGTTAAACTATTTCTAGTGTATTTATACTACATAAAAACATTTAGAAATGTTTTAAACAATTTTTTGGATAACTTTTTTTGGAATCAAAATTTGTAAAAATACGTGATGATTAGCACACGAATTCGGGCCTTAATTGGAATGTGAAAAGTTTTTTGTGTGTATTTATACAACATAAAAATATTCTGAATCGTTTTAAGTAATTTTTTGGAGAACTTTTTTTTCTGACGTAAATTTTGTAAAAGACGTGAAGATTAGCGCACGAATTCGGGCCTTAATATGAAACTTTTTCTTGTGTATATATACCAATTAAGCACATTCCGAAACGTTTTAAGTAATTTTACGAGAACTATTTCTCGGTCCTAAATTTTCTAAAAAACGTGATACGAATTCGAGCCTTAATTGGAATGCGAAACTTTGTCTTGTTTATTTATACCACATGAAAAACACACCGAGTCATTTTTAGCAATTATACAGAGAACTATTTTTGGGAACTAAAGTTTGTAGGAAAACGTGACTATTAGCAGACGAATTCGGGCCTTAATGGGAATGTTAAACTTTTTCTGGTGTATTTATACAACATAAAAATATTCTGAATCGTTTTAAGTAATTTTTTGGAGAACTTTTTTTCGGACGTAAATTTTGTAAAAGACGTGATGATTAGCA
The DNA here is from genome assembly GCA_028651295.1 of Catharanthus roseus. Classification (NCBI taxonomy): domain Eukaryota; kingdom Viridiplantae; phylum Streptophyta; class Magnoliopsida; order Gentianales; family Apocynaceae; genus Catharanthus; species Catharanthus roseus. The sequence goes on along the minus strand of JAPQWS010000104.1, from coordinate 20,986,247 downwards.
CACGAATTCGGGCCTTAACGGGAATGTGAAACTTTTTCTGGTGTATTTATACCAATGAAAAACATTCAGAAACGTTTTAAGAAATTTTACGGAGAACTATTTTTCGGTCCTAAATTTTCTAAAAAACGTGATGATTAGCACACGAATTCAACCCTTAATTGGAATGCGAAACAGTCTTGTTTATTTATACCACATGAAAAACATACCGAGTCATTTTTAGCAATGATACGGAGAACTATTTTTTGGATCTAAATTTTGTAAGAAAACGTGATGATTAGCACGCGAATTCGGGCCTTAATGGGAATGCTAAATTTTTTTTGTGTATTTATACAACATAAAAATATTCAGAATTGTTTTAAGTAATTTTTTGGAAAATTTTTTTGGGACCAAAATTTTGTAAAAAACGTGATGATTATAGCACACGAATTCGGCCTTAATTGGATTGTGAAACTTTTTCCGTTGTGTTTATACCAATAAAAAACATTCATAAACGTGAAATTTGTAAAAAAACGTGATGATCAGCACACGAATTCACGCCTTAATAGGAATGTTAAACATTATCTGGCGTATTTGTACAACGTGAAAACATACTGAGTCATATTGAGAAATTTTACGGAGAACTATTTTACGGACCTAATTTTTTTAGAAAACGTGATGATTAGCACATGAATTCGGGCCTTACTGGGAATGTGAAACTTTTTCTGGTGTATTTATACTAATGAAAAACACTCAGAAACGCTTTAAGAAATTTTATGGAGAACTATTTTTTTGTCCTAAATTTTCTAAAAATCGTGATGATTAGCACACGAATTCGAGCCTTCATTGCATGTGAAACTTTGTCTGGTGTATTTATACCACATGAAAAACACACTGAGTCATTTTGAGCGATGTTAAGGCGAACTATTTTTTGGACCTAAATTTTATTAAAAAACGTGATGATTAGCACATGAATTTGGGTCTTAATGGGAAATGTTAAACTACTTCTTGTGTATTTATACAACATAAAAACATTCAGAAATGTTTTAAACAATTTTTTGGAGAACTTTTTTTGGGACCTAAATTTTGTAAAAAAAAAGTGATAATTAGCACACGAATTCAGGTCTTAATGGGGATGTTAAACTTTTTCTGGTGTTTATGGACCATAAAAAAATTCAGAATCGTTTTAAACATTTTTTTGGAGAACTTTTTCTTGGACCTAAATTTTGTAAAAAACGTGATGTCACATGAATTCAGGCCTTAATAGGAATGTGAAACTTTTTTCTGGTTTATTTATGCCAATAAAAACATTCAGAAGCTGTTTAAGTAATTTTAAGGAGAACTATTTTTCGGATCTAAATTTTCTAAAAAACGTGATGATTAGCACAAGAATTCGGGCTTTAATGGGAATGTGAAACTTTTTCCGGTGTGTTTATACCAATAAAAAAATTCAGAAACGTTTTAAGCAACTTTTGGTAGAACTATTTTTCGGATTTAAATTTTGTAAAAAACGTAACGATTAGCATATGAATTCAGGCCTTAATGACATTGTCTGGCGTATTTATACACTTGAAAAACTTATTGAGTCCTTTTGAGAAATTTTACGGGAAAACTATTTTTCGCATCTAAATTTTATAAAAAAATGTGATGATTAGCCTACGAATTCGGGTGTTAACGGGAAATGTTAAACTATTTCTGGTGTATTTACACAACAAAAAACCTCAATAAACGTTTTAAGTAATTTTCCGGAGAAATTTTTTCCGGACATAAATTTTGTAAAAAACCGTGATGATTAGCATACGTATTTTGGTCTTAATGGGAATGTTAAACTTTTTTCTGGTGTATTTATACAACATAAAAACATTCAGAATCGTTATAAGTACTTTTTTCAAGAACTATTTTTCGGACCAAAATTTTATTAAAAAATATGATGATTAACACACGAATTCGGGTCTTAATGGGAAATGTTAAACTATTTCTGGTGTATTTATACTACATAAAAACATTCATAAATGTTTTAAACAATTTTTTAGATAACTTTTTTTGGAATCTAAATTTTGTAAAAATACGTGATGATTAGTACACGAATTCGGGCCTTAATGGGAATGTTAAAGTTTTTTTGGTGTATTTATACAACATAAAAACATTCAGAATCGTTTTAAGCAATTTTTTGGAGAACTTTTTTTCGGACCTAAATTTTGTAAAAAACGAAATGATTAGCACACAAATTCGGCCTTAATTGGAATGTAAAACTTTTTCCTGTTTGATTATACCAATAAAAAAAATTCATAAAAGTTTTAAGCAATTTTCAGGAGAACTATTTTTCGGACTTAAATTTTGTAAAAAGCGTGATGATTAGCATACGACTTCAGGCCTTAATGCGAATATTAAACATTGTCCGGCGTATTTGTACACCTGAAAAACATGCTGAGTCATTTTGAGAAATTTTACGGAGAACTATTTTTCTGACCTAAATTTTATAAAAAAAATATGTTGATTAGCACACGAATTTAGATCTTAATGGGAAATATTAAACTATTTTTGGACTATTTATACAACATAAAAACATTCATAAACGTTTTAAACGATTTTTGGGAAACCTTTTTTTCGGACATAAATTTTGTAAAAAACATGATGATATGCATACGAATTCGGGCCTTAATGGGAATGTTAAATTTTTCTGGTGTATTTATACAATATAAAAACATTTAGAATCGTTATAAGCAATTTTTTCAAGAACTTTCCTACGGACCTAAATTTTGTAAAAAACGTGATGATTAGCACACCAATTCGGGCCTTAATGGGAATGTGAAACTTTTCCTGGTGTATTTATACCAATGAAAAACATTTAGAAATGTTTTAAACAATTTTATGAAGAACTATTTTTCGGACCTAAATTTTCTAAAAAATGTGATGATTAGCACACGAATTCGGGCCTTAATTGGAATGCAAAACTTTGTCTGGTGAATTTATACCACATGAAAAACATGCTGAGTCATTTTGATCAATTTTACGAAGAACTACTTTTCGGACCTAAATTTTGTAAGAAAACGTGATGATTAGTACAAGATTTCGGGCCTTAATGGAAATGTTAAACTTTTTTTGCTGTATTTATACGACATAGAAACATTCAGAATCGTTTTAAATAATTTTTTGGAGACCTTTTTTTTACACCTAAATTTTGTAAAAAATGAGATGATTAGCACACAAATTCGGCCTTAATTGGAATGTGAAACTTTTTCCGGTTTTATTATACCAATAAAAAAAAATTCAGAAAAGTTTTAGGCAATTTTCGGGAGAACTATTTTTCGGACTTAATTTTTGTAAAAAACGTGATGATTAGCATACGAATTCAGGCCTTAATCGGAATATTAAACATTGTCCGGGGCATTTGTACACCTGAAAAACATGTTGAGTCATTTTGAGAAATTTTATGGAGAACTATTTTTCGGGCCTAAATTTTATAAAAAAAAATATGTTGATTAGTACACGAATTTGGGTCTTAATGGGAAATATTAAACTATTTTTGGAGTATTTATAAAACATAAAAACATTCATAAACGTTTTAAGCAATTTTTGGGAAAACTTTCTTTCGGACATAAATTTAGTAAAAAAACGTGATGATATGCATACGAATTCGGGCCTTAATGGGAACGTTAAATTTTTCTGGTGTATTTATACAATATAAAAACATTTAGAATCGTTATAAGCGATTTTTTCAAGAACTTTTTTGCAGACCTAAATTTTGTAAAAAACGTGATGATTATCACACCAATTTGGGCCTTAATAGGAATGTGAAACTTTTCCTGGTGTATTTATACCAATGAAAAACATTCAGAAACGTTTAAAACAATTTAACGGAGAACTATTTTTCGAACCTAAATTTTCTAAAAAACGTGATATTAGCACACGAATTCGGGCCTTAATTGGAATGTGAAACTTTGTCTGGTGAATTAATACCACATGAAAAACATGTTGAGTCATTTTGATCAATTTTACGGAGAACTATTTTTCGAACCTAAGTTTTGTAAGGAAACGTGATGATTAGCACACTAATTCGGGCCTTAATGGGAATGTTAAACTTTTTCTGGTATGTTTATATAACATAAAAATATTCAGGATCATTTTAATCAATTTTTTGGAGAACCTTTTTTTAGACCTAAATTTTGTAAAAAACGTGACGATTAGCACACGAATTCGGCCTTACTTGGAATGTGAAACTTTTTCCGGTGTGTTTATACTAATAAAAAACATTCAAACGTTTTAAGAAATTTTAGGGAGACCTTTTTTTCGGACTTAAATTTTGTAAAAAAACGTGCGGACTTGCACACGAATTCAGGCCTTAAGGGGAATGTTAAACATTTTCTAGCGTATTTATACAACGTGAAAAACATACTGAGTAATTTTGAGAAATTTTACGGAGAACTATTTTTCGGACCTAAATTTTATTAAAAAACGTAATGATTAGCACACGAATTCGGGTCTTAAAGGAAATGTTAAATTATTTTTGGTGTATTTATACAACTTAAAAGCATTTAGAAATGTTTTAAAAAATTTTTTGGATAACTTTCTTTGTAATCTAAATTTTGTAAAAATACGTGATGATTAGCACAAGAATTCGGGCCTTAATGGGAATCTTAAAGTTTTAGGTGTATTTATACAATATAAAAACATTCAGAATCTTTTTAAGCAATTTTTTTGAGAACTTTTTTTCGGACCTAAATTTTTTTAAAAAAACGTGATGTTTAGCACAAGAATTCGGGCCTTATTGGGAATATGAAACTTTTTCTAGTGCATTTATACTAATGAAAGACATTCAGAAACGTTTTAAGCTATTTTACGGTGAACTATTTTTCGGTACAAAATTTTCTAAAAAACGTGAATGTGTTAGCACACGAGTTTGAGCCTTAATTAGAATGCGAAACTTTGTCTGGTGTATTTATACTACATGAAAAATATACCGAATCATTTAGAGCAATTTTACGGAGAACTATTTTTCAGACTTAAATTTTGTAAGAAAACGTGATTATTAGCACAGAATTCGGGACTTAATGGAAATGTCAAACTTTTTATGGTGTATTTATACAAGCTAAAATTATTCAGAATTGTTTTAAGCACTTGTTTGGAGAACTTTTTTTCGGATCTAAATTTTGTAAAAAACATGATGATTAGCACACGAATTCGGCCTTAATTGCAATGTGAAACTTTTTCTGTTGTGTTTATACCAATAAAAAAAATTTAGAAACGTTTTAAGCAATTTTTGGGAGAACATTTTTTCTGCATAAATTTCGTAAAAGAACGTGATGATTAGCATACGAATTCGGGCCTATGGGAATGTTAAACTTTTTTTGGTGTATTTATACAACATAATAACATTTAGAATCGTTATAAGCAATATTTTCAAGAACTTTTTTACGAACCTAAATTCTGAAAAAAAAAAAAAACGTGATGATTAGCACACGAACTCGGGTCTTAATGGAAATGTCAAACTTTTTCTAGTGTATTTATCCCAATAGAAAACATTTAGAAACGTTTTAAACAATTTTACGGAGACTATTTTTCGGACCTAAATTTTCTAAAAAACGTGATGATTAGCACACGAATTCGGGCCTTAATTGGAATGCGATACTTTGTCTGGTGTATTTATACCATATGAAAAACATATCGAGTCATTTTGAGCAATTTTGCGGAGAACTATTTTTCGGACCTAAATTTTGTAAGAAAACGTGATGATTTGCACACGAATTCGGGCCTTAATGGGAGTGTTAAAATTTTTCTGATGTATTTATACAAAATAAAAATATTCATAATCGTTTAAAGAAATTTTTTGGGGAAGTTTTTTCGGACATAAATTTTGTAAAAAACGTAATGATTAACACACGATTTCGGCCTTAAATGCAATGCGAAACTTTTTCCGGTGTGTTTACACCAATGAAAAACGTTTAGAAACGTTTTAAGAAATTTTTGGGAGAACTATTTTTGGACTTAAATTTTGTAAAAAACGTGTTGACTTGCACACAAATTCAGACCTTGAGGGGAATGTTAAACATTGTCTAGCGTATTTATACAACGTGAAAAACATACTGAGTAATTTTGAGAAATTTTACGGAGAACTATTTTTTAGACCTAAATTTTATTAAAAAACGTAATGATTAGCACACGAATTCGGATCTTAATAGGAAATGCTAAACTTTTTCTGGTGTATTTATACAACATAAAAACATTCAGAAACGTTTTAAAAAATTTTTTGGATAACTTTTTTTGGAATCTAAAATTTTGTAAAAATACGTGATGATTAGCACACGAATTCGGGCCTTAATGGGAATCTTAAAGTTTTTTGGGTGTATTTATACAATATAAAAACATTTAGAATCGTTTTAAGCAATTTTTTTGAGAACTTTTTTTCGGACCTAAATTTTGTAAAAAACGGGACGTTTAGCACAAGAATTCGGCCCTTATTGGGAATATGAAACTTTTTCTGGTGTATTTATACTAATGAAAGACATTCAGAAACTTTTTAAGCTATTTTACGGAGAACTATTTTTCGGTCCAAAATTTTCTAAAAAATGTGATAACGCATACGAGTTCGAGCCTTAATTGGAATACGAAACTTTGTCTAGTGTATTTATACCACATGAAAAATATACTGAGTCATTTATAGCAATTTTACGGTGAACTATTTTTTGGACCTAATTTTATTAAAAAACGTGATGAATAGCAAACGAATTTAGGCGTTAATTGGAAATGTTAAACTATTTCTTGTGTATTTATACAACATAAAGACATTCAGAAACGTTTTAAACAATTTTTTGGAGAACTTTTTTTCGGACCTAAATTTTGTAAAAAAACGTGATAATTAGCACACTAATTCGGATTTTAGTGGGAATGTTAAAATTTTTCTGGTATATTTAGACAACATAAAAACATTCAGAATCGTTTTAAACATTTTTTTGAGAACTTTTTCTCGGACCTAAATTCTATAAAAAACGTGATGATTAGCACACGAATTCTGGCCTTAATGGGAATGTGAAACTTTTTCTGGTTTATTTATGCCAATGAAAAACATTCAGAAACGTTTTAGCATATTTTTGGAGCACTATTTTTCAGACCTAAATTTTCTAAAAAACGTGATGATTAGCACACGAATTCAGGCCTTAATGAGAATGTGAAACTTTTTCCGGTGTGTTTATACCAATAAACAAAATTCAGAAACGTTTTAAGTAATTTTTGGTAGAACTATTTTTCGGACTTAAATTTTGTAAAAAACGTAATGATTAGAACACGAATTCAGGCCTTAATGGGAATGTTAAACATTGTCTGTCGTATTTATACACCTAAAAAACATACTGAGTCATTTTGAGAAATTTTACGGATAACTATTTTTTGGACATAAGTTTTATAAAAACATGTGATGATTAGCACACGAATTCGGTTCTTAATAGGAAATGTTAAACTATTTCTGGTGTATTTATACAACACAAAAACATTCATAAACGTTTTAAGCAATTTTTGGGAGAACTTTTTTTCGAACATAAATTTTGTAAAAAAACGTGATGATTAGCATACGAATTCGGGCCTTAATGGGAATGTTAAACTTTTTCTGGTGTATTTATACCACATAAAAACATTCAGAATCCTTATAAGCAATTTTTTCAAAAACTTTTTTGCAGATCTAAATTTTGTAAAAAACGTGCACAAGAATTTTGGCATTAATTGAAATGTGAAACTTTTTCTGGTATATTTATACCAATGAAAAACATTCATAAACGTTTTTAGCAATATTGGGGAGAACTTTTTTTGGGCCTAAATTTTGTAAAAAACGTGATGATTAGCACACGAATTCGGGCCTTAATTTGAAGGTGAAACTCTCTCTGGTGTATTTATACAATATGAAAAACGTATCGAGTCATTTTGAGCAATTTTAAATAAAACTATTTTTTGGACATAAATTTTTTAAAAAACGCTATGATTATAACATGAATTCGGGCCTTAATGGAACTGTTAAATTTTTTTTGGTGTATTTATACAAATAAAAATATTCAGAAACGTTTTGAACAATTTTTTGGAGAACTTTTTCTGGGAACTAAATTTTGTAAGAAACGTGATTATTAGCACACGAATTCAGGCCTTAATGGGAAAGTTAAACTTTGTCTGGTGTATTTATACAACATGAAAAATATATCGAGCTATTTTGAGCAATTTTATGGAGAACTATTTTTCGAACCTAAATTTTGTAAAAAGAACGTGATGATTAGCACACGAATTCGGGCTTTAATGGGAATGTTAAACTTTTTTTTTTTTGGTGTATTTATACAACTAAACATTCAAAAACGTTCCAAATAATTTTTTGGAGAACTTTTTTTTTTAACTAAATTTTGTTAAAAACGTGATGATTAGCACACGAATTTGGGCCTTAATTGGATGTGAAACTTTTTCTTGTGTATTTATACCAATGAAAAACATTAAGAAACGTTTTAAGCAATTTTGGGGAGATTTTTTTTTCGAACCTAAATTTTGTAAAAAACGTGATGATTAGCACACGAATTCGGGCATTAATTTTAAAGGTGAAACTCTGTCTGGTATATTTATGCAACATGAAAAATGTATTGAGTCATTTTGAGCAATTTTACGGATAACTATTTTTCGAACCTAAATTTTGTAAAAATGTGACGCACACGAATTCGGGCCTTAATTGGAAAGTGAAACTTTTTTTGGTGTATTTATACTACGTAAAAAACATACCGAGTCATTTTGAGCAATTTTACGGAGAACTATTTTTCGGACCTAGATTGTATAAAAAAACGTGATGATTAAATAATGAATTCGGACCTTAATGGGAAAGTTAAACTTTTTCTAGTGTATTTATACGATGTAAAAACATTCAGAAACGTTTCAAGCAATTATTTGAACAGATTTTCTTAGGAATTAAATTTTGTAAGAAACGTGATGATTAGCACACGAATTCGGGCCTTACGAATGTGAAACTTTTTCTGGTGTATTTATACCAAAGAAAAACATTCAGAAATTTCATAAGCAATTTTGGAGAGAACTTTTTTCCGGACTTAAATTTTGTAAAAAACGTGATGATTAGCACATGAATTCGGGCCTTAATTTAAAAGTTAAACTCTGTATGGTGTATTTATACAACATGAAAAACATATCGAGTCATTTTGAGCAATTTTACAAACAAATATTTTTCGGACCTAAATTTTGTTAAAATACGTGATGATTATAACATGAATTCGGACCTTAATGGGATTGTTAAACTTTTTCTGGTGTATTTATACAGCATAAAAACATTCAGAAACTTTTTAAACAAGTTTTTGGAGAACTTTTTTTCGAAACTAAATTTTGTAAAAAACGTGATTATTAGCATACGAATTCAAGCCTTAATGGGACAGTTAAACTTTGTCTGGTGTATTTATATAACATGAAAAATATACTGAGACATTTTTTCGCAATCTTATAGAGAACTATTTTTCGGACCTAAATTTTGCAAAAAAACGTGATGATGCACACGAATTCGGGTCTCAGTGGGAATGTTAAACTTTTTCTAGTGTATTTATACAACTTAAAAACATTCAGAAACGTTTCAAATAATTTTTTGGAGAACTTTTCTTAGGAACTAAATTTTGTTAAAAATGTGGTAATTAGCATACGAATTCGGGCCTTAATTTGATTGTGAAACTTTTTCTGGTGTATTTATACCCATGAAAAAACATTCAGAAACGTTGTAATCAATTTTGGGGAGAACTTTTTCTCGGACCTAAATTTTGTAAAAAACGTGATGTAGCACACGAATTCGGACCTTAATTTAAAGGTGAAACTCTATCTGGTATTTTTATAGAACATGAAAAATGTATCGTGTCATTTTGAGCAATTTTTTGGAGAACTTTTCTTCGGAACTAATTTTGTAAAAAAGTGACTATTATAGCACACGAATTCAGGCCTTAATAGGAAAGTAAAAATTTGTCTAGTATATTTATACAACATTAAAAACATACCGAGACATTTTGAGTAATCTTATGGAGAACAATATTTCGGACCTAAATTTGTTAATAAAACGTGATGATTAGCACACGAATTCGGGCCTTAATGGGAATGTTAAACTTTTTCTGGTGTATTTATACAACGTAAAAACATTCAAAAATGTTTTAAGTAATTTTTTGGAGAACTTTTCTTAGGACTAAATTTTGTTAAAAAAATAATGATTAGCACACGAATTCGGGCTTAATTAGAATGTGAAACTTTTTTTGGTGTATTTATACGAATGAAAAACATTGAGAAACGTTTGAAGCCATTTTAGTGAGAACTTTTTTTTTGACCTAAATTTTGTAAAAAACGTAATGATTAGCACTTGAATTCGTGCCTTAATTTAAAGGTGAAACTCTGTCTGGTATATTTATACAACATGAAAAACATATCGATTCATTTTAGGCAATTTTATGGAGAACTATTTTTTGGACCTAAATTTTATAAAAAAACATGATGTAGGAATTCGTGCCTTATTGGGAATGTTAAACTTTTTCTGGTGTATTTATCCAATATAAAAACATTCAGAAACATTTTAAACAATTTTTTGGAGAACTTTTTTTCGGAACTAAATTTTGTAAAAAACATGATTATTAGCAGACGAATTCAGGCCTTAATGGGAGAGTGAAACTTTGTCTGGTGTATTTATACAACATGAAAAATATACCGAGACATTTTGAGAAATCTTTTGGAGAAATATTTTTCAGACCTAAATTTTATAAATAAACATGATGATTAGCACATGAATTCGGGTCTTAATGGAAATGTTAAATGTTTTCTAGTGTATTTATACAGCGTAAAAACATTCAGAAACGTTTCAAGCAATTTTTTTGAAAACCTTTCTTATAAACTAAATTTTGTTAAAAACCTGATAACTAGCACACGAATTCGGGCCTTAATTGCAATGTGAAACCTTTTCTGGTATATTTATATCAATGAAAAACATACATAAACGTTTTAAGCAATTTTTGGGAGAACTTTTTTTCGGACCTAAACTTTGTAAAAAAAAAAAGTGATGATCAGCATACGAATTCGGGCCTTGATTTAAAGGTGAAACTCTGTCTGGTATACTTATATAAGATGAAAAACATATCAAGTCATTTTGAGCAATTTTACGGAGAACTATTTTTCGGACCCAAATTTTGTAAAAAAACGTGATGATTAGAACATGAATTCGGGCTTTATTGGGAATGTTAAACTTTTTCTGGTGTATTTATACAACATAAAAACATTTAGAAACGTTTTAAACAATTTTTTGGATAACTTTTTTTCGAAACTAAATTTTGAATAAAACGTGATTATTAGCATTTGAATTCAGGCCTTAATGGGAAAGTGAAACTTTGTCTGGTGTATTTATACAATATGTAAAATATACTGAGACATTTTGAGCAATCTTTGGAGAAATATTTTCCGGACCTAAATTTTGTAAAAAAAGATGATGATTAGTACATGAATTCGGGCTTAATGGAAATATTAAATGTTTTCTAGTGTATTTATACAACGCAAAAACATTCATAAACGTTTCAAGCAATTTTTTTGAGAACATTTTATTGGAACTAAATTTTGTTAAAAAAATGATGATTAGCACACGAATTTGGGCCTTAATTAGAATGTGAAACTATTTATGGTGGATTTATACAACATAAAAATATTCAGAAACGTTTTAAGTAATTTTAGGGAGAACTTTTTTTCGGACCTAAATTTTGTAAAAAACATGATGATTAGCACATGAATTAGGGCCTTAATTTAAAGGTGAAACTCTTTCTAGTGTATTTATACAACATAAATACATATCGAGTTATTTTGAGCAATTTTACGGAGAACTATTTTTTGACCTAAATTTTGTCCAAAAACGTGATTATAAGAACATGAATTCGTGCCTTAATGGGAATGTTAAACGTTTTCTGGTATATTTTTACAACATAAAAACATTTAGAAATGTTTTAAACAATTTTTTGGAGAACATTTTTTTCGGAACTAAGTTTTGTAAAAAACGTGATTAATAGTACACGAATTTAGGTCTTAATGGGAAAGTGAAACTTTGTCTGGTATATTTATACAACATGAAAAATTTACCTGGACATTTTGAGCAATCTTAGGGGGAACTCTTTTTCGGACCTAAATTTTGTAAAAAATTGTGATGAATAGTACACGAATCTGGCCCTAATGGGAATGTTAAACTTTTTTCAGTGTATTTATACAACGTAAAAACATTCAGAAATATTTCAAGCAATTTTTTGGAAACCTTTCTTAGGAACTAAATTTTGTATAAAACATGATAATTAGCACATGAATTTGGGCTTTAATTGAAAAGTGAAACTTTTTATGGTGTATTTATACCAAAGAAAAACATTCAGAAACATTTTAAGCCATTTTGGGGAGAACTTTTTTTCTGACCTAAATTTTGTAAAAAACGTGATGAATGCACACGGATTCAGGCCTTAATTGGAAGGTGAAACCTTGTCTGGTGTATTTATATAACATGAAAAACATATCGAGTCATTTTGAAAAATTCAACTAAAAATTATCTTTCGGATCTAAATTTTGTAAAAAAACGTGATGATTAGAAGAAGAATTCGAGCCTTAATGAGAATGTTAAAACTTTTCTGGTGTATTTATATAGCATAAAATCATTCAGAAACATTTTAATCAATTTTGGGGAGAACTTTTTTCGGAGCTAAATTTTGTAAAAAACGTGATGATTAGCAAACGAATTCGGGTTTAAAGGTGAAACTCTGTCTAGTGTATTTATATAACATGAAAAACATATCGAGTCATTTTAAGCAATTTTACGGAGAACTATTTTTCGGACCTAAATTTTGTAAAAAAACGTGATGATTAGAAATGAATTCGGGCCTTAATGGGAATGTTAAACTTTTTCCGGTGTATTTATACAACATAAAAACATTCAAAAACGTTTTAAACAATTTTTTGGATAACTTTTTTTCAGAACTAAATTTTGTAAAAAACGTGATTAGCACACGAATTCAGGCCTTAAAAGGGAAAGTTAAACTTTGTCTGGTATATTTATACAACATGAAAAATATACCAAGACTTATGGAGAACTATTTTTCGAACCTAAATTTTGTAAAAAAATATGATGAAAAGCACACGAATTCGAGCCTTAATGGAAATGTTAAATTTTTTCTAGTGTATTTATATAACGTAAAAACATTCAGAAACGTTTCAAGCAATTTTTTGGAGAACTTTTTCTCAGAACTAAATATTGTAAAAAACGTGATGATTAGCACACTAATTCGGCCTTAATTGGTAAATAAAACTTTTTCTGGTGTATTTATAGCAATGAAAAACATTCATAAACATTTTAAGCAATTTTCGGGAAAACCTTTTTTCGGACCTAAATTTTTTAAAAACCATGATGATTAGCAAATGAATTATGGCCTTAATGAGATTGTGAAACTTTGTCATATATATTTATACAACATAAAAAAACATACCAAGTCATTTTGAAGAATTTTACGGAGAACTATTTTTCGGACCTCAATTAGCACACGAATTCGGGTCTTAATTAGAATTTGAAACTTTTCCTGGTGTATTTGTACAAATGAAAAAATTTAGAAATGTTTTAAACAATTATTCGGAGAACTTCTTTTCGAAATTAAATTTTGTAAAAAACGTGATTATTATCACACGAATTCAGGCCTTAATGGGGAAGTGAAACTTTGTTTGATGTATTTATACAACATTAAAATCATACCTAGACATTTTGAGCAATCTTATGGAGAACTATTTTTTGGACCTAAATTTTGTAAAAAAACGTGATGATTAGCACACGAATTCGGGCCTTAATGGGAATGTTAAACTTTTTCTGGTGTATTTGTATAACACAAAAACATTCAGAAACGTTTCAAGCAATTTTTTGGAGAAATTTTTTTAGGAACTAAATTTTGTAAAAAACGTGATGATTAGCACACGAATTTGGGCCTTAATTGGAATGCGAAACTTTTTCTGGTGTATTTATACCAATGAAAAACATTCAGTTTTAAGCAATTTTGGGGAGAACTTTCTCTCAGACCTGTATTTTGTAAATTTGATCATTAGCAAAGGAATCCAGGCCTTAATGGGATTGTGAAACTTTGTTAGGTGTATTTATACAGTATAAAAGACATACCGAGTCATTTTGAGGAATTATATGGAAAACTATTTTTCGAACATAAATTTTGTAAAAAAAACGTGATGATTAGCACACGAATTTGGGCCATAATGAGAATGTTAAACATTTTCTGGTGTATTTATACACAATAAACACATTTAGAAACGTTTTAAACAATTTTTGCAGAACCTTTTTTTGAACCCAAACTTTGTAAAAAAACGTGATGATTAGCACATCATTTCGGGTCTCAATAGGAATGTAAAACTTGGTTTGGTATATTTATACGACATAAAAAACATACCGACTTATTTTGACCAATTTTACGGAGAACTATTTTTGGGACCTAAATTTTGTAAGAAAAGTGATGATTAGCACATGAATTCGGCTTTTAATGGGAATGTTAACATTTTCTGGTGTATTTATATAACATAAAAATATTCAAAAATGTTTCAAGCAATTTTTTAGAAAACTTTTTTTCGGAACTAAATTCTGTAAAAAACGTGATGATTAGCACACAAATTCATGCCTTAATGTGATTGTGAAATTTTTTCTAGTGTATTTATACAACATAAAAAATATACCGAGTTATTTTGAGTAATTTTATGGAGAACTATTTTTCGAACCTAAATTTTATAAAACACATGATGATTTGCACAAAAATTCGAGCCTTAATTTTAATGTGAAATTTTTTCTTGTGTATTTATAACAATGAAAAACATTCAGAAACGTTTTAAGCTATTTTTTAGAGAACTTTTTTTCGGAACTAAATTATGTAAAAAACGTGATGATTAGCACACGAATTCAGGCATTAATGGGAATGTGAAACTTTGTCTTGTGTGTTTATGCAAAATGAAAAACATACCGAGTTATTCTAAGCAATCTTATGGAGAACTATTTTTCGGACATAAATTTTGTAAAAAAATGTGATGATTAGTACACGAATTCGGGCCTCAATGTGAATGTTAAACTTTTTGGGTGTATTTATACAACAAAAAAAAAATTAGAAACGTTTCAAGCAATTTTTTGGAGAACTTTTTTCGGACCTAAATTTCGTAAAAAACGTGATTATTAGCACACGAATTCGGGCCTTAATTGGAATGTGAAACTTTTTCTGGTGTATTTACACCAATGAGAAACATTCTGAAATGTTTTAAGCAATTTTGGGGAGGATTTTTTTTCGGACCTAAATTTTGTAAAAAACGTGATGATTAGAACACGAATTCAGGCCTTAATAGGAATCTGAAACTTTGTCTGGTGTATTTATACAACGCGAAAAACATACCGAGTCATTTTGAAAAAATTTACAGAGAACTATTTTTCAGACTTTAATTTTGTAATAAAACGTGATGATTAGCACATGAATTCGGGCCTGACCGGGAATGTTAAACTTTTTCATGTCTATTTATGCCAATGAAAAACATTAAAAAACGTTTTAAGTAATTATTGGGAGAACTTTTTTTTGGACCTAAATCTTGTAAAAAACGTGGTGATTAGAACATAAATTCTGGCCTTAATTGGATTGTGAAATTTTGTTTGGTGTATTTATACAACATAAAAAACATACCGAGTCATTTTGAGAAATTTTATGGAGAATTATTTTTGGACCTAAATTAATTAAAAAAAAGTGATGATTAGCACACGAATTCAGGTCTTAATGGGAATGTTAAACGTTTTCTCGTGTATTTATACAACATAAAAACATTCAGAAATGTTTTAAACAATTTTTTGGAGAACTTTTTTTCGGACCTAAATTTTGTAAAAAAACGTGATGATTATAGCACATGAATTCAGGCCTTGATTTGAATGTGAAACTTTGTCTGGTGTATTTATACAACATGAAAAACATACCAAGTTATTTTGAGCAATTTTACGGAGAACTATTTTTCGGACCTAAATTTTGTAAAAAAACGTGATTATTAGCACACGAATTCGATTTTTAATGGGAATGTTAAACCTTTTTTGGTGTATTTATACAACATAAATACATTCAGAAACGTGTTAAACAATTTTTTTTATAAGTATTTTTCGGACCTAAATTTTTTAAATATTCAAGTTCAGGCTTGAATCTAAACACGTACATCATATATTTGAGTGAGATGGTTGAAGTCTCTGCTAACTTAATGAGAAGTCTCTAATTAAAATATCGAGAATGCAATGTGGAAAAGTTTCGCTACTCTTATATTTATGCTCGGCTTGAATGGTATGAATTTGTTATGGCTCAAAAATACCCTTTCGTGTACATATTGATCCGTACAAAAAATACTTTCGTTGAATGGATAGATTTAATTTGAATTCTCGAATTCTAATAATGAGAATGCAACTGTATCTTGTGGAAAAATTTTGCTTCCCTTGAATTGTACGAGTATAATATAACTTAAAGATGCTTCTTGTGTGGATAAAGAACGGATCAAAATATTTTAAGATCGGACTAAAAATAGCTTTTCTAAACATGTGTTGAATGGATTATAATTCTTTATTTTTGAAAAGGAAATTCTATTAATCATTATAATTTCTTAGATATAAGATAAGATTCCAAAGAATCAAATTTGGTCCTCAAGTTCTCACTTTCAATTTGGAATCTAATGGTCAATCTCTTCCGGACAAGAATATTGATGCCATAACGAGCCTTATTACATTAATCATATAATTTTTCCTTTGATCTTGTCCTAAGCATTTTAAAAAATCGATAATTCAACTTTAAATTTCAAGAAAAATATTTTATTATAGTAGACAAATAAATTTAGGAAAAAATAATTTAGCTGGTTTGGACATATTATTGTACCATTATTTAAAGGTCTGTCTCATCAAGCTGCTGCCAAATGCACATTAATCCATTTTCTTGCATTATTATTTAAATTAATTAAAAGAAAATTGAAACATTCTTTTTGAAAACCAAATTATATAACAGCTATGGAAAAAAACATTCAAATTTGTACAAATTTTAACTTTATTTGACAGTGCCATAAATTGTTGCTATTATATATGGGTTCGTTATCAACACATATATCAATCTAAAAATCAAATATTTTATATATGTTTTCGTGGACTCAAACCTATTCGATCTCTGAAAAAAAAAAGAAAAAATATATGAATTTGCTAGGGTTTTGAGATGTTGACATCCTTACTCCCAAAAAAAAAAAGGGCAAAGTGTTAACATGCATGGGCTTTTGAAACCCTCAGGATCGTATGTGTTTTAAAATTATTTATCTTTTATTTTGTAAATATTATTAATAAAATATATAAAATTAAGAATGAGACAAACTGTTTCTATATAAAGAGGTTTAATATAAAGTTATGAGTTTGATTCTTAATAACGTCACATAAAAAAGTAAGTTAAATCTTTTTGTAAATAAAAGTTAAACTTTGTTAGTGTAACTTGACGGATTATCGACGTATCTAGCCGTAGTCACAAATATTTTTCAATAATTGAATAAATATATTGCACATGAACATGAAGATTATATATATATATGTGGAATTAATAATTAAGCAGAAAAGGGTCCCCAAGCTCAGTTGAATTAGACCCAATGGCACGTGAAAATGAAGAACACCAATAATTATAATAAGAAGCCGTATATAGCTCCCCAGAAACTTAATTTCCTTAATTACTCTGTTCATGATTATACTGTTATTCATTATTCCAATTTCAGTAATTGAATAGAAATGTTGTACATATATATATATATATATATATTATATACCCCATTGTTCATGATCTTGCCAGCCATGAATGCCAGAAATTTTTGGCAGATAGGATCACGATCGAGAACCGACGGAATGCTGGGCTTTTATATTCTTTTGGTGTTAGTGCATGCATATTAATTGGACAGATTTTTTCCAAAAGCCATTTGAGAAATATGCAGAGCTAAAAAGGGCACTGGCCGGGGCGAAGTCAGAACCTGACCTCAATAAAAGTTAAATTTCAAATATAAAATTTTAGTGTACTATTTAATTATAAATTAATATTTTTTATGTTATTTAATCTAATTCTTTTAATTTTAGGACTAATAGTATAAAAAATATATTAATTTTATACAAAATAAACATAATTTTACACTGCATATAAAGTGTAAATAAAGATTAAAACCCTCTCGAACCCCTTAATAGCTCTGTTTTATGCCTATCTATCACCTTATTTAACCATATATAGAGAAAACATGATTGGAATGTTTAAATTTTTGTAATATATTTTATAACATTTTCTCTATACGTAATATTTATAATATAATATTTTATTAATGAAATATATTAGAAAAAAATATTAAAAAAATATTATAAATATTATCACCGACGATCCTGGGTTTGAGAATTGTGACACTGGTGGGGGAGTATGCTGATGCCCATATGTATTATGTACCTCCCCCCATCACCAAGGACGGTACCACCGCGTTTGTGGTGGTCGCGCCAGCTGCTCCCTCCGCTCCCCTAACGTTTCTCAAAATATTTTACAATGTCTTTTTTTAAAATTAATTTTCATGTTGCATCTAGATTGTATTTAAAAATAAAAATAATTTTATTTATTTTATTTTCATTCTTATTTATCCTCTCGTCAACAATTTACTTCTCATAAAATTTAAGAAAAAAATTTCATGTTTTTCAAATTTAAAATCTAATTCAAATGAATCCTTAATCATATTTTCTTCAAATTTGCCTTTCCAATCTATTTTTAAAATGGTTAAATTGTAAAATGCTTGTTCAAGTAGGAGGTAAAAGCACTTTACAATCGAAACTTAAAAAAGATACGCAGTTTGCCTTTTTAAATACGTAAAATGTCTAAAAAGTCTTTTAAAATTTCATAAAAAAATAATAAAATATTTTAAACATTTTACATATTTTAAGAGCAAATTGTTTGTTTTTAAAATTCAAGATGTAAAGTGCAGCACCGGAAAACACGGGGTCAGGGGCGAAGACAAAAAAAAAAGCGACAAATGGCATCCGCACAGCCCCTGGTTAATCACATGGCCAAACAGATCAAGATAGGACTTAAGTTGTTCCTCCCATCGTTGACCTTAAAGGTTTCGCCATCTAGTCGGAGCAGACCGATGAGTAATCGTTGCAAGCAGTAACATAGCAGCTACAAGGTTGGACTTTCAAGAATGACTAGTGAGCCTAGCTTTTTAGATAGAAATTCCCTGGCGCTGAACTGGCTTCGATACTAGACAAAATAACCCAAACGATCTAGCAAGTCTCAGTTCTTGTGTAAGTCTGTGAAAGTCTCCAAAATGGTAACAGGTATTGGGTATTAGTGCTTACCTGCCAATTTAAGGGTATAAATTCTTCATTACTCAAACTTTCTATATATATAATATTACTATAGATATATAATATTACCTTGGACCGAAAATATAAGGAGTTTTAGCTCCATTAAAAATCATTAAAAATACAAAAAGAACTTTTACAATTTTCACTAAATATTTTTTGAATTTTTTTATCTTTAATCATCTTTGTATTAATTCATTTCACTCTCCCTATCTATCTCTTTCCTCATTCGTAGTCAGATGTAATTGAAAAATTATCTTATTTTTAAGACCCTTAATCTTTATATCCGAGACTAAAACCCCTCATATTTATAACCAGATATAATATTACATGGATGAATTGGGGTTTAGAAAAATGTGCAGACAAAGGGAAGGGATGAAGAATGGGAGAAAAATTGTTTATAAATCCAAAGTGATTATGTAATGTAATGTAATGTAATGTCGTGGAGGGGAGGGGAGGGGCTGCCTCTCATGACTCTCTCGTCAGTCGAAACGGCGTTGATTCCGGCATGATTCCTTTCTTTCTCTTTTGTCTTCTCTTATGTACTCAAGAAGAGAAGAGAGAAGAAGAATTTTTATTTTCAAATTTCGAAGCAACAATTGTCTCTATCCTAATTCCTTCCTATTGATGAGATGAGAATAACTAAGAGGAAACTATTATTCTTCTAAGTACTAATATATAGCTGTTATAATATGCTTCTTCATTACACAAAACCTGCCTATTCACTCTCATCTCATTTAATTACATACTATATAAAAATCCCTCGCCTACAGGGTCATGACCAAACTGTCCGACGCCCAGGTGGAAGATGTAAATCACGGTGACTCAGCGACTCTGCAGACTGGAGGCCAGACACTGGTGCGCACAAAGAACCATCCCCCACATTGGAGAGGTTGAAATTCTCACTTTGCCGCTGCTAGCATTTAAATCTTGAACCTTGGTACTAAGCCCCAAAACCAACTGAGCTACGCCCATGCGGGCTACAAACTATATAACTTAATTGTATGCTTATTATGATCAAATAATTCCCAAACAAGTCGAGTTGAGTAGAGTAAAACCATAAGTATCGGTAAATCTTATAAACACAAGCGTTGGTTCAACAGTCAGTATTTTTTTACGATTAATAAAACAGGCTTAGGCTTATGTATTTTAATGTTTTAGATTGTTTTGATGAGATGTAGTTATGCTAATGATTAAGATCGTGCTATAAATATAAATTATACGCTAAAAACTGTAGTAGAAACAAGATCGTCAGTAGCTGAGTTGGAATTTTGTAGGGATCAGAGAATATTTTTCTAACTAACTATAACTGGAGCGGTTTGAAAAAGCAAGTCATGGGCATGGTAAAACTACTTTCTCACAAATACAAATACTGTTGTCGTACTGTGCTTGAGGATTCAAGAGCGTAATTTATGTGCTTTACAACGCTGATCAAAACTCTTATTTAGCAACCATATTTGGTATGCCAAAAGTGATATTTTAAGGTGACTATATGGATAGTCGAGGAGACTTTTTCCAAATTGAAAAGACTTGAAAACCTGATACCTTTTAACTGAAAAGTAAGTGGTTCGATTTGTACTTAAAACAAGATTTCCTTTCTTTTTAATAGGAATATAATCTCGTTTACTAGGACTTATATGCTTAAACAATGATTTATAAGTACATGATAAAAATTTAAAATCAAGATGACACATTAAGTTAATTAAGAGTAATAAAATGATTATATATACGTTAGAAATAAGGTTAGGCTTAGGCATGTTACTACTATTCCATTCATTAAACCACCGGAATATTTGGTGGGTTGGAGGGATACTTAATACTACCTGCCAAAAACTTAATGCACAAGTCCTTTGTTAAAACTTACATATAGAGAAACAAAGGATATAACACATTGAGCAAAGACCTAAGGTTTCTCCAAATATGAGCATAAAAATCATAAGTTTTAGGAACAAAAGGGTGCAAATTAAGTACAAGCCATAATTAATTACTCCTCCACATTTTTTTTATTAGTTTTCACATTTCGGACACCACACTATTTTAAAAAATACGAATTTTTTTATATTTTTTCTGTAGACTTAAAATACCCTTCAAACTTTTCTCTTTTTTTATTAATATTGTTACAAGTTTTTAGGTTAGAAGAGTAAGGATGTTGAAATGTACTCCCTCCGGTCATAAATATAAGACTTTTGCACACAAATTAAGAATGTTGAAAACAAGACAATTTTTTTTTAACTACAATATCTTTTCTATTCTTCATAAATGAGGAAAACGATAGACAGTGAGAGTGAAATAAATGAAGAAAAAGGTTCAATAAATATTTATTGAAAGTTGTAAAACCCTTTATATTCTTGTCAGTTCTTAATGAGTCTAAAATCTCTTATATTTTTTTATCTAAGAGAGTATCTTTAATAGGAGGATATATTAAAAAAAAGTTTATTAAAAAAAACACGAAAATGAGTAGAATGTGATAAATAAAAGAAACAAAGGGAGTAATTTAAGAAGAAATTAGGGAAAAAAAACAAAAGGGCCTAAATGGGGGGACGGTGGAGGATGAAACGGGTACGTTAGGACAAACACAAAGAATATAAGATGTACAAATAGAATATAATCCCAACCAACAACCATTTTTGAACACTACTAACGTTAAACTTAAATATGTTGACCAAATGAATGTAATAATAATGCAAATGGCCGATTAGGATCTCTTTAACATTCCATAATCCAACACATGATCGGTCAAGATTAAAATTAAGATTAAAGAATTGTACTTAGAGACTATATTTAAAATCGTTCGTAACATTTTTTATAATATTTCTTGATATTTTTTTAAATTTATTTTTTAAAAATAAATATTTTATTAATAAAATATATTAAAATTAAAAATATTTAAAAAATATCATAAACGTATCACAGATTGGATCAAACTTCCGGTCGTCCCAGCCAAGACAATAAAGTAATGGAAATAAGGTTCATTATTTATTTTTTCATTTCCCGGAGAATCTAGAGCGGATCAGGCGCTGACCATGCATGCCCTTCGTAAAAATATATGATTATTTTAATTAAATGATTAACGTTTTCTTCCCCATCTTTCTAAGGATCATATTGTAATTTATTTTTATTTATATAAAGATTTTGACAATTTTAAAAATACAAAATTAGCTAGTTAACGAATAAATAAATTTTTTATAAAGCATTATCGTTTAACGGGTAAAATTTTACTCTAGAGATGATAGGAGTACTCATAAAGATTTGACACTTTGACATTGGCTCTTGACGTCTTAGCATGTTCCAAAGGTTTAGCGTTGTTCGCCCATTAAAATGGTGTTTGAGTTCGGTTCGATTCAAAATGTCATTAGACAATTTGAATTCATATCAGATTAAAAATGATACACTTTCGATATACTTGTAAGATGTGGAGCGGATAACTGCTGACAACATTTAAGTAAAACCGAATCAAAGTCATCTAGTTCAATTTTGACTATTCATATGTGTTGAGTTATTCGCATATATATCTAATTATATTAAATATTGAGAAACGCACATTAATTTTTAATTAAAAATTAGTTACATACAAACTCAATATTTTAAGAGGAAAAGAATAAGAACAAGAGGGAAGAGAACAAAGAAAGAGGAGAGAGAGAGAGAGAGAAGGGGTCACGTGAGAGAAGCAGGTTGACGGCGAGGAATAAGGTGGTTGTTTTGTTTTTTTGGTAATTTGCGGAGGAGAGTGGGAGGGGCTCGACAGGGAAATCAGGGAGGAATAATTGGACACGGAGAGGGAATATTGGTGTTGAAACTCGTTATATTTATTTGTTATACTAATTTCTTGGCTTAAGTAATTAATGGAAAAATACTATATATTTATTTATGATTATATATATAAATTCTCAAGTATATTTAGACTTCCCATTATTACAAATGACTTCTCTTTTTATAAAATACTCATTCCGTTTTAAAATATTTATTTATCGTTTGAATATATTTTCTCTGTTTCAAAATAAATATGTTGCTTAAATGAAAATTTTTCCTATTATTAAGATGATATAATCTATTTCTTCCGTTAAAAATATAAGTCATATTTTAACCCTATGAACAAAAACTTCATCGTTGACATATAATCTAAGACGTTTTTTTTTGTTACTAGTTCCATATTTTCAGTTAGGGGAGTTGAGTATTTAATTACTATCTAAAATCAAAACTCAGAAATGCTTAGATTGCAATTTTGAATGAAAAAATTTGTTAGTAGTAACTATATTCTTGTTTTTTATTACTCTTTCTATTTTTATTAGTAGTTGTCGCAATTTAAACATCACATTATGCAAGAAAATATAAATTTTTAGATTTTTTTTCTTTTATAGACTAAAATATCTTTCAAATTTTTTCTCTTCTCATTATTTTTATACAAATTTCTAGATTATAAGCATAAAAAATGCGTTAAATTTTGTTTTTAATGAGATGATATAATAGAAAAAAGTTTATTAAATATCGTATTATTTTCACAATGTGATAAATAAAAAATAAGATAATCAATTAATAGATTGTGATAAGTAAAAAAAGAAAAAAATGGAAGTAGATATATTAGACTTTTTTAATGAAGAAAAATGTGAGATTTACAATTTTTCATGTGAAAATTTGAGCTCTCGAAGCAATTAATCAGCAGCAGATAAAGTGGCATTGGAAATCTCTGCTTATTAAATGTGGAAATAGACTTTGATTTCATTAGGGGATGAGCATGTTTCCCATCACCAAATTTGAACTCTTGAAGTTATCATAATAGTATCATTCAAGGCAATTTCTCTGTCGGGCTTTTAATTAAGTATTATTCAAATTCATGAGGTCCATTGAATATTACTCTTGGTGTAACGATTTTATTTTTTATTTTTTTAATTTTCGTTTCCAAAAAAAAATAATAATTATGAACAACAAAAATGTAATGTGCTATATAGTAGGTTAAAACACCTGTTTTTGACTCTTCACAAGTGATGAAGCCGACTAGGAAACAATACATTATCTATGCATGGAAAAGGAAGAGGCTATAGCTAGCTAGAAGTTTTTAAGATTGGATATTTTGAATGTTTTTTGAAAATTTATGAGTTATTTATACGTAATTTAGTATTATATGTTAAAAGTCGGATCAAATCTGTTTTAAGAGTGAACACACAATCTATTGTTAAAATATACTCTTTTAATACTATCGTTTTTGAAAGATTTTGTCAAGAAAAAAACTTGTTTCATGAATCGAACACATTGATATATTCGTGTTAATTATTGCCTCTTTTTCTTGCCAAAAGGAAAAAAGAAATAAGGAAAATTATATTATGTTATGAACTCGATTCATAAGTGAAGACATGAACCTCTTAGATTATATTAAGACGCATCACTTATGTAAATAATACTTCAATTTTTTTGTATTAATTGACGACATATGTGATGTAACATAATATGATTTAATATGATTCAAGAGATTCATATCCTTAGCTAACTCATAAACACTATTAATGACAAAATTTATTTAAAAATCATTCTTAAGAACATGGATATATATATGTATATATTACATGCCGCCTTAGTCACATCTCTCTTTCTTAGTTTCACGATGGCCTAATGAATGAAAATGAAAGCCAGTATTAACAGAATATCTGGTAGAGATTCAATCTTGATAACCTTATTCTGCTTGTAGACATCGATAAATTTCTTCAAACCATAAAGTATCACGGGAAGAATATATATATATATATATATACTAATGCAGCTAAAAAACACTCTTGAAAACAAAAGAAAGTGAAAGGAATAACAAAAAATAAAAAAGAAAGAAATCAAGAAAGGAATAAAAGAGGTCACGATCCATGAACAGAGAGAAACTCTCTTGAGGGTTCCAATTCCTTTCCAATATTCCATTGGACAGTAGTATCCCTCCCTTTTGTTTTCTCATCTCTCTCTCTCTCTCTCTCTCTCTCTCTCTCTCTCTCTCCATTATAATACTAGTACTATTTCTCTGCTTCATTTCCCAATTACATATATATATATATATATATATAACTCCACACCATATCCAACCTAATCCCCATTCCCCTTTTCTCAGAAAGCTTTCTCTTTGGAAAAGGCTTCTCTTCTGATTCCCCTCTGCATTCCCTTACTTTGTCCCGTGAATATCATCAAAAAATAAAATTTCTCCCTCTCAAAATTTCTACTAAAACGAAGTCAAAGTGAAAGATGTAAATTATATTTCTCCGTCATTATATTTTCTTACTTACTAGTGGTTGTAGCTTTTGCTATTTTATGGCTTGCACTTAAGTACTGTTTGCAGCGCCCAAAACCTTGGTCATCACAAGTAGTAATATATCAACCCTAGAAAATTAGAAATCTACCTAAACTAAAAAGCCTATATTAATACTTAGACCTCTTTTCCCCATTTCCCTACTTTCTCTCTCTAGATAAACATGCAAATCATAACCCACTCATGATATAATTATACATCTCCATCCATCGATCCCTCCCCCAAATTCCTCTTTCTCTCAAACTTTTTTCCCCATTCCTTTGGTTCTTTGGTCTTCAAAATCAGATATGGGTTCAAATATGCCGGATCTATCTTTACAAATAAGCCCACCAGTAAGTTTCCCCAATTGTGAATTAATTCAAGAAATGGGCGGCTACGATAGATCAGCAAGAAAATCATCTTATTCAAGTAGTTCAACGACTGATTCTGGAAGCTGTGGAAGCGATTTAAGCCATGAAAATGGACTTATTGATCATCATCAGAGGACTCATGAGCCCAACTTGAGTTTATTAGGGTTCGAGATGGTACAAAATTTTCAGGCTAATAATTACTATGGGCACGGCGTTGGCCATTATCAACCACAAATATATGGGCGTGATAAGTTCAAGAGAAATTCAAGATCAACATTAATGATGAATAATAATAATGGTGGGTGTTTGATGATGAAAAGAAATGTTAGAGCTCCAAGAATGAGATGGACTTCTACTCTTCATGCTCATTTTGTTCATGCCGTTCAGCTCCTTGGTGGTCATGAACGTATGTACTCCCTCCCTCCCTCCCTCCGTTTCAATTTATCTGTTCTTTGTGCATTTTTTTCGTTTCAAAATATTTGTCATATATTTTATCCGTTTAAGTGCAAAAATTTAGATTTTATTTTTTACATATACTAGAATGTCTCTTAAATTAACCTCTCTCCTCAATATTATTTCTATAAGTTACAGTGCGAGAATAAGGAAAAGAGTTAGAAATTTGTGTTTCATAGAAAGGTTAACAGGATAAAAGTTCATTAAATGTTGCGTTATTTTCATAATATAATAAATATAAATAAAAATTGACACAAATGACAAGTAAAAAAAACGGAAGAGTATCTTGTTTATACATATTTATCCTTGGGATGGTATATAATTCATATCTTAATAGCAATTTAGTCTACTTATATTTTCTTAATAGTTTTGTCTTGTTATATTATAAAGATAAATCGAAACAGATAAACAATTAACTAACTATAAATAATTAATTTTTCATTAGGAAGACCAGTTCTTTATATAATTTTTTTTTTTATGAGTTGTTCTTTGTAATGTTTATTTAAAATACTCATTATTATTATTAGTGACTAAAAATACCTTAATTATTAAAAATGACAGGGGCAACACCAAAATCGGTGCTGGAATTGATGAATGTGAAGGATCTAACCCTAGCTCATGTAAAGAGTCATTTACAGGTGGGGGTTTAAATTAATTCATATTGAGTTTTTTTTAATTTAATTTAATTTCCACTCTGATTAATTTTTTTTGGTACCTACCTGAGTTTTTTGGGAGAAAATAGAAAAATGGCTTTCTTGAAAGTAATCTTTCAAATGTAGACTTTTTTTCTCTGATCATTTTCTTTATGGATTTTTTTTATGATATAAATTCAGATGTATAGAACAGTGAAGAGCACTGATAAAGGATTATCTGGACCTCCATCAGGTACTTTGGACAAATTATTTTCTCTAATTTTAAATATATATTCATCATGTTCTTGGTTAATACTTATCTGTTTTATATTATATTTGTTATCGTCGTTTAAATGTACTTTTTTCCCAATTAAATTATCTATTACTATATTAAATCAAGAAAGTATCAAATAATACCTTTTCATATATACCCTTATGTTGTTAAAACTAAACAAATGTGCGAATTCTCGTATTGTTTTACTTGTTATATTTTGATTCAAAGGCAATATTTAATGAATTTTTTCCTATTATACCCTTCTATTAATAATAACAAACTTCAAAATAATAACGAGGACCGAGAAAAGTTTGAAGGGCATTATAGTCTATACAAGGAAAAAAATCTAAAATTTCATATTTTCTTAAACAATGTAATATCCAAAATGTAACAAGTAAGAAAAAACGACCTTTTTAAATCCAAATACTCCAATCATTTCCTTAACAACTCAGAATAGTGACGATGTAGGAAATAGTGACAACGTAACAATTCAGTGTTAGAAACAATATTTACTCTTTATCAGTACTGAGTTGAGTTCGAATCATATCCCATCATCCACGAGATGATTCTAACAAAAACAAACTTGGGGGAATATTTGTGCAGGTGAATTAGGGGAGTTTGACATGAGTTTGAATAATCAAAGGAGTGCAGGAAGAATAGTAGAAATTGATGATGATGATGATGATGATGATAATGGTGGAAATGGAATTGGACTTATTGGTATGAAGTGTTGTAGTGATAGAATGGCATTATCAATATCATCGTCAGGACCAACTACCCTACAAAATGCTCAGAGGTGAGTAATGTATTGTGACATATAATATATATATTCTGCAGATTGTTTTCTTGCTGTATAACTTTATTGTTTGCCAGCCTTCAAATTTCATCAATTCCATCATTTAGTATTTGAAACCATTTTTTTCCTGACACCTACTAGTATATATGCACATTATAATAAAGAGTGTGAGATTTTCTTTATTAATTAATGGTTCAAAATATTGTGTTTATGATAATTTTAACTTGATGTAGAAATTTTTGTTTTAGGTTCATGAAATTGAATTATTTACGTGAGAAAATGTAGTATAAAAATTAAATTTGATATTCGAGACTGTATCCAATCAAAACAAGACCATTCAGAATCATCTACTATATTTTTTAGTACATTTTCTTTATTAGTAAATTTTTTAGAAACTTATTTTTTAGAGTTAAAAAGTATACTAAAAGATACACTAGACAATAACCGGACACAAAAGACTTTAGCTACCTAAAATCCTGATTTCCTGTACTAAATGTTCATCTACGGTTTTCAATTTGACCCCAAAAAAAAAACGTTTTTCAAGGGATTGTAAGTCAAGAAGTCATTCAAATCTTGAAGCTCATGCTTGTATCAGAAAACCCACTTGTTGTACCATCAAACAAATCTATTTCTGTTCAAATTCACTTTATATATATATATATTATTTTTTAATTTACTATATGTTAATAATAAAATTTATTAAAAAATATATATTATAAAAAAAATGATACAAACAGACATATCCTGTGCGATGATCAATTAATTAGGTGGAGTATTTTTTTTAAAGGACTATTCTAGCTTGCCCCTTGTTCACTGCATTATAAAACGAACCGTCTGTCACAATTCCTATCCAATCTTCTTTTTAATTCCTAATTTGATATACTTATTAATAAAGTATATTAAATAAAAGATAAATTTAAAAAAAAGTAAATTTTAATGTATTTATTTTAATATTTTGCAAAAAGTAAATATTTAGAAATGACCATTTAACAATTCAACACTTGTGAGGAAAAACTTGAGAAAATTAACCATGGTTTATTTATATAAATGCAGATCTTTGTGTTCATCATCACCTCAAACAAATCTATGGATGCATCCTCCGAGTCAAGAACTTACATTAAATCGTCATGATCTAGGATTAACACCAAATCCCAAGGTAAATTCTTAAAAGAGTTTACTTATAATAATTATTATATTACTTCCATCTCATATTATCTCTAGTTTATATATTTTAATAAGTATTTATTATTTTAATTAATCAAAAGATTATTACGTGATATATAAAAGTGATGCGATTTGTATTCAGCTTTTAAGGTCACTTGTTAGGACTAATTTGTATCTGTTGGAACGTTTGTTGTAGAGTGAGGAGGGAATTGGGGAAGTCCAACAACAAGTGACGGCAGACAAGGAGAAGATAGGCAGTAGTAGAAGTAGTAATGACAGGTGGACGACGTCGTTGGCAGCTTCTTCTTCCTCTTCTTCTTCTTCTGATCATCATTTAATGCTAAATCTTGAGTTTACATTGGGAAGACCAAACACTGCTGGCACTACCTTGACCATCCTCCCATTGACTTAGACCAAATATTCATCATCTCATCTCATCTCAAATGTTTACTACACTCGCTTGAAAAGATTTGGAAGGACTTTGGGGAGAAAAAAATGGAAGAGATGCTTGCGAAACCGCGATATATTTGAATAGGGTTTGATTTTAATATTATTATGTTGAGTTTTATAAAATTCAGATAATTTTGTGAGAGAAGAAGTGAGTTTTAGGATTGAAATTTGATATTTGAAATAATATCTAATTTCGATCAAAATATATTAGCTAGAGGAGGAACGGGATTGAGGGGAAGACCAAAAATGTAATTTTGTCTAATTTGTATTCCTTTCCTAACTTGTTAGATATTCATATTAACCATCAACCCTGATAGTCGGGTGATTCTAAACTTACTCTCATGTAATTTGGTAAAATTAAGTTATGAGTCTAAATTTTTGCTAATGCTTAGCGCTTCTGAAATTATACGTGCATCTTGGTGGTGTTACTTTGATGATATTAGTGCAACGAATTAGTTTGATATGTTCACATATAAACAGGAAAGTCTGAACATGAAAAAGTGTATTTGAAGCGATTGATAGTAGTAAAAACAAAATTATCCACATATATGGCCTTTATATATCCTCAAGATAGTAATTTACCGGTAGAAATACTAATCACATCTCAACTTCAGTATATATATATATATATATAATCCTCTAAAATTCATAATTTAGAACAATAATTCAAACATTAGACTTCACATTTTATCAAATGAGTCCTCAGTCTTCTTCCTTGTGGACTATGGAAAAGCATGAAGGAATGTTGAAGGCCCATTATTATTGGGCTTTTGTTCCCCTTTGGGCTTAGTCCTAAGCCTTCAAATTGAGCCTAATGCCAAAAGGGCCCCAACCCTATTTGTTTGTTTGCCATAACAAAAGAGCCCAAGAGGTAGAGAGATACCCATGACTCTTACATTACTTATATAATATTTTATCAATAAAGATGATCAAATTAAAGATAAATTATAAAAAAGAACATTATAAAAGACTATATTACAAAAAAGAAATTCAAATATGTTGACCTTCGAATATTTGTACATACATAAAATTAATGACTAAAAAACGCGTAAAATATATATGTCAATGGCTTATATTGCAAGGTTTTTTTTTTTTTTTGGTACATGTAGTCCGATATATACATTAATATACATAAAATTTTCAAATTAATATTTTAATTTCTTTAATTTTTTAATAGTAAAGACTTGGAGAGAGGCGAGGAGCAATGAGAAGATCAAGAGGGGTAGCTTTGCAATTGGTTAATCCAGCACTTTCACTCATATCAATAGCTTCATCAAAGGGAGTAGAAAAATCAAATGCTTGTAATAAACTTGCCATAACCAAATGTAACATTTGAAGTCCAAAATTTGTGCCAGGACAAATTCTTCTACCAGCACCAAATGGGATCAACTCAAATTGTGTACCTCTTAAATCAACATCTTTATGTTTTGTCAAGAACCTCTCTGGCCTAAACTCCAATGGATCTTCCCAAACTTTAGGATCTCTTTGGAGATTTGTCAAGTTTAATATTAGTCTCGTACCTTTAGGAACATTATAACCACCTACGATACAATCTTCGGTGAATTCTCTATAACCACCCAATGGACCTGCTGGATATAATCGTAAAGTTTCTTTGATAATAGCTTGGAGATAGACTAGATTTGTAATGTCTGATTCTGTCACAGGTCTTTCTTTTCCTATTTTGACGTCTATTTCTTCTTGAGCATTTTTAAGGACGTGGCGGTTGTTCATAAGTAGAGATAATGTCCACAACAGCATAACTGTAGTGGTGTCACTTCCTCCGGCAATCAACATCTGCCAAGTGTGTGGTTCCAGTAGATCAACTTTGTTAGCAAAAGATGTATAGGCTGTGTTTTCCATTACTTAAAAATACATTGCTAAAAACAATACTTTTTTCAACGGCTAAAAAAACAGAAGTAATGATAACAAGCTTAAGGGAGGGATATTGTTTAATCTTATGATAAGGAGTTTATTTGTTTACTAACTAGTTAATGTGATTCAACACAGACTTTTCATATTCAAGATAGGATATTTAGAACGTAAACATTTTATTATAACAGACATTTAGGGTGATCTAATACGAGTGTCATATACCATTAGATTAAATGTGATTTCTATGACAAATTAATAATTAAACTTTTTATACATAATTATAATTTATTAATTAATTCAATAATTCATACTTCATTCTTTAGTTTTAAATTTTATAAAAGGAGCCCTAAGGCTGAAAAAAGCCCAAATTTTACAAATGGTATATGGTAGATGCAGAATCATGATCAAGGAAACAAAGTCAAGATTTACCCCAAAAAAGGAAACAAAGTAAAGAAATTTAAAAAAAAAAAAATTAACGTAGGTAGACCATGCATATATATATATATATATATATATGTATATATAAGATGCAAAAAAGACATACCACACATGTAGATTTGGTGATAGTATCAGCATCATAGGAGGAAGCAGCAGCAAGGTCTGAATCTTCCATTAATGATAGCATGACCTCCATGAAGTCCTCCCCATCGCCGCCACGGCCGCCACCGTCCTTCTTCTTCTTCTTTTTCTTTTCACGGTGTTCCTTCAACCATGACTCCACCATATTATCCATTTCTTGACCAATTTTTTTCATTTTCCTTTCATACCCTCCTATATCCAACCATCTAAGATAAGGTATAAAATCAGCCAAAGCAAAAACTCCAAGTAAATAAAAAAATTCCCTCATAACCTTTTGGTATTTTCTTACTTCTTTCTCCTCGCTCACAGACGCTGATGATGCACCAAAATATCTTTTTCCGGCGACCATTCTAAGTACTACATTTAAAGTTAAGTCTCCAAACCACTTTTTCATATCCACTAAAACCCGACCCGACCCATCTTTATTATCATGATTAATTTTCCAAGTCTTGTAAAGTTCTTTTATTGAATTTTCAATTTCAGAAATTCTAACATTTTTGAGAAGCTCTAGCCTACGTGTTGAGAGTAATTGAATATTAACTAATTTTCTAATGTCACGCCAATATGTACCATAGGGTGACAAGCCAAACAACGCATAGTCGTAGCCTAAGTATTTAGATGCCAAAGATTTTGGCCTTGTGGATATGGCTACATCATAAGTGGTGAATAATTCTTTAGCCAGCTCCCAATTACTTACTATTAAAGCTGGCTTCATGCCGAGCCGGATGGTGAAAATTGGGCCGTATTTGTCGGCTAAGGCGGACAAGGTTTTGTGTGGAAGCTTTCCTAAGAGATGAAGATGGCCAATTATCGGCCATCCGCCACCGGCTTCTGGCGGCTGTGGAGGGTTTTTGGAAGGGTTAGGGTTCCTAAGAGATGAGAAATGAAGAATAAGAAAGAAGGCAAGCAATGCAACTACGGCAGCATTAGTGTAGAATAGTAGTGACTCCATAAGTGACTTAATTTTGGGGATTTAAAGGAGACTATTTATAGCCAAGCGGAGACTAATTACTAAAGGATAATTTTGAAGCACGCAAGGCCTTATTCAAGTGGCAAAAGCCGATGCCTCCCAACTGAAAAGAAATGGATTGATCGTTAAAATTATGTGAAAGACTGATTTATCACCTTTTATAGTTACACGTGAGTGAGACATGCGTTCTCTAGTTGAATTCAACCTCCTTGATATTAAGCATTACAATAAACTATTTGAAAATTATTTAAGAATATAATGCTCATTTTATTTATCTACGACCTACATTCTTTGGTAAAAGTGCTCATGCAGCTTTTAAGGGCCTCCAAGTTGTTTCAAAGTAACATCTGTGGATAAACGATAGTTAAGCCGCATCGGTGCTGCCGGGATCGCCCGATACTTGTGAGGCAGAAGAATCTTTGAATAGAAATTGTGGAAAGTTTTAGTACTTGTTAGCCTCCCTTCCCCCTTTCTATGTACCGAGTCTATGAACCTGGCCTAACTTAATATCTATTCCCTAAAAACACTAATGCAGCCCGCTTCTGATCTCAACAATGACATCTCAACGATCGCAATCCGTAGACCTTGAAGGACTGAACCTGAAACTTTCACTTCAGGATAAACAGAGTATCGCAGGGAAGCTGAAATGACCATGGAGAAAAGAGCTGGGTCCGTAGATAAAATAAAATATTTCAGATATAATAAGAAAAATAAAAATTTTCTCTCTTTTATGCATCCTTTTATTACTTTCATATTACTAATTATGTGCCTTATATTCGATTTAGTTGCTAGCATAATCCATTCGAGTGACTAAGTTCTCTTTCAAAGTCACTATGTTTGG
Source organism: Catharanthus roseus (assembly GCA_028651295.1). Lineage (NCBI taxonomy): Eukaryota > Viridiplantae > Streptophyta > Magnoliopsida > Gentianales > Apocynaceae > Catharanthus > Catharanthus roseus. Next base: position 20,952,208 of record JAPQWS010000104.1, on the reverse strand, counting down.
CTCTATTCCAAATACTAATATAATTGGAAGTTGGATTGAAAAATTGGTCTGGTGATGTTGAAATATCCATGTTGATATCTTCTTACAACCAATAATTGTTCAGCAGAGTTACCATTAGCCTCCATAGATAAAAGATGTCCACTCACTTAGCCATTTGCAATTATATACATCGAACATATCCAATAAGCTAAACAATCAAGATTTGAAAGTATAGTTAAAACTACTTGATCACTATACTTGACGAGTTAATATTATGACATAATTAATCCGTTATTACAAAAGTTTAAGGAAGTGTAATAAGGCGCCTATCTTCTTTGATCGAAATGAAGATGAAAGAAGGGGCCCTTCGGGTTCTTCTGTGCAGACCAGTCCTTAATCCTTAAACCTTTTCCTTTTTCTTTGAGCTTAGTGGTAGAGTTTGGATAACCATCTCATGACCTTCTAAACCCCTCTTGGATTTATGGTCTGTGCAACCGTATATACTTCCTAAGCCTTCTCTTTCTTTCTGAGACTGTATTTTGATACACTTACTTTAAATTTGTTTGTTCGTGCATATATATATATATATATATAGTCAGTAAAATTTTATTCGAATGACAAGAATTCAAGTCTTTCAAATTAACGACCATATTCGAAAGGGACTGAATGCAACCACCAGAAATATCGTGTGTAGTTTGGCCTGTCCTATTTGGTTTTATTGCAAATTTCTATGATAAGGACACTTTAGTCACAATGAATCTAATTCAGCACTAAAGCATATCCACATATAGCTAACTTTTGGAAATATATTTGGATCCCTTTATAGATATTTGCCATTGAGTTTTCGTCTTTGAATTTGCTTAAAATTTGTTTTCTTTTCCTTTCTTTCCCGCAACAAACTCGACCTTATTAGGATAGAATAAATGAAGTGACACGTAGTATTTCACTCGAATGATCTAAAATAAATAAACAAGCTTCTGCGCAGAATAATATTATGACAACGGTAGGCTTTTGGGCCTATTTTCTTCATAATATTTTTTATTTTTCTAGCTCACACTTTTTTTTCTCCCTATGATGATCCATAGTCCTCAACAGAAGATTAGATGGTTTGTTTTAAACTGGTCAGAGATGTCGGGTTGGGTCAACTCGGGCTGCCCGTTGTGACTTGACCTATTTAACCACTTTCCCCTCCTCGGTAATCCATACAACCGGCTCTTCTTTTATTTTTTTACTTTTTCTCTCTCTCCCTTTGTCTCTTGGAGTGCCGTCTCTGTCTCTTCTTCTTCCCTTTCTTCACAGCGGCTTGCCTCGTCGCTGCTCTTCTCCGACCTTTGGTCTTCCTGTGACGCCGTCTTTACTGTGTGCGACGATCTTCACCGATTGTCATTTTTTTGGTAAGTTTTTGAGAAAGAGCCGAGGGAGACACCGGTGAGTCTTTGCTTGATTGATGCCCCATGAACTGAGAGAACACAATTTTTGTGTGCCGTCGACACCTCGACGCGGTTCGTGACCATTCACCACTGCTCGGCACTGCCTCGATCTCGGTGCAGTCTCTTTTCCATCGGTGGAACCAACCCGCGACGGTGGGTAAGCTTTTCTTCTCTTTTGGTTTATATCTTTATTTTTACTAACAATTGTTTGTGCAGTTTTGGCATTCCCGATCGGTTATAACCGAACAATTGAGAAGAGGAAGAAGATAATATTTTCTTTGTAATAAAGTTAGGCTTTATTTTCTGCTGTTTTATTCTGATTAATTGTAATAGTAAATAGAAGTTGTTATAGTAAATAGGTCCTACAACAACAATAAAAAATGAAGTTCTAATGGCCATATATATCCTATTATCATTTAGGAACGGTTTATAATATTTTAAAATTTTATTTTTGTAGGCTTTTAAAGCCCATTCTTTCCCATATTTTTATCATTTTCCTAGCCCAATTTTTTCTTCCCCATAACCCCATGATCTATTGGGCCTCAACCCAAGTGGAATAGGCTTCTGGGCTGCCTTCTTTGACTGGGTCTTAGGGATGCCTGGGCAACATGGGTTGGCCATCTGGGCCGTCCGTTGGTGACCCGCGGTTCGTCCGCTCGGCTTCTCTTTTAATTGCTGCTGCTGCTTCGTTTCTTGTGAAGTCTCTTGCTCTCCTCCTCTGAACCGTCTATCCATTCTCTCTGTCTTTTGGAGTCTTCAAGACTCTCGGTTTCTCCTCCTTCTCTTTCGGCTCTGCCGCTGCTGTTCTCTCTCAATTCTGGTGTTCTATGCTCTTCACCAGCCTTCTTTGTCACCTTGTTTATCTATTGGTGAGGTTAGAGAGATAGCCGTGAGGAAAGAAAAGAGAGAGAGAGAGAGAGAGAGAGAGAGAGAGAGAGAGATAGAGGTAGTAGATTGCCGGTGATTTCTTCCTGGTTGAGGCTCGTTTCTGAAGGTTATAACCTTGATCATCATTTTTCTTCACTGTCGACGCCTCGAGCGGCAGCGCCGCTGCTCGACGTCTCTGTTCTGGTTTGATAACCTCACGGTTTTAGCTCCTCAGTCATCTCTTTGATTTTCTGTTGGCCGCTTCACGGCGGCGGTGGTAAGCAAAACCGTTCATTGTTTATTTCGGTTATTTGTATACTAATCGGGTGTTATTTTTGCAAATTGCCTTATTATATTTCTTTGTTGGTTTTCTGTTCATAGAAAGATTGAATCTTTTTGTTTTTCTTCCGCTGTAATTTATTCTTTGATAATTTGTAATAGTAATTGAGAGTTGTTTTCTCCAACAATTTTTAATATTTTTTATTATTAAATTATTTTTAAAACGTTATAAATGTCTTACCACAAAATTATATGATAGTTTCTAGTAATGTCTACAGAAAATTACTGGATAATTGGATGCTTAATATAACATTTCAAATTAGTTTATGAATAGAAAAGTTAAAAGTAAAATTTAAAAATATTATGAATAGTTCAAAATAATTGTGAGATATATGTAATTATTCTTTTGCGAAAAAATAGTTATATACCTCGTCACTATTTCATAACATCTTTAAACTTTACTTTTAATGGATACCAAAAATAAGTGATAGAATATTTATAATGTTCCAAAAAGGATTTAAAAATTAAAAAAATAAAAAAGCAAAGGAATCTTGAAGGCCCACTATTATTCGCTTTCCATTCCCGGAGAGGAATGTTGGATTGTCCAATCTCATAGCCACTCGTCTTGATCATGGCTTCATTTCTCCCCACCTTGCTCCGAGAGTCATTCGGATTAGAAATAAAAATGAAAAAATGTAAATCTTTTATTGAAGATGCATAAAAAATAAATTATTTGTAAGAAAAAAAATGAAAGTTAAAGTAAAAAAGAGTAAAAAAATAAATATAAAGATAAACTTAACAAAAAAATTATACTAAAAAAAGTGTATTAGACTCTATTAGACAATCGTGGAAAGGTCTTTAGTCATCAACTTTATGTATCAGGAAGAACACATCTTTTTTGGTAGTCTGGTATCTAAGAGTCGATATTAGGAAGAACACATTTGAGACTTCATGCTGATGAATATTTCTATTTATTGATCTACTCAAAGTTTTCAGTGGAAAAATTTTAATATGTTGTTATTATTGATTAAAGCCGTGAATGGCAAATTGTATACAATTAAAATACCTAACTAAATATTAGAAGTCTACATGAACATGGTAACTAGAAACTAGAAGAAAAGATATACAAAGGTTACCAGTAAATATCTAAGATATACAAAAGATACACCAAATTTCGGGAATATTTCAATATTCTCCCTTAAGTTGGAGGGTGAAGATTATATACATCTTGCGACAGAAAAAGTGAAATGAAGATAGTTGCAGTCCTTTGGTAAAAATATCCAACAGGTTGTAATGAGGAGGAAAATAGACTGAAAAGCATCACGAATGAAATGACAGTCTATCTTGATATGTTTCACACGTTTGTAAAATATTGGATTGACAGTAATATGAATAGCAGTCTAACTGTTGGAATAAAATGAAATAGTTTGACTCTCTCTCTCTATCTCTTCAAATATCATCTCCAGTTTAGTCTTCACTGTCCATCGTCGTCGATCACTACCTGTCAATATTCCGTATAATATATAAAACTTGACCCTCATACTCACATTTTTCATAGAAGTGCATGAACTTTGGAACTTTCAAGAGGATTTTAGATTTGCCTTACATATTTTTATGATTTTCACAATTGTTCATGAATAATCTAAAATATTTGCTGAAAAGATTCCCCCAAGGAAATTGGATAGTTTGGAATTTTCAGTTCAAGAAGGAAATTGGTAATTAAATGCTAATTCTTAAATTAAGGGTATTTTTTGTTTCAAAATTTTCATTACTATTACTAATTTCGTTTTGTATCTTAATCGAGGAAAATAATAAGCATGAATTCATCAGACACTCAATTAAAGGAGGAAAACATAATTTTATTAAATCTCAGGGATGAAAAATAAGTAATTTCAACAAATCTCAATGGAGATAAATGTAATTGATTCCTAAATTTATTATTTGAGTAGTAATTAGTTATAATTATGCTAAAAATATTCCTCATAATTTATCTTTGGCTTAACAAGCTCACTTTTATAATATATCTTCCTTTTATTATAAAAAAAGGTTAATAAACAGTGAACTAAAAATGTATATATACTTCACTTTATAAGGAAAATTGTTTATGTGTCCATTGAATATATATTCAAATTGTAATTGATTGATAAAATGTGCACAAGAGGCTCAATACTTAATTTATAATATATGGTATATTTTATCTATATTAAAATGTGTACAAGAGGCTCAAATTAAATGGACCTATAATAAATTGAAAAATTCTGATACTGACATAATTCATAAGTAAAGACATAAACCGTTGGTCTATATTTAGCCACATTACCTATATGTTTAATATAGTACTATTGAATTTGAATTTTCGTTTGATTTTGTTTCCATTTATGGAGAGAAAGAATCATCATATAAAACACATAAATTAAGTATGATAAATTTTATAAAATTTAAAAAATTAATACAAATTGTTTAACATTAAAAGAACCTTATATTTTAAATTGAGAAGTTAATTAACATTAATTTAGGGACACTCATTAAACATGTCATTGATTATTTTTAAAAAATAGTAGCATTTTAAAATTTTGATAACAAAAATTTTTCAAAAAATGAAATGTTTTAGGAAAGAAATAAACTAATTTCCAAACTTAATACATAAAATTGGTAAGTTTTCTTTTTTATTTTTAAAGAAAATCGGTAAGTTTTGCTAAAACTTCCATAAATCTCTTAGCTTGTGTAAAGTCATATCATCCAATCTGGACCCTTGGTTTGTGTTAAGCCACATCACCCACTTCTCAGCTTGTGTTAATCCATGGGTAGACGATATGACTTAATACAAGTTAAGATATCTATAAATAGAGACATTAAACCGGTCCATATAATATAATTTTCTTATCATGCATAATGTTAGTAAAATATTTACCTCAAAATTGAAAATACTTATTATTTATTTTACCCATCAATAGATAATCCTCCTCAATACATAAACATCATATCCGAAATCATACAAGATGAGTTCTTTACTATTGAAAACCATTTTCATGGTCATTCTCTTCTCCTCATCTTCCCTAATTCTCCCTTTTATTCAAGTAGTAGTTGCTGACAGAGCCCCCATAAGGGATCCTCCAGAAACAGACAAATATACAGTTCATGTAATCAGCAATCTCCCTTCTAATCGGTATCCTTTGAGGATTCATTGTGCTTCTGGAGACGATGATCTTGGGTTTCATAATCTTAGTGTAAACCAAGACTTCAATTGGTCTTTTAGGATGAACTTCCGCGGAACAACTTTATTTTTCTGTCATTTTTGGTGGAAAAATGAAGATAAAGCATTTGAAGTGTTTAATCATGATATAAGTATAAATACTTGTCGCAGCAATTGTTATTGGCTCGTAAGAGACGATGGGTTCTATTTTACAGATGACATAAATAATGTTGCCCCTGAGAAGTATGCAGATTGGTGGAAACCAATTAAAGTTTAATAGTTGATGTAAGAAAGAGGAATATATACGCTATATTTTTAGCTCTTATGTGAACGAAATAAAAATATTTATGTTATTTCATTTCACCTTTTTTTTTTTTTTCCTCATTTATTTATATTATACTATTGGTTTATATATATATATATATATAACTCCACAATATTTCAATGAGAAACTGTTTTACACGAGATTTGGACTTATGTTGGCGGAGGGCTTCTTCTCACGTTACTTCAATCTTTACCAACTCGCTTATGCCTCTGGTGGCTTCCGTTCATATTAGTTGTCACTTTAGGACGACATAGCACAAAAATTAAGAAAATGATTGAGTTGTCTAAATTCAAACTACTCTTTGACAATAATCATTAATAGTTTTTAGACAATTGTTTAATTTAAATAAAATACGGGTATAGTAAAAAAAAAATATCATTAAACATATGGTCCGTTTGTTAAAAAAAGAGTTAAAAGATTGAACAAATTTTGACTAATTATTAGTAGATGAATACGAGAAATTAGGAGGAAAAATGAATGGAAAGAAAATTGAATCGAAGATACAAAATTGGAGGTCAATAATTTATTTTATCATTCTCTCCCTCAAGGAAAAATTATTTTATCAGCCATATATATGGTAAGGAATATATAACATGAAAAACCATTTTTTATATATGTATAAATCTTGAAGAATATCTTCTGACTTTCCCTTCCTTCTGCCAGCCATCCAGTTATAAGGTTATTCTTTTTGCTATTTTGGATCGAACAATCCTGCCCCACTCCATCAACTCATCGGTGCAACGGACACTACCTGGTAGTCGAAAAAAAAAAAGGAACTGGGAGAACTCCTCCAGTTCGATTATTATTCTTGGCTTTACCCTTGCTTTTCTTTGTCTGCCAGCTTCAGATGTGTATAATAACCTTTTTTTTAGGATGCGAAGGAGTGAAGGTGCTATAGATTAGATGCTAGAAGCTCTTTTCTATTTATCTATCGGTCCAAAACGAGCGTAGCGCTTTAGTTTGATTGCAGCTAGTAGGGGGAGTTCCCGTTCGCACGTGCGGATGTGATTCTCAAGTTCAAGTCGTTGAGCGCTTCATGTCCTACCTCGCAATTCAAAAGTCTCTCTACCGTTGTGTACATTGTCTTATATAAAATGTGAATTGTTTATGTGAATTGGCCTGTAGTTTGATGTAATATAAAGAGTTTCATTTTGATATTTGTAATATTAAATTTTATGAAAATTACATTATTTATTAGGAATAAAATGGAAACTAGTGTTGACAAATTTGCATTGAGTTTCAAAATAAAACCCTACAAGTTAGGACAAGGGATACTACTACTTAATTAACCCCAACACTTAAAAAGAAAATTCTCATTTGTGAGCTTTTCGGCGATTGAAATTGATTTTTAAATATTTGTAGATTATAAGCTTATTTATAAAAGTTGAATTATAAAATATGGAGTCTGAAATATTTAAATTTTAAATTTAAAAATCGAAGAATATTAAATTAATTAATCACGGTTAATTATTTATCTTAAAGTTTTAAATTATAAATTTTACATTACTTTTATCTTAAAAAAATTAGTTGAACAAAGAAATTTTTCAACCTTTTTAATATCACTTTTTGAAATATATATCTTATTGATAAAAATAAATTTTAGAACTTTCTTTTATCAATGAATAACAAATATGGACTTTATACTTATATACTTTGACAATATAAAATTAATTAAGATTAATTAAATTTATTAATTGATAAAAGTTATTTTCGAGAAGTGATGAAATAATTATTTTAATTCTAAAGTATGAAATTTATTTCGTTATAAAATTTTATTTTGAAATATTTATTTGTTATATAATTAAAATTCTATAAAACATGCAATTATTTGAGTTGCCATTGAATTATCTTTTCAGAGCATGGCATTTGGCGGACACCATGTAAGGTTGCTTTTGGTAGTGCATGTGGTGTTTTATTCGTACAATTATTCTTAGTAAAAGACGAAATTTTTTGTCTTTAACAATTTTGCAAACAACATTGAATGACAAGCCTTATATATTAGAGATGTTAAAATTTTTATACTATGGCTGTCGGGATTTGAACCTTCGTATTTGTTACCGACTCTGCAACCTCATAATCAATTGAGCTATGTTCATACGAGCTTTTATTAGACAATTATTGTTAGGTTATGCTAGAGCCAAAAGGCGGTGTGATTCGATAGCGTGATTTTCGTTATTTAGAATTTTTGATTTAGTATGCTAAGTAAGATATTTTTGGGTTTGCACAAGCGTAATTCAACTGATTTTTGAGTTGTAGAGTCGATATCAAGAGTCAAGATTCAAATCAACCTCTCCAATGTGTGGTGATTCTTTGTGCGCACTAGATCCTAATCCTCCAGTTTGTAAGTCATTGAGTCACCGTGACTTACATAATTTATTTAAACATTCGGCAGTTTTACGAGGATCTTGAGGGTAAGGTATTTCACCTTTTGGTACAAAGAAATCACCGTTTAAGCTGGATATGAGCTATATTCACTCGAAAGAAAATAAAAGAAGACTATGGAAAAATGGGGGAAAAAAAAGAAAACGAAAAGTGGTTATTTTTTAAGGAAAGGGCTATAAATATAGGATTGTTCTCGTAGATGAAAACCATAAGAATCAAATATACTAGCTCTAGATAAAATATATAGCCATGAATGATTCCTTTCTCCAATTGATCTCAATTGCTTCATCCATTATTATCCTTACATATCTCTTTTTCAAATCATTAAAACTTTCAAATAAGAAAAGCCTACCACAACCCCAAGGCAAATTGCCTATCTTAGGACACCTTCATCTTCTACTTGGCTCTAAACCAACCCACCTTATTTTCTCAGAAATGGCTGACAAATATGGACCAATTTTCACAATAAAACTTGGTTCAAAACAAACTATAATCATCAACAATGGCAATGCAGCTAAAGAATGCCTTACAAGTGACAACGACAAAATTTTCGCCGGTCGTCCAAAATCATTAGCTGGGGAAATCTTAGGTTATGATCATGCCATGTTTGGCCTTAGCCCAGATGGACCATATTGGAGAAAATACCGCAAATTAGCCGTACTTCAATTTCTTGGTAATGGAAGACATCATTTACTTGAACGCGTTAGAGAATGCGAGTTAGATGCATCTTTAAATGATTTATTTCAATTTTGTTTGAACAATAAAAAAAATTGTTTAAAAGAAATGAAGGAATGGTTTGGAAATTTGGCTTTAAATATGATTGTTCATATATTATTTGGTAAAAGATATTCATATGATGATAAAGAAAGTGCAAAAGCTTTTAATATAATGAAAGAATTTATGGAAATATTTGGTATATTTATGATTTCTGATTCACTACCATTTCTAAGAAGGTTTGATTTTGGAGGGCAGATTAATTATATGAAGAAATTAGCTAAAGAAATAGATGATTTGCTTCAATTTTGGTTAGAAGAGCACAAGAATAAGAAAAAATTAGATCATGGTTTGAAAGTTCAAGAACAAGATTTTATGGATTTAATGATATCTGCTCTTGAAACTGCCATTGTTGATGATCCTTCTGGTCCTGATGCAGACACAATAAACCTAGCCACATGCTTGGTGAGTTATTTCTTTCATGTTCCAATTATTAATCTTCCATGTGGATAATATTTCTGGAATCGTTTAGTATGATGTATTAGACCATCTCAACCGATGTCTCTTTGAAACCATTAATTTAAAATATTAGTATACTTTTTAAAATTCACATTTTTTTAATGTATATAATATAACATCATAAATCTTGTGATCTACGAACACTTGCTTCATAATAGAAACACTTGCTTCATAATAGAAATTTCCGACTGTCGCGTTGTCTGAGTGATAAGAATTGAAGCTTCATAACTTAAAGATTAGAAGTTCAACTCCTTTAATGTGCAGGTCGTTGCCTGCATTTATAAGGTTTAATTTCTTTCTCTAGTTAGAATTGTACTGAGATATATCTTGAGTCAAACCTCCTAATTAGAGGTTAGGTATTCAAGTCCTGGATTCATTATGCAGGTTTTTGTCTACATTTTAAGTACGATCAAAGTATTTTAATATACTTATATAATACACTTCTTTCGCAACGCTCATTTTATAATATCTTTTTAATAAATTATATAAAATAAGAGAAAATTCATAAATTCTAAATACTCAAAATAAGCCAAAATTAATTCATTTCAAGCAACTGAAAATGCTCTATTTTTTTTATACATATTATCCTCTTGTCTGGTGAAGAGTTACTATAATGCCAACAATTGAAAGAGCAATGCTAAATGTCTCGATATTTAGTTAAATAAGTGCCTCAATTGACAGTAAAAGAGCCTCCCCGCACATCATATACTTAATAATAACAATAAGTCAAAATGTACTTTTTCTTTAACTTTCCAAATATACCCTCAATTGAGCCAAGAAATTGGCTCAATGTCGAGGCAATAGCTTTTCTGTAATTGAAAATGGTTTACACTTACCTGAAGTTTTATTCTGATGTGTGGACAGTCACTTCTTACCGGAGCCACAGATACAGCAACAGTGACATGGACATGGGCACTAACTCTGCTATTAAATCATCCCCAAGAAATGAAAAAAGTAATGGCAGAATTAGATGAAAAAGTTGGAAAAGAAAGAAGGGTTCAAGAATCAGACATGAAGAAGTTAGTTTATCTTGATTCAGTTATTAAAGAAACATGGCGTTTATATCCACCAGCACCATTAGGATTTCCTCATGAATCCATTGATGAATGCTTTGTTGCAGGTTACAAAATTCCCAAAGGGACAAGAATGTTTGTGAACATTCATAAGATTCAAAGGGATCCAAATGTTTGGTCTAACCCTAATGAATTTCAGCCAGAAAGATTTTTAATTGGCAAGAATATTGATGCTAAGGGCAAGAATTTTGGGTTGATTCCTTTTAGCAGTGGAAGAAGAATGTGCCCTGGAATGCCTTATGCACTTAATGTGATACCTTATGTTTTGGCTAATTTGCTACAATGTTTTGAGTTTCTAAAACCATCTGATGAACCAATTGATATGACTGAATCATTGGGACTTACCTCCTTCAAAGCTACCCCTTTGGAAGTTATTCTCTCCCCTAGACTTTCTCCCCATCTTTATGAATAATAATACGTTACGAAAGACCGAGACTGTCCAACTATAGTATAGCCGGAAGGAGCTCGGATTCTTCTTTCCAACTAGTTAGTACGCTTCAAAGCACGGGATCCTCGTAGTAGGCTGGACCAACATCCAGCCTGTCCTTGGTAGGAGGGGAATTGTTCTTCTTTCGACTTCTCCTGCCTCTTACTAGCTGCTTGCCCTCACTACTAAAAAACAGAAATCCCGACGGATACTCCTGAGAGAGACTTATCACTCGACTTGAGCTGGTCACTCGAGTTCGACTCTCTCTTAATATTTGTCAACGTGTTAGTGATCGAAGTCTGAATAGATCTCCGGTGGATCATTTATATCTATCAATTAAAGAAAAATGTTATATCAGTGGTCGAGTCAATTTATATTATAGTACATAATTTAGTAAAAATGAAATATCGATATTATCCCATCATTTGTCTTCCTTAGTATTCTCTCATCTTCATATATGAATTTATATGAATTATGATGTGGATGGAAGTATTTTTGGGGGAAAAAGATCACTACAACACATTATGAAAAGCTATGTATTATTCCATTAACTTTATATCCTTATAATTTAAAACTGCTTTACAGATGTAAAACACGTGTATATATTTTAAAACTACTATTGAAACCTGACGGGTCAAAAAATTTTCCGTCACCAAACGGGCCTGTAATTACATAATCTGACGATCGTCTGTCACTAACTTTTGATACCGATAAAAACGAGCTGACGTCGTTTTTCCCGCCGGTAAAGCTTAATACTAACAATGTACCGAAAGTTTTTGTCATTGAGATTTAGGTCTATTTTTATAGTAAGAACAATAAGGATAGTGATATGGTTTAATATATGTCACATGGTATATAAATATGAATATAAATCGGATGTATAACATAATTTTCCTCAATCGAATTATATATATAATAGCTTTTGAGTTTCACTCTGAACTGAATATGCTTATATGCTTATATATATATATATATATGATTTTCTTTATCAAACTTTGAAATAGTAGCAGCACATCGACCCTCCATCCAGTAGAAAATTCTTTATGTAGGGTGTATTCCGACATGTCCCAAGGTACAATTGGGGACAATTATCATAGTAGTGTAGCGCAAATTCTATGGGCTGTTATAATTTTTTAGGAGATGTAAAATGACGTTGTTTCATGAAAAATTTTTTGTTTTTTAATTGAAAGGCCCATAGTTCCACGTCATTTCACTAAGAGAGTTTTAATTAATAAAAAAATAGAAAAAAGAGAGCACAAATCTGACTCGCCTTATGTTGTAAATATAAAATTTTCATCTTCCCATATACATATTCATATCCCCAATTAAATTTATTTCTCGCTTTTTTAAGTACCGTCTCTCTCTCTCTCTTCTCCAATTCAGTCTCCATTGTCCATCGCCATCAACCACTACCCGTCAATATCTGGTATAATGCATAAAACTTGACCCTCTTACTCACACTTTCTTGTTCACCATTGCTTGGAAATCGGATAACAAAAAATTTCCAAAAAATAAAATGTTTTAGCAAAGAAATAAACGAATTTCCAAACTTAATATAAAATTGGTAAGTTTTGTTTTTTTTTTTTTTTAAATGAAAATTGGTAAGTTTTGTTAAAACTAATTATATTTCATTACACAGGAAAATTTTGTTAAAGCCTATATCAATATTCCCACCCATGAATCTCTTGGCTTATGCTAAGCCATATCACCGTTCATGGGCCTCTTGAGTTGTGTTAAGTCATGGACAAACTAAGAGGCGGGTGATGTGGTCCATAAGTAGAGATATTGAACTGGTCCATATAATATAATTTTCCTATAACGTACGATTTTTTTTAAATATTTACCTTAAAATCTAAAAGAGTTATTATTTTATACATCAGCAAATAATCTTCCACAATGCTTATATATATTATAAGCATAATAGAGCATTAGAAAAAATCGAAGACGAAATCATACAAGATGAGTTCTTCACTATTGAAAACCATTTTCATGGTCATTCTCTTCTCCTCATCTTCCCTAATTCTCCCTTTTATTCAAGTAGTAGTTGCTGACAGAGATCTTCCAATAGACAGATATACTGTTCATGTAATCAACAATCTTCCTTCTAATCAGTTCCTTTTGAAGATTCATTGTGCTTCTGGAGACGATGATCTTGGGTTTCATAATCTTACTGTAAATCAAGACTTCAATTGGTCTTTTAGGATGAACATCCGAGGAACAACGTTATTTTTCTGTCATTTTTGGTGGCAAAATAAAGATAAAGCATTTGAAGTGTTTAATAATTATATAGCTACAAAAACTTGTCGTACCAATTGTTATTGGCTCGTAAGAGAAGATGGGTTCTATTTTACAGATGACATAAATAAAATTCCCCCTCAAAAGGTTGAATTTTGGTGACCAATTAAAAATACCCTATGTTTTTAGCTCTTATATAAATGAAATAAAAATACATTTTCTTATTTTCCTTATTTATTTATATTATGCTATTGGTTTTAAGTTTATGAATTTTTACTTGAATGTCTATGAATTGGGTACAAACAAGTTTATTGAGATGAGGGGTTTTTTTAATCATATTATAACTAGGAGGAAACTAGAAGTTGATTATACTACTATTTATTTGTTTAGTACTACCGATTTATATTAATGGTCACTTGGATATATTTTTTTCGTTTTAAAATATATATCAAGAAAACATTAAATGATACATTTTTTATATATATCCCTATATTATTGGAACTATACAGAAACTTTCGTAAGTACAACTAATAATGACAATCAAAGGATAATTTAGTCTATTTCTTGTTTAATTTAAACAATTCAATCATTTTCTTAATTTTTATGATATGTCGTAAAACAATATTTAGATATGAAGTTTGGGTAATGAAGATTATGGTAAGAAGAATTCATGGAATTAACAAAATATATTTCCCCTATTTCCCCTATTTTATAATAAAAAGTGAAAACAAAATGAATTCAAAATCTATCCATATAATCCCTTCAAAAAAAAAATCTATCCATAAAAGCATATAATCCCTTCAAGTGATTGTAGTTTAAGAAATTTGAAATCAAATCCCAAAAATCTAAAAGAAATATTTTAAGATCATTTTTAATTAGAATAAGATCATTTTATTTTTATTATACTAATCTCTAATTTCTTTATACTCTAAATGTTTTATATCAGCTGTTAATATCTTTAAACATAAAACATTTAGCTCTATATACTCTAAAACATCAAATATTTAACTCTTTATACCCTTAAACATTTTCCGATTTGCATATTGTCATAATTATGGTGAAGGATGATGGAATCTGGTGGTTGTGAGTACACCCCACTTATCTGAACATTAAATTTTTTTTTTTTGGACGTGAGTGGGATATGCTCACCACCCATGAATTCTACGTCATTCACTATAATTTTAAGCATATGCAGCTCGAAAAATGTTTGAAGAATAGAAAATTAAAAAAAAAAATCAATTTGACTTTTTAAGGTGTGTACATGAGCGGGACATACTCACCACCATCAAATTTCGCAGTCCTTCACTGTAATTATTACAATAAGTAAATTAAAAAAATATTTGAGAGTGCATAAAAAGCTAAATATTTTATATTTGAAGGTGTTTATAACTAATTTCTCTTAATATATTTTTCTCATCTATTATTAAATAGATCAAAATTAACTTGGAAAAAAGCAAATTTATCAAAATCAAATCAAAATTTTCATGGGTGGTCATTTTTATTTAGACAAAGATAAAAGTACATTTGATTTGGTAAGTAAAACTGCACTCAAAATATCGTTTAATATATTTTTTATCATATTTATTTTAAATTTATCTTTACGAATTTAAAATTTATATTTTATTTTATAAATTTATATTAATACCGAAGACAGATAAAAATATGGTATTTTTAGACTCTTAACCCAAATTGGGCAACCCTCCCATGTGAAATAGGGAGTTGTGGGATACCCTATCATCAATTTGCATAAAACAAAGCCAAAAAAGGTCCACGTTACCAAAATTATTAGTTTATTAACATCATAAACAAATAATCAAAACCAATAATAATTTGATTGCATTAATTGCATGATAATTATGATCACATGCAACTCTTGGGATCTGTCATGAAAACAACTTGGCCAACTATTCATTTATGCTTGTCCTTCCCTATGCCCAAGGCAATCCAATACTATCATCAATCTTTATTTACACTGCACATTGTAACCAGACATATAAGTGATATGATTTAAATCTTTTTTAATTTAATAAATTTAATTAGAAGGTTCGAGTTTAAATTTTAAAGTATTTAAAGATGACGTAATTTGAGATATGTAAAAATTAGTTTCATATATTTTATGATCGGATAAAAAAAAATCTTGAACTTGACCATCTTGAGGAGTGGTTTTTGCTGTCATATCATTTTCATGTCCTCCAATGTATGACCATATATGGGTGGCTCTTTATGAGATGAGACCCATTCCAAGAAGCCATCATGGGCTTCTTCTCCTCTACAAATCTCCAAGTGGTCACTCTCCCCCATCCCAAACTGTTTTTTAACCCTTTACCTCCAAGAGACCATCAAGAATAAGGAATGATTTATTACTTAAGTTTTGATTATATTCATGATGTATTAATGCTAAGGTGTCTATATGAGAATAAATGTCCTAAGCTGAGGATTATTACCTCCAACATACCAAACATGGAAACCAATTGAGGAACAATGGCCTAGTACCATTTCATGTGGTAACAAGGTAATGTAAGGTAGAGCCCACACCATATAGTTTAGTTGATTTTGGGGCTGCATAGTTGATATCAAGGACCAATGTTTAAATTCTGGTAGCGACAGTGTGGGAATTTTAACATTTCCAATGTGGGAGGTGGTTCCTTGTGCGCACTAGTTCCTAACGTCTCGACTTTTTTAGAACATGTCCTCTTCAAAAAGCCCCTATTTCCGGGCATTGGGCAAGGATTCAATTCGTTAGAGTGAGGTCTTGACATCCTTTTCCCGGGTGTACAACAATTTACAGAACTAAAAGAAACTCTATCAGTTCGATGGCTCTGTATGAATTAGCAGTTTTTGATCTTTATGACCCTGTTCTTGATAACAGGCTATGCTACCTTGTGATAAGCCGTAGCGCTAACTGACCACTAACTTAATCCCATTCGGCTATCTTTATGTATCTGATATAGTCAAAGATTTCCCCAGTCAATCTCCAAGAGTCCCTTGACACCACTTATTAGTGACTCTCAGCCTCTTTGATTGGTAGGCGGGCGGGCTAAGCCGATAAACTGTTGGGTTACCATGATTTACATCCTCCACCTGAGCGTCAAGCAATCTAATGAAGGTGAGAGATTTCGCCTTTGGTACCAAGGTAATGTAAGGGTAGAAACCAATTGAGGAACAATGGCCTAGTACCATTTCATGTGGTAACAAGGTAATGTAAGGGGGTGCAGTATCTCTGAGTTATCATAATTTATATTTTTTATTTGGGCGTTGGATAATTGGTAGAAGCTATGAGGATGAGAAATTTTGCCTTTTAATGCATGTGCATGTGTCAGTTATTCATTATATATGTCAATCATTTATTGAATAGAATGTACATGTGTCAGTTATTCATTAGTATATGTATTTCTCCACTTCAAGAAACAAAATAATTAAAAATTGAGGAAGTATTTTTAAATTGAAATGAGAAAGTATTTATATTAAGAAAATCATAGCCAAAAAAAGGAAAAATAAAATAAAATAAAATCAAGGCAGTACTAAAAGTGAAGGTTGGAGGCAGCCATAGAATCCCCTGGCTGGCTGGCTGCCCATGAGAGACATAAGGAAATACATCTGTCCTCAGTGCTGAATTCCATGCGTCGGCAACGGTAAATGTTCCCGCCAATAATGAAACTTTCTACCGCCACCGAGACGCCGTTTTCCGTCAGGAAGAAGACCTGCGATAGAGTGATCGTGGCGGTGAAAGCGGAAAAGGTGATCGCGAATACAGCCTTGGCATGGGCACTGACTCACGTTGTACGTCCGGGAGACTGCATTACATTGCTCGCTGTTTATCCCCAGGAGAAAACAGGTAATTAATTCTCGAATTTACGCTGTATTTGAGCTTAATTGTGCTCGGAACCGATTTCTTCAGCTGTGTTTCTTTCAGCTACTACGTTTCTTTTAACAGCAATGTTAAATATGTATACAGAGAAGAAGAAATTTTGGGGTTTTCCGAGGTCGAAAGGCGACTGTCAGTCTGGTCAGTCGTCGAAGTTGCCGGATCGAATTGGTCAGATCTCGGAATCTTGTTCTCAGATGGTTCTACAATTCCACGATCAAATTGATGTGAGTTAAAGTGTCAAACCTTAAATTTTGGGGGAAAAGTAAAAAAGAAGGGAACTTTTCTCTTTTAACTGCCTCTTAGTCTTGAATGTCTTATTTCTAATTCATTTGTTCTTGCAAAGTCTTTATGGATTAAGCTGGTAATTTGTAAATTATACTGTGTTATTTCTGCCTTTTTGGTGGATTTACATCTTAGAATGTTGTAGTATGAAATATATGATTTGCTTCTCCTCTGTTATATTATTATTCTGAGCTAATTACATGTTATATCAGTTAAAAAAAGCATTTTTCCAACTGCACATATTTGTTTGTTAACTTGGAGAACTATCATTTTCATTTTATTATTATTATTATTTTGTTTTGGTGGAAAATGTCATTAGGCTCCCCTAGTTTCAACACATTTGCAAAATGAATGTAGTAAAGCCTCCTGACCCCATCTATGGAAAAGAAAAATACCGATTGTGATAATGGATAATGATCAGCATGGTACTCATATTTCATTAGACGGGTTGGTTATTGCAGGTTAGGGTGCATATAAAAGTCTTATCAGCTACATCTGCCGGTATTGTAGCATATGAAGCAAAGGAGCATAAAGCCAACTGGGTCGTATTGGACAAGTAATTCAATATAAAAGTATTATTTCCTATTATTTCTAATTGCTTGATTATTATTTTTTCTCCATTGCTTTCATGCGTGTCCTCTCTCCCCTCTTAGCTATGAATGGTTTTGAAATATTCTTCCTTTTCTTTTTCTTTTTCAAACTCTTTCGTCCAACTATTATGTA
This sequence comes from Catharanthus roseus, assembly GCA_028651295.1. Lineage (NCBI taxonomy): Eukaryota > Viridiplantae > Streptophyta > Magnoliopsida > Gentianales > Apocynaceae > Catharanthus > Catharanthus roseus. The sequence goes on along the minus strand of JAPQWS010000104.1, from coordinate 20,933,912 downwards.
GTTATTGAGACTTCTGACTACAAACTGGCGGTAAGTCATATGACAAAAATAACATTCAGAGGAGCACAACCTGATTAATGTCAGTGAGTAGAATGATAATCATCTCTTCTTTGCAGTCAATGCCAATAGGAGTTTAACAGGTTTTCTTTTTATGTACTTGAAGAAAATTCTACAGTCGAACTAGTCTGATAGTGTTTAGGAAAATGATCTCTAATTGAATTTCCATTGGTTTCATGATCTGATCCTGCAACATAAATGGACTTCTGCATACACAGATTTACAAGACTATGCTCTTAACATAGTTTTCTAGTTTCCTTCCTACTTCACATAAAATTTTGGAATGGTTGCACATCTTGTTGAATTATTAAAATCAAGTCGTTACTCTATTATGACTCTATCCATCTCACTTGTGACATATTCCCTATCCAAGATGGTTATTGATTAACTTTTTTGTACCTGTGTTTTGAGATGCCAATTAAGCTTCACGTTTTGCTTGTCTTCTAGAGTAATAATGTCAAAGTTGATAGTCAATCTTGAGCTCATTAATTTTCATGCCATCCCATGAATCCCTTCCTGAGGATTTCAGAAACTGTTATCATGAAACTTCTTTCTTCTCTGAGTCGGAAGTTTAGAGGACTCACTGATTTTCTTCTCCTTAGCTAGAAAGCTGAAGCAAGAGCAAAAGCATTGCCTTGAGGAGCTTCGCTGCAACATAGTTACTATGAAGGGTTCTCAGCCAAAAGTCCTCAGGTTAAATCTTGAATGCTCAGATGAAATTCAGACACCTTTCTTTTCTGCTGCTTCTTCCCCAGATTTGGACAAAGGGATGTTACAGGGCCAAAGGATGAAGCATTCTACTCCAATAAGCAGTCCTGAGGAGCCAAGCACTTCCTACACAAGAACCTCAGAGGAAAATTCAATGTCCAGTTCAGATATGGGAACTCCTAATTTCCTAGTCTGTCAACAAAATCCTCTTTATGAAAAACAAAGTGTCTGGTCGCAAACTCCTTTTCACAATGGGCTGGACAATCCACCTGCAGCACCTGATTCCATGAGAGAGAGGATAATAATTCTCTCAACAACATCAGAAATGTTTACTCCAAATGATAAAAGAATTTTATGGATTCCTCAAACCCATAATATTGATGAGAAAACATGTGAAGCTGAAGACAGCCGAAGGGGCTTGAGAAATGCATATTCACTTACCCGAACTAAACTTGATAACCTCATGCGGCGTAATGAACATGTGATTACAGAACGACCTCATCATAAGCAAAATTTTGATAATGATTTGAGATTTAACTCAAGCATTAGGGAAGCTGTTCCCTTGGGCAAAACTTCCTCTATACCTCCTCCTTTATGTTCAAAATGCCAAGAGAAGACACCAACTTTTGGAAAGCCACCTAGGCAGTTCCACTATCAAGAGTTGGAGGAGGCAACAGATGGATTCTCAGATAAGAATTTCTTGGCAGAGGGAGGGTTTGGCTTGGTTCACAGAGGAGTTCTGAAGGATGGCCTTATGGTTGCAGTAAAGCAGTTGAAGTTTGCTGGATCGCAAGCAGATGCTGATTTCTGCAGGGAAGTGCGAGTATTAAGCTGTGCACAGCACAGGAATGTTGTGTTGCTGATTGGCTTTTGCATAGAGCAGAAGAAGAGATTATTAGTGTATGAATACATATGCAACGGATCCTTGGATGCCCATTTACATGGTATATCCATTTTTCCTTGTATGTTCAATAGACTGTGTTATCTGCATCCAACATTTCAGGTGCCTAATATCAGAAACTATTAATGTGTTACTTGGATGTTGATTCAATAATTAACAGGAAAAACAGGTAAATCTCTTGGCTGGGATTTGCGCTTGAAAATTGCCATTGGAACAGCAAGAGGCTTACGGTATCTTCATGAAGATTGCAGAGTAGGACGTATAATTCATAGAGATATGAGGCCGCACAACATCCTTCTGACTCATGATTTTGAACCTCTGGTATTTGGTTACTAGAAGATGTATTTTATCTTTAATTGAGTATGTATTCAAGGTTAAATTGGGATGCACCGAGCTTCGGATACATCTTGATTACATTTAAAAAAGACAGAAAAATTCAGCCTAGAGGCATGTGGAGTTATATGTCAAAATGAAAAACATGTGTGCTGGAACAGTCAAATATTGCTATTTCTCTCTTTGAATCCAAACTTAATTATAATTATCTGTGTATTACTTCTAGGTTGCTGATTTTGGGCTTGCTAGATTGCATAGTGAATGGGACTTTTGTGAAGAGGAACGGGTTATTGGGACATCAGGGTAACTTCAACCTTCAGTCTCTTTGCAAGTTTTCATTCTTATGTTCTATGCAGTTGACTTCATGATTATTGTATAAATACCAAACTGGCAGATCTAGTTGAAGATTATATATCTACCATTGCATTTTACTTGAACGACTATCTGAATATGCACACTTTCTCTACAAAGTTCTGTTCAATTGACATAGTTGTTACCTTTCTACAGGTATCTTGCACCCGAGTATTTCAGTGGGACGAAAATTACAGAGAAAGTTGACACATATGCTTTCGGTTTGGTATTACTAGAGCTAATAACAAGTCGAAGAACTCGCAACTCGCCATGGCATCACAGTCAGCAGTCTTCTCTTGAGAATTTTCTCTCTTTGTCTGGAATGGAACAAATCCATCTTCTTTCTCACAGACATCAATTGCTGGATACCCAGTTGGCCAGCTACCAACTTCACAACTTACCTTATGAGCTAAAGGCAATGGGTTATGCAGCCTCCTTGTGTCTGCAAAAAGATCCTGATCTGCGCCCCCCTATGTCAAAGGTAATTCCATCACCTATCTACCTTAGTTTTTACATTTCCTTAATCCTAAGACCCTGTCTAATTCTTGTTTGAAAAATTTAGGTTCTTAGACTATTGGAAGGAGGGGGATCAGTTCTTACATTAGAACTGGATGTGAACTCGACTGGCAGTAGGAGCGGCCGCATGAAAGGACTAAGCTCAAGCACAAGTTCTCAATCAAAAAGGAACCACTCCCGCAAGCTTTCTCACTGATAAGGTGTACATATTCACATCTTATCTTGACATTTACATTATAAGTTATTTTATCTGTTAGAGTTTGTGCTATATGCAAGAGCCATATATATGCCGATAAGTCCATGTCCCTATTTATGAATCGAATCCATAACAGAATCTTGAATCCCGGACTTGTCTCATATGTTAGGAACAGATGTTCTGTACTATATTTTAATCAATATGTTTGAACCCACAAAAGACTTTTTATAACAAAAGATTAATGTAAAACAAATCCAAAACCTACTTATATATGTGACTTTTTTGTTCATACAATATCATGCCAAGTGCACGTAATCTATTTTTTTATTTTATGAACTTTGGCACAAGTCCTTTTCTATCTGTTATTATGGGAGGAAGCAATAAAGAACAATAATGCTCCTCCAAATATTTGAAGACAGAAATTGAGCAAAATTTATATTTTTCATTTCATTTACAAAGTTAAAAAAAAAATAAAAATAAAGAGGAAAAATGATTCGTCTGTGTGTTATCATCATCCATCCCTCCACCCATGAAACACCGTCTCCCTCATTCATGTCAAAATCATCAGTCACCGGCCGGTGTCGGCAGCCCGGTGATGTTATCATCAATACTTGGCCGATGGTATAGAATCCCAAGAATTATCACCTCCTTGTCCCTGTTGCATCATAGCCACCTGATGAAGATCAGGTGCCATTTCTGAAACACTCCAAACCTTAACAGATTTATCAAGACTACCACTGTAAACTATCCACCGTCGATCACCACCAGATGATTCCTTATCTTCCTCAGTAGCCAGACATTTGACCGGTCCGGTATGACCGGTCAAGACAGAGAGACACGTGTGAACAGTTCCTTCTCTCCTCCAAACACATATGGTTTTATCTGCTGATCCACTGAACACCAAATTACCTGCAGCCGCAAGACAAAGTACAGCCAATTTATGTCCCTTAAGAACTCCACCATGAGCCAATTGCTTCTCTCTTTCCCAGAAATTCACAACTCCATCTGATGATCCACAGTAGATAACCGAACCGGGTTTGTTAACTGCTAAAGCTGTAACTGCACATTCTTGTTTCAATAGCTGCTGCACAAATACATGCCGGACCGCTTTCCCGCTTGCTTCTCTTTTCCAGACTTTAACGCTGCCGTCTGCAGATCCCGTATACACCATACCTGTTACAACCATAATGATAAATAAATAAGGAGTAGAGATGGACGAATCTTGAAAAAAAACACGTAAAAATGAAAGTAGCATATAAGAAAAAACTTCAAATACTCATGCATGTTATAATATGTTAGGGAAATTGGCTATCATATATATGAAATATATATTCGACGTGCATTATACACAAAAACATTATACAAACACCGAATCATGCACTTGGTTTCTTGTTTGGTACATGCATCAAACATGTATAATCACACCAGATTTTGCCGTGAAATAGAATGGTGGCTAATGCGACATTTTTAAATGTCGAAAATTGTTCAGATATATAATTATTATAAAAAAAGCTGGCGTATATTATTTATATATGTTATTAAGAAACAAAGTATGTGGAAGAATAGAATAGAATACCTTCAACGCTGGCAACAACAGAATTAACAGCATCATCATGAGCTTTAACAGATTCAAGGCATTTAGAATTCTCAACTCTCCAAACTTTGAAAGTCCTGTCCCAAGAAGCAGAGTACAATAGCCCCTGTTCTTGGCTCATACTCAAACAAGAAATTGCATCACAATGCTTAATCCAAAGAGCTGTCCTATTTCTTTTAACCTCAACATAATTACTAGGCTTAATTGAAGACTTAAATATATCAAAAAATGAAGGTAATGTACCAGTACGTTTATGAATACTGGAATTCTTCGAATTAATTTTCCATACCCGGATCTTACCATCTTGATGACCCGTAAATATTTTATCACCAGAAATAATAATAGCCTTAACAAGACCACTATTTGATTTAAAAGCAGCAAATTCCTTCATATTTTTCCAGACCCGAATGTTCTTGCTGTCGGATCCTGTATATAGAATTTCATTCTTGGCTGCTAATGAATAAATATGACCTTCTTCACGAACAAGTGAACCAATTAGGCCATTTTTGGGTACATTTTGTGACATTTTTTCATCAACATTATTATTAGCCCATGGAGATTTTGTAAAAGGGGAATTTTGATTCCATGGAGACATCATCATAGGAGAACCTTCACCGCTTAAACGGTTCGGGTCGTACCCAGAATAACTACTGTGACGGCCATTGTAATCAATATCAGAACCCATATTGTTCGTACTGCCTGAAATGTCAGGATCAGAATGAACCATCTTGGAGGTTTTTTTTCCTTCAGAAAACATAAAATTTCTGCTTCTGCTGCTTTTTTTCCTTCTTTGGTCTTCTTCTTCTTCTATCTATCATTCCCAATTATTAACCCAATAATAGAGAGAGAGAGAGAGAGTATGAAGAGAGAGAGAGAGAGAGAGAGGGGGGCAGGAGGATGAAGGAATGGGGGAATGAGGAGAGGAGATTTTGTAGGGGGGAAGAAATAAAAGGAAGGAATTTTTGAAGAAAAAAATGGGAGAATGGGAATAAATGGTGTTGGAGCTAATGGAAGCTTTACACGTGTGATTGTGAATATACGTAATTAGTGTTTGCGTACAGAGATTTTTCGGGTCCTTATAATCAGGGCCCCAAAAGTGTTCGTTACTTTGGGAGGGAGGGAGGGATGTTACTATTATTTATTGGTTGACACCCTTTTTTCTCGACTCCTTTCATTATTGATTTATTATTACTACTGCACCTTCTCCGGTCAGAAATATAAATATTTTTAAATTTATATATTTTTCTCACGTTCTCTCAAAAGTTAAAGACTATCCGATTCCAGTGAAATAAATTATGTATATTTAGAAAAAAATTAATGTGCATAGTGAAATGCTAAAAGACATATTTGACTATCTTCAATATCTCTAAAAACGTTTTTCCTTATTGAGGTCCCTTAATTCCATCATATTAAGATGAAGGTCGTGTTTGTTAAATTAAGTTATCTTTTAAAATTAATTATTAAAAGCTTATGAATTAAGTGCGTTTGATAAAATTTTTGCAAATCAGTTAATTGATTAAGATCTACTTAATTGTAATTATAAATTTTAAGTGAAATTTTTTAATTTAATTCTGAAGTTTGAAATTCGAATATATATTATTTGTCAAATTATTACACTTTTTTACATATAATCATCCCTTATTAATTAATTCATTATTTAGATTCAGAATTCACTTTTCAGATTCAATAATATTCAGACTTAAAATTCAAAATTTAGAAACAATTCAAACTTCATACTTCAAATTTCAGTTTTATTAAGCAGGGTCGAAGTTTCAAGGTTTATTACCTTATTAAAAAATAAAGCTCCAAGTTTAAAAACTACAACAAAATGCTTTATTAACTACTTAATTGTTCAAGATATTTTGTATCAAGAGTAAATAATTAATTGGAGGAATGAAATATGAATAAATCTATTAATTTTGTTAAATCACTTATATTATTTTACCAAAATGCTATGTAATTGGGGAGGTGTATTCTTGAAAGTCAAAACATTAAATATGAAAGATGTCTTACATGGAACAATTGGGAGTAAAAACAAAGTGTTAGTTTAACGTTTTTCAATCCAATTGTTAATTTATGTACATCAACTTTGCCTAAGAATGGGGATATCCAATATTTTCCACAATATATATTACTTCTACTAATTTATATGGCTTAGTTACACTTAAAAAGCCCCCTCCAAAAGAAAAAAGAAAAAGGAAAAGAAAAAGGTGGCATGATTGCAAATCCCTTGTTTGCCCGTCTGTTTTTTTTTACTTGTCATATTTTATACATCATATTATATATGAAAATAGAAAACTTTAGATGTTTTTTTCCTGTATAAACTGAAATACTATTCAAACTTTTTTCTCTCTTCATTATTATTTATATTAGTTTTTATATTAGAGAACTTAAAAAATGTTAAAATTTGTTATTAATGAGGGAGTATAATAAGAATAAATTCATCAAATATTGCATTGGAACCACAATGTAACAAGTAAAAAAATACGAGAATTAAAACAGAGGAAGGATTTGCTAGGACAGCACAAATAGAGTTTTTTTTTTAAAAAAAATTTGTCTCAATTTTTTTTCAAAAACAACAAATAGAGTTTGAACTATCAAAATGTTAAATCATATAATATAAAAATCATAGTAATTATGTATATTTGTGACAAAAATATTGCTCTAAATCTAAATTCTTCCTAAAACATACAATGATGCTGCATGGTTTATAAATATATTTAATAAAGATATTTTATAGCCATATATTAAACTTATATATATATATATATTCCTTCCAAGTCTTCGTAAATTAAAAAATTCAAAAAAATCACATACAAAAATTATGGGTAAAAGAGAAAGCGATATAGCCAGAGTTGAACTTCGGTTGTGGAAGAACACATAATAATGATATTGAAATTGATACACGTAAACCTTATTTGTAGAACAAGTGATCCCAAAGTATATACTCTCTCTCTCTCTCTCTCTCTCTCTCTCTCTCTCTCTCTCTCTCTCTCTCTCTCTCTCTATATATATATATATATATGTATATGAGTTACATTTGCCATGTATACGTTGTTTTTTGGCTTATTGATGGATGTATACTTTTACCTTTGTTTCGTTTCTAGTGGTATTTAAGAAGCCTAGCCTTGTATTCCCCATTTTCAAGGCAAATAGCCACCACCTTACAATATATATTTTACATTTTAGTACTTAGCAAATTAAGAAAATTATCAATATTTTTAAGTAACCAAAAATGAGAATATAATTCATGGTGGCGATGAGGTCAAGCATAGGTGGTGAAACTCAATTAACAAATGATGAATATTGAGCCTAATGGTAAGATAGAAGCTTATTAGAGTTAAAGGGATTATTCTATTTAAAAAAAAAGAAAAAAATCCTTTTAATACTTAAATTAATTAAATATTTGAGATGTACGGAATACTAATAATAGTTAATTCATTAATTACAATTAATAATTCAATATTTAGAAAATAATAAATTAAATGAGAAATATACTTTGTATGTTAAAGAAATATTGCCCTTAGGGGTGTTCCTATATTGTAAGTTCTAGTAATTTTGAGTGATCTTTTGACTCGATCAGGCTAAATATTTGTATTTGTATCTAATTGATCCATTATTTTGGATTTTAATGTGCATTTCAACTCATATGACTCGGGTTTGATTGAGCATCTTGGTGGAGATGGAGATGAATTTTGTACCTGAATTTAGGGATGGATTGAGAGCGGGGATTAGATTCTCTCATTCCCAACCCACCCCATCCCATCCATCCTCATTTTAAAAATATATATAATTTTTTTAAGTAAAATATTAATTTAAATAGTAAAAAAAAATGAAAAAACAAAGATACTAAACTAAACCTCATATTCCGTCAATTTCATTTAAAATAATATATGTAATTTCCGTTTGAATTTTCAATTCCCCAGTAAATTTGACGGAGAAGGATTGGAGATAGAGTTGAAAAGAAAAAATTAAGTTGAGAATGAAAATGAATTTCATACCGATAAATAAAGAATGGGATTGAAAATGGTGCCTCAGTCCCTTTCCGCTTCGTTGCCATCCCTAATCAGTATCATCATGTAATAGTACTAAGTATGTTGGAAATAGCATGCATGCATCATATCAGATGCAGCCTCAACGGTCGAGGTTAACTGCCATTGACACGTCACAACCTCAGTGGTGCACAATTTCCTAGGCACCTCAAATACCTTACACGAAGAAGAAAAAGAAGGGTACCTGTTAAGTTTTTTGCCTTTTCCCCACTACGTAAATATGATGGCATGGTCCTTTCTGATATATTTCAACCGCTGTAGGGCTGCCACGTTATGGGATTAGAGAACCCGTGGTTGCCATAAGAGGAAACTATTTGATTAAAGCCGTGAAGGAAAGTGTCCTATTTGGTTCTCTAGTTTAGGGTATAGTTGGATATTGGATGTTGATTTTTAGGGTTTCGATTTTTTTTTTAAGGATACTTTGTCCATTTTGTCATTCTTGGGAAATAAATCATTGTTTGGTGGTAAACATCATCATCATCATATCACATGAAAATATTATCATTTTTTTCACTATTACTTCTACATGCCCTCAAATCCCTCGCCCTCAGGGTCCTACCAGACTGTCCGATGCCCAGGTGGAGGATGTAAATCACGGTGACTCAGCAGTCCTGCAGACTGGAGGCCAGGACCTGGTGCGCACAAGGAACCACTTCTCACATTAGAGAGATTGAAATTCTCACACTGCCACTGCCAGGATTCGAACATTGGCTCTTGAACCAACTCTACAGTCCCAAAACCAACTGAGCTACGCCCATACGGGCGGTATAAAGGTTTTCTTTTAGGATTTAAGACATAGAATAATATTGTGTTCCATCTATTTACTATTTTAGTTTTTCGAATACCATCTCAACTATTTCAATATCTTCTCGTTATAATTTCAATAAAATTGCAAATTAATACGCTCATGGCCATAAAAATTACTGTCTTTTAACGATAATGATGATTATGAGTTATTCTTGCGGATGTAGTTTGAAAATTATGAAAAAATATGCAATGAAAGTTATTGTATATATGTTTATCTTATTAGAAGGGAAGAAGTCAGAAATCAACTCTTAGGGAGTCAAAATTAATACTTTTTTACTTAATAACTTAATTTTATACCGTATAAAGCATAAAATTTATTTTAGAAAAGTCACGGTCCTCCCTAACCCCTTCATAGCTCCTGCTCATATTTACTAGTATTACTATATTTTATCTGCCTAATGTGTGATCTTAGTATAATTTATCTTTTACGAATTCTTAAAAATATATATATATATATATTTTAAATTTAACTTCCATCCAAATATACCCTAAATCATTAATGAACGGTTCTCAAAAGGCTATCTAATAATAAAAAAGCTAACAAAATCTATCCTTTTTTATTCAAAACAAAGTGGGAATTAGCCATGAATTGTTTAGGAAATTTGGAATTTATCTTCACAATTTCATGGATTCTTTAATGGATGGACACGATAATATATATTACAAGAATGAGTGAAAAAGTTAAAGTGTAAATGCATGCATCACCTGAGAAAATACCAAAATCCATATAGTTCTTGCTGCCGGCAAACTTTGCTACAATTAACAACTAAATATAGTTCTAAACTAGTTTACGTAATGCAAATGAGATAAACCAATTTGGCAAAAATCGTAGTACTTAGCTTCTTGGCTTTTGAGATCATTTTACCCAAAGTTTTTGGTATTTTTACAATGATTTTTCTAAAGCGTATTTGAAAGTATACGTCGATGTGGATTAAATTATTCAATTTAAGATATTAAAATTTTCTTACGATTCAATAATCTTTTAAGACTCAACCATGTCCTCAGCTCCGATTCTTTTTCTCCTCTTACAAGTGGTATCAGAGGCAATAGTTTAACTTGGGAGGAAATATATTTTAGAGTCAATTATTCAATGTGGGAGAAAAGGATTGGAGATGAACGAGTTTATCCTAACAAATTTTATAGGCTTTTTTACAAGTATAAGTATTGGAGATATCACATCAGTATGTGATTTATAATTATAGCAGTATTCCTTATTAGTGGTTGATTAGAATCCTATATTGATTAGGATTAGGATACTTTGTAGCGAAGCATTCAGTTGAGAATCCCACATCGGCTAATTAAAGAAAATAATTACAACTTATAAAAACTTGGACAGTCCTCTCTTCTTGAGGTATCTTTTGGGATCCCAATCCAAAAATTCTAACATGGTACCATATGTTCATTCCTGGGGTGTCTTGAATCTTTCTCTGTACCCTAAATTTCTTAACAATAAGCTCTGTTTTAGCTGACTTACTCATCGTATGGATTCAGAAAGTGTTCAACGAATTTTACTGAAAATAGTTTTGATATATTTATCCTTATTAACATGTGTCCGAGTAATGCAAAAGAGAGATAATCTTATTGCCATATTAAGTTATTAGCAACCATGGCAGCATTACTTTGATTCTAAGCCTTAATAGACAATTAGACAAGGGACCCAACCTTGTTATTACAAGTGTTTAGGAGGAGAATGTCTTAAGAGGTTGGTTGATAAGGCAATCCTTATCATCGGAGTGATTTGCAAATTTTCCACGTTTGGTGACTCATTTCAACCAATGGAATTTGGAAAAAGAAGCATATATTTTTTATTATATTATTTGCTATATTTCTTTAGTAATAACTTTTTTTTAGGGTTAATCTTTTAGAGTTTGAGGTCTATATTTTAATCTATACAATTTAGGTTAATAAAACTAGTATAAAATGAGCATGTTAGAATATGTATCAGATGATTTTGACCGAAAAATGGAGTGTTAAATTCACTTCTTTTAAAGGCGTCAAGCGTCTTTACTAGACACTCCTAACTTAAAAGGTTCCAGTACAAATCACGTGAGTTATTTTGTCACTAGTTAGATACCAACTTCTATCGTATTAAAGTATATTTTATGACAGATGGACATTATGGATATAAATAATTAAAAAATTTAATAAATAAATAATAATTGTTACGTGACGAAACATAAATAGTTAAAAGGTAATTTTCATTAATTTATTTTTTAAAAGCAAGCCTTAGGCAATTATTTACCTGGATCCAGAGCAAACCAGTTCTGGCACATAAGATCCAACTACTCTTTTAGCCTTAACAAAGGTAGGCCAGCCCACATAGTTTTAGGCCCAGTTAGGCCCAAATTGACAGTCCACAGTACACAATCTATCCTTTTTTTTTTTTTTTTTTTTCTTTTTGGCATCGGATAATCAACAGTAATTTCATTAGAGTTTAATATTTACTAAGATAAACCGACAGTAATTTCTTTAGAATTTGATATTTACTAAGGATCAAACCACTCCCCTATCTCAACTCCGACCCAGCAGAGATTACCTACTCAATCTTTCTAGATCCGACACCTACCAGCTCGCTGACACTCTTACTGAGCTCGCCCCAAGATGAGGGGAAGCTTAAGTACCGAAGACAAAAGAAGAAAGAAACTGACTTCAAAGAACTCACAAGTAAAAGGAAGAGGGACCCGACTAAGACGATGCGGGAAATGGGCAAATACCTGGAAAGCACATAACCGAACTCTATGACTTCGAACCGATGTCGAAATTGATAGATTTGATAAAAGAGATTTGTGCCGATCGAAAAAAAGACGATACCGATACGAAATGTTGTATTTTATTATCTTTGTATTGTAATCAATTTTTATGTTTAATATGTTTTGAAATTTGTGTACTCTTATTTGGGTTTTTGTTAATTTTTTTAGTTATTTGTGTATTTTTATTTAGGGTTTTTTGTTTAAATAATTAGATTAATTTGTAACTTTTTAGATTTTTGGTGATATATTTAGAATTTAATTTTGATTTTAAAAATTAAAAATTGAATTTTTTAATTAATAACAGATTCGGATTCGATTGTTGATTATCAATATTAGTAACAAAAGAAGTTACTAATTAGTAATCGAAACAAAAGAAGTTACTAATTAGTAATCGATCAAATAAATGGTACGAAATTAGTAATTGATCGGTTTTGTTAGGGGTAAAGTACCCAATCTATCCTCCATTTCATGTCATATTCCATTTCTTTTGAGGTTTGGCATGTCATTAATGTTCTTCTCTTTGTCCACTTGGTACCGAATAAAACAGAATCCATAGCTAATTAGGTAATTGTCTCCTAAGCAAGAACTATAAATCAAAAGCATATTCTCCTCTACAAATTTTCATTTTGATATTCAATTTTTTAATATTCATTTTGATATAATTTAAATAGTAATTTACGGGAGTAGTGAGTTGTATATGTTATCAAGTTTATATTATATATATATTTATTTTGACATAATTTAATTAGTGATCTGTAAGTACTATAATAAGTCGTAAATGTCATCATACGAATACTGTTTGATTCATGAATTACCTTCTCGAGTCTATAAACACAAAATGTGATATTTATTGTGGAGGATTTTGTCTATTGAGACAACATTTTTTATAAGGGGGAAGAAATGAAGGGATTCGAGGATTAATATATATATATATATATATGGATCAAAAAGAATTGCCTCAGGAGTAAATTTTGTTATTAAAAGGCAAAATATTTCACCCTAACGATTCTACAGAATTGAAGCTAAGTGTTAATGCGCACAAGAAATCATCTTTACATTAAATAGATTGAAATTCTCACACTATCGCTGCTAAAATTTAAATATTAAACTTAATTATTAACTTGTAATCTCAGAATTAATTAAGTTACGCGCATATGATACATCTTATATACAGATACATCGTATAAGAGTAAATCTTGAGAGTGGTGATAATAGTTCAACACTTTCCCGGATTCCAAAACACAATTTGTCATTTTCTTAACTAATAGATTCCCAACAACATCTTTGCATATCAAAATTGCACAATTCCCATTAACAAAAAGGGCACCGACACTTCCCTAGTTTAAGAATTTTTATTCTAATATTACACGTGCTTCTTTTTTTCATTTCCCATAAAGAATCTCATAGATAAGAAATTGGATAAAATAAAAAATAGTTTGAGAAAATCAGATCTAATTGGTCGATTGAATTGAGAATCGAATAAGAAATTAATTTTTTTAATTTTTTAGAGAAATAAATAGATTGAATTTGATTAAAAACTAGTCAAATTCTCGATTATTTGAACTAATTGGACCGATTTTAAATTTTTTTCAATAAAACATATATTTTTGTCTATTCTTTTTGAGTTAAAAAGTTTGAAATACTCTTTCATTAAAAATTTTTAATTATATATAATGTATATATCAATAAATTTGTAGTGACTTGATCGATACGATTTTTCTGAAGGAAGGGAACCTGCACTTATGCCTCCAACAGCAGAAAAGAGAACAGCGGGCCCACCAGGCATCGACGTCCGCCGCAGCCACCCTCGCTCTCTGGACTTCTTCCTTCTATGTGAGGCCGACGAACTACGTGAGAAATACGAGATCTAGGCAAGCATACACAAGACCAAAACATGTGTGCCGGGCGTGCGACCCATCAACTTCGATAAGACTTTTAATATTTAATATGGAATCAAACCGAAGCAACTTCAGTCCCTATAAAAAGCATGTAATCCTTTGATACTACAAAGAAAAAACACATCTCAATTTGAGCTCTTAACTTTATCTTTTCTTCTTCAAAAAATGGCTTCAATCGTCTGCAAAAAAGATCAATTTCCAGCCACAGAGAAATTAACTCAGAAGAAGAAAGAAGATCAAATTCAAGGAGAAGATGATGAAGAAGAAGAGATGGAGAACAACACAAGGCCCAATAATGTGGCGACCCATTTACACTTGAAGCCCAATGGACCATTAGACAGAGAAGTGGTGCTCAGGCGTATTCGCCATCGCAAGAGACTCCATAATGTTAAAAAGGCTGTTTCTGCTCTTTTAAGCTCTCCCTTTGCTTCCAAGAACGATATGGGAAACGTCGCCGTTTCTTCTGCTTCCTCCCGTATTAAATGGGTTGATGATGCTTTTGCTGCTCTTTAGATTAGATTCTTTTCTATTTTAATGTTCCATATCAGTCTTTTACTGTTATTTGAAGGTCTAGTGTTTTTATCCTCTCGAATTAATGGATTGTAGATATAGTATTTTCGTAAATACTTGGAAATTAGTATATTTTCCATGCCCGGATGTTTCTGGCTTTAACGGAAAAGTGAAATACTATGCGATGTATCTTTACAATATGACAAACATATTGAATTGTTTTGAGCAATTTTATGAAAAACCTTTCTTCAGACCTAAATTTTGAAAAAAAAAAAGTGATAATTAGCACACAGATTCAGCCTTCTACGTACAAGTGAAACATTGTGTCATATATCTATACAATATAAAAAACATACAGAATTGTTCTGAGCAATTTTATAGAGAAATATTTTTCGGATCTAAATTTTGTAAAAAACGTGATGATTAGCACACGAATTCGGGCTTCAACAGGCAAGTGAAACGTTATGCGACGTATCTTTATAACAAGAGAAACATAGTGAATTATTTTGAGCAATTTTACAGAGAATTGTTTTTCAGATATAATTTTTTTAAAAAAAGAAATGATTAACTCAAAGATTTCGCGTTCAAAGGAAAAGTGAAACTTTGTCCGATGTATCTATACAATATGAAAAACATAAAGTGTCGTTTTAGCAATCTTAAGTATAATTATTTTCGGACCTTAATTTTGTAAAAACATGATAATAGGCACACGAATTTGGGCTTTAATAGGAATGTGAAACTTTGTCTGGTGTATGTATACAACGTGAAAAACATTCAGATCGTTTTAAGCAATTTTGTGGAGAACTTTTTTCGGACAAAAATTTTGTAATAAACGTAATGATGCACACGAATTCTGGCCTTAAGGGAATTTGAAACTCTGTTTGCTTTATTTATATAACATGAAAAACATACCGAGTCATTTTGAGCAATTTTACGGAGAACTATTTTTCGGACCTTAGTTTTGTAAAAAACGTAATGATTAGCACACGAATTCGGACTTTAATGAGAATGTGAAACATTGTCTAGTGTATTTATAAAACATGAAAAACATACCGAATCGTTTTAAGCAATTTTACAGAGAATTATTTTTCGGACGTAAATGTCGTAAAAAAACTTGATGATTAAGACACGAATTCGAACGTTAATGGGAATGTGAAACTTTGTCTGGTGTATTTATACAATATGAAAAATATTCAGAAACATTTTAGGCAATTTTGTGGGGAACTCTTTTTGGGATCTAAATTTTATAAAAAAAACCTAATGATTAGTACACGAATTTGGGCCTTAATGGGAATGTGAAACTTTGTCAGGTGTATTTATACAACATGAAAAATGTAACGAGTCATTTTGAGCAATTTTACGGAGAACTATTTTTCGGACCTAAATTTTGTAAAAATACTTGATGATTAGCACACGCATACGGACTATAATGGGAATGTGAAACTTTGTCTGGTGTATTTATACAACAAGAAAAATATTTAGAAACGTTTTAAGCAATTTGTAGAGAACTTTTTTTTTATACCTAAATTTTCTAAAAAAACCTAATGATTAGCACACGAATTCAGACTTTAATAGGAATGTGAAACTTTGTTTGGTTTATTTATAGAATGTGAAAAAAAATTCAGAAACGTTTTAAGCAATTTTATGAAAAACTTTTTTTCGGACCTAATTTTTGTAAAAAACGTGATTATTAGCACACGAATTCTGGTTTTAAGGAAATTTGAAACTTTGTCTCATGTATTTATACAACGTGAAAAGCATACTGAGACATTTTGAGCAATTTTACGGAGAACTATTTTCCAGACCTTTGTTTTGTAAAAAACGTGATGATTAGCAACAAATTTAGACTTTAATGGGAATATGAAACATTTTCTGGTGTATTTATACAACATGAAAAATATACAGAATCGTTTTAAGCAATTTTACAGAGAAGTATTTTTCGGACCTAAATCTTGTAAAAGAACCCGATGATTAGCACACGCATTCGAGCGTTAATAGGAATGTGAAACTTTGTGTGGTGTGTTTATACAGCATGAAAAACATTTAGAAATGTTTTAAGCAATTTTGTGGGGAACTGTTTTTGGGACCTAAATTTTGTAAAAAACATAATGATTAGCAAACGAATTTGGACCTTAATGAGAATGTGAAATTTTTTCTGGTGTATTTATATAACATGAAAAGCATACCTAGTAATTTTGAGCAATTTTACGGTGAACTATTTTTCGGACTAAAATTTTTTAAAAAAAGTGATGATTAGTCTACGAATTGGGACCATAATGGGAATGTGAAAATTTGTCTGTGTATTTACACAACATGAAAAACATTCAGAAACATTTTAAGCAATTTGTAGAGAACTTTTTTTTGGATCTAAATTTTCTAAAAAACCTAATGATTAGCACACGAATTCAGACTTTAATAGGAATGTGAAACATTGTCCATTATATTTATAGAATATGAAAAAAAATTCAGAAACGTTTTAAGCAATTTTATGGAAAACTTTTTTTTGACCTAAATTTTGGAAAAAAATGTTTTGTATATTCAGCTTTATTGGGAATATTATACTTCGTTTTGTGTATTTATACAACATAAAATACATTCAGAATCGTTTTGAGTAATTTTTGGGAGAACTTTTTTTAAACCAAAAGTTTGTAAAAACCGTAATGATTAGCACACGAATTCGGGCTTTATTGGGAGTGTGATACCTCGTTTTGTGTAGTTATACAAATAAAATACATTCAGAATCGTTTTGAGCAATTTTTTGGAGACCCTTTTTTTCGGACCAGAATTTTGTAAAAAACGTGATGATTAGCACACGAATTCGAGCTTTATTGGGAATGTTATTCCTTGTTTTGTGTATTTATAGAACATAAAATACATTCAGAATCGTTTTGAGCAATTTTTTGGAGAACTTTTTTTCGGACCAAAATTTTGAAAACACCGTTATGATTAGCATACGAATTCGGGCTTGATTAGGAATGTGATACTTCGTTTTGTGTAGTTATACAACATTAAAAACATTAAGAATCGTTTTGAGCAATATTTTGTAGAACTTTTTTTCGGACTAAAATTTTGTAAAAACCGTGATGATTAGCACACGAATTCAGGCTTTATTGGTAATGTTATACCTCGTTTTGTGTATTTATACAAATAAAATACACTCAGAATCGTTTTGAGCAATTTCTTGGAGACCTTTTTTTTTTTTACCAGAATTTTGTAAAAAACGTGATGATTAGCACAGGAATTCGGGATTTATTGGGAATGTGATACTTCATTTTGGGTATTTATAAAACATAAAATACATTCAGAATCGTTTTGAGCAATACTTTGGAGAACATTTTTTGGGACCAAAATTTTTTAAAAATCGTGATGATTAGCACAGGAATTCAGGCTTTATTGGGAATATGATACTTCGTTTTGTGTATTTATACAACATAAAATACAATTAGAATCGTTTTGAAATATTTTTTGGAGAACTTTTTTTCTGACCAAAATTTTGTAAAAACCGTGATGATTAGCACACGAATTCGAGTTTTATTGGGAATATGATACCTCGTTTTGTGTATTTATACAAATAAAATACACTCAGAATCGTTTTGAGCAATTTTTCGGAGAACTTTTTTTCGGACCAAAATTTTGTAAAAATCGTGATGATTAGCACAAGAATTCGGGATTTATTGGGATTGCGATACTTTGTTTTCTGTATTTATACAACATAAAATACATTAAGAATCGTTTTGAGTAATTTTTGGGAGAACTTTTTTTCAGACCAAAAGTTTGTAAAAACCGTAATGATTAGCACACGAATTCGGGCTTTATTGGGAGTGTGATACCTCGTTTTGTGTAGTTATACAAATAAAATACATTCAGAATCGTTTTGAGCAATTTTTTGGAGACCTTTTTTTCAAACCAAAATTTTGTAAAAATTCGTATGATTAGCACACGAATTCAGGCTTTATTGGGAATATGATACTTCGTTTTGTGTATTTATACAAATAAAATACATTCAGAATCGTTTTGGATAATTTTTTGGAGAACTTTTTTTTCGGACCAGAATTTTTTAAAAATCGTGATGATTAACACACGAATTCGAGATTTATTGGCAATGTGATACTTCGTTTTGGGTATTTATAAAACATAAAATATCTTCAGAATCGTTTTGAAATATTTTTTGGAGAACTCTTCTTCAGACCAAAATTTTGTAAAAACCATGATGATTAGCACAAGAATTCGGGCTTTATTGGGATTGAGATACTTCGTTTTGTGTATTTATACAACATAAAATACATTCATAATCGTTTTGAGCAATTTTTTGGAGAACGTTTTTTCTGACCAAAATTTTGTAAAAACCGTGATGATTACCACACGAATTCGGGCTTTATTGGGAATGTGATACTTCGTTTTGTGTATTTATACAACATAAAATACATTCAGAATCGTTTTGAGCAATTCTTTGGAGAACTTTTTTCCTCACCAAAATTTTGTAAAAACCGTGATGATTAGCACACGAATTCGGGATTTATTGGGAATGCGATACCTCGTTTTGTGTATTTATACAAATAAAATACATTCAGAATCGTGTTGAGCAATTTTTTGGAGACCTTTTTTTCGGACCAAAATTTGTAAAAATTCGTATGATTAGCACACGAATTCAGGCTTTATTGGGAATATGATACTTCGTTTTGTGTATTTGTACAACATAAAATACATTCAGAATCGTTTTGAGTAATTTTTTGGAGAAGTTTTTTTGGACCAAAAGTCTGTAAAAACCGTGATGATTAGCACATGAATTCGGGCTTTATTGGGAATGCAATACCTCGTTTTGTGTATTTATACAAATAAAATACATTCAGAATCGTTTTGGGTAATTTTTTGGAGAACTTTTTTTCCGGGCCAGAATTTTTTAAAAATCGTGATGAGTAGCACACGAATTCGGACTTTATTTGGAATATGATACCTCGTTTCTTGTATTTGTACAAATAAAATAGATTCAGAATCGTTTTGAGCAATTTTTTAGAGACCTTTTTTTGGGACCAAAATTTTGTAAAATTCGAATGATTAGCACACGAATTCAGGCTTTATTGGGAATATGATACTTCGTCTTGTGTATTTATACAACATAAAATACATTCAGAATCGTTTTGAGTAATTTTTTGGAGATTTTTTTTCGGACCAAAAGTCTGTAAAAATCGTGATGATTAGTACACGAATTCGGGCTTTATTGGGAATGCAATATCTCGTTTTGTGTATTTATACAAATAAAATACATTCATAATCGTTTTGGGTAATTTTTTAGAGAACTTTTTTTCCGGACCAGAATTTTTTAAAAATCGTGATGATTAGCACACGAATTCGGGATTTATTGGTAATGTGATACTTCATTTTGTGTATTTATAAAACATAAAATACCTTCAGAATCGTTTTGAAATATTTTTTGGAGAACTTTTTTTCAGACAAAATTTTGTGAAAATTCGTATGATTAGCACACGAATTCAGGCTTTATTGGAATATGATACTTCGTTTTGTGTATTTACACAACATACAATATATTCAGAATCGTTTTGAGTAATTTTTTCGAGAATTTTTTTCGGACCAAAAGTCTGTAAAAACCGTGATGATTAGCACACAAATTCGGGCTTTATTGGGAATGTGATACCTCGTTTTGTGTATTTATACAAATAAAATACACTTAGAATCGTTTTGAGCAATTTTTTGGAGAACTTTTTTTGGACCAAAATTTTGTAAAAACCGTGATGATTAGCACACGAATTCGGGCTTTATTGGGAATGTGATACTTTGTTTGTGTAGTTATACAACATAAAATACATTCAGAATCGTTTTGAGCAATATTTTGGAGAACTTTTTTTGGGACCAAAATTTTTTAAAAATCATGATGATTAGCACACGAATTCAGGCTTTATTGGGAATATGATACTTCATTTTTTGTATTTATAGAACATAAAATACATTCAGAATCGTTTTGAGTAATTTTTGGGAGAACTTTTTTTCAGACCAAAAGTTTGTAAAAACCGTAATGATTAGCACACGAATTCGGGCTTTATTGGGAGTGTGATACCTCGTTTTGTGTAGTTAAACAAATAAAATACATTCAGAATCGTTTTGAGCAATTTTTTGGAGACCTTTTTTCCGGACCAAAATTTTGTAAAAATCGTGATGATTAGCACACGAATTCAGTGTTTATTGGGAATATGATACTTCGTATTGTATATTTATACGACATAAAATACATTCAGAATCGTTTTGAGCAATTTTCTGGAGAACATTTTGTCCGGACTAGAATTTTTTAAAAATCGTGATGATTAGCACACGAATTCGGGTTTTATTGGGAATGTGATACCTCGTTTTGTGTATTTATACAAATAAAATA
Source organism: Catharanthus roseus (assembly GCA_028651295.1). Lineage (NCBI taxonomy): Eukaryota > Viridiplantae > Streptophyta > Magnoliopsida > Gentianales > Apocynaceae > Catharanthus > Catharanthus roseus. The sequence continues at coordinate 20,912,854 of JAPQWS010000104.1, read as the reverse complement.
CACTTAGAATCGTTTTGAGCAATTTTTTGGAGAACTTTTTTGCGAACCAAAATTTTTGAAAAAACCGTGATGAGTAGCACAAGAATTCGGGCTTTATTGGGATTGTGATACTTCGTTTCGTGTATTTATACAACATAAAATACATTCTTAATCGTTTTGAGCAATTTTTTGGAGAACTTTTTTTCTGACCAAAATTTTGTAAAAACCGTGATGATTACCACACGAATTCGGGCTTTATTGGGAATGTTATACCTTGTTTTGTGTATTTATACAAATAAAATACATTCAGAATCGTTTTGAGCAATTTTTTGGAGATCCATTTTTCGGACCAAAATTTTGTAAAAATCGTGATGATTAGCACAAAAATTCGGGATTTATTGGGAATGTGATACTTCATTTTGTGTATTTATACAACATAAAATACATTCAGAATCGTTTTGAGCAATTTTTTGGCGAACTTTTTTTCTGACCAAAATTTTGTAAAAATCGTGATGATTAGCACACGAATTCGGGATTTATTGGGATTGTGATACCTCGTTTTGTGTATTTACACAAATAAAATACATTCAGAATCTTTTTGAGCAATTTTTTGGAGAACTTTTTTTCGGACCAAAATTTTTAAAAACCGTAATGATTAGCACACGAATTCGGGCTTTATTGGGAGTGTGATACCTCGTTTTGTGTAGCTATACAACATAAAATACATTCAGAATCGTTCTGAAATATTTTTTGGAGAACTTTTTTTCTGACCAAAATTCTGTAAAAACCGTGATGATTAGCACACGAATTCGAGCTTTATTGGGAATGTGATACCTCGTTTTGTGTATTTATACAAATAAAATACACTCAGAATCGTTTTGAGCAATTTTTTGGAGAACTTTTTTTCGGACCAAAATTTTGTAAAAATCGTGATGATTAGCACACGAATTCGGGATTTATTGGGATTGCCGTACTTCGTTTTGTGTATTTATACAACATAAAATACATTAAGAATCGTTTTGAGCAATTTTTTGGAGAAACTTTTTCGGACCAAAATTTTGAAAAAACCGTGATGATTAGCACACGAATTCAGGCTTTATTGGGAATATGATATTTCATTTTTTGTATTTATACAACATAAAATACATTCAGAATCGTTGTAAACAATTTTTAGGAGTACTTTTTTTGGGACCAAAATTTTGTGAAAATCGTGATGATTAGCACGCGAATTCAGGCTTTATTGGGAATGTAATACTTCGTTTAGTGTATTTGTACAACATAAAATACATTCAGAATCGTTTTGGGCAATTTTTTGGATAACTTTTTTTTGGGCCAAAATTTTGTAAACATCGTGATGATTAGCACACGAATTCGGGCTTTATTGGGAATGTGATACCTCGTTTTGATTATTTATTCAAATAAAATATATTCAGAATCGTTTTGAGCAATTTTTTGGAGAACTTTTTCTCGGACCAAAATTTCATAAAAATCGTGATGATTAGCACACGAATTCAGGCTTTATTGGGAAAATGATACTTCGTTTTGTGTATTTGTACAACATAAAATACATTCAGAATCGTTTTCAGAAATTTTGTTGAGAACTTTTTTCAGACCAAAATTTAGTAAAAACCGTGATGATTAGCAGAAGAATTCCGGCTTCGTTGGGAATGCGATACTTCATTTTGTGTATTTATACAACATAAAATACATTCAGAATCGTTTTGAAATATTTTTTGGAGAACTTTTTTTCTGACCAAAATTTTGTAAAAACCGTGATGATTAGCACACGAATTTGAGCTTTATTGGGAATCTGATACCTCGTTTTGTGTATTTATACAAATAAAATACACTCAGAACCGTTTTGAGCAATTTTTTGGAGCACTTTTTTTCGGACCAAAATTTTGTAAAAATCGTGATGATTAGCACACGAATTCAGGCTTTATTGGGAATATGATACTTCGTTTTGTGTATTTACACAATATAAAATACATTCAGAATCGTTTTGAGCAATTTTTTGGAGAACTTTTTTTCAGACCAAAAGTTTGTAAAAACCGTGATGATTAGCACACGAATTCGGGATTAATTGGGAATTCGATACCTCGTTTTGTGTATTTATAAAAATGAAATACATTCAGAATCGTTTTGGGCAATTTTTTGGAGACCTTTTTTTTGGGACCAGAATTTTTTAAAAATCGTGATGATTAGCACACGAATTCGGGATTTATTGGCAATGTGATACTTCGTTTTGTGTATTTATACAACATAAAATACATTCAGAATCGTTTTGAAATATTTTTTGGAGAACTTTTTTTCTGACCAAAATTTTGTAAAAACAGTGATGACTAGCACACGAATTCGAGCTTTATTGGGAATGTGATACCTCGTTTTGTTTATTTATACAAATAAAATACACTCAGAATCGTTTTGAGCAATTTTTTGGAGAACTTTTTCTCGGACCAAAATTTCATAAAAATCGTGATGATTAGCACACGAATTCAGGCTTTATTGGGAAAATGATACTTCGTTTTGTGTATTTGTACAACATAAAATACATTCAGAATCGTTTTCAGAAATTTTGTTGAGAACTTTTTTCAGACCAAAATTTAGTAAAAACCGTGATGATTAGCAGAAGAATTCCGGCTTCGTTGGGAATGCGATACTTCATTTTGTGTATTTATACAACATAAAATACATTCAGAATCGTTTTGAAATATTTTTTGGAGAACTTTTTTTCTGACCAAAATTTTGTAAAAACCGTGATGATTAGCACACGAATTTGAGCTTTATTGGGAATCTGATACCTCGTTTTGTGTATTTATACAAATAAAATACACTCAGAACCGTTTTGAGCAATTTTTTGGAGCCCTTTTCTTTTTACCAGAATTTTATAAAAAACGTGACGATTAGCACACGAATTCGGGCTTTATAGGGAATGTGATACTTCGTTTTGTTTATTTATACAAAATAAAATACATTCAAAATCGTTTTGAGCAAATTTTTGGATAACTTTTTTCCGAACCAAAAGTTCGTAAAAACCGTGATGATTAGCACACGAATTTGGGCTTTATTGGGAATGCGATACCTCGTTTTGTGTATTTAAAAAAATAAAATACATTCAGAATCGTTTTGGGCAAATTTTTGGAGACCTTTTTTTTCGGACCAGCATTTTTTAAAAATCGTGATGATTAGCACACGAATTCGGTTTTTATTGGCAATGCGATACTTCGTTTTGTGTATTTATACAACATAAAATACATTCAGAATCGTTTTGAAATATTTTTTGGAGAACTTTTTTTCCCGACCAAAATTTTGTAAGAACTAGTGATGATTAGCACTACGAATTTGTGCTTTATTGGGAATGTGATACCTTGTTTTGTGTATTTATACAAATAAAACACATTCAGAATCGTTGTAAACAATTTTTAGGAGTACTTTTTTTGGGACAAAAATTTTGTAAGAATCGTGATGATTAGCACACGAATTCAGGCTTTATTGGGAATGTAATACTTCGTTTTGTGTATTTGTACAACATAAAATACATTCAAAATCGTTTTGAGCAATTTTTTGGATAACTTTTTTTGGGACCAAAATTTTGTAAAAATCGTGATGATTAGCACACGAATTCAGGCTTTATTGGGAATGCGATACTTCATTTTGTGTATTTATACAACATAAAATACATTCAGAATCGTTTTGAAATATTTTTTGGAGAACTTTTTTTCTGACCAAAATTTTGTAAAAACCGTGATGATTAGCACACGAATTTGAGCTTTATTGGGAATCTGATACCTCGTTTTGTGTATTTATACAAATAAAATACACTCAGAACCGTTTTGAGCAATTTTTTGGAGCACTTTTTTTCGGACCAAAATTTTGTAAAAATCGTGATGATTAGCACACGAATTCAGGCTTTATTGGGAATATGATACTTCGTTTTGTGTATTTACACAATATAAAAATACATTCGTAATCGTTTTGAGCAATTTTTTTGGAGAACTTTTTTTCGGACTCAAAAGTTTGTAAAAACCCGTGATGATTAGCACACGAATTTGGGATTAATTGGGAATTCGATACCTCGTTTTGTGTATTTATAAAAATGAAATACATTCAGAATCGTTTTGGGCAATTTTTTGGAGACCTTTTTTTTGGGACCAGAATTTTTTAAAAATCGTGATGATTAGCACACGAATTCGGGATTTATTGGCAATGTGATACTTCGTTTTGTGTATTTATACAACATAAAATACATTCAGAATCGTTTTGAAATATTTTTTGGAGAACTTTTTTTCTGACCAAAATTTTGTGAAAACCGTGATGATTAGAACACGAATTCGAGCTTTATTGGGAATGTGATACCTCGTTTTGTGTATTTATACAAATAAAATACACTCAGAATCGTTTTGAAGAATTTTTTGGAGAACTTTTTTTCGGACCAAAATTTTGTAAGAATCGTGATGATTAGCGCACAAATTCGGGATTTATTGGGATTGCGATACTTCGTTTTGTGTATTTATACAACATAAAATACATTAAGAATCGTTTTGAACAATTTTTTGGAGAAATTTTTTCGGGCCAAAATTTTGAAAAAACCGTGATGATTAGCCCACGAATTCAGGCTTTATTGGGAATATGATACTTCATTTTTTGTATTTATACAAAATAAAATACATTCAGAATCGTTGTAAACAATTTTTAGGAGTACTTTTTTTGGGACCAAAATTTTGTAAAAACCGTGATGACTAGCACACGAATTCAGGCTTTATTGGGAATGTAATACTTCGTTTTGTGTATTTGTACAACATAAAATACATTCAGAATCGTTTTGAGCAATTTTTTGGTTAACTTTTTTTCGGACCAAAATTTTGTAAAAACCGTGATGATTAGCACACGAATTCGGGATTTATTAGGAATGTGATACCTCATTTTGTTTATTTATACAAATAAAATAAATTCAAAATCGTTTTGAGCAATTTTTGGGGAGAACTTTTTCTCGTACCAAAATTTTGTAAAAATCGTGATGATTAGCACACGAAATCAGGCTTCATTGGGAATATGATACTTCATTTTGTGTATTTACACAACATAAAATACATTCAGCATCGTTTTGAGCAATTTTTTGGAGAACTTTTTTTCAGACCAAAAGTTTGTAAAAACCGGGATGATATTAGCACACGACTTCGGGCTTTATTGGGAATGCGATACCTCGTTTTGTGTATTTATAAAAATGAAATACATTCAGAATCGTTTTGAACAATTTTTTGGCGAACTTTTTTTCGGACCAAAATTTTGTCAAACCCGTGATGATTAGCGCAAGAATTCGGGCTTTATTGGGAATGTGATACCTCATTTTGTGTATTTATGCAAATAAAATACATTCAGAATCGTTTTGTGCAATTTCTTGCAAACCTTTTTTTTTTCCAGAATTTTGTAAAAAACGTGATGATTAGCACACGAATTCGGGCTTTATTGGGAATGTGATACTTCGTTTTGTGTATTTATACAAAATAAAATACATTCAGAATCGTTTTGAGCAAATTTTTGGATAACCTTTTTTCCGGACCAATAGTTTGTTAAAACCGTGATGATTAGCACACGAATTCGGGCTTTATTGGGAATGCGATACCTCGTTTTGTGTATTTATACAACATAAAATACATTCAGAATCGTTTTAAAATATGTTTTGGAGAACTTTTTTTCTGACCAAAATTTTGTAAAAACCGTGATGATTAGCACACGAATTCGAGCTTTATTGGGAATGTGATACCTCGTTTTGTTTATTTATACAAACAAAATTTACTCAGAATCGTTTTGAGCAATTTTTTGGATAACTTTTTTTCTAACCAAAATTTTGTAAAAATCGTGATGATTAGCGCACAAATTCGGGATTTATTGGGATTGCGATACTTCGTTTTCTGTATTTATACAACATAAAATACATTAAGAATCGTTTTGAACAATTTTTTGGAGAAATTTTTTCGGACCAAAATTATGAACAAACCGTGATGATTAGCACACGAATTCGGGCTTAATTGGGAATGTGATACCTTGTTTTGTGTATTTATACAAATAAAATACATTCAGAATCGTTTTGAACAATTTTTTGGAGAAATTTTTTCGGACCAAAATTTTGAAAAAACCGTGATGATTAGCACATGAATTCAGGCTTTATTGGGAATATGATACTTCATTTTTTGTATTTATACAAAATAAAATACATTCAGAATCGTTGTAAACAATTTTTAGGAGTACTTTTTTTGGGACCAAAATTTTGTAAAAACCGTGATGATTAGCACACGAATTCCGGCTTTATTGTGAATGTAATACTTCGTTTTGTGTATTTGTACAACGTAAAATACATTCAGAATCGTTTTGAGCAATTTTTTGGATAACTTTTTTTCGGACCAAAATTTTGTAAAAACCGTGATGATTAGCACACGAATTCGGGCTTTATTGGGAATGTGATACCTTGTTTTGTGTATTTATACAAATAAAATTCATTCAGAATCGTTTTGAGAAATTTTTTGGAGAACTTTTTCTCGGACCAAAATTTTGTAAAAATTGTGATGATTAGCACACGAATTCAGGCTTTATTGGGAATATGATACTTCGTTTTGTGTATTTGTACAACATAAAATACATTCAGAATCGTTTTGAGAAATTTTTTTGAGAACTTTTTTCAGACCAAAATTTTGTGAAAACCGTGATGATTAGCACAAGAATTCCGGCTTCGTTGGGAATACGATACTTCATTTTGTGTTTTTATACAACATAAAATACATTCAGAATCGTTTTGAACAATTTTTTAGAGAACTTTTTTTCAGACCAAAATTTTGTCAAGCCCGTGATGATTAGCGCAAGAATTTGGGCTTTATTGGGAATGTGATACCTCGTTTTGTGTATTTAAACAAAAAAAATACATTCAGAATCGTTTTGAGCAATTTCTTGCAAACCTTTTTTTTGGACCAGAATTTTGTAAAAAACGTGATGATTAGCACACGAATTCGAGCTTTATAGGGAATGTGATACTTCGTTTTGTGTATTTATACAAAATAAAATACATTCAGAATCGTTTTGAGCAAATTTTTGGATAACTTTTTTCCGGACCAAAAGTTTGTAAAAACCGTGATGATTAGCACACGAATTCGGGCTTTATTGGGAATGCGGTACCTCGTTTTGTGTATTTATAAAAATAAAATACATTCAGAATCGTTTTGGGCAATTTTTTGGAGACCTTTTTTTTCGGACCAAAATTTTTTGAAAATCGTGATGATTAGCACACGAATTCGGGATTTATTGGCAATGTGATACTTCGTTTTGTGTATTTATACAACATAAAATACATTCAGAATCGTTTTGAAATATTTTTTGGAGAACTTTTTTTCTGACCAAAATTTTGTAAAAACCGTGATGATTAGCACACGAATTTGAGCTTCATTGGGAATGTGATACCTCGTTTTGTGTATTTATACAAATAAAATACACTCAGAATCGTTTTGAGTAATTTTTTGGAGAACTTTTTTTCGGACCAAAATTTTGTAAAAATCGTGATGATTAGCACACGAATTTGGGATTTACTGGGATTGCGATACTTCGTTTTGTGTATTTATACAACATAAAATACATTCAGAATCGTTTTGAGCAATTCGTTGAAGAACTTTTTTTCTGACCAAAATTTTGTAAAAAACGTGATGATTAGCACACGTATTCGGGCTTTATTGGGAATGTGATACCTTGTTTTGTGTATTTATACAAATAAAATACATTCAGAATCGTTTTGAGCAATTTTTTGGAGAGCTTCTTTTGGGACCAAAATTTTGTAAAAATCGTGATGATTAGCACACGAATTCAGGCTTTATTGGGAATATGAGACTTCGATTTGTGTATTTACACAACATGAAATACATTCATAATCATTTTGAGCAATTTTTTGGAGAACTTTTTTTCAGACCAAAGGTTTGTAAAAACCGTGATGATTAGCACACGAATTCAGGCTTTATTGGGAATGTGAGACCTCGTTTTGTGTATTTATAAAAATGAAATACATTAATAATCGTTTTTGGCAATTTTTTGGAGACCTTTTTTTTCGGACCAGGGTTTTTTTGAAATTCGTGATGATTAGCACACGAATTCGGGATTTATTGGCAATGTGATACTTCGTTTTGTGTATTTATACAACATAAAATACATTCAGAATCGTTTTGATATATTTTTTGGAGAACTTTTTTTCTGACCAAAATTTTGTAAAAACCGTGATGATTAGCACACGAATTCGAGCTTTTTTGGGAATGTGATACCTCGTTTTGTGTATTTATACAAATAAAATACACTCAGAATCGTTTTGAGCAATTTTTTGGAGAACTTTTTTTCTGACCAAAATTTTGGAAAAATCGTGATGATTAGCACATGAATTTGGGATTTATTGGGATTGCGATACTTCATTTTGTGTATTTATACAACATAAAATACATTAAGAATCGTTTTGAACAATTTTTTGGAGAAATTTTTTCAGACCAAAATTTTGAAAAATCCGTGATGATTAGCACACGAATTCAGGCTTTATTGGGAATATGATACTTCATTTTTTGTATTTATACAACATAAAATACATTCAGAATCGTTGTAAACAATTTTTAGGAGTACTTTTTTTGGGACCAAATTTTTGTAAAAATCGTGATGATTAGCACATGAATTCAGGCTTTATTGGGAATGTAATACTTCGTTTTGTGTATTTGTACAACACAGAATACATTCAGAATCGTTTTGAACAATTTTTTGGATAACTTTTTTTCGGACCAAAAATTTGTAAAAACCGTGATGATTAGAACACGAATTCGGGCTTTATTTGGAATGTGATACCTCATTTTGTGTATTTATACAAATAAAATACATTCAGAATAGTTTTGAGCAATTTTTTGGAGAACTTTTTCTCGTGCCAAAATTTTGTAAAAATCGTGATGATGCACACGAATTCAGGCTTTATTGGGAATATGATACTTCGTTTGTTGTATTTATACAACATAAAATACATTCAGAATCGTTGTAAACAATTTTCAGGAGTACTTTTTTTGGGACCAAAATTTTGTAAAAATCGTGATGATTAGCACACGAATTCAGGCTTTATTGGGAATGTAATACTTCGGTAAAATACATTCAGAATCGTTTTGAGCCATTTTTTGGATAACTTTTTTTCGGACAAAAATTTTGTAAAAACCGTGATGATTAGCAGACGAATTCGGGCTTTATTGGGAATGTGATACCTCGTTTTGTTTATTTATACAAATAAAATACATTCAGAATCGTTTTGAACAATTTTTTGGAGGACTTTTTTCTCGGACCAAAATTTTGTAAAAATCGTGATGATTAGCACACGAATTCAGGCTTTATTGGGATAATGATACTTCGTTTTGTGTATTTACACAATATAAAATACATTCAGAATCGTTTTGAGCAATTTTTTGGAGTACTTTTTTTCAGACCAAAAGTTTGTAAAACCCGTGATGATTAGCACACGAATTCGGGATTAATTGGGAATTCGATACCTCGTTTTGTGTATTTATAAAAATGAAATACATTCAGAATCGTTTTGGGCAATTTTTTGGAGACCTTTTTTTTGGGACCAGAATTTTTTAAAAATCGTGATGATTAGCACACGAATTCGGGATTTATTGGCAATGTGATACTTCGTTTTGTGTATTTATACAACATAAAATACATTCAGAATCGTTTTGAAATATTTTTTGGAGAACTTTTTTTCTGACCAAAATTTTGTAAAAACAGTGATGATTAGCACACGAATTCGAGCTTTATTGGGAATGTGATACCTCGTTTTGTGTATTTATACAAATAAAATACACTCAGAATCGTTTTGAGCAATTTTTTGGAGAACTTTTTTTGGGACAAAAATTTTGTAAAAATCGTGATGATTAGCACACGAATTCGGGATTTATTGGGGTTGCGATACTTCGTTTTGTGTATTTATACAACATAAAATACATTCAGAATCGTTTTGAGCAATTCATTGGAGAACTTTTTTTCCGACCAAAATTTTGTAAAAATCGTGATGATTAGCACACGAATTCGGGATTTATTGGGATTGCGATATTTCGTTTTGTGTATTTATACAACATAAAATACATTCAGAATCGTTTTGAGCAATTCATTGGAGAACTTTTTTTCTGACCAAAATTTTTTAAAAACGTGATGATTAGCACACGAATTCGGGCTTTATGGGGAATGTGATACCTCGTTTTGTGTATTTATACAAATAAAATACATTCAGAATCGTTTTGAGCAATTTTTTGGAGACCTTTTCTTTTTACCAGAATTTTATAAAAAACGTGACGATTAGCACACGAATTCGGGCTTTATAGGGAATGTGATACTTCGTTTTGTTTATTTATACAAAATAAAATACATTCAAAATCGTTTTGAGCAAATTTTTGGATAACTTTTTTCCGAACCAAAAGTTTGTAAAAACCGTGATGTATGCACACGAATTCGGGCTTTATTGGGAATGCGATACCTCGTTTTGTGTATTTAAAAAAATAAAATACATTCAGAATCGTTTTGGGCAAATTTTTAGAGACCTTTTTTTTCGGACCAGCATTTTTTAAAAATCGTGATGATTAGCACACGAATTCGGTTTTTATTGGCAATGCGATACTTCGTTTTGTGTATTTATACAACATAAAATACATTCAGAATCGTTTTGAAATATTTTTTGGAGAACTTTTTTTCTGACCAAAATTTTGTAAGAACCGTGATGATTAGCACACGAATTTGTGCTTTATTGGGAATGTGATACCTTGTTTTGTGTATTTATACAAATAAAACACATTCAGAATCGTTGTAAACAATTTTTAGGAGTACTTTTTTTGGGACAAAAATTTTGTAAGAATCGTGATGATTAGCACACGAATTCAGGCTTTATTGGGAATGTAATACTTCGTTTTGTGTATTTGTACAACATAAAATACATTCAAAATCGTTTTGAGCAATTTTTTGGATAACTTTTTTTGGAACCAAAATTTTGTAAAAATCGTGATGATTAGCACACGAATTCAGGCTTTATTGGGAATGTGATACCTCGTTTTGTGTATTTATACACATAAAATACATTCAGAATCGTTCGGAGCAATTGTTTGGAGAACTTTTTTTGGAACCAAAATTTTTTAAAAATCGTGATGATTAGGACACGAATTCAGGCTTTATTGGGAATATGATACTTCGTTTTGCGTATTTACACAACATAAATACATTCAGAATTATTTTGAGGAATTTTTTGGAGAACTTTTTTTCAGACCAAAAGTTTGTAAAAACCGTGATGATTAGCACACGAATTCGGGATTAATTGGGAATGCGATACCTCGTTTTGTGTATTTATAAAAATGAAATACATTCAGAATTGTTTTGGGCAATTTTTTGGAGACCTTTTTTTTCGGACCAGAATTTTTTAAAAATCGTGATGATTAGCACACGAATTCGGCATTTATTGGCAATGCGATACTGCGTTTTGTGTATTTTTACAACATAAAATACATTCAGAATCGTTTTGAAATATTTTTTGGAGAACTTTTTTTCTGACCAAAATTTTGTAAAAACCGTGATGATTAGCACACGAATTCGAGCTTTATTGGGAATGTGATACCTCATTTTGTTTATTTATACAAATAAAATACATTCAGAATCGTTCTGAGCAATTTGTTGGAGAACTTTTTCTCGAACCAAAATTTTTTAAAAATCGTGATGATTAGCACACGAATTCGAGTTTTATTGGGAATATGATACTTCGTTTTGTGTATTTATACAACATAAAAATACATTCGTAATCGTTTTGAGAACTTTTTTCAGACCAAAATTTTGTAAAAATCGTGATGATTAGCACACGAATTCGAGCTTTATAGGGAATGTGATACTTCGTTTTGTGTATTTATACAAAATAAAATACATTCAGAATCGTTTTGAGCAAATTTTTGGATAACTTTTTTCCGGACCAAAAGTTTGTAAAAACCGTGATGATTAGCACACGAATTCGGGCTTTATTGGGAATGCGATACCTCGTTTTGTGTATTTATAAAAATAAAATACATTCAGAATCGTTTTGAGCAATTTTTTGGAGAACTTTTTCTCGGACCAAAATTTTGTAAAAATTGTGATGATTAGCACACGAATTCAGGCTTTATTGGGAATATGATACTTCGTTTTGTGTATTTATACAACATAAAATACATTCAGAATCGTTTTGAGAAATTTTTTTGAGAACTTTTTTCAGACCAAAATTTTGTGAAAACCGTGATGATTAGCACAAGAATTCCGGCTTCGTTGGGAATGCGATACTTCATTTTGTGTTTTTATACAACATAAAATACATTCAGAATCGTTTTGAACAATTTTTTGGAGAACTTTTTTTCAGACCAAAATTTTGTCAAGCCCGTGATGATTAGCGCAAGAATTTGGGCTTTATTGGGAATGTGATACCTCGTTTTGTGTATTTACACAAATAAAATACATTCAGAATCGTTTTGAGCAATTTCTTGCAAACCTTTTTTTTGGACCAGAATTTTGTAAAAAACGTGATGATTAGCACACGAATTCGAGCTTTATGGGAATGTGATACTTCGTTTTGTGTATTTATACAAAATAAAATACATTCAGAATCGTTTTGAGCAAATTTTTGGATAACTTTTTTCCGGACCAAAAGTTTGTAAAAACCGTGATGATTAGCACACGAATTCGGGCTTTATTGGGAATGCGATACCTCGTTTTGTGTATTTATAAAAATAAAATACATTCAGAATCGTTTTGGGCAATTTTTTGGAGACCTTTTTTTTCGGACCAAAATTTTTTGAAAATCGTGATGATTAGCACACGAATTCGGGATTTATTGGCAATGTGATACTTCGTTTTGTGTATTTATACAACATAAAATACATTCAGAATCGTTTTGAAATATTTTTTGGAGAACTTTTTTTCTGACCAAAATTTTGTAAGAACCGTGATGATTAGCACACGAATTTGTGCTTTATTGGGAATGTGATACCTTGTTTTGTGTATTTATACAAATAAAACACATTCAGAATCGTTGTAAACAATTTTTAGGAGTACTTTTTTTGGGACAAAAATTTTGTAAGAATCGTGATGATTAGCACACGAATTCAGGCTTTATTGGGAATGTAATACTTCGTTTTGTGTATTTGTACAACATAAAATACATTCAAAATCGTTTTGAGCAATTTTTTGGATAACTTTTTTTGGGACAAAAATTTTGTAAAAATCGTGATGATTAGCACACGAATTCAGGCTTTATTGGGAATGTGATACCTCGTTTTGTGTATTTATACACATAAAATACATTCAGAATCGTTCGGAGCAATTGTTTGGAGAACTTTTTTTGGAACCAAAATTTTGTAAAAATCGTGATGATTAGGACACGAATTCAGGCTTTATTGGGAATATGATACTTCGTTTTGCGTATTTACACAACATAAATACATTCAGAATTGTTTTGAGCAATTTTTTGGAGAACTTTTTTTCAGACCAAAAGTTTGTAAAAACCGTGATGATTAGCACACGAATTCGGGATTAATTGGGAATGCGATACCTCGTTTTGTGTATTTATAAAAATGAAATACATTCAGAATTGTTTTGGGCAATTTTTTGGAGACCTTTTTTTTCGGACCAGAATTTTTTAAAAATCGTGATGATTAGCACACGAATTCGGCATTTATTGGCAATGCGATACTGCGTTTTGTGTATTTTTACAACATAAAATACATTCAGAATCGTTTTGAAATATTTTTTGGAGAACTTTTTTTCTGACCAAAATTTTGTAAAAACCGTGATGATTAGCACACGAATTCGAGCTTTATTGGGAATGTGATACCTCATTTTGTTTATTTATACAAATAAAATACATTCAGAATCGTTCTGAGCAATTTGTTGGAGAACTTTTTCTCGAACCAAAATTTTTTAAAAATCGTGATGATTAGCACACGAATTCAGGTTTTATTGGGAATATGATACTTCGTTTTGTGTATTTATACAACATAAAATACATTCAGAATCGTTTTGAGAACTTTTTTCAGACCAAAATTTTGTAAAAATCGTGATGATTAGCACACGAATTCGAGCTTTATAGGGAATGTGATACTTCGTTTTGTGTATTTATACAAAATAAAATACATTCAGAATCGTTTTGAGCAAATTTTTGGATAACTTTTTTCCGGACCAAAAGTTTGTAAAAACCGTGATGATTAGCACACGAATTCGGGCTTTATTGGGAATGCGATACCTCGTTTTGTGTATTTATAAAAATAAAATACATTCAGAATCGTTTTGAGCAATTTTTTGGAGAACTTTTTCTCGGACCAAAATTTTGTAAAAATTGTGATGATTAGCACACGAATTCAGGCTTTATTGGGAATATGATACTTCGTTTTGTGTATTTATACAACATAAAATACATTCAGAATCGTTTTGAGAAATTTTTTTGAGAACTTTTTTCAGACCAAAATTTTGTGAAAACCGTGATGATTAGCACAAGAATTCCGGCTTCGTTGGGAATGCGATACTTCATTTTGTGTTTTTATACAACATAAAATACATTCAGAATCGTTTTGAACAATTTTTTGGAGAACTTTTTTTTCGGACTAAAATTTTTGTCAAGCCCGTGATGATTAGCGCAAGAATTTGGGCTTTATTGGGAATGTGATACCTCGTTTTGTGTATTTACACAAATAAAATACATTCAGAATCGTTTTGAGCAATTTCTTGCAAACCTTTTTTTTGGACCAGAATTTTGTAAAAAACGTGATGATTAGCACACGAATTCGAGCTTTATGGGAATGTGATACTTCGTTTTGTGTATTTATACAAAATAAAATACATTCAGAATCGTTTTGAGCAAATTTTTGGATAACTTTTTTCCGGACCAAAAGTTTGTAAAAACCGTGATGATTAGCACACGAATTCGGGCTTTATTGGGAATGCGATACCTCGTTTTGTGTATTTATAAAAATAAAATACATTCAGAATCGTTTTGGGCAATTTTTTGGAGACCTTTTTTTTCGGACCAAAATTTTTTGAAAATCGTGATGATTAGCACACGAATTCGGGATTTATTGGCAATGTGATACTTCGTTTTGTGTATTTATACCACATAAAATACATTCAGAATCGTTTTGAAATATTTTTTGGAGAACTTTTTTTCTGACCAAAATTTTGTAAAAACAGTGATGATTAGCACACGAATTCGAGCTTTATTGGGAATGTGCTACCTCGTTTTGTGTATTTATACAAATAAAATACACTCAGAATCGTTTTGAGCAATTTTTTGGAGAACTTTTTTTGGGACAAAAATTTTGTAAAAATCGTGATGATTAGCACACGAATTCGGGATTTATTGGGGTTGCGATACTTCGTTTTGTGTATTTATACAACATAAAATACATTCAGAATCGTTTTGAGCAATTCATTGGAGAACTTTTTTTCCGACCAAAATTTTGTAAAAATCGTGATGATTAGCACACGAATTCGGGATTTGTTGGGATTGCGATACTTCGTTTTGTGTATTTATACAACATAAAATACATTCAGAATCGTTTTGAGCAATTCATTGGAGAACTTTTTTTCTGACCAAAATTTTTAAAAACGTGATGATTAGCACACGAATTCGGGCTTTATGGGGAATGTGATACCTCGTTTTGTGTATTTATACAAATAAAATACATTCAGAATCGTTTTGAGCAATTTTTTGGAGACCTTTTCTTTTTACCAGAATTTTATAAAAAACGTGACGATTAGCACACGAATTCGGGCTTTATAGGGAATGTGATACTTCGTTTTGTTTATTTATACAAAATAAAATACATTCAAAATCGTTTTGAGCAAATTTTTGGATAACTTTTTTCCGAACCAAAAGTTTGTAAAAACCGTGATGATTAGCACACGAATTCGGGCTTTATTGGGAATGCGATACCTCGTTTTGTGTATTTAAAAAAATAAAATACATTCAGAATCGTTTTGGGCAAATTTTTGGAGACCTTTTTTTTCGGACCAGCATTTTTTAAAAATCGTGATGATTAGCACACGAATTCGGTTTTTATTGGCAACGCGATACTTCGTTTTGTGTATTTATACCACATAAAATACATTCAGAATCGTTTTCAAATATTTTTTGGAGAACTTTTTTTCTGACCAAAATTTTGTAAGAACCGTGATGATTAGCACACGAATTTGTGCTTTATTGGGAATGTGATACCTTGTTTTGTGTATTTATACAAATAAAACACATTCAGAATCGTTGTAAACAATTTTTAGGGGTACTTTTTTTGGGACAAAAATTTTGTAAGAATCGTGATGATTAGCACATGAATTCAGGCTTTATTGGGAATTAAATACTTCGTTTTGTGTATTTGTACAACATAAAATACATTCAGAATCGTTTTGAGCAATTCTTTGGATAACTTTTTTTGGGACCAAAATTTTGTAAAAATCGTGATGATTAGCACACGAATTCAGGCTTTATTGGGAATGTGATACCTCGTTTTGTGTATTTATACACATAAAATACATTCAGAATCGTTCGGAGCAATTGTTTGGAGAATTTTTTTTGGAACCAAAATTTTGTAAAAATCGTGATGATTAGGACACGAATTCAGGCTTTATTGGGAATATGATACTTCGTTTTGCGTATTTACACAACATAAAATACATTCAGAATTGTTTTGAGCAATTTTTTGGAGAACTTTTTTTCAGACCAAAAGTTTGTAAAAACCGTGATGATTAGCACACGAATTCGGGATTAATTGGGAATGCGATACCTCGTTTTGTGTATTTATAAAAATGAAATACATTCAGAATTGTTTTGGGCAATTTTTTGGAGACCTTTTTTTTCGGACCAGAATTTTTTAAAAATCGTGATGATTAGCACACGAATTCGGCATTTATTGGCAATGCGATACTGCGTTTTGTGTATTTATACAACATAAAATACATTCAGAATCGTTTTGAAATATTTTTTGGAGAACTTTTTTTCTGACCAAAATTTTGTAAAAACCGTGATGATTAGCACACGAATTCGAGCTTTATTGGGAATGTGATACCTCGTTTTGTTTATTTATACAAATAAAATACATTCAGAATCGTTCTGAGCAATTTTTTGGAGAACTTTTTCTCGAACCAAAATTTTGTAAAAATCGTGATGATTAGCACACGAATTCAGGTTTTATTGGGAATATGATACTTCGTTTTGTGTATTTATACAACATAAAATACATTCAGAATCGTTTTGAGAACTTTTTTCAGACAAAAATTTTGTAACAATCGTGATGATTAGCACACGAATTCGAGCTTTATAGGGAATGTGATACTTCGTTTTGTGTATTTATACAAAATAAAATACATTCAGAATCGTTTTGAGCAAATTTTTGGATAACTTTTTTCCGGATCAAAATTTTGTAAAAACTGTGATGATTAGCACACGAATTCGAGCTTTATTGGGAATGTGATACCTCGTTTTGTTTATTTATACAAATAAAATACACTCAGAATCGTTTTGAGCAATTTTTTGGATAACTTTTTTTCTAACCAAAATTTTGTAAAAATCGTGATGATTAGCGCACAAATTCGGGATTTATTGGGATTGCGATACTTCGTTTTCTGTATTTATACAACATAAAATACATTAAGAATCGTTTTGAACAACTTTTTGGAGAAATTTTTTCGGACCAAAATTATGAAAAAACCGTGATGATTAGCACACGAATTCGGGCTTAATTGGGAATGTGATACCTTGTTTTGTGTATTTATACAAATAAAATACATTCAGAATCGTTTTGAACAATTTTTTGGAGAAATTTTTTCGGACCAAAATTTTGAAAAAACCGTGATGATTAGCACACGAATTCAGGCTTTATTGGGAATATGATACTTCATTTTTTGTATTTATACAAAATAAAATACATTCAGAATCGTTGTAAACAATTTTTAGGAGTACTTTTTTTGGGACCAAAATTTTGTAAAAACCGTGATGATTAGCACACGAATTCAGGCTTTATTGTGAATGTAATACTTCGTTTTGTGTATTTGTACAACGTAAAATACATTCAGAATCGTTTTGAGCAATTTTTTGGATAACTTTTTTTCGGACCAAAATTTTTTAAAAACCGTGATGATGAGCACACGAATTCGGGCTTTATTGGGAATGTGATACCTTGTTTTGTGTATTTATACAAATAAAATTCCTTCAGAATCGTTTTGAGCAATTTTTTGGAGAACTTTTTCTCGGACCAAAATTTTGTAAAAATTGTGATGATTAGCACACGAATTCAGGCTTTATTGGGAGTATGATACTTCGATTTGTGTATTTACACAACATAAAATACATTCATAATCATTTTGAGCAATTTTTTGGAGAACTTTTTTTCAGACCAAAATTTTGTCAAGCCCGTGATGATTAGCGCAAGAATTTGGGCTTTATTGGGAATGTGATACCTCGTTTTGTGTATTTATACAAATAAAATACATTCAGAATCGTTTTGAGCAATTTCTTGCAAACCTTTTTTTTGGACCAGAATTTTGTAAAAAACGTGATGATTAGCACACGAATTCGAGCTTTATAGGGAATGTGATACTTCGTTTTGTGTATTTATACAAAATAAAATACATTCAGAATCGTTTTGAGCAAATTTTTGGATAACTTTTTTCCGGACAAAAAGTTTGTAAAAACCGTGATGATTAGCACACGAATTCGGGCTTTATTGGGAATGCGATACCTCGTTTTGTGTATTTATAAAAATAAAATATATTCAGAATCGTTTTGGGCAATTTTTTGGAGACCTTTTTTTTCGGACCAAAATTTTTTGAAAATCGTGATGATTAGCACACGAATTCGGGATTTATTGGCAATGTGATACTTCGTTTTGTGTATTTATACAACATAAAATACATTCAGAATCGTTTTGAAATATTTTTTGGAGAACTTTTTTTCTGACCAAAATTTTGTAAAAACCGTGATGATTAGCACACGAATTTGAGCTTCATTGGGAATGTGATACCTCGTTTTGTGTATTTATACAAATAAAATACACTCAGAATCGTTTTGAGTAATTTTTTGGAGAACTTTTTTTCGGACAAAAATTTTGTAAAAATCGTGATGATTAGCACACGAATTTGGGATTTACTGGGATTGCGATACTTCGTTTTGTGTATTTGTACAACATAAAATACATTCAGAATCGTTTTGAGCAATTCGTTGAAGAACTTTTTTTCTGACAAAAATTTTGTAAAAAACGTGATTATTAGCACACGTATTCGGGCTTTATTGGGAATGTGATACCTTGTTTTGTGTATTTATACAAATAAAATACATTCAGAATCGTTTTGAGCAATTTTTTGGAGAACTTTTTGGGACCAAAATTTTGTAAAAATCGTGATGATTAGCACACGAATTCAGGCTTTATTGGGAATATGATACTTCGATTTGTGTATTTACACAACATAAAATACATTCATAATCATTTTGAGCAATTTTTTGGAGAACTTTTTTTCAGACCAAAGGTTTGTAAAAACCGTGATGATTAGCACACGAATTCGGGCTTTATTGGGAATGTGAGACCTCGTTTTGTGTATTTATAAAAATGAAATACATTCAGAATCGTTTTTGGCAATTTTTTGGAGACCTTTTTTTTCGGACCAGGGTTTTTTTGAAATTCGTGATGATTAGCACACGAATTCGGGATTTATTGGCAATGTGATACTTCGTTTTGTGTATTTATACAACATAAAATACATTCAGAATCGTTTTGAAATATTTTTTGGAGACCTTTTTTTCTGACCAAAATTTTGTAAAAACCGTGATGATTAGCACACGAATTCGAGCTTTTTTGGGAATGTGATACCTCGTTTTGTGTATTTATACAAATAAAATACACTCAGAATCGTTTTGAGCAATTTTTTGGAGAACTTTTTTTCTGACCAAAATTTTGGAAAATCGTGATGATTAGCACATGAATTTGGGATTTATTGGGATTGCGATACTTCGTTTTGTGTATTTATACAACATAAAATACATTAAGAATCGTTTTGAACAATTTTTCGGAGAAATTTTTTCAGACCAAAATTTTGAAAAATCCGTGATGATTAGCACACGAATTCAGGCTTTATTGGGAATATGATACTTCATTTTTTGTATTTATACAACATAAAATACATTCAGAATCGTTGTAAACAATTTTTAGGAGTACTTTTTTTGGGACCAAATTTTTGTAAAAATCGTGATGATTAGCACACGAATTCAGGCTTTATTGGGAATGTAATACTTCGTTTTGTGTATTTGTACAATATAGAATACATTCAGAATCGTTTTGAACAATTTTTTGGATAACTTTTTTTCGGACCAAAAATTTGTAAAAACCGTGATGATTAGCACACGAATTCGGGCTTTATTTGGAATGTGATACCTCATTTTGTGTATTTATACAAATAAAATACATTCAGAATAGTTTTGAGCAATTTTTTGGAGAACTTTTTCTCGTACCAAAATTTTGTAAAAATCGTGATGATGCACACGAATTCAGGCTTTATTGGGAATATGATACTTCGTTTGTTGTATTTATACAACATAAAATACATTCAGAATCGTTTTGAGAAATTTTTTTGAGAACTTTTTTCAGACCAAAATTTTGTAAAAACTGTGATAATTAGCACAAGAATTCCGGCTTCGTTGGGAATGCGGTACTTCATTTTGCGTATTTATACGACATAAAATACATTCAAAGTTGTTTTGAACAATTTTTCGAGAACTTTTTTTCGGACCAAAATTTTGTCAAACCCGTGATGATTATCGTAAGAATTCGAGCTTTATTGGGAATGTGATGCCTCGTTTTGTGTATTTATACAAATAAAATACATTCAGAATCATTTTGAGCAGTTTCTTGCGGACCTTTTTTTTGGACCAGAATTTTGTAAAAAACGTGATCATTAGCACACGAATTCGGGCTTTATAGGGAATGTGCTACTTCGTTTTGTGTATTTATACAAAATAAAATACATTCAGAATCGTTTTGAGCAGATTTTTGGATAACTTTTTTCTGGACCAAAACTTTGTAAAAACCGTGATGATTAGAACACGAATTCGGGCTTTATTGGGAATGCGATACCTCGTTTTGTGTATTTATAAAAATGAAATACATTCAGAATCGTTTTGGGCAATTTTTTGGAGACCTTTTTTTTCGGACCAGAATTTTTTAAAAATTGTGATGATTAACACACGAATTCGGGATTTATTGGCAATGTGATACTTCATTTTGTATATTTATACAACATAAAATACATTCAGAATCGTTTTGAAATATTTTTTGGAGAACTTTTTTTCTGACCAAAATTTTTTAAAAACCATGACTGCACACGAATTTGAGCTTTATTGGGAATGTGATACCTCGTTTTGTGTATTTATATAAATAAAATACACTCAGAATCTTTTTGAGCAATTTTTTGAAGAACTTTTTTCTTGACTAAAATTTTTTAAAAACCGTGATGATTAGCACACGAATTTGAGCTTTATTGGGAATATGATACTTCGTTTTGTGTATTTATACAACATAAAATACATTCAGAATCGTTTTGAGAAATTTTTTTGAGAACTTTTTTCAGACCAAAATTTTGTAAAAACTGTGATAATTAGCACAAGAATTCCGGCTTCGTTGGGAATGCGGTACTTCATTTTGTGTATTTATACGACATAAAATACATTCAGAATTGTTTTGAACAATTTTTTGGAGAACTTTTTTTCGGACCAAAATTTTGTCAAACCCGTGATGATTATCGTAAGAATTCGAGCTTTATTGGGAATGTGATGCCTCGTTTTGTGTATTTATACAAATAAAATACATTCAGAATTGCTTTGAGCAATTTCTTGCGGACCTTTTTTTTTTACCAGAATTTTGTAAAAAACGTGATCATTAGCACACGAATTCGGGCTTTATAGGGAATGTGCAACTTCATTTTGTGTATTTATACAAAATAAAATACATTCAGAATCGTTTTGAGCAGATTTTTGGATAACTTTTTTCCGGACCAAAAGTTTGTAAAAACCGTGATGATTAGCACACGAATTCGGGCTTTATTGGGAATGCGATACCTCGTTTTGTGTATTTATAAAAATGAAATACATTCAGAATCGTTTTGGGCAATTTTTTGGAGACCTTTTTTTTCAGACCAGAATTTTTTAAAAATCGTGATGATTAGCACACGAATTCGGGATTTATTGGCAATGTGATACTTCATTTTGTGTATTTATACAACATAAAATACATTCAGAATCGTTTTGAAATATTTTTTGGGGAACTTTTTTTCTGACCAAAATTTTGTAAAAACCATGAATGCACACGAATTTGAACTTTATTGGGAATGTGATACCTCGTTTTGTGTATTTATACAAATCAAATACACTCAGAATCTTTTTGAGCAATTTCTTGGAGAACTTTTTTTCTGACCAAAATTTTGTAAAAACCGTGATGATTAGCACACGAATTTGAGCTTTATTGGGAATATGATACTTCGTTTTGTGTATTTATACAACATAAAATACATTCAGAATCGTTTTGAGAACTTTTTTCAAACAAAAATTTTGTAAAAACTGTGATAATTAGCACAAGAATTCCGGCTTCGTTGGGAATGCGGTACTTCATTTTGTGTATTTATACGACATAAAATACATTCAGAATTGTTTTGAACAATTTTTTGGAGAACTTTTTTTCGGACCAAAATTTTGTCAAACCCGTGATGATTATCGTAAGAATTCGAGCTTTATTGGGAATGTGATGCCTCGTTTAGTGCATTTATACAAATAAAATACATTCAGAATCGTTTTGAGCAATTTCTTGCAGACCTTTTTTTTGGACCAGAATTTTGTAAAAAACGTGATCATTAGCACACGAATTCGGCCTTTATAGGGAATGTGCTACTTCGTTTTGTGTATTTATACAAAATAAAATACATTCATAATCGTTTTGAGCAGATTTTTGGATAACTTTTTTCCGGACCAAAAGTTTGTAAAAACCGTGATGACTAGCACACGAATTCGGGCTTTATTGGGAATGCGATACCTCGTTTTGTGTATTTATAAAAATGAAATACATTCAGAATCGTTTTGGGCAATTTTTTGGAGACCTTTTTTTTCGGACCAGAATATTTTAAAAATCGTGATGATTAGCACACGAATTCGGGATTTATTGGCAATGTGATACTTCATTTTGTGTATTTATACAACATAAAATACATTCAGAATCGTTTTGAAACATTTTTTGGAGAACTTTTTTTCTGACCAAAATTTTGTAAAAACCATGAATGCAGACGAATTTGAACTTTATTGGGAATGTGATACCTCGTTTTGTGTATTTATACAAATAAAATACGCTCAGAATCTTTTTGAGCAATTTTTTGGAGAACTTTTCTTCTGACCAAAATTTTGTAAAAACCGTGATGATTAGCACACGAATTTGAGCTTTATTGGGAATATGATACCTCATTTTTTGTATTTATACAAATAAAATACACTCAGAATCGTTTTGAGCAATTTTTTGGAGAACTTTTTCTCGGACCAGAATTTTGTAAAAATCGTCATGATTAGCACACGAATTCAGGCTTTATTGGGAATATGATACTTCGTTTTGTGTATTTATACAACATAAAATACATTCAGAATCGTTTTGAGAAATTTTTTTGAGAACTTTTTTCAGACCAAAATTTTGTAAAAACCGTGATGATTAGCACAAGAACCGGCTTCGTTGGGAATGCGATACTTCATTTTGCGTATTTATACAATATAAAATACATTCAGAATCGTTTTGAACAATTTTCTGGAGAACTTTTTTTTGGACCAAAATTTTGTCAAAACCGTGATGATTAGCGCACGAATTCGGGCTTTATTGGGAATGTGATACCTCGTTTTGTGTATTTATACAAATAAAATACATTCAGAATCGTTTTAAGCAATTTTTTGGAGACCTTTTTTTTGGACCAGAATTTTGTAAAAAACGTGATGATTAGCACACGAATTCGGGCTTTATACGGAATGTGATACTTCGTTTTGTGTATTTATACAAAATAAAATACATTCAGAATCGTTTTGAGCAAATTTTTGGATAACTATTTTCCGGAACAAAATTTTGTAAATACCGTGATGATTAGCACACGAATTCGGGCTTTATTGGGAATGTGATGCCTCGTTTTGTGAATTTATACAAATAAAAAACATTCAGAATCGTTTTGAGAAATTTCTTGGAGACCATTTTTTAGGACCAAAATTTCGTAGAAAACGTTATGATTATTAGCACACGAATTCGGGCTTTATTGGGAATGTGATACTTCGTTTTGTGTATTTATACAAAATAAAATACATTCAGAATCGTTTTGAGCAAATTTTTGGATGACTTTTTTTCGGACCAAAATTTCGTAAAAGCCGTGATGATTAGCACACGAATTCGGGTTTTATTAGGAATTTGATCCCTCGTTTTGTGTATTTATACAAATAAAATACATTCAGAATCGTTTTGAGCTATTTCGTGGAGACCTTTTTTTTGGACCAGAATTTCGTAAAAAACATGATGATTTGCACACGAATTCGGCCTTTATTGGGAATGTGATTCCTCGTTTTGTGCATTTATACAACATAAAATACATTAAGAATCGTTTTGATCAAATTTTTGGAGAACTTTTTTTGGGACAAAAATTTTGTAAAAAATGTGATGATTAGTATACGAATTTGGGCTTTATTGCGAATGTGATACCTCGTTTTTTGTATGTATATAAATAAAATATATTCAGAATCATTTTGAACAGTTTTTTGGAGAACTTTTTTTCGGACAAAAATTTTGTAAAAATCGTGATGATTAGCACACGAATTCGAGATTTATTGCGAATGTGATACCTCGTTTTGTGTATTTATACAAATAAAATACATTCAGAATCGTTTTGGGCAATTTTTTGGATAACTTTTTTTTGGACCAAAATTTTGTAAAAATCGTGATGATTGGCACACGAATTCAGGCTGTATTGAGAATGTGATACTTCGTTTTGTGTATTTATTCAACATAAAATACATTCAGAATAGTTCTGAAAAATTTTTTGGAGAACTTTTTTTCAGACCAAAATTTTGTAAAAACTGTGATGATTAGCACACGAATTCGGGCTTTATTGGGAATGTGATACCTCGTTTTGTGTATTTATACAAATAAAATACACTCAAAATCGTATTGAGCAATTTTTTGGAGAACTTTTTTCGGACCAAAATTTTGTAAAAATCGTGATGATTAGCACAAGAATTCGGGACTTTATTGGGATTGCGATACTTCGTTTTGTGTATTTATACAACATAAAATAAATTCAGAATCGTTTTGAGCAATTTTTTGGAGAACTTTCTTTGGACCAGAATTTTGTAAAATCCGTGATGATTAGCACACGAATTCGGGCTTTATTGGGAATGCGATACCTCATTTTGTGTATTTATACAAATAAAATATATTCAGAATCGTTTTGGGCAATTTTTTGGAGACCTTTTTTTTGGACCAAAATTTGTTAAATATCGTGATGATTAGCACGCGAATTCGGGATTTATTGGCAATGTGATATTTCGTTTTGTGTATTTATACAACATAAAAAACATTCAGAATCGTTTTGAGTAATTTTTTGGAGAACTATTTTTTGGACCTGAATTTTGTAAAAAACGTGACGATTAGCACACGAATTCGGGCTTTTAAAATAAAGTGATACTTCGTTCGGCTTATTTATACAACATGAAAAACATTCAGAATCATTTTGAGCAATTTTTTGGAAAACTTTTTTTCGGACCTAAATTTTGTAAAAAGCGTGATGATTAGTACACGAATTCGGGCTTTAATTGCAATGTGATCTTAGTTTTGTTTATTTATACAAATGAAAAACATTCAGAATCCATTTGGGCAATTTTTTGAGGAACTTCTTTTCGGACATAAATTTTGTGAGAAACGTGATCATTAGCACACGAATTCGAGCATTAAAAGGAATGTGATGCTTCCTTTTGTGTATTTGTACAACATTAAAAAAATTCAGAATTGTTTTGAGCAGTTTTTTGGTGAACTTTTTTTGGACCGAAATTTTGTAAAAAATGTGATAATTAGTACACGAATTCGGGCTCTAAAATAAGGTGATACTTCGTTCGATATATTCATACACCATGAAAAACATTCGGAATCGTTTTGAACAATTTTTTGGAATATTTTTTTCGGACCTAAATTTTGTAAAAAACGTGATGATTAGTACACGAATTAGGGCTTTAAAAATAAAGTGATACTTCGTATGATTTATTTATTCAACATGAAAAACATTCTGAAACATTTTAAGCAATTTTTTGGTGAATTTTTTTTCGGACCTAAATTTTGTAAAAAACGTGAGGCACACGAATTCGGGCTTTAAAAATGAAGTGATACTTCGTTTGATTCATGTATACAACATGAAAAACATTCGGATTCATTTTGAGCAATTTTTTAGAGAACTTTTTTTCGGATCTAAATTTTGTAAAAAACGTGATGATTAGCACACAAATTCGGGCTTTGAAAATAAAGTCATACTTCCTTTGGTTTATTTATTCAACATGAAAAACATTCAGAATCGTTTTGAACAATTTTTTGGAGAACTTTTTTTGGACCAAAATTTTGTAAAAAACGTGATGATATTCGCACACGAATTCGGACTTTAAAAATAAAGTAAAATTTCATTTGGTTTATTTGTACAACATGAAAACATTCACAATCGATTTGAGCAGTTCTTTTAGAACTTTTTTCGGAACTAAATTTTGTAAAAAAAACGTTATGATTAGCACACGAATTCGGGCTTTAAAAATAAAGTGATACTTCGTTTGGATTATTTGTACAACGTTAAAAATATTTAGAATCGTTTTGAGTAATTTTTTTGGACAACTTTTTTTGGAACCAAAATTTCGTAAAAAACGTGATGATTAGCTCACGTATTCCGGCTTTAAAAATAAAGTGATACTTTGTTTGATTTATTTGTACAACGTAAAAAATATTCAAAATCGTTTTGAGCAATGTTTTGGACAACTTTTTTTTCGGACCTAAATTTCGTAAAAAACATGATGATAAGCACACATATTCGGGCTTTAAAAATAAAATGATACTTCGATTTATTTATTTATACAACATGAAAAACATTCAGAATCATTTTAAAAAATTTTTTACAGAACTTTTTTTCGAACCTAAATTTTGTAAAAAACGTGATGATTAGCACACGAATTCGGGATTTGAAAATAAAGTCATACTTCCTTTGGCTTCTTTATTCAACATGAAAAACATTTAGAATCGTTTTGAGCAATTTTTTCGAGAACTTTTTTTCAGACCTAAATTTTGTAAAAAACATTATGATTAGCTCACGAATTCAGACTTTAAAAGTAAAGTGAAACTTCCTTTGCTTTATTTGTACAACATTAAAAGCATTCAGAATCGATTCAAGCAATTTTTTTTAGAACTTTTTTCCGACGTAAATTTGGTAAAAAAACGTTATAATCAGCACACAAATTCGGACTTTAAAAATAGAGTGTTACTTCGTTTGATTTATTTATACAACACAAAAAACATTTAGAATCGTTTTAAGCAATTTTTTGAAGAACTTTTTTTTTTACCTAAATTCTGTAGAAAACGTGATGATTAGCACACGAATTCGGGCTTTAAAAATAAAGTGATACTTCGTTTGGTTTATTTGTACAACATTAAAAACATTCAGATTCACTTCGAGCAATTTTTTGAAGAACTTTTTTTCGGGCCTAAATTTTGTAGAAAAGTGATGATTAGTACACGAATTCGGGCATTAAAAATAAAGTTATACTTCGTTTGGTTTATTTGTACAACATTAAAAATATTCAAAATCGTTTTGAGAAATTTTTTGAAGAAATTTTTTTCTGACCTAAATTTTCTAAAAAAAAGTGATCATTAGCACACGAATCCAGGCATTAATGATAATGTGATACTTCGTTTTGTGTAATTATGCAACATGAGAAACATTAAGAATCGTTTTGAGAAATTTTTTGGAGAAGTTTTCTTCGGACCTAAATTTTGTAAAAACGTAATGATTGACACACAGATTCGAGCTTCAAAAATAAAGTGATACTTTGTTCGATTTATTTATACAACATGAAAAACATTCAGAATCGTTTTGAGCAATTTTTTGAAGAACTTTTTTTCGGACAATTTTGTAAAAAACGTGATGATTAGCACACGAATTCGGATTTTTAAAATAAAGTCATCCTTCGTTTGGTTTATTTATTCAACATGAAAAACATTCAAAATCCTTTTGAGCAATTTTCTGGAGAACTTTTTTTCGGACCTAAATTTTTTAAAAATGTGATGATTAGCACATGAATTCGGACTTTAAAAATAAAGTGAAACTTCCTTTGGTTTATTTATACAATATTAAAAACATTCAGAATCAATTTATGCAATTTTTTTTGAACTTTTTTCGGACCTAAATTTTGTTAAAAACGTTATGATTAGCACATGAATTCAGGCTTTAAAAATAAAGTGATACTTCGTTTGGTTTATTTGTACAACGTGAAAAAATATTCAGAATCGTTTTGAGCAGTTTTTTGGATAACTTTTTTTCGGACCTAAATGTTGTAAAAACCGTGATGATTAGCACACATATTCAGGCTTTAAAAATAAAATGATACTTCGTTTGATTTATATGACATGAAAAATATTCAGAATCGTTTTAAACAATTTTTTAGAGAACTTTTTTTGGGACCAAAATTTTGTAAAAAACGTGATTATTAGCACACGAGTTCGGGCTTTGAAAATAAAGTCATACTTCGTTTGGTTTATTTATTCAGTATGAAAAACATTCAGAATCGTTTTGAGCAATTTTTTGGAGAACTTTTTTTTGGACCTAAATTTTTTAAAAAAACATGACGAATTCGGACTTTAAAAATAATGTGAAACTTTATTTGGTTTATTTATGCAGCATGAAAAATATTCAGAATCGATTTGAGCAAATTTTTTTGGAACTTTTTTTGGACCTAAATTTGGTTAAAAACGTTAAGATTAGCACACGAATTCGGGCCTTAAAAATAAATGATACTTCGTTTGGTTTATTTGTACAACTTGAAAAAAACATTCAGAATCCTTTTGAGCAATTTTTTGGACAACTTTTTTTGGGACCTAAATTTCGTAAAAAATGTGATGATTAGCACACGTATTCGGGCATTAAAAATAAAGTGATACTTCGTTTTATTTATTTATACAACATGAAAAACATTCAGAATCGTTTTATGCAATTTTTTGGAGAACTTTTTTTTTTACCTAAATTTTTTTAAAAACATGATGATTAGCACACAAATTCTGGCTTTAAAAATAAAGTGATACTTTCTTTGATTTATTTATACAACATTAAAAACATTCAGAATCGTTTTAAAAAATTTTTTAGAATACTTTTTTTTTCGGACCTAAATTTTGTTAAAAATGTGATGATTAACACACAAATTTGGGCTTTGAAAATAAAGTCATACTTCGTTTGGTTTATTTATACAATACGAAAAACATTCAGAATCGTTTTGAGCAATTTGTTGAAGAACTTTTTTCGGACCTAAATTTTGTAGAAAACGTGATGAATGTACACGAATTCGAGCATTAAAAATAAAGTTATACTTCGTTTGGTTTATTTGTACAACTTTAAAAACATTCATAATCGTTTTGAGTACCCTAAATTTTGTAAAAAATGTGATGATTAATACACGAATTCAAGCATTAATGGTAATGTGATACTTCATGTTGTGTATTTATGTAACATGAGAAACATTCAGAATCATTATGAGAAATTTTTTGGAGAACTTTTTTCTGATCTAAATTTTGTAAAAGAAGTGATGATTAGCACACGAATTCGGGCTTTAAAAATGAAGTTATACTTCATTTGATTTATTTATACAACATTAAAAATATTTGGAATCGTTTTGAGCAATTTTTTGGAGAAGTGTTTTTCGGACCTAAATTTTGTAAAAAATTTGATGATTAGCACAAGAATTCGGGATTTAAAAATAAAGTGATACTTCGTTTGATTTATTTATACAACATTAAAAATATTTGGAATCGTTTTGAGCAATTTTTTGGAGAAGTGTTTTTCGGACCTAAATTTTGTAAAAAATTTGATGATTAGCACAAGAATTCGGGATTTAAAAATAAAGTGATACTTCGTTTGATTTATTTATACAACATGAAAAACATTCAGAATCGTTTTAAAAAATTTTTTCGAGAACTTTTTTTCGAACCTAAATTTTGTAAAAAACGTGATGATTAGCACACGAATTCGGGCTTTGAAAATAAAGTCATACTTTTTTTGGTTTATTTATTCAATATGAAAAACATTCAGAATCGTTTTGAGCAATTTGTTGAAGAACTTTTTTCGGACCTAAATTCTGTAGAAAACGTGATGAATGTACACGAATTCGAGCATTAAAAATAAAGTTATACTTCGTTTGGTTTATTTGTACAACTTTAAAAACATTCAGAATCGTTTTGAGTAATTTGTTGAAAAAATTTTTTTCGGGCCTAAATTTTGTAAAAAACGTGATGATTAGTACACGAATTCAAGCATTAATGGTAATGTGATACTTCGTTTTGTGTATTTATGCAACATGAGAAACATTCAGAATCATTATGAGAAATTTTTTGGAGAACTTTTTTCTGATCTAAATTTTGTTAAAAACGTGATGATTAGCACACGAATTCGGGCTTTAAAAATGAAGTGATACTTCATTTGATTTATTTATACAACATTAAAAATATTTGGAATCGTTTTGAGCAATTTTTTGGAGAAGTGTTTTTCAGACCTAAATTTTGTAAAAAATTTGATGATTAGCACAAGAATTCGGGATTTAAAAATAAAGTGATACTTCGTTTGATTTATTTATACAACATGAAAAACATTCAGAATCGTTTCAAAAAATTTTTTAGAAAACTTTTTTTGGGACCTAAATTTTGTAAAAAACGTGATGATTAGCACACGAATTCGGGCTTTGAAAATAAAGTAGTACTTCGTTTGGTTTTATTTATTCAATATGAAAAACATTCAGAATCATTTTGAGCAATTTTCTGGAGAACTTTCTTTCGGACCTAAATTTTTTAAAAAACGTGATGATTAGCACATGAATTCGGACTTTAAAAATAAAGTGAAACTTCCTTTGGTTTATTTATACAACATTAAAAACATTCAGAATCAATTTATGCAATTCTTTTTAGAACTTTTTTCAGACCTAAATTTTGTTAAAAACGTTATGATTAGCACACGAATTCGGGCTTTATAAATAAAGTGATACTTCGTTTGGTTTATTTGTACAACGTGAAAAATATTCAGAATCGTTTTAAGCAATTTTTTGGACAACTTTTTTTCGGACCTAAATGTTGTAAAAACCGTGATGATTAGCACACATATTCGGGCTTTGAAAATAAAATGATACTTTTTTATTTATTTATATAACATGAAAAATATTCAGAATCGTTTTAAATAATTTTTTAGAGAACATTTTTTCGGACCAAAATTTTGTAAAAAACGTGATGATTAGCACACGAATTCAGGCTTTGGAAATAAAGTCATACTTTGTTTGGTTTATTTATTCAACATGAAAAACATTCAGAATCGTTTGAGCAATTTTTTCGAGAACTTTTTTTCGGACCTAAATTTTGTAAAAAACATGATGATTAGCACACGAATTCAGGCTTTGAAAATAAAGTCATACTTTGTTTGGTTTATTTATTCAACATGAAAAACATTCAGAATCGTTTGAGCAATTTTTTCGAGAACTTTTTTTCGGACCTAAATTTTGTAAAAAACGTGATGATTAGCACACAAATTCGGACTTTAAAAATAAAGTGAAACTTTATTTGGTTTATTTATGCAGCATGAAAAATATTCAGAATGGATTTGAGCAAATTTTTTTGGAACTTTTTTCGGAACTAAATTTGGTAAAAAATATTAAGATTAACACGCGAATTCAGGCTTTAAAAATAAAATGTTACTTCGTTTGGTTTATTTGTACAACGTGAAAAAAAACATTCAGAATCCTTTTGAGCAATTTTTTGGACAACTTTTTTTGGGACCTAAATTTCGTTAAAAATGTGATGATTAGCACACGTATTTGGGCATTAAAAATAAGTGATACTTCGTTTTATTTATTTATACAACATGAAAAAATTCATAATCGTTTTATGCAATTTTTTGGAGAACTTTTTTTGGGACTTAAATTTTTTAAAGGACATGATGATTAGCACACGAATTCGGGCACTAATGGGAATATGAAGCTTTATCTGGTGTATTTATACAACATGAAAAACATTCAGAAACGTTTTAAGCAATTTTTTGGCGACATTTTTTTTGGACCTGAATTCTTTAAAAAATGTGATGATTAGCACACAAATTCGGACTTTAATCGGGATGTGAAACTTTGTCTGGTATATTTAAAAACATACAAAAACATTTTTTGAAATTTGTGGAGAACTTTTTTCCGAACCTAAATTTTATAAAAAAAATGATGATTAGCATACGAATTCGGACTTTAATGGGAATCTGAAACTTTGTGTTGTGTATTTATAGAACATGATAATATTCAGACACGTTTTAAGCAATTTTGTGGAGAACTTCTTTTCTGACCTAAATTTGGTAAAAACCGTAATGATTAGCACAAGAATTCGGGCCTTAATGGGAATGTGAAACTTTGTCTATTGTATTTATACAACTTGAAAAATATTCAGAAACGTTTTAGGTAATTTTGTGGAAAATTTTTTTCAAACCAAAATTTTGTAAAAAACGTGATGTAATAGCACACGAGTTTGGGCCTTAATGAGAATGCGAAACGTTCTTTGGTATTTTTATACAACATGAAAAACATAACGAGTCATTTTGAACAATTTTACTGAGAACTATTTTTCTGACCTAATTATTGTCAAAAAGCGTGATGATTAGCACAAGAATTCAGGCATTAATGGGAATATGAAGCTTTGTTTGGTTTATTTATACTACATGAAAAATGTTCCGAAATGTTTTAAGCAATTTTGTGGACAACTTTTTTTCGGACCAAAATTCTGTAAAAAAAAATATGATGATGATTAGCACAAGAATTCAGGCATTAATGGGAATATGAAGCTTTGTTTGGTTTATTTATACTACATGAAAAATGTTCCGAAATGTTTTAAGCAATTTTGTGGACAACTTTTTTTCGGACCAAAATTCTGTAAAAAAAAAATATGATGATTAACACACGAATTTATGCCTTAATGGGAATGTAAAAATTTGTGTGGTGTATTTATACAACATGAAAAACATTAAAAAACGTTTTGAACAATTTGTTGGAGAACTTTTTTTCAGACTTAAATATTGTCAAAAAACGTGATGATTAGCACAAGAATTAGGGCATTAATGGGAATGTGAAGCTTTGTCTGTTGTATTTATACAACATGAAAAACATTCAAAAACGTTTTTAAGCAATTTTGTGGACAACTTTTTTTCGGACTTAAATTTTATAAAAAACGTGATGATTAGCACACGAGTTCAGGCCTTAATGGGAATGTGAAACTTTATCTGGTATTTTTATACAACATGAAAAACATACCGAGTCATGTTGAACAATTTTAGTGATAACTATTTTTCGGACCTAAATATTGTCAAAAAACATGATGATTAGCAGACGAATTCAGGCATTAATGGGAATGTGAAGTTTTGTCTGGTGTATTTATACAATATAAAAAACATTCAGAAACGTTTTAAGCAATTTTTTGGATAACTTTTTTTAGATCTAAATTTTTTTAAAAACGTGATGGCACATGAGTTGGGGCCTTAATGAGATTGTGAAACTTTATCTGGTTTACTTATACAACATGAAAAACATTCAGAAACCTTTTAAGCAAATTTTGTGGGGAACTTTTTCGGGCTGAAATTCTGTAAAAAATGTGATGATTAACACTCGAATTCAGGCTTAATGGGAGTGTAAAACTTTGTCTAGTGTATTTATACAACATGGAAGACATTCAAAAATGTTTTCAGAATTTGTTGGAGAATTTTTTTGGACCTAAATATTGTAAAAAAAACGTGATAATTAGCACACGAATTTAGGCCTTAGTGGGAATGTGAAGCTTTCTCTAGTGTATTCATACAACATTCAAAACATTCAGAAATGTTTTAAGAAATTTTGTGGAGAACTTTTTTTCGGACCTAAATTCTATAAAAGTAACGTGATGATTAAAACACGAATTCAGGACTTAATGGGAATGTGAAACTTTTCTTGGTGTATTTATACACCATGAAAAACATTCAGAAACGTTTTAGGCAATTTTGTGGAAAACTTTTTTTCGGACCTATATTTTGTAAAAAAACGTGATGATTACTACACGAGTTTGGGCCTTAATGAGAATGTGAAACTTTGTCTGGTGTTTTCATACAACATGAAAAACATACCGAGTCATTTTGAACAATTTTACTGAGAACTATTTTTCGGACCTAAATATTGTCAAAATACGTGATGATTAGCACATGAATTCAGGCATTAATGGGAATGTGAAGCTTTGTCTGGTGTATTTATATAACATGAAAAACATTCAGAAACGTTTTAATCAATTTTGTGGAGAACTTTTTTTCGGACCTAAATTCTATAAAAAAAAACGTAATGATTAACACACGAATTCTGGCCTTAATAGGAATGTGAAACTTTGTATGGTGTATTTATACAACAAGAAAAACATTCAAAAACGTTTTGAACAATTTATTGGAGAACTTTTTTCGGACCTAAATATTGTAAAAAAATGTGATGATTAGCATACGAATTAGGGCATTAATGGAATGTGAAGCTTTATCTAGTGTATTTATATAACATGAAAATTATTAAGAAACGTTTTAAGAAATCTTGTGGAGAACTTTTTTTTGGATCTAAATTTTTCTAAAAAACGTGATGATTAGCACACGAGTTCGGGCCTTAATGGGAATGTGAAACTTTGTCTGCTATTTTTATATAACATGAAAAACATATCGAGTCATGTTGAACAATTTTATTGAGAACTATTTTTCGGACCTAAGTATTGTCAATAAACGTGATGATTAGCACAAGAATTCGGGCATTAATGGGAATGTGAAGCTTTGTCTGGTGCATTTATACAACATGAAAAACATTCAGAAATGTTTTAAGCAATTTTGTGGAGAGCTTTTTTTTATCTAAATTTTGTAAAAAAAATAATGATTAACACACGAATTCGGCCCTTGGTGGGAATGTGAAATTTTGTCTGGTGTATTTATACAACATGAAAAACATACCGAGTCATTTTGAGCAGTTTTACGGTGAATTATTTTGCGGACCTACATTTTGTAAAAAATCGTAATGATAAGCACACGAATTTGGGCCTTAATGAGATTTTGAAGCTTTGTTTGTTGTATTTATACAACATGAAAAACATACCAAGTTATTATGAGAAATTTTATGTAGAATTATTTTGCGGACTTACATTTTGTAAAAAAAAACAATGAGTAGCATACGAATATGGGCCGTAATGGGAATGTGAAGCTTTGTCAGGTGTATTTATACAACATGAAAAATATTCAGAAATGTTTTAAGCAATTTTGTCTGTTTCACTATTATTCTAAAAATCGGTGAGCTTTGGCTCCATTTTTTACTATTATAATAATGACGAAAAGATTTTGTTTAATTTTTATATACTTTATAGTCATGATATTTAGTTAAATTTTGTATAATTGATTTATATAGCATGAAAAACATAAAAAAAAAAAATTTTAAGAATTTTTTAAGACGATTTTTTTAAGAAGAAACGTTATAAGGAGAATGTACAAGCTAAAGCTAAATCTACCATAGCTTTTGCGGCCACAAGAGTTGAAATATAATTCTGTAAAAATCCATTTTTGCATCGGAGGACATGCAAGTCCTTGTAGCCCTAAACACACTTCATTCTCCATTTCTAAATCCAAAAGGAATCATCTTTGTGCTTTTCCACATGATAATGCTGGGAATATGGAATAATCTCCAATATTTGATTAATCTATATGCATGTAATGGTGTCTTGATGAATAGATAACAGTGTTCGTGCACATTTGATTCTAGGGAATTTCTAAAAGGTGTTGGTTCAATAAGCTTGGGCCTGGATAATTCAAAACTTAAGGATATTATTTGGACTTAAACTGCTTAATTAATGTTGTATATTGAAGGAAATAGTTTTACCCGTCTCTATAAGAAGGTCAAATGGTGCAATATAGAATTCTACATGAAATATCTACAATTTTCTCGTCTCTAATAAATTCGTACCGTTACTCACTTACAGGGACAGAACCAGGAGGCGACTCGTGTGGGCTTAAGCCCCTCGAAAAATTTTGAAAACTTTGGAATTTTTACGTATTTTATCTTTAAGTCCTTCCTCAATTTTTTTTTTCAATACAACCCCAAAACTTGCTATTTTATTTATAAATTTGGAATTATTTAAATAGTTTTGTACTTGGAATGCATCTATAAAATAGACGAAATTCTAGTAAAATTTTTATTGTTTTTCGGCCCCCAATCTTTTTTGTCTTGGTTCCATCCCTGCTCACTTATAAACTATCTCCCTTGGGTCCATTTGGATTAGATTTTAATTCTAAAATTTATTTACTTTTTTACTTTTGAGCCCACTTCTTTTCTCACAAACAATTTATCTTTTACACATCTCGATTAAAAAATTTCTATTTTTTTTATTTTTATTTTTAATCCAAATAAAAAATCTCCACTTTAAACATCACACATTTTATGATATCTCTATAACAGCGCTGACTTAAGTATAACGAGGGTTTAGCCCACCTCTCCTACCTGCTTGTTCTTTTATGCCAAGTTCATGACCCCAATAAGGATTTATCATACATCAAATTTTCTTCTAAGACCCAAATGTTATTCATCACTAGAGTTTTTCTATGTGAATGATGCTTTGAGCAATGAAAATGATTGTAAAAACAAAATATGTGTCTCCTTCCAAAACTATCTTATTAAGCCAATTTCTCAAAAAATAAATAAATAAAAAATAAAAGATTTCTAAACAAATTCACACGAAAATTAGTAAAAGACAAAGAGTATACATCTCCAATGGTATAGTATATGAAAATATAGGGGTCCCAAATCAATAAAAACAAAGATTTGGCCAAAATAGAATAATTAATCAACACTAATTATCTTTCTTTCTTTTCAAAATCCTCCTCCACATCATTCTAATTTGTCCTTATAGATGAGCTATCCAAGATAAGAACAACTCTCTTGAAGATCCTTATCACACCAATCTAATCCTTTCCTTAACATTATTTGTTATGTTGTCCTAAAAAAAAAAGTTAAAAACCTCAATTATGATAGAACAATGTAACAAATGTTATTTGAAATTTGTCATTCAAAGTATCAAATATTTTTAGCCCAAAAGGATCAAAATCAAAAGTTACAAATTATTGTAGGATCCCTATTCAAGATCACTGCAGTTCCTTTTCGGGCGGCTGTAAGACGGATGGCCGCCTATAGATGGTAGGGTAGGATGGGTGGTACCGCTCAGGCTGGTCTTGGTTATAAATCTCTTGGTCGGATTGACCACTCTCTGTCCCTCACTACTTCGAGGCGACGGGCGATGTGGGACATCAAATATTTTTAGCCCAAAAGGATCAAAATCAAAAGTTACAAATTATCAATATCTACTGAGTTTATAAAATTCTTTAATCTATTAAATTGATAATAACAAATAGAAACTCTCTTTATTAGGACAGACGTCTTGACTTTAAATTACATCTCTATCTAATGTCTTAATTTCTTCCGGCTCTTCTTCTAAAATATTTTTTTTTTTTCTAAAGAAAAGGAATTTAGGCCGGTGATATTCATCATCTTCTTCTTTCCTGAAATTAAGATTCAACTATATTTTAGATTTGGTCAAAAGTTTTGAAAAATCTTGTGTGTATAATATGTGGAATATATGTCGAATGGAATGGAGACAGGTAAGAGAATTTGATTAATTAAATAATAATCATCCGAACTTATTAGTGTAATTTAATTATTAAGTTAATAATACTAATAGCAAAGCTGCCAAAGCGACAAGAGGAATGTGCTCTGATGACGTGATCTTCTTCACATTAAGTAGTTAAATGAGAAATTTGAACGATTTCGTATGCCAGTTTTGTATTGTTGTTTAGAATTTTATATCTTTCGATTCCTTCCAAATTAATAATAATTTTCGGATATTGAATTATAAAAAGAAAAAAATAAAAAGATGCCAAAGCATCACGCCATGAGAAAAAGTCCAAGAAAAGCAGTGTTAAATGGAAAACAAGGAAGAAAATATTAGTGTGTTGCTTTAAATGGGGACTCTTCTATTCTTTGTCAAATATCAGCAGTAGCTAGTGTTAGTATAACGTGTTAACCACTCACTCAAAACCCTCCCTTTGTGGTTGCATTAGTCATGAATTGCTTAAAATAAGTTGTTTATAATTTATTTTAAATTATTTCTTGAAATGTTCTTGATTATTCATTTATTTTTATTTAAAAAAATTTTTTTAAAAATTCAGAAGCAGTTTTTCATAATTGCTTATGGTTATTCATGGTGTTAAATTAAAAATATTATATTATTTTTTTACAATAATTATTTAAAAGCACTTTTTTCAATTGTTTTAAAAAAATACAAGTTAAAAAACAAGCCTTTAAAAATCTTTTAATGTATTTTTCAATAGTGATCTTTGTTTGAGGGTTTATTTTATTTTTATGGGATTTTATTAATAAAATGACAACAAAAGAAATACAGCAATTCCTTCCCAAAAAAAAAATATGGCAACAAAATGTATTAGAATATATAGTAGATCCAAACGCGTATTTGATCACCGCTTTTTTGCCCGCCCAAAAAAGCCCAGCTTCCCTCACGGCCGAGTGAAGTAAAATAGTAAAAGAAGGGTGTGATTCGACATCTGATGGATTTGGCTGTTCCATCCTTTCTATTCCTCGGTAAAAGGACCGTGGGAGCATGCTACAGTTTCATTCCTTCGGATTCCATCGGGCTGGAGTCGAAGTCCCGAATCCCAATTGATAGACAAGATCTTGTTATTGAGTCATATGCTAATCACAATACTTAGATAAGCCCTAATTTTGAGATTACCAAAAAAAAAAGGCTTTTTTTTCTCTCTTTCCTCCGGTAAAAAATACAAGTTCCTTTAGCCAAAATTTGATGGTCAAAATTATAAGTACTTTTATTCAGCTCAATGTATATTTATTGTCCATTTTCCAATTTTACCTTCTTTAATTCATTTATTATCTCCTTTTCTCTCTTTCTCTCTCCTTATTTATTAAGGATAAAATCGAAATCTTACTTTAAAAATTACATTATTTTCTTCATCCTTAATTCTTTTACAAAATCTAAAAGGACTTATATTCTTGTATTAGAGAAGATCTATTATATGACGATACAATTATTTGTTTTAAGGCTGCTAAATAGTTATAGTATTCTACTAAAATTGTTAGATAAGTTGCAAGTTGATGAAAGTAGTAAAAAATTAATTGTAGAAAAATGAAATTTTCAAAGTAGTAACCAAAATGATTGGGGGTCAAAATGTCAATTGCGTGAGTATAAGGTCATTGATTTGAGGTACCCATGCAAGAATATGTCCCATTTTCAATATGATGTGAGGTATGAGTAGTTTCCCAAATTTTGTTAAAAAATTGGACCCCTTCACACCCACTTCAACGACTTCAAAATCTTTGTTAACTAATCCCTTATCATCCCTCTGTCGTGGTAAGATAATAGTTCAGTAAAATAAATATTTATTATCAAATTAAAATTTTAGAATTCAAACGATACATTTTTTTCAAAACATGAATCGCAAAAGTAAAACACATGTTCAGAAGAGGAAGATTGCTATTCAAATTAAATTAAGGTAAGGGTTCAAGGCCTAGTCAATAGAAAAACAAAAGACAGAGTTGATTTGGTGTACACAGCCATGCCATGATAGGACCGCAACTGGTAGAATTATGCCAGCACCTTATATCCTGCTCCTCCTACGCAAGCGAGAGTAGTCACTTTACAACCTGGATGCACAGACCAATAATGCAAGAGAAATCTTTTCCACGGAGCGTAGAAGGTATGAGTTCAAACCAGGTTAAATATTTCTATTAGGACAGCTCTATACTCCTAAATATCTAAATCCTCTTAATATCCCTTCCAATTTCTTCCATAATAAAGAGGGAACCCCTTCAAGGCTTCTAATTTTTAATACATCCCTTCTCCTGATATATATATATATATATATATATATTAAAAAAAAACAAGCGACTCGTCTAAAAATCTATTTGCTCCCCTTGATGTTTATAGTTCAATTATAAGGTAGCGATTCAATAATAATCACATTAAAAGTTTCGAATTCCTCTCATATCTTACTCCTTACGTACCAAAAATTCACAAATATCACAAAAATATTTTTCTTTTAGGTGAGAAATGATGATATGGACAAAAAATATAAAGGAGAACAGAAAAAAAAAAAAAAAAGTAGAAATACTAGTAGTGTATATTAAATGTCGATAGATTGAATTTTCCATTTATTGTGCAACTTAACGGCTATGCTGTCTTGTTCCTGACCGTTATGTTGCTTTCTTTTGAATACTTGTATTTGGATTAGATAAATTTTTTTGCTTCTTCCTCCTCTTCTAAAATTATGGCCTCATATAGTAGACAGTCGTGATTAATCCGAATACGTAATATTTAACTCTTATTTATGAATGTTAGAATCTATTTTTAAACGTTTCACGACGTTATAAGGAAGATTTAAACTAAAGAAATAAAGGAACCGAGTTAAAGTTGAACTTACTCTGATTTTTAACTCAATTTGATTCTTCTGTATTGAGCTTGAACTCGATTCGAATGTATTGATTATATCTCAAGCTTGAACTTGATTATTTGTATTGAGCTTGAATTTGAACTCGTGTTCGAATTTTTTAACATATATAATATTAATATTTATGTACTCTGAGTCAATAAGTTCAACGAGTCACCAAATCAGCTCGAACTTAACTTATTTTCTTTTTTTTAATAATAATAATCTGCTTATACCGCTTATTCACCTCTTCTTATCAAAGATTTAACTTTCTCTAACTAATTAGGTTTTAATTTAATTTAAAATGTCTATCAGTCAAACATCCAAAATATTATTCATTTGCATAACTTAGCTGCTCTCTTCTTCTCTCTCTCTCTCTCTCTCTCTCTCTCTCTCTCTCTCTCTCTCATCAAAATCAAATTAAGACAGAGAAGTCCAGACAGAAGAAAAGTCTTCCCCTTAAATTCACAAATTAGTGTTTTTCTCCCTTCTCTTCTTCATTGAAGATCATATTTCCTTCTTTCCTATGTCTGCAAATTCCCAATCAACCAAAATCAGCAACCCTTTTTAGGCCCTATTCATAATGATACTAAAGTTCCTCACTTTATTCTTCTTCTTCTTCTTATATGCTCTTCTTCATGATCTTTCATCAATTCAAGCAATAACAACTTCAAGAAATTGTATCAGAACATGCGGCTCCGTTTCGAACCGCCATCTCCCATTCCCATTTGGGTTTTCATCAGGCTGTGAAATCCAATTAAATTGCAGCTCAAATGGGACAATATCCATCCAGGATTTCCCAATTCAAGACATAAATCAAGAAGCCTTAATGGTCAATCTTCCAGCTCAATGCGGCCGTTCAATTCAGACAATTAAGACCCTATTCGGTCCAAATTTCGCTCCGACGTCGCATAATGGAATTCTTATGCAGAATTGTACAACTCCATTAACATACTGTTTGATTCCAACAACAATGGTACAAACCCATTTCGAATTGCTCGATTGTGGTTCGAAAAACGACCGTAATGTTAGTTGTTATTCTGAACAGAATAATCAAACCCAGTTTATAAATTACCAGAATTTGGGGAAAACTCAGTGTAGTTCCCTTTTTTCAGCGATTTCTGTTGAATCTATTGGTAGTAATTCTTCCTCTGTTTCTTTAAGTGTTCAATTGATTCAATTGGGTTGGTGGCGTCTTGGGGATTGTCACTGTTCTAAACATGCCGATTGTACGAAGATATTGTCGCCATTGGACCAAAAACCAGGTTATCGGTGTAAATGCTTAGATGGGTTCGTCGGAGATGGCTATGTTGCCGGCTCTGGTTGCCGGAAAGGTTAGTTTTTCTCATTTCTATCCGTCTTTAGTTGCTGAAATTATGGTCAATCATGGCTTAATTTGGCTTTTTTCTATCAAGTAGTAATTAAAAATATTTCTTTCAAGACTAAACCATAATTATGTTTTCTTGAAAGTACTCACAAGACCAAAAGAATGATAATTATGAGTAATAATTCAGAAGAGAAAAAAAAAAGTCTAGGATAATCGACTAATTCGAGGGTAATAATGTCATTTTACTTGGGACGTCCCTATAACTTTCTTTCCTTGTATTTTCAATTTTATTCCATTAAGCTGGCTCAAGGTTGAGTCTCGTATCTTCATTGAAAAAATAATAAGGAAATTATATATGAAATATACATATTTTTGCTTAATTACATACATGAATAATGGGGTATATTTATGGTTTATTTTAGAAAAGAAAAAATAAGATAGTTATGGTCTAGATTATCTATAATTGGTAAAATTTCTTAAGGCCAAGTCAAGTTATTTGGTGGTGTCAACTGTGGAATAAGTAGAAAATAATGCTAATTTGCCGTAGATTTGTTCACCAACTACATTGACTCA
Organism: Catharanthus roseus; assembly: GCA_028651295.1. Taxonomy (NCBI): domain Eukaryota; kingdom Viridiplantae; phylum Streptophyta; class Magnoliopsida; order Gentianales; family Apocynaceae; genus Catharanthus; species Catharanthus roseus. The sequence continues at coordinate 20,870,097 of JAPQWS010000104.1, read as the reverse complement.
CTAAGGGCATACCAAATCAACTAGTAACTTTGCCCTCTATTGCGCGGGACATAATTTATTCAGTACGCGCTTTAAAAAATAGTGACTCCGGAATGTTAGTCAAAAAGAAAAAAAAAGGAAAATGAAGAATATTATCAAAGAACTAGAATTTGTTGTCATCTCAATGGATAATTTTTCAAGAAAATCACTTAATGGATATAATTGAGGAATACAATGGAATCTGCTCATTGAATTAGTCCTTTTTCATTCTTCCTTCATAAACAGAGTCCATCACATGCAATCCGGCACGGTACTTATCAGGGCAATGTGGAGGAACAACAAGAGTAGGCGTTTTAATTGGAGGTAAATGATAATTTTCATATATATATATATATATATATAGAGAGAGAGAGAGAGAGATGAATCTTCCTTATTATTCTCAATATGTTTTAATGTAGAATTCTCCTTCATGATCAGGTGTATTAGCAGGAGCGTTAATAATGGTAAGCTTAGGCCTAATATGCTGTTACATTAGAAGGCGATCAAAACAGAAATGCAGGAATAGAGCCAAGCGCGAACTCTGCAAAGCCACAGGAATGAACATTCCGGTGTATCCTTATAAAGAAATCGAAAAGGCAACTCATTCGTTTTCTGATAAACGATTACTAGGAACAGGCGCCTATGGCACGGTGTATTCAGGGAAGTTACACAATGATGAATGGGTAGCAATCAAGAGAGTTAGGCATAGAGATACTAGTGGCAGTATTGAACAAGTTATAAATGAGATCAAACTCATTTCCTCTGTTAGCCATCCGAATCTTGTCCGTTTATTAGGCTGCTCAATTGAGAAAGGAGAACAGATTCTTGTTTATGAATTCATGCCTAATGGAACATTGTCTCAGCATTTACAAAGAGAGAAAGGGACTGGATTACCCTGGCCGGTTCGCCTCACAATTGCTGCTGAAACTGCTCAAGCGATAGCTTATCTTCACAATGCTGTTCATCCACCTATTTATCATCGGGACATCAAGTCAAGTAACATACTTTTGGACTATAATTACCGGGCAAAAGTCGCGGATTTTGGTCTTTCAAGACTTGGGATGATTGAATCTTCCCATGTTTCGACAGCTCCACAAGGTACACCAGGTTATCTTGATCCTGAATATCATCAGAACTTTCATTTATCTGATAAGAGCGATGTTTATAGTTTCGGAGTAGTTTTGATTGAGATTATAACAGCATTGAAAGCAGTGGATTTTAGTAGATCTCAACAAGAAATAAACTTGGCAAATCTTGCTGTTGATAGGATTGGAAAAGGGAACTTAGATGAAATTATTGATCCATTGATTCATACACAAAATGATGATGATGATGGTTGGCTTCTTTCATCAATACATAAAGTGGCTGAATTGGCATTTAGGTGTCTTGCTTTTCATAGGGATATGAGGCCTACAATGATGGAAATAGCTATTGAATTGGAGCAAATAAGGCTTAGTAAATGGTCAAATTCAGAAGAGATTATTACAGCTTCATCTGAGGAATTATCTTCTTCGTCTTCTTCTTCTTCTTTGTCTTCTGTAAGTGAGAAGCCATTGAAGCTTACTGGTAGCTTGAAAAAGTATTCACCTTTTTGTGTACAAGAGAAGGATCCATGGCCAAGTGAAGAGAGTTCACCATCTTCAAGTAGTTTACTAAACAATGTACATTAGATTAGAGCATGAGAAATTCTTCAAGGGTTCCTTTTCTTCTTTTTTGCCACTGAAGAAAATATCAAGAAATGGGGATTTCATTTGCATAGGACAATCTTTACCTGTAAAAATCATTAGCACCAATGTGTATTTTGTTATGATAGTGAAAACAAAAGCCAATAGGCTTTTTGAAGGGCTTTTTGATAATTGGACTTAGGCCTAATTAAGAAGGGCTTTATTCTTCATAATATTCAAGACAGTGAGGTTATATTCGGAGGGGATTATTAGGACTATCAATCGGGCCAAGTGAGTCAAGTCAGAATCGGCCTGAGCCCAACTCAAAGTATATATATATATATATACACGAGAGTTTGAGTCTGACTTAATTTGATTGGGGTTCAAAGTATTGAGTTTGAATCTGGTTAATATGAGTCTAAACCGACCCATATTGAGTTTAAACTTAGATGATATGAATCTTTGAAAAGATATTTTTTAAGAAAATTTTAACTGAATTTTAATTTCAAACTATTTTTATTATTTAAATCTATTCTATTATATATTTATAGAATTAAATGTCCAAATAATTAATCTTTTATATAAGCAAATTTGTTAGTAGCAAAACAATCAAAAAAACTCTTTCGATAATCTTTTTTAGAATTAAATTTTTATTCTAATTAATATTTATTAGAGTATTTACTAATTGATAATAGATCATTATATATTTATTATAATATACTAATATAATATAGTTATAATATAATATAAAATTATAAATAATAATATATATTATCGGGTTGGACTTAGACAACCCAAGCTTTAAATTACTTTTTACTTAAAAATACAAGTCCGAATTCAGTTTGGTCCGTATCCAAACAAAGCTCGACAAAGTGAAACATATCTGATTTTGAACTGACCTTAACTCATCGACATACCCTTAAGAACAATCAAATCGAATAACATATTATTTGAAGGGATAATATCTTTACTAACTGATGAAACACAGATTCGAGTGACACATTAGCCAAAAAAGCATTCAATATGTTTATGAATGTATAAAACTAATACAACTCGACTCAAATAATATTTACAGAATTTAACTCGTACTGAAAAAAAGATGTAATTTAAACTTCGTTAACTTTAAATTCAATATATACAAAAATCAAACTTGTAATCTTATATCAGCATTAACAGTTGCTCGTAAATAGGGCTGTAAACGGGGCGGGTCTTACCCGTACCCGCACGGGTCTGGACCCGTTTTTAGCGGGTAAGGTTCAAATTTTATACCCGCGGACCCGGACCCGTACCCGTACCCGTATTTATACTACTATATGGGTCCGGGTAAGGTATGGTAATACCCAGACCCGTATACCCGTATACCCGTATTAATAAAATAATAATATATTTTATATATTATATTATAATTTATAATTTTTTAACATATTATTTTATTTTACAATTATCTTTAACTCTACCTAACCTACTACCTCACACAGTCTCATACTATACTACTACCACTGTAAGCAGACTTCGTGGCCTTATTTAAGCCATATTGGATTAAATAAAACCAAACATGTTCCTACTACCACAGTATTATTGCATATAATATATAATTACTCTAAATAAATAAAATCTATAATTTATAACAAGAAAATGGAATTAAAAATGTTTTCTAATATGCTATAAATGACGATTTTGTGTATATTTGAACTTTTAATTATATGAATTAGAGATGTTAAATGATTTTATTTGTTGAAAGAAATGTTAAGGAGATCATGTTAAAATTTTTATTTTTTGAATTATACATTGTTTTACATATTTTTGTTTAACAGGAAAATAAAATAGAAAAATGTCATACGGGTACGGGTATACCCGTACCCTACCCTGGACCCTGGAGGGTCGGGTCCGGGTCCAGAATTTTATACCCTGGAGGGTACGGATCCGGGGTCCGGGTCCAAGTTTCACTATAAAGGTACGGGTCCGGGTCTGGGGGTACCCTGAGGGTCTGGACCCGTTTACAGCCCTACTCGTAAATTATGTGTTTCAAATTGAAAACATGGTCGGATAGGCTTTAGACAATGAAAGTTATTGGTTTGGATAACTCTATCAGGGAAAAGTAACTTGAAAGAATACATACAAATATAACAATCTTTTTCAATAATAAGTCCAATAAACTTTCCTTGGATTAATATTAACCATTAAAGTGTCTTTTTTGGGTACAAATTTACTCAAGAGCTTGGGCCCAAATAAAGGTGATATAGAAATTAAAAAAATGGGTCCGCATGAGCGTAGCTCAGTTGGTTCTGGAGCTGCAGAGTTAGTCCTAAGAACTAAGGTTCGAATTCTGGCAGTGACAGTGTGGGAATTTCAATCTCTCCAATGTGGGAGGTGGTTCCTTGTGCGCACCAAGTCCTGACCTCCAGTCTGCAAGACCGCTGAGTCACCATAATTAACATCTTTCACTTGGGCGTCGGGTAGTCTGATGGAAGCCCTGGAGACGAAGGTTTCACCTTTTGGTCCCAAGAAATTAAAAAAATGGAACAGATGAGGGCCATATTATATATGTTTCTCGTGCCAAATGCACCCTTCTTTTTTTTTTTTTGGGGGGGGGCGGGGGAGGAATAAATGCACCATATAGTTTTTTTTTCCTGTTGTTTGAACAAAAATGCACCATATAGTTAGTGCATCACCTTTAGCAACTTTTCCTTTTTCCTCTTTTTCTCTAATCAAAATCATGACAATTGACAATGAATTAGTGAAACGTTTTTATCATTTAGGTCTTTTTAAAATCCAACTAATAATTTATATATATATACTTGAAGAATTTCATAACATCTTTATTCAAAAAATTATGAAAATTGGTCCGGTTATAGTGTCTATGTAAGAATCCAGGTTAGAAGAACCTTAATTTTACAGGGAATTCAAATCCGTCAACACAATTAAATAAAGATGAAACCGGGATCAATGCCTTAATACGCCTTCTAACGGTTTTGATCAGGCTAACCCTCATCTTTTAGTTATTGTGGTCAGTTCTAGATCTCCTAACCCAAACCTTGAATTCTTACATCAAACTATGAAACCAGACAAAACAGGATCTTCACAATATGGTTATTATGATACATGTGATTTCATAGCTTAACATCAATGGATTTAGGCTGCCATTAGGCTAAATATAATAAAACAATATTAAAGAAAATAAAATACGAAAACTTACACGAATTATATATATAATTGAAGAATTTCATAACATATTTATTCAAAAAAGTATGAAATTTTCTTAAATACCTAAACATCTCATCTTACTTATTTACAAATTTTTTATTATTTTATGTTGACTTATATTAACAAATCTATAAAATTGAATAATTAATCATAAATTATAACGTGAAAAGTAAATATAATTAGGTTAATGGATGCCGGATATTTTTCACCATTGACCATTGAGATAAAAATAAAGAAAAAGGTAATGCAAATAACAAAAATGGGAGTACTAATAATGTCTTCCATTTAAGAAAAATGTCAAAACTATTAATTGTGGAATTGAATTGTTCAATGGAGAAGTTGAATATTAGTTTGAATATAGGCATTTTATTTTATGAAAAGGATTTGCACCCTCTCTCTCTCTCTCTCTCTCTCTCTCTCTCTCTCTCTCTCTCTCTCTCTCTCTCTCTCTCTCTCTCTCTCTCTCTCTCTCTCTCTCTCTCTCTCTCTCTCTCTTAACAAACCCTCCCCTGATGTCAGACTGTTTGACGCTAAGGTCCATCCCAATATTAGATACGTTGAAATTCTCACACTGTTACTATTAAGATTTGAACGTTGATTCTTATTATTAACTTGCAGTTCCATAACTAACTGAACTACTCTCTCTCTCTCTCTCTCTCTCTCTCTCTCTCTCTTACCAAACCCTCCCCTCATGTCAGACTGTTTGACGCTAAGGTCCATCCCAGATACGTTGAAATTCTCACACTGTTACTATTAAGATTTGAACGTTGATTCATATTATTAACTTGCAGTTTCATAACTAACTGAACTATGCCCAGGCCGGTAGGATTTGTACCCTCTCTCAGATATAATCGTACCTTATTCCACAGTTTTCACACTTTCCCCACTTTTTTTTTTCTTTCCACTTGGAAGAGAAGAAAAAAAACGATGAAATTACATTATGAAATACGGGAAAGTGAAAATTGTATACTCAAAATTAATGTGAAACTAAGTCTTTTTTAATATACTATATCGAAAAGATGTGTTGGAAATCTATGATTTGGTTTGATAAAAAAAAAACTTATACAATTAACAATTAACGTATGGAACAGTAATGAAAAAGTATCAATATAATTCATTTCCAGAAACATTATTTATCAAATTAGAAGTTATAAGTTCAAACTACATTACAATTTCCTCATTTATAAAAAAGAAGAGTGGCAAGTTCAACAATTCATATAATTATAGATGGTGTATAGAGATCTGCATGGTCGTAATTTAACTAGTTTTAGAATTGTACAATTAGTAACAAAAGTCAAGATTTGAATTATAACGATGTCAACGCGAGAATTTCAACTTCTTTAATGTGGAAAGAGATATCTTATGCGCATCAAGTCCTGAACTTTCGTCTACAACATCGTTGAGTCAGTATAATTAACGTTCTTCACCTGAAGATTTAGTATTCTTGTAAAAGTCTTGAGGGCGAGAGATTTCACCTATATTTTTTACCAAAGATGGTGCACAAATTCAGGGAGATTAAGATGGTACAATTGGTTTCAAAACATATTTTATCCTAAAAAATCTTCACGTGTGGGTATGCTTATGCTAGCATAAGTAGGTAGTAATACAAACTTATTATATCATCCTCCAAAATAAAGAAACTCTTATGAAAATAATAAATAAATATATAGTAAATATCTAAATATTTTTCTCAAAGAGAACTAAACTCTCACAATACTAATCTTAATTAGATTCATAATATTCCTTTGATTTAATTATATTCTTTTAAGATTCTGTAATCTCTTATATCTTAAGTTTACAAATAGACTATATAAGAAGACAATTATATATTATATTATTATTTTAAATAAATTACTGTGTCACGATCATCAAATTTTTACCAGAAACTTATATTTTCTTTGAAGTATACGGAAGGAAGTATATACTTGTATAGTACAATTAAAAGTTCTTCAAACAGCCTACATTCTTTATTATATACTTTTTTCGTTTTAAATTATTTGTTAATTTAAAATAATATACAAAAATTTAATTGTTAAGTGTTTATAGTAAATTTTTTCGTAATAAACCTCTGCATTCTCTACTTAAATATCGTAGATCATTTTTATCTGTCAAATTATATAATACGTCTATTCTCTCACATATTGTCTTGATAATTATATTTATTTTAGAATTAATTCACGAATTTACCTTTAAAAAAGAAAATTATGTCTTCACATTCAATTGAATATTAATTTCAATATAATAATTATATAATAATACTAAATATAAAATATCTAGTACAAAAGAAAGAAAAAATCTTTGGCAGATAGTATCATCAAAATAGTAGCATTAGCATAGATAGATCTCTTTTATTTTTTCGATCTCAATCTTTACAAGTTATCGTCATAGTGATTGTGCTAACTACCCCCAAAATAATTGGAAAAAAAAAAAAAAACTGCATTCCAAAATAATAATAAATAATATAAAAAAATAAAAGGTTACATAAAAAGCATTTCCACGTGGCAGTTTCTCCGCCAAAGTTGACCGGTAGCAGCCAAGACCGGACAAAGATGATGATGCACTCGGACTATTTTTGGAAGCTGGATTCCCGTAAAAAAAAAAAAGAAAAAACTTTTTTCCATTTTTACCCTTCAAAAGAGTCAAATATTACGTGAATGCCTTCTTCGTCGTCGTCGTCGTCATCGCCGGCGGCGGTTTCACAAAGTAGTAGCTCTCTTCAACGATGTAACAGTAACAGAAGCACCCAACGGGGATGCTCCGACTTCAATATCAAACGAATCGTACCGCTGGAAAAACTCAACCAACAGCAACCGGGAAACCAGTACGACGAAATCTTTACCGGCGCATTGTTTATTGTGAACGTTTGGACTCTCTGTTTCAGGTCCATTAGACCACAAAACATGCTTCAATAACTTCTCTCCTTCTTCTCCGACGAAACGATCCGGTACGAATTCTTCGGATCTGTGGAAAATCTTCGGATCTTTAGTGGCAAAAGGTTGAAAACCGAATATTAATTCTCCTTCTTTTACTTTAAATGCGGCGTCGTGTGATTCAATTATAAGGTCCTTCTTTGCCCTACCGTATTGAGCTGGCACTGGTGGTTCAATGCGTAGGGCTTCGTAAACAACTGATTTCATTAATGGCATATTCTCCAGGGCTCTCATTGTAATTTTGTTGTCAAATGATTTAAGAACTGATCTGATTTCTTGAGCTAATTGGGTATGGAGTTTTACTCCAGCTCGCCCGATCCACTTCATCATATTGGGGAATAAGATCTTCATCCCGCCGAAGGAATTGAAGCAGGTTGCGAAGACTAGGTTATGGCATGCCTCGTCCCGTGAGATTCCGATTCTCTCTGCCTCTTCCAGAACGAAATTGGAGTTTTCGTAAAAGAAATTGTAAAGTGATTGATAGTCTTTTTTAACCAAAGCCGGTGGTAAACGGAAAGTGTGTATTAAAAGATCTTCAATACCGTTTGGAAGGCCAAGTCGAAGAACTGGATGGAGATTGAAAAGAACCCATTTTCCGATCAATTTGGGGCCGTCGAGGCCGAGTTTTGTATCAGCTGGATTGACACCGTACAGGGACCGAGCAAGAAAGTTGAAAGCTGCTTGATCATTTCCCTGATTGAAATTAGCTTTACCATTAGTAGAAAGTTGATCTTCCAGCCCATCAAATAACTCCGAATAACTGTTATGAAATTCCGGTATCACATGATCTCGGCGAGAGGATAAGTGAAAGAACAAGAGTTTCTTTAGCTTTCCATGATTCGGTTCAGAAGGATCAAGATAAGAGAGGACCCTGTACCCGCCGGTAAGTTCAGTAGAAGGCATGAAAGTGCCTGTGAACAGATCCTTCTTTTCAACTTTAGAAACATCAAATAGAACCGGAAAACTCTTGCCGTCGAGCAAAACAATGACGTTTGGGTTGAAAGAAATGAAGGGACCTGGTGGCATATTGGTTCTAAATACAGTAGAATGGTACTTTTGGATTCTTGACTTGAAGTATTCTTCTTTTCCTTGATTGTAAAAGTAATCTTGTCTGTCTTTCCATGGGCCTATTAAGGGAAGACCACAGTCACCTGGGATTTTCCGGATTGGTAATTTTGTGGAACTTTGCGTCACAATCTCAACCGGCGATGGCGGTGCTGGTGCCGGACGCGATTTTGGTGGTTTAACAGAGGGTCTTTCCGATACGGAAGCTGTAATAACTGGACGAACATTGATTAGTCTAGTACTAATAACAATGGATTCTGAAGTGGATCTCTGGGAAGAAGGAAACTTGGGCTGAAGAGCAGGAAATGCTAGGGAAGAAGAAGAAGAACAACAAGCCATTCTTGGGCAAATAAGCTCAGAGGAGCTCAAAGGACTAGTTGCTGTTAAAGATTGAATCTTGTTAATGGTGGATGATGATAATGATGATGAATTTGGAAAGGAATGGGTTCTTGTTAGTTTTGCTACTACATGCTTGGGAACTTGTATTTATATATGAATTTTCATCTGCAGCTCAACAGAGTAATAGTATGGCTTGGCTGCTACCCTATCTGGGGCTGGCATGGGATTGGGGGACGGTGGGGTTTTTATCAATTGACTATCTTGGAGTTTTAACCCCAAAAATATACTGAATTAAGGGGAAAAGCTTATGAATAGTAGTTGAGTGGCTCCTTCCCAAATAATTCATAGTCGCGAAAGGTGTGCATTAATGGAGTTTTAAGTGTCCTTGAAAAATTGAACCCAAAAGAAAAGAAAAAGAAAAAAGAGAGGTTTTGGACGGACAGGCCTCACAAGAAGACACAAACGTCAATGAGAATGACTCCATTGCCTGATTCGATGCCACGATTTTTTTTATTTATGTATTTATATTTTGAACGTAAATTATTCATTGACTATATAGTAAGATCTATCGTTCATTCCAAACTCAATAGAGTAAAAGTTTCTACAGTGTGATTGTTTTAGTGTTCGATTCTTGAATTTTGGAATCAGCATTATGACTAAATTAACTGAATTATGCCATCCGAACATTTGTAAAACATGTTAATAATAATAAATTATAGAATTTATCTCTTTAAATATTCGTACTTTAGTTACAATTTTGTCTTTGAAATTTAGATTCCACTCTCCTTTTTCATATCTTTTGCGAGATTTTAATATTTTATTTTATGATTAATTAGTCCAATCCCCTTATCTAAATTCTCTAAAATATATGAAAGTACTTTCCTTTTCAAGAATAAAGTCTAAAACTTAAAATAATAATTCAATAACAACAATTTTTACTTTTGAACTTCATATGTATAAAAAAGAATAAACCATAGTGTATTTTGGAAACAAATACTTTTCCTACTTAGAAATTTGTTTCTTTGGTTCACTAATTTATCTATGGTTCCTAACTTAGTACCATTAGGCAATTGCCTTGCTGCTTCGAGTTTATCAAAGTCTTCCTTCTTCATTTTGGTCATTTTTTTATATACTATTTTTTTATAATATTTTCTTTAAAGTTTATTTTTTATTTATTAAATTTTATTAATAAAATGTATCAAATTAGAAAGTGGTACAGAGTAAATTAAATGGTATAAGAATTCCGAGTCTTCCTCTTATGAGTTTATTGTGTTCTTTGTCAACATAAATTAATCACTTCAAAAGAAAAAAAAAAAAAGGATTGATCAATAATATCATATGGAAATTGCCGTATGGGAGTCCTATTTTTCTTTTTTTGTTAGGTAAGTGAGCATTAGGAGTAATAATAGACCAATAAATTGGTTTGCCAAAATGATTTAGAAGAACTAGAAATTAATTAAGAGTTAACGTATGCGTTATTTGTTCAGTTAGTCAATATAAAAAATATTATATATTTTGAAATAATTTTCTTGACTAATTCATTTGAATTATTTTGTGAATTGTGTTATATTCTATTCTGCCATTTGAATTTTAGAGAAGAGATGAAACTTCTCTATGATGACCAAAGGGATTAGTTTCAATACTTAATTGTGTGTCCTATGTTTAATTTTATAAGTAAATACGAGGAATTTAACCTATTAGCATTCATTCCAATAATAGTAAACAGTGAAAACTTTTATCCTAAGTATACTTATTTAACGCTTTTATCTGATCTGACTTATAAGTCTCCTCTTCCTCCAAATGGTAGTATGAGGCTAGCAAATGCTCGTCTTACGATTATGATATTTGGAGTTTTAAGTAAGTTCTCGCAGGTTTAAGTTAGGTCTAACAACTTGACGATTCAAAATGACATTTTTATTCAGGAAAATAGAAGCAAAATGATAAGGTTACACGAAGCTAACCCAAGGGTTTAGCAAATCGGACATAGCAGTCATTGTTTTTAAACTAGATAAAGATTGATTTTTTAAAAATTTTACTTGTATTTCTTAAATACTTAATTATTTGTGAGAATTAATCGAATAAATAATTAGAATTTAGAATTGAACTTTATTTTAAAGCATTATCAAAATGCACCTACCTAACTAAAGGTAGTAATAAAAAGAGAAAAACCATTTTTAGTTAAAAATGTGTGTAATTCATGTAAGACAATTCATACTCCAATAATAATTTAATGAGAAAAAATAAAAGAAAAATATTGAACAATAGTAAAGGAAAATGAGTTTGATTTCTTTTTATGCTGGTCAAGATTTGGACACAAATATTTGCAAGTCAAAACAAAAGATTTTCAAAAAATATACACATATTAAGAATTTCAAAATTAATAAAAATTTTAAATTATAAAATTATTAATAATAAGTGAAATATAAAGAAAAATGGAGATAGAAATAAAAAATATATATGGATGAATATAGTATAGTAGAAAATTACAATTATTAGTTTAAAAAATATATAGAGAGAGTATTTTATATTACAAATTACTACAATAAATTAAATAAATATATATATACATACATAACCGAAAAAGTATAAAAATAAAAAAGAAAAACGGTCAAAAGTCAAAATAGAAAATCCCCCGAGTTCCCGACAGCTAGGAAGGAAGCCAGCGTGGCATACGGCTAGGACTTTTCAACCTTAGGAGAGTTAGGTCCTCTCTCTTCCCTCGTCCATCCCTGTGGCCATTCCGACTACCGGCCAAAGTCCCTCTCAAATTCCACGTGTTATTGTTCCCGGCCGCCGTTTTTTAAATCACCGCCCGAACATGCCGCTGCTGCTCCGTCCATGCTGTACAGGTCAAGTACATTTCTTTACTATACTCATTATTTAGGTATCGAAAAGCAAAATTCATCGTTTTAATAGGTTTTATCAAACTAGTCGGTATTTATGTGGAAGATTTAAATTATAATAACTTAACGATTTTGATTTTGTAAACTGGAAATTCAGACTTTGGTATACAAAAAAGACTATCTCTCACATTCTAAAAGTTGAAATTTTCACACTACCGCTATCAAAATTTGAACTTTGTTTACGATATTCATTCTAATAGAGAAGAATGGTGGTCGAGTAATCCTCAATTTATTGGTCTCGCTTCAGTAACCCTGAAACCTCTGGTACTCGCTCATTCCACTCTAAAGGTCTCGTCTCTACGTCCCTTTCTTTTATTATTTTGAGCCAGAACCGGATTGATGCTATCGAATAGGTCGTTGCGCAATAGAGCTCTTTGCAAGTACCGTTACCCAAACCGACGATCTGTTGAAAGAAATCGAGACTAAAAACCTCAATAGCTCTCTTCTACTTTCTACATGTACTGAACTCGTACCCTATCGGTCGAGCTTACTTAGGTCGCCCGACTCGTTGTAACTGCTAATCCAATTGGACTGGCTCATTCGGACCGGGTCTGAAAGCGCTACCAAGCAGTTCAGTGAAAGTGAGTTTATAAGTTCGAATCTTGACCGGTATAAAATTTCTAACATTATAATTGTTTATTGGTGATAGCTGAAAATATATTGATCGCCACATTAATATATCCCTTTCTAACAAATTATGAATACAAGAGACCGTTAAATGAGATGGGTAAAAGAACTTTCAATTTTTTGAAGTTTGAAATATAATTATATTTTATAGAGTAATTTATCGTTCTTATGATCCTATCTCTGTAATAGAACTTTTTTCTTAAATATGCATGTGTGCGTATATTTTTCCGTTCATATTAATATCCTCAATAACATATATAAATTTTTAAAAAGATTAATATAAAAAAAAAATATTATAAAAAATTGATACAAAGAATATCACGATGATTTGGTAGGAGTGGTGTGTTTAATACTTCATATAAATACTCATTTTTGTCCTAACTAGTTGATATTTGTCTTAATATAACTTTTTTTTTTCAATTTCACCAATAATTTTATTATTCTTACATTGTATTCATTGATTTTTTTTTTTTTCAATTTCTAATAAGGTCAAATTGTTGTTATCTAATATTTTTATCTTCTCGATGATATTCTTAATATCTGAAATTCAAAATACAACTAAAAAAACGAGTAGAGTAATAGAAAGATGCTAACTTATTTGCTCAATTAGTAATTTAGCTGTAAAAACTCTTTTTATTAACCAGAAATTCAAAGTTCGAACCACATCTCTCCCTTATGGATTAAAAAAAGAAAAAAATCTCCAATTATAAGTACTACTAAGTTGATTCCTTTCATAACTCATAAGTACATAAGGGCATGTATGATCTTTCCTAAAAACTAACCATGCATGAATTTCATTTTTTTAATAAGAATATTATATATTAATATGAAATAAGTCATTACAATCAAAATAATTCTTAAACTTTTCTTTTAATACAAAAAAAAAAAAAGAAAAGTTGAGAAATTAAGACAACCATAAAACACGAACCATACAAAGTAATAGAAATCAAACCACACACTGAGTGATAGACAAAATATCTACTAATATAGTTAGTAGGTTACTAGACTGATAGATACTTTAATTTTCATAACAGAATCTTCCTTGCAATCTTCAAATTACATGATAATCTTTCTTAAAAGTCAATAATCTACAAATTTATAAACGTATCAACAGTATTGAGAATCTCACATCGGCTAATTAAAGAAAATAATTACTCTTTATAAAAAAAAACTTGGGCAGTCCTCCCCTCTAGAAGTACCTTTTGGGGTGAGTTAGACCCAAGCTCAAAAATTCTAACATGGTATCAGAGTCAGTTGTTGGACTGCCCGAGCGTGCAGATGTTCAATCCTGCAAAATTCCACGCACCAGATGTTCATTCCTGGGCGTGAGGGGGTGTGTTGAGAATCCCACATCAGCTAATTAAAGAAAATAATTACTCTTTATAAAAAAAAAATTTGTCAGTCCTCCCCTCTAGAAGTACCTTTTGGGGTGAGTTAGGCCAAAACCCAAAAATTCTAACAAACAACTTTAAAAATTACCTTAAAAAATACAAAAACTTAACGAATAACTTAAAGTGACTGCATAATAAAACCTCGTTTTTTAATTAAAAGCATGAATTCCCTTATATACAAAAGATATCAAATTCCTTAAAGAAATATTGTTGTTTATTTTGATCTTTTCAATATTATATATATATATATATATATCTCCACTACCTACTTTTGATTATGCAATCAACTTAAAAAATATCACACGTTTTTCTTTTTTTCCTAGTTATTTCATGATTATACTATTGAATCGAATTAGTCCAACTTATTGTTGTGGTTTTATGTAGGGAATGGAGTACCATTTGCCTAGTTAAAGCAAATGAATAATTGTCCACTTTCAAAAGGATGGAAATTCTCTTTCACCTTTCGAAGAAGGGATTATTATTGAGTTGGGAATTTCCACAAACATTTTGAATGCGTACCACGCACCATATTAAACAATACTATAATTCCGATAGGAAATATAAGTTTTTTTAATTAAAATTAAATGGTTAAAACTATAAGTTGTTTTAGATATTTTAAAAAGGTGTATTTATTATATAATTTTCAATTCTATCATTTTTAAGTCATTTATGATCTCTTCTTAATTATTTAGGGTAAAACAGATATCTTATATAAAAAATGCATTATTTTCTTAACTCTTAGTTTATGTGAAAAGTTTAAAAGAATTTATAGTTTTAACCGTAGATAGTAAAAAATTATTAATTCCGGGACGTGGCAACCAACGTATGGATAAAAAAAAATTGATTTCTTCTTTCCTCGTGTAATAATGCTCTAAGAAGTGTTTGTATTTCTCTTGATAGTGTGCTATTATTTCTTCTTTTTTCACTTGTTATATTTTAGATATAGAATTTTAAATATTTTTTTCTTGTATTAACTATAATGTCCTTCAAATTATTCTTTTTCCTTATTGTTGTTTCTACTAATATCTATGTTAGAAAAATAAAAAGATGTTGATGTTATTAATGGAAATGTATAATAGGAAAAGTTCATTTATTTATGATTTTGAAATCACAACGTGACAAGTAAAAGAAAACAAGAGTATTACCATAATATGATCCAAAAAGAAAAACAAATGAAGGGAGAGAGTACTATTCAAAAAGAAGAAAAGGAAAATTAAACTTGTTGCTTATTTGAGGTAAACTGCACGGAAAAAGAGATATTATAAGCTATTATTTTTAAGAAAAAAAACATGCGTGAAATGCGCTTTTGAGAGGAGAAGTAACTTTTATTTCTCTTTTATTTTGAAGAAAATGGCTCATAATATTTATTTTATCTTTTAAGTTACCTCATGTAAGCAATTTTTGTGGTTTTTTTAATGGAAATTAAAATGTTTAATGGTAAAATGATCTTATTGAATATTATAAATTATTTAGGGACCATAACAACAAAAAATAAACTTTAAGGATCATATTTATCAAGGCTTAAGTTTTAAGGACTAAATATGTAATTTGCATATTTTCCAGTCAGTTTTTCACTTACACGTGGTAGAAATCTACTGGTTGAAGCTACCAATCCAAGGAGCCTCCGAGCCGGCAATGAGACTCGAATTCTCTACTGAAGGGCTAAGGCTAACTGGCTAAGCGGGCTTCAGTTCTAAATCCTTAAACCCCCAAGGCTAAACCCCGTCCTATTGAAACCCCAAATGGACTGGCAATCTACTGCTTCTTTGCTCCGAAATCAAGCACCATGGCTTGCAATTTCTCCATTTCAAGCTAATTTGGTAAGTTATTTCAATTTATCAGTGTAAAGATTTAATCTTTAATAAGCTGCAAACTATTAATCTCTTTATATATCCTGTTTGTTCATGTGTAAATTAGACTTCCCCTTTATGTTCATCACTGAGGAATCCCTATGGAAGCCACCTTGGAGTCGCAAGACAACGCCTTTGCATTCAAGATGAGCAGAAATGTAAGATTTCTTATTAACATTATTGTGCAAGTGGGGTTTTCCGCTTCTTTTTGTCACTGGTTTATGTTCCAATGGAATCCATACTTAGCTATTGCATATTATTTTGTGTGTTTTATTTTCTTCATTCTGAAATGGGTTCTTTGGGGACAGTGAAATGGATATTGAGGAGAAGAGTGATAGTGTCTGCTCATAATTTTAGCCAATTTGGAAAGTTGAATTTTTCAAGAAGGGATGTTAGAGATGTTCGTCAAAATGTGTTTGGTGGATCCGAACCATTTCGAGGTAAACCAGGTTCTGTTTCATTCCTGGGGCTAACTCACCAATCAGTTGAAGAAAGTAAACTTGTATCAGCACCTATTGAGGAAAATGCTGGCTCATATATCTGGATTTTAGCCCCTGTTGCTTTGATTTCATCCTTTGTGCTACCAAGATTCTTCATCGGTGATGCTATTGATGAGTTGTTCAAGAATACGGTTCTAGCAGGTATCATTTTTTGAAAATCTGATTTTGATAGGTATTTTTTGCTGCTCTTTAGTTTGCAAAGCCAATTTTCTTTAGTTTGACAGGATGGTTCGAGATTTTATTGTTTCGTCATATTTATGATGTCTTAGTTTGTTGTTGGCTGTATAATAATTAATTCTAAATCCATAAGGAAACAACAGAACTTGTTCTCTGTTTGATGAATTACAGTGGTTTATGTTGGCTTGTCTAACTTGCTCTTGCATACTTTGTTATGAATTCATCATATTGCTAGTTATGATGAATTTGCATTATGCAGAACCTCTCTGAACTTTTAGAACTTTCATCCAATGCCCTATAATTTCACCATCTCCAATCCAAAATTATCTTTTGGCGATATGGGAAAAAGGATAGTTCATCCTTTCATCCGGTCTTTGTTATATTAAGCTTCATGTGCTGTAAGAGAATCACCATGGTTAGAGATTAGTTGCCATCCGAAATTTTGTAAATTGATTAAAATTTTTTTCTTGAGGCATTGTTACAGAATTTTTGTAAGGTTTGGCTTCTTTCTCAGGTATCCTGTTACATTAGGAGGAAGTTGCCCGTGGGAGAACATTGAGATGTTCACAAATTCTTCAAAACTTTATTGAATTAATATCTTATCCTTAGTGATTCTTTTTTTTCCCCCCCTAAAATGAACTCTCTTTTTGAATTATTTTGCAGAAATTGTTTTCACATTCTTCTCTGAAGTCATGTTTTACATTGGACTTGCAACATTTCTGCGTGTAACTGACCATGTTCAGAAGCCATATCTGCAATTTAGTGCAAAGAGGTGGAGCCTCATAACTGGTCTCAGAGGATACTTAACATCTGCATTCTTTACGATGGGCTTTAAGGTTGTTGCTCCTCTTTTTGTGGTGTATGTCACCTGGCCTGTTCTTGGCTTACCTGCCTTGGTATCAGTTGCTCCTTTCTTAGTTAGCTGTTTGATTCAATATGCATACGAGAAGCTTCTAGAAAGTCGCGGATCCTCCTCTTGGCCCCTTGTCCCAATTCTTTTCGAGGTACGTAAACATGTTTAGTTAGCGAATCAAATTCTATACTTGAAACAAGTGTTTTGATTTGAGGTCCATCAAAAAAATGGATTTGCAGGTTTACAGGATATATCAGCTGACTAGAGCTGCGAATTTTATTGAGAGATTTATGTATGCCTTGAAAGAGTTGCCCTTAAGCCAACAACTCTTGGAAACAAAAGCTGCTGCTTCTGTTTCTATGATTGTTACTTTCCAAATCCTAGGTGTATTTTGCCTTTGGTCATTGTTAACATTTCTCCTCAGACTCTTTCCTTCTAGACCGGTCGCAGAGAATTATTGAAGGGACTTGAAGTTATATTCATGTTACATTACCAGAAACAGGAACAAGGATACTAGTAGAAGAGAATTAGGGGCTTAGAATGTGTTTCTTTTTAGGTTTATTTCATGGAAAGGCAATCTTATCTGGTAGTATTCCCCCAGCCATTTCAGGGTATTTGTATATAAAGTTGTTTCCCCTCTGCTGCAGCTGCCTTGGCTAGGACTTCAATATCCTAATTCTGCAATTTACTTTTCAAGGATTTTCTTTTTTTGATGCATGGAAGTCTGAAATATGACCATATTAGCCTTTAGTTTTTATTTCATGAGTAGATTTTTTTGCTTTTGTAAGAAAGATACAATACAAGATTTGATTAAAGATTATTGGTATTTTCAACTAAATTAAGTTGGAAAAGAGAAAAGAATGTAAATCAAAATGGAAATATTTAAAAGAATTTATATTGAGAGTGTATATGAAAACTCCTCATTGTAAGTTACAAGGAGACTATATGCCAAATATGCTGACCAATAGAATTACGCATAAGAATACGGTATGCCACGTGTTCGGCTCACAGCAGTAGATGACCCACACTGTCGTGCCACATGGGAAATAAAACTCTATAGTCAAACCACATCAGTCAAAAACTCGGCTACCGCGAAAACCCTCTCTCCAAGTAAAACCATCTCAATGCCGCCCGCCCTCGCAAACAGACAATTTCTAGCTAATATGCCCCGAATCTTCTTTGTTTCCCATTCCTTCTGTATAAATTTCACACCAACAAATCGAACCCTCTTCATGCACATTGGAGTCAAATCGAATTCCAACTTATTATACCCTTTACAGAGTTTCCATGGCGGCGGCGGCGGCCACTAGATTGTTTCGAATGTCCAGACCCCTGCGTCTGGGTCATCATTCTAGTAATTCTTTCTCGAATTCTTGTGATTTCACTTCAATGTCAAATGGGTCTGGGGAAATTAGGTGTTTTAGCAATAAGGGACGTTTGGGGAAATCTTTTTTAGAAGCGAAGGAGGCGGCGGCGTCGGTTTCAACTTCAGATTGTGTCTTAACATCGGAGGAGACAAAGACCAATAGAGGGTTGGATTTGGGTTTTTTATTAGCAAATGTTAGAGATGTTTTGTTGAGGAGGTTCAATGAGGTTATTACAATTAGAAGCAGAAGATCCAAAGTGAAATTGTATGTTCAGTCATTCATTGAAAAGGTACTACTCATTGAATTCTTCATGTATATCTAATCAGCCATTTTTAACATTGGGAAATCTATAAATGTGATCAGGGTATAATGGATTGCCGATTCTTCACATTGTTTGCAGTTGCTGGATCTTTACTTGGTTCATTCTTGTGTTATGTCGAGGTAATTATAACTTTTTTTAATAGCTATTCGTTTTACTATGAGGTTATCATATCAAAAGTTTTTAACTTTGTCGATTTGCAATTGCATTTGCAGGGGTGTTTCTTGATATTAGAGTCATACATGAAGTATTTTCATGCTTTATCTCAAGGATTGGAGATGGGACATTTGTTGCAACTTTTAATCGAAGCTATTGGTAATTACTCTTCTTACCTCACGGTTCTCCTCCTCCTTTGTTTCAGTGTTTTGCTTGAATTTCATCATCTTTTCTTCAAAAAGTTCTGTTATGAACTCGATATATAAATAGAGGATATGAACTACTTGACCGTATTTAAGTCATATCATCGATTGTTTAATATCTACTCCCTTCGTTTCAAATTATATGTGGACTTAAAACACCACACAAGAGGTAAGGAAATGATTGATTGTCGACTAAAGTATTCTTTGATTTTCATTAATAGGTTTAGTGAAAGTTTCTTGATAACTGTTTACTTCCATCAAGACAGGAGGATATAGTATATGGAAAAGTGTTTAATACTCTCTTAATTTGTTAAAATAATATATATTTTAAAACAGAAAAAATATATGTAGACGACGAATAAAATGAAACAGATTTGTGTAGATGATGTAACTTAATAGAATCCAAAGGTTTTTGTTTCTGTTTATCCTCATAATAAAATTTCCCCTTTGCTCTAACCTTCTCCATATGAATTACAACCTTAAAACTTTAATTGACTGAAGTTTTTTCTTGTTCAGACATGTTTCTTGTAGCAACTGCAATGCTGGTGTTTGGAATGGGATTACATGTATTGTTTGTAGGATCCCATGATCTTGGAGACAACAAATCATCATCACAACCTCCACAATCAAACTATATCAAGGTTTAAATCTAACATAATATAATCTTCTGCAGAATGTCAATTTGGAGTCTCTTTTCTTCTTCTTCTTCTTCTGACTACATTTTTTTGTGTACTTTTTTAGACACTACCTTCTTGCATTGGTATGAACTCAATAATGCAAGCAAAAACCAAAATAGGGCATGCTGTGGTAATGATACTTCAAGTAGGAGTTTTAGAGAAGTTCAAAAGTGTACCATTGGTCACAGGCTTTGATCTTGCTTGCTTTGCTGGAGCTGTTTTTGCATCTTCTGCTTGCATATTTCTTCTCTCCAAAATTCCCATTGCTACACCTACAAAGATGGCTGGCTGAAGAAGTTCAAGTTTTTACTTTTTCCTTTGTCACTAACCAAAAAGAAAGGAAAATACACATTTGTATTATACTAGCTAGGATTTCTTGATAACTATATATTAAGTTATTTATTTATTCTTTTTTCAAGTGTAATAAAAAATAAGAAAATCACTATAAATGTTTATCAACAATTTATATTTCTTTTTTTAAATTACTCATTGGGAAAATAGTTATTAATATATACAAACTATTTTGGTATTGCTATTTTTATATATTATCTTTACTTTCATTTATTTGTATATCATCACGTTTTTTATAATTAGGTCTGAAAAAAGTTTTTCACAAAATTGCTTAAAAAGATTCTGAATATTTTTCATATTGTATAAAATACCCTAGATAAAGTTTCACATTCCCATTAAAGCCCGAATTCGTGTGCTAATTATCATTTTTTACAAAATTAAGATTCGAAAATAGTTATCCTTAAAATTGCTAAAAACGATTTTGTATGTTTTTCATGTTGTATAGATATATCGGACAAAGTTTCACTTATCCTTTGAATGCAAAATGTTTGAGTTAATCATTACATTTTTTAAAAATATTATATCCGAAAAACAGTTTCATGTAAAATTGCTCAAAATGATTCACTATATTTTCTTATGTTGTAAACATACCTCGCACAATGTTTCACTTTCCTCTTGAAGCTCAAATTTGTGTGCTAATCATCATGTCTTTTATAAAATTTAGGTCTGAAAAATATTTCTTTATAAGATTGCTCAAAATAATTCTTTATGTTTTTCATCTTGTATAGATATATAGCACAATTCTTCACTTATCTGTAAAAAGGCCGAATCTGTGTGTTAATTATCATTATTTTTTTTGAAATTTAGGTCCGAAAAAAGTTTTTCATAAAATTGCTAAAAAAACTTCAATATGTTCCTCACTATGTAAAGATACGTTGCACAAGGTTTGACTTGCTTGTTGAAGCCCGCATTCATGTGATAATTATCATATTTTTGCAAAATTAAGGTCCAAAAATAGTTATCTTTAAAATTGCTAAAAGTGATTCTGTATGTTTTTTATGTTGTATAGATACATCGGACAAAGTTTCACTTTCTCGTTAAAATCCAAATTCGTGCGCTAATCATCACGTTTTTTAAAAAATTTTGGTCAAGAAAATAGTTCTCCATAAAACTGCTCAAAATAATTATGTATGTTTCTCAAGTTTTAAAAATAATTGTACAAAGTTTCACTTGTCCTTTGACGGCCGAATCTGTGAGTTAATTATTACGTTTTTTACAAAATTTATGTCCACAAAACAATTCTCTATAAAATTGCTCAAAATGATTCACTATGTTTCTCATATTGTAAAGATACATCGCACAACGTTTCACTTGCGTGTCGAAGCCTGAATTCGTGTGTCATCACATTTTTGAAACAATTTAGGTCTGAAAAATAGTCCTTTGTAAAATTGCTCAAAACGAGTTTGTATGTTTTTCATTTTGTATAGATACATCGGCACATTGTTTCATTTGTCTGTAGAAGGCCGAATCTGTGGGCTGCTTATCACGTTTTTTTCAAAATATAGATTCGAAAAAAAGTTTCTCATAAAACTGTTCAAAACGATTTGGTATGTTTTGCATTGCATAAAGATACATCGCACAAGATTTGACTTGCCTGTTGAAGCCGAATTCATGTGCTAATTATCACATTTCTCACAAAATTAAGGTTCGAAAATAGTTATCCTTAAAATTGCTAAAAATGATTCACTATGTTACTCATGTTGTAAAGATACATCGCATAACGTTTCACTTGTGTGTTGAAGCCCGAATTCGTGTGTAAATAATCACGTTTTTTAAAAAATTTAGGTCGGAAAAATAGTCTTCTGTGAAATGGCTCAAAACAATTATGTATGTTTTTCATGTTGTATAGATACATTGGCACAATGTTTCACTTGTCTGTAGAAAGCCGAATTCCTGTGCTAATTATCACCTTTTTTTTTTTAAAAATTTTTAGATTCGGAAAAAGTTTCTCATAAAACTGTTCAAACGATTTTGCAAGTTTCTCATTGCATAAACATACATCGTTCAAGGTTTGACTTGTCCATTGAAGCCCGAATTCATGTGCTAATTATCACGTTTCTCACAAAATTAAGGTCCGAAAATAATTATCCTTAAAATTGCTCGAAACGATTCTATACGTTTGTCTTGTTGTAAAGATAAATCGCATAAGATTTCACTTTTCTGTTAAAGCCTGAATTCGTGTGCTAATTATCACGTTTTTTGCAAAATTTAAGTCCGAAAATAATTCTCCAAAAAATTGTTTAAAACGATTCTGAATGCTTTTCATGTTGTATAAATACACTAGACAAAATTTCATATTCCCATTAAAGCCGATTTCGTGTGCCAATTATCATGTTTTTACAAAATTAATGTCCGAAAATAGTTATCCTTAAAATGACTAAAAACGATTATGTATGTTTTTCATGTTGTATAGATACATCAGATAAAGTTTCACTTGTCCTTCGAATGCGAAATCTTTGAGTTAATCTTTACATTTTTTAAAAAAATTCAATCCGAAAAAAAGTTCTACGTAAAATTTCTCAAAATGGTTTACTATGTTTCTAATATTGTAAGTATACATCACACAACGTTTCACTTGCCTGTTGAAGCTCGAATTCGTGTGCTAATCATAACATTTTTTTACAAAATTTAGGTACGAAAAATGTCTCTGTAAAATTGCTTAGAACAACTCTTTATGTTTTTCATGTTGTATAGATATATGACACAATATTTCACTTGTCTGTAGAAGGCCGAATTTGTGTGCTAATTATCACTTTTTTTTTTTCAAAATTTAGGTTTTAAAAAAAGTTTTTCATAAAATGGCTGAAAACGATTTAATATGTTTCTCATTACGTAAAGATACATTGCACAAGGTTTGACTTACCCGTTGAAGCCCTAATTCGTGTGCTAATCATCATGTTTTTACAAAATTAAGGTCCGAAAATAATTATTCTTATGATTGCTAAAAACGATTATGTATTTTTTTCATGTTGTATAGATACATTGAACAAAGTTTTACTTTCCCGTTAAAGCCTAAATTCGTATGCTAATCTCCAACAAATTGCTTAAAACGTTTCTTAACATTTTTCATGTTGTATAAATACACCAGAAAAAGTTTCACATTCCAATTAAGGCCCGAATTCGCGTGCTAATCATCATGTTTTTTTCAAAATTTTGGTCCAAAAAAGAAATTCTCCAAAAAATTGCTTAAAACGATTCTAAATGTTTTTCATGTCGAGTAAATACACCGGACAAAGTTTCCTCATTCCTATTAAGGCCCAAATTTGTGTGCTAAACATCACGTTTTTTACAAAATTTAGGTCCCAAAAAAAGTTCTTCAAAGATTACTTAAAATGATTCTGAATGTTTTTTCATGTTTTATAAATACACCAGTCAAAGTTTTCTTATTCCTATTAAGGCTTGAATTTTTGTGCTAATCATTACTTTTTTTACAAAATTTAGGTCTAAAAAAAGTTCTCTAAAAAAATTGCTTAAAACGATTCTGAATGTGTTTCATTTATATAAATACACCAGACAAAGTTTTCTCATTCCTATTAAGGCCCGAATTCACGTGCTAATCATCACGTTTTTTACAAAATTTAGGTCCGAAAAAAAGTCCTCCAAAAAATTGTTTAAAAAGATTCTGAATGTTTTTCATGTTGTATGAATACACGAGACAATGTTTTCTCATTCTTATTAGGTCCCAAATTCGTGTTCTAATTATCACGTTTTTTTTACAAAATTTAGGTCCAAAAAAAGTTCTCAAAAAAATTACTTAAAACGATTCTGAATGTCTTTCATGCTGTATAAATACACCAGACACATGTTCCCATCAAAGTCCTAATTCGTATGTTAATTATTATGTTTTCTTAAAAAATTATGTCCAGAAAATAATCCTCCAAAAAATGGCTCAAAACAATTCTGTATGTTTCTCATGTTGTATAAATACACCAAACAAAGTTTTCTCATTCCTATTAAGGACCGAATTTGTGTGCATCACGTTTTTTACAAAATTTAGGTCCGAAAAAAAGTTCTCCAAAAAATTACTTAAAACGATTCTGAATGTTATTCATAATGTATAAATAAACCAAATAAAGTTTTCTTATTCCTATTAAGGCCTAAATTCGTGTGCTTTTAGGTCCGAAAAAAGTTCTCAAAAAAATTGCCTAAAATGATTCTGAATGTTTCTAATGTTGTATAAATACACCAGACAAAGTTTCACGTTCCTATCAAATTCCAAATTCGTGTACTCTGAAAAAATGCTCCAAAAATTTCTGTATGTCCTCTGAATGTATTTTATGTTGTATAAATACACAGAACGATGTAGCACATTCCCAATAAAGCCCGAATTCGTGTGCTAATCATAACGTTTTTTACAAAATTTTGGTCCCAAAAAAAGTGCTCCAAAAAAAGCTAAAAACGATTCTGAATGTATTTCATGTTCTGACGAAGTATCACATTCCCAATAAAGCCCGAATTCGTGTGCTAACCATCACGTTTTGGTCCAAAAAAAAGTTTTCAAAAAAAATGTTCAAAACGATTCTGAATGTATTTTATTTGTATAAATACACAAAATGAGATACCACATTCCCAATAAAGCCCGAATTCGTGTGCTAACCATCACGTTTTTTACAAAATTTTACTCCAAAAAAAGTCCTCCAAAAAATTGTTCAAAACGTTTCTGAATGTATTTTATTTGTATAAATACACAAAACGAGGTACCACATTCCCAATAAAGCCAGAATTCGTGTGCTAACCATCACATTTTTTACAAAATTTTGGTCTGAAAAAAAGGTCTCCAAAAAATTGTTCAAAATGATTCTTAATGTATTTTATTTGCATATATACAGAAAACGAGGTATCACATTCCCAATAAAGCCCGAATTCGTGTGCTAACCATCACGTTTTTTACAAAATTTTGGTCTGAAAAATGTTCTCCAAAAAATCGTTCAAAACGATTCTGAACGTATTCTATTTGTATAAATACACAAAACGAGGTACCACATTCCCAATAAAGCCCGAATCGTGTGCTAACCATCACATTTTTTACAAAATTTTGGTCCCAAAAAAAGGTCTCCAAAAAATTGTTCAAAATGATTCTTAATGTATTTTATTTGTATAAATATACAAAACGAGGTATCACATTCCCAATCAAGCCCGAATTCGTGTTCTAACCATCACGTTTTTTACAAAATTTTAGTCCGAAAAAAAGTTCTCCAAAAAATTGCTCAAAACAATTCTGAATGTATTTTATTTTCATAAATACACAAAACGAGGTATCACGTTCCCAATAAAGCCCGAATTCGTTTGCTAACCATCACATTTTTTACAAAATTTTGGTCCGAAAAGAAGTCTCCAAAAAATTGCCCAAAACGATTCTGAATGTATTTTATGTTGTATAAATACACAAAACGATGTATCACATTCCCAATAAAGCCCGAATTCGTGGGCTAATCATCACGTTTTTTACAAAATTTTGGCCTGAAAAAAAGTCTCCAAAAAATTGGTCAAAATGATTCTTAATGTATTTTATGTTGTATAAATACACAGAACGATGTATCACATTCCCAATAAAGCCCGAATTCGTGTGCTAATCATCACGTTTTTTACAAAATTTTGGTCCGAAAGAAAGTGCTCCAAAAAATAGCTAAAAACGATTCTGAATGTATTTCATGTTATGACGAAGTATTACATTTCCAATAAAGCCCAAATTCGTGTGCCAACCATCACGTTTTTTACAAAGTTTTGGTTCGAAAAAAAGTTCTAAAAAAAACTATTCAAAACAATTCTGAATCTATTTTATTTGTATAAATACACAAAACGAGGTATCACATTCCCAATAAAGCCCGAATTCGTATGCTAATCATCACGTTTTTTACAAAATTTTGGTCGCAAAAAAAGTCTCAAAAAAATTACTCAAAACGGTTCTGAATGTATTATATGTTCTACAAATACACAGAACAATGCATCACATTCCTAATAAAGCACGAATTCGTGTGCAAATCATCACGTTTTTTACAAAATTTTGCTCCGAAAAAAATTGCTCCAAAGAACAGCTAAAAAAGATTCTGAATGTATTTCACGTTCTGACGAAGTATCACATTCCCGATAAAGCCCGAATTCGTGGGCTAAAGAATCGGAATTGATCGATAGATTTCTCGAAACAAACGAAAGATGAAACATAAATCGAAATCATGGATCAACTAAGCCCTCTCGGGGACTTTCTTAAAGCTCATGTAAATACCATGGAATAAGGGTTGATCCTATTCATGGAGATTCCGTAAATATTCCATGGAAAGTTCGACACAATTGGGATTTTTTTTGGAAATTGGATGCAGTTACTAGTTCATGATCTGGCATGTACAGAATGAAAACTTCATTCTCGATTCTACGAGAATTTTTATGATCATCACGTTTTTTACAAAATTTTGGCCTGAAAAAAAGTCTCCAAAAAATTGGTCAAAATGATTCTTAATGTATTTTATGTTGTATAAATACACAGAACGATGTATCACATTCCCACTAAAGCCCGAATTCGTGTGCTAATCATCACGTTTTTTACAAAATTTTGGTCCGAAAGAAAGTGCTCCAAAAAATAGCTAAAAACGATTCTGAGTGTATTTCATGTTCTGACGATGTATTACATTCCCAATAAAGCCCGAATTCGTGTGCCAACCATCACGTTTTTTACAAAATTTTGGTTCGAAAAAAAGTTCTCAAAAAAACTATTCAAAACAATTCTGAATCTATTTTATTTGTATAAATACACAAAACGAGGTATCACATTCCCAATAAAGCCCGAATTCGTATGCTAATCATCACTTTTTTACAAAATTTTGGTCGCAAAAAAAGTCTCAAAAAAATTACTCAAAACGGTTCTGAATGTATTATATGTTGTACAAATACACGGAACAATGCATCACATTCCTAATAAAGCACGAATTCGTGTGCTAATCATCACGTTTTTTACAAAGTTTTGGTAAAAAAAAAAGTGCTCCTAAAAATAGCTAGAAACGATTTTGAATGTATTTCATGTTCTGACGTAGTATCACATTCCCAATAATGCCCGAATTCGTGTGCAAACCATCACATTTTTTACAAAATTTTGGTCCGAAAAAAGCTCTCCAAAAAATTGTTCAAAACTATTACGAATGTATTTTATTTGTACAAATACACAAAACGAGGTACCGCATTCCCAATAAAGCACGAATTCGTGTGCTAACCATCACGTTTTTTACAAAATTTTGGTCCGAAAAAACGGTCTCCAAAAAATTGTTCAAAATGATTCTTAATATATTTTGTTTGTATAAATACACAGAACGAGGTATCACATTCCCAATAAAGCCCGAATTCGTCTGCTAACCATCACGTTTTTTACAAAATTTTGGTCTGAAGAATGTTCTCCAAAAAATTGTTCAAAACGATTCTGAATGTATTCTATTTGTATAAATACACAAAATGAGGTACCACATTCCCAATAAAGCCCGAATTCGTGTGCTAACTATCACGTTTTTTACAAAATTTTGGTCCGAAAAAAAATCTCCAAAAAATTGCTAAAAACGATTCTGAATGTATTTTATGTTGTATAAATACACAGAACGATGTATCACATTCCCAATAAAGCCCGAATTCGTGTGCTAATCATCACGTTTTTTACAAAATTTTGGTCCGAAAGAAAGTGCTCCAAAAAATAGCTAAAAACGATTCTGAATGTATTTCATGTTCTGACGAAGTATCACATTCCCAAAAAAGCCCGAATTCGTGTGCCAACCATCACGTTTTTTACAAAATTTTGGTTCGAAAAAAAGTTCTCAAAAAAACTATTCAAAACGATTCTGAATCTATTTTATTTGTATAAATACACAAAACGAGGTATCACATTCCCAATAATGCCCGAATTCGTATGCTAATCATCACGTTTTTTACAAAATTTTGGTCGCAAAAAAAGTCTCAAAAAAATTACTCAAAACGATTCTGAATGTATTTTATGTTGTATAAATACACAGAACGATGTATCACATTCCCAATAAAGCCCGAATTCGTGTGCTAATAATCATCACGTTTTTTACAAAATTTTGCTCCAAAAAAAGTGCTCCAAAAAATAGCTAAAAACGATTCTGAATGTATTTCATGTTCTGACGTAGTATCACATTCCCAATAAAGCCCGAATTCGTGTGCTAACCATCACGTTTTTTCAAAATTTTGGTCCGAAAAGAAGTTCTCCAAAAAATTGTTCAAAATGATTCTGAATGTATTTTATTTGTGTAAGCACACAAAACGAGGTATCACATTCCCAATAAAGCCCTAATTCGTGTGCTAACTATCACGTTTTTTACAAAATTCTGGTCCGAAAAAAAGTCTCCAAAAAATTGCTCAGAACGATTCTGAATGTATTTTATGTTGTATAAATACACAGAACGATGTATCACATTCCCAATAAATACCGAATTCGTGTGCTAATCATCACGTTTTTTACAAAATTTTTGTCCAAAAAAAGTGCTCCAAAAAATAGCTAAAGACGATTCTGAATGTATTTCATGTTCTGACGAAGTATCGCATTTCCAATAAAGCCCGAATTCTTGTGCTAACCATCACGTTTTTGTCAAAATTTTTGTCCGAAAAGAAGTTCTCCAAAAAATTGTTCAAAATGATTCTGAATGTATTTTATTTGTGTAAGCACACAAAACGAGGTATCACATTCCCAATAAAGCCCGAATTCGTGTGCCAACCATCACGATTTTTACAAAATTTTGGTCCGAAAAAATGTCTCCAAAAAATTACTCAAAACGATTCTGAATGTATTTTATGTTGTATAAATACACCGCACGATGTATCACATTCCCAATAAAGCCCGAATTCGTGTGCTAATCATCACGTTTTTTACAAAATTTTGGTCCGAAAGAAAGTGCTCCAAAAAATAGCTAGAAACGATTCTGAATGTATTTTAATGTTCTGACGAAGTATTACATTCCCAATACAGCCCGAATTCGTGTGCTAACCATCACGTTTTTAACAAAATTTTGGTCCGAAAAGAAGTTCTCCAAAAAATTGCTCAAAACAATTCTGAATGTATTTTATTTTTATAAATATACAAAACGAGGTATCACATTCCCAATAAAGCCCGAATTCGTGTGCTAACCATCACGTTTTTTAGAAAATTCTGGTCCGAAAAAAAGTCTCGAAAAAATTGCTCAAAACGATTCTGAATGTATTTTTTGTTGTATAAATACACAGAACGATGTATCACATTCCCAATAAAGCCCGAATTCGTGTGCTAATAATCATCACGTTTTTTACAAAATTTTGCTCCAAAAAAAGTGCTCCAAAAAATAGCTAAAAACGATTCTAAATGTATTTCATGTTCTGACGTAGTATCACATTCCCAATAAAGCCTGAATTCTTGTGCTAACCATCACGTTTTTGTCAAAATTTTGGTCCGAAAAGAAGTTCTCCAAAAAATTGTTCAAAATGATTCTGAATGTATTTTATTTGTGTAAGCACACAAAACGAGGTATCACATTCCCAATAAAGCCCGAATTCGTTCGCCAACCATCACGATTTTTATAAAATTTTGGTCCGAAAAAATGTCTCCAAAAAATTACTCAAAACGATTCTAAATGTATTTTATGTTGTATAAATACACAGCACGATGTATCACATTCCCAATAAAGCCCGAATTCGTGTGTTAATCATTACGTTTTTTACAAAATTTTGGTCCGAAAGAAAGTGCTCCAAAAAATAGCTAAAAACGATTCTGAATGTATTTTAATGTTCTGACGAAGTATTACATTCCCAATAAAGCCCGAATTCGTGTGCTTAACCATCACGTTTTTTACAAAATTTGGGTCCGAAAAGAAGTTCCCCAAAAAATTGCTCAAAAAATTTGAATGTATTTTATTTTTATAAATACACAAAACGAGGTATCACATTCCCAATAAAGCCCGAATTCGTGTGCTAACCATCACATTTTTTACAAAATTTTGGTCGCAAAAAAAGTCTCCAAAAAATTGCTCAAAACGTTTCTGAATGTATTTTATGTTGTATAAATACACAGAACGATGTATCACATTCCCAATAAAGCCCGAATTCGGGTGCTAATCATCACGTTTTTTACAAAATTTTGGTCCCAAAAAAAGTGCTCCAAAAAATAGCTAAAGACGATTCTAAATGTATTTCATGTTCTGACGAAGTATCACATTCCCAATAAAGCCCGAATTCATGTGCTAACCATCACGTTTTTTACAAAATTTTGGTCCGAAAAGAAGTTCTCCAAAAAATTGCTCAAAACAATTCTGAATGTATTTTATTTTTTATAAATACACAAAACGAGGTATCACGTTCCCAGTAAAGCCCGAATTCGTGTGCTAACCCTCACATTTTTTGCAAAATTTTGGTCCGAAAAAAAGTCTCCAAAAAATTGCTCAAAACGATTCTGAATGTATTTTATGTTGTATAAATACACAGAACGATGTATCACATTCCCAATAAAGTCCGAATTCGTGTGCTAATCATCACGTTTTTTACAAAATTTTGGTCCCAAAAAAAGTGCTCCAAAAAATAGCTAAAGACGATTCTTAATGTATTTCATGTTCTGACGAAGTATCACATTCCCAATAAAGCCCGAATTCATGTGCTAACAATCACGTTTTTTACAAAATTTTGGTCCGAAAAGAAGTTCTCCAAAAAATTGCTCAAAACAATTCTGAATGTATTTTATTTTTATAAATACACAAAACGAGGTATCACGTTCCCAATAAAGCCCGAATTCGTGTGCTAACCATCACGTTTTTTACAAAATTTTGGTCCGAAAAAAAGTCTCCAAAAAATTGCTCAAAACGATTCTGAATGTATTTTATGTGGTATAAATACACAGAACGATGTATCACATACCCAATAAAGCCCGAATTCGTGTGCTAATCATCACGTTTTTTACAAAATTTTGGTCCAAAAAAAGTGCCCCAAAAAATAGCTAAAGACGATTCTGAATATATTTCATGTTCTGACGAAGTATCACATTCCCAATAAAGCCCGAATTCGTGTGCTAACCATCACGTTTTTTTCAAAATTTTGGTCCGAGAAGAAGTTCTCCAAAAAATTGTTCAAAATGATTCTGAATGTATTTTATTTGTGCAAGCACACAAAACGAGGTATCACATTCCCAATAAAGCCCGAATTCGTGTGCTAACCATCACGTTTCTTACAAAATTTTGGTCCGAAAAAATGTCAACAAAAAATTGCTCAAAACGATTCTGAATGTATTTTATGTTGTACAAATACACAGAACGATGTATCACATTCCCAATAAAGCCCGAATTCGTGCGCTAATCTTCACGTTTTTTACAAAATTTTGGTCCGAAAGAAAGTGCTCCAAAAAATAGCTAAGAACAATTCTGAATGTATTTCATGTTCTGACGAAGTATTACATTCCCAATAAAGCCCGAATTCGTGTGCTAACCATCACGTTTTTTACAAAATTTTGGTTCGAAAAGAAGTTCTCAAAAAATCTGTTCAAAACAATGCTGAATGTATTTTATTTGTGTAAGCACACAAAACGAGGTATCACATTCCCAATAAAGCCCGAATTCGTGGGCTGATCATCACGTTTTTTACAAAATTTTGGCCCCAAAAAAAGTCTCCAAAAAATTGGTCAAAATGATTCTTAATGCATTTTATGTTGTATAAATACACAGAACGATGTATCACATTCCAAATAAAGCCCGAATTCGTGTGCTAATCATCACGTTTTTACAGAATTTTGGTCCAAAAAAAAGTGCTCCAAAAAATAGCTAAAGAAGATTCTGAATGTATTTCATGTTCTGACGAAGTATCACATTCCCAATAAATCCCGAATTCGTGTGCTAACCCTCACGTTTTTTACAAAATTTTGGTTCGGAAAAAAGTTCTCAAAAAATCTGTTCAAAACGATTCTGAATCTATTTTATTTGCATAAATACACAAAACGAGGTATCACATTCCCAATAAAGCCCGAATTCGTGGGCTAATCATCACGTTTTTTACAAAATTTTGGCCTGAAAAAAAGTCTCCAAAAAATTGGGCAAAATGATTCTTAATGTATTTTATGTTGTATAAATACACAGAACGATGTATCACATTCCAAATAAAGCCCGAATTCGTGTGCTAATCATCACGTTTTTTACAAAATTTTGGTCCAAAAAAAAGTGCTCCAAAAAATAGCTAAAGACGATTCTGAATGTATTTCATGTTCTGACGAAGTATCACATTCCCAATAAAGCCCGAATTCGTGTGCGTTAACCATCACGTTTTTTTTCAAAATTTTGGTCCGAAAAGAAGTTCTCCAAAAAATTGTTCAAAATGATTCTGAATGTATTTTATTTGTGTAAGCACACAAAATGAGGTATCACATTCCCAATAAAGCCCGAATTCGTGTGCTAACCATCACGTTTTTTACAAAATTTTGGTCCGAAAAAAAGTCTCCAAAAAACTGCTCAAAACGATTCTGAATGTATTTTATGTTGTATAAATACACAGAACGATGTATCACATTCCCAACAAAGCCCGAATTCGTGTGCTAATCATCACGTTTTTTACAAAATTTTGGTCCAAAAAAAGTGCTCCAAAAAATAGCTAAAAACGATTCTGAATGTATTTCATGTTCTGACGTAGTATCACATTCCCAATAAAGCCCGAATTCGGGTGCTAACCATCACGTTTTTTTCAAAATTTTGGTCCGAAAAGAAGTTCTCAAAAAAATTGTTCAAAATGATTCTGAATGTATTTTATTTGTGTATGCACACAAAACGAGGTATCACATTCCCAATAAAGCCCGAATTCGTGGGCTAATCATCACGTTTTTTACAAAATTTTGGCCCCAAAAAAAGTCTCCAAAAAATTGGTCAAAATGATTCTTAATGTATTTTATGTTGTATAAATACACAGAACGATGTATCACATTCCAAATAAAGCCCGAATTCGTGTGATAATCATCACGTTTTTTACAAAATTTTGGTCGAAAAAAAAGTGCTTCAAAAAATAGCTAAAGACGATTCTGAATGTATTTCATGTTCTGACGAAGTATCACATTCCCAATAAAGCCCGAATTCGTGTGCTAACCATCACGTTTTTTACAAAATTTTGGTCCGAAAGAAGTTCTCCAAAAAATTGCTCAAAACAATTCTGAATGTATTTTATTTTTATAAATACACAAAACGAGGTATCACGTTCTCAATAAAGCCCGAATTCGTGTGCTAACCATCACGTTTTTTATAAAATTTTGGTTCGAAAAAAAGTTTCCAAAAAATTGCTCAAAACGATTCTGAATGTATTTTATGTTGTATAAATACACAGAACGATGTATCACATACCCAATAAAGCCCGAATTCGTGTGCTAATCATCACATTTTTTACAAAATTTTGGTCCAAAAAAAGTGCCCCAAAAAATAGCTAAAGACGATTCTGAACGTATTTCATGTTCTGACGAAGTATCACATTCCCAATAAAGCCCGAATTCGTGTGCTAACGATCACGTTTTTTTCAAAATTTTGGTCCGAAAAGAAGTTCTCCAAAAAATTGTTCAAAATGATTCTAAATGTATTTCATTTGTGTAAACACACAAAACGAGGTATCACATTCCCAATAAAGCCCGAATTCGTGTGCTAACCATCACGTTTTTTTCAAAATTTTGGTCCGAAAAGAAGTTCTCCAAAAAATTGTTCAAAATGATTCTGAATGTATTTTATTTGTGTAAGCACACAAAACGAGGTATCACATTCCCAATAAAGCCCGAATTCGTGTGCTAACCATCACGTTTTTTACAAAATTTTGGTCCGAAAAAAAATCTCCAAAAAATTGCTCAAAACGATTCTGAATGTATTTTATGTTGTATAAATACACAGAACGATGTATCACATTCCCAATAAAGCCCGAATTCGTGTGCTAATCATCACGTTTTTTACAAAATTTTGGTCCAAAAAAAGTGCTCCAAAAAATAGCTAAAAACGATTCTGAATGTATTTCATGTTCTGACGTAGTATCACATTCCCAATAAAGCCCGAATTCGTGTGCTAACCGTCATGTTTTTTACAAAATTTTGGTCCCAAAAAAAGCTCTCAAAAAAATTGTTCAAAACGATTCTGAATGTATTTTATCTGTATAAATACACAAAATGAGGGACCACATTCCCAATAAAGCACGAATTCGTGTGCTAACCATCACGTTTTTTACAAAATTTTTGTCCGAAAAAATGGTCTCCAAAAAATTGTTGAAAATGATTCTTAATATATTTTATTTGTATAAATACACAGAACGAGGTATCACCTTCCCAATAAAGCCCGAATTCGTGTGCTAACCATCACGTTTTTTACAAAATTTTGGTCCGAAAAAAGGGTCTCCAAAAAGTTGTTCAATTTGATTCTTAATGCATTTTATTTGTACAAATGCACAAAACGAGGTATGACATTCCCAATAAGGCCGAATTCGTGTGCAAACCATCACGTTCTTTAGAAAATTCTGGCCCAAAAAAAGTTCTCCGAAAAATTGCTCAAAACAATTCTGAATGTATTATATGTTGTGTAAATACACAAAACGAAGTATCACATTCCCACTAAAGCCCGAATTCGTGTGCTAACCATCACGTTTTTTGCAAAATTTTGGTCCGAAAAAAAGTTCTCAAAAAATCTGTTCAAAACGATTCTGAATATATTTTATTTGTATAAATACACAAAACGAGGTATCACATTCCCAATAAAGCCCGAATTCGTGGGCTAATCATCACGTTTTTTACAAAATTTTGGCCCGAAAAAAAGTCTCCAAAAAATTGGTCAAAATGATTCTTAATGTATTTTATGTTGTATAAATACACAGAACGATGTATCACATTCCAAATAAAGCCCGAATTCGTGTGATAATCATCACGTTTTTTACAAAATTTTGGCCCGAAAAAAAAGTCTCCAAAAAATTGGTCAAAATGATTCTTAATGTATTTTATGTTGTATAAATACACAGAACGATGTATCAATTTCCAAATAAAGCCCGAATCCGTGTGATAATCATCACGTTTTTTACAAAATTTTGGTCCCAAAAAAAGTGCTTAAAAAAATAGCTAAAGACGATTCTGAATGTATTTCATGTTCTGACGTAGTATCACATTCCCAATAAAGCCCGAATTTGATCTAACCATCACGTTTTTTTCAAAATTTTTGTCCGAAAAGAAATTCTTCAAAAAATTGTTCAAAATGATTCTGAATGTATTTTATTTGTGTAAGCACACAAAAAGAGGTATCACATTCCCAACAAAGCCCGAATTCGTGTGCTAACCATCACGTTTTTTACAAAATTTTGGTCCCAAAAAAAGTCTCGAAAAAATTACTCAAAACGATTCTGAATGTATTTTATGTTGTGTAAATACACAGAACGATGTATCACATTCCCAATAAAGCCCGAATTCGTGTGCTAATCATCACGTTTTTTACAAAATTTTGGCCCGAAAAAAAAGTCTCCAAAAAATTGGTCAAAATGATTCTTAATGTATTTTATGTTGTATAAATACACAGAACGATGTATCACATTCCAAATAAAGCCCGAATTCGTGTGATAATCATCACGTTTTTTACAAAATTTTGGTCCCAAAAAAAGTGCTTCAAAAAATAGCTAAAGACGATTCTGAATGTATTTCATGTTCTGACGAAGTATCACATTCCCAATAAAGCCCGAGTTCGTGTGCTAACCATCACGTTTTTTTCAAAATTTTGGTCCAAAAAGAAGTTCTCCAAAAAATTGTTCAAAATGATTCTGAATGTATTTTATTTGTGTAAGCACACAAAACGAGGTATCACATTCCCAATAAAGCCCGAATTCGTGTGCTAACCATCACGTTTTTTACAAAATTTTGGTCCGAAAAGAAGTTCTCCAAAAAATTGCTCAAAACAATTCTGAATGTATTTTATTTTTATAAATACACAAAACGAGGTATCACGTTCCCAATAAAGTCCGAATTCGTGTGCTAACCATCATGTTTTTTACAAAATTTTGGTCCGAAAAAAAGTCTCCAAAAAATTGCTCAAAACGATTCTGAATGTATTTTATGTGGTATAAGTACACAGAACGATGTATCACATACCCAATAAAGCCCGAATTCGTGTGCTAATCATCACGTTTTTTACAAAATTTTGGTCCAAAAAAAGTGCCCCAAAAAATAGCTAAAGACGATTCTGAATGTATTTCATGTTCTGACGAAGTATCACATTCCCAATAAAGCCCAAATTCTTGTGCTAACCATCACGTTTTTTTCAAAATTTTGGTCCGAAAAGAAGTTCTCCAAAAAGTTGTTCAAAATGATTCTGAATGTATTTTATTTGTGTAAGCACACAAAACGAGATATCACATTCCGAATAAAGCCCGAATTCGTGTGCTAACCATCACGTTTTTTACAAAATTTTGGTCCGAAAAAAAGTCTCCGAAAAATTGCTCAAAACGATTCTGAATGTATTTTATGTTGTATAAATACACAGAAAGATGTATCACATTCCCAATAAAGCCCGAATTCGTGTGCTAATCATCACGTTTTTTACAAAATTTTGGTCCAAAAAAAGTGCGCCAAAAAATAGCTAAAAACGATTCTGAATGTATTTCATGTTCTGACGTAGTATCACATTCCCAATAAAGCCCGAATTCGTGTGCTAACCATCACGTTTTTTTCAAAATTTTGGTCCGAAAAGAAGTTCTCAAAAAAATTGTTCAAAATGATTCTGAATGTATTTTATTTATGTAAGCACACAAAACGAGGTATCACATTCTCAATAAAGCCCGAATTCATGTGCTAACCATCACGTTTTTTACAAAATTTTGGTCCGAAAAAAAAGTCTCCAAAAAATTGCTCAAAACGATTCTGAATGTATTTTATGTTGTATAAATACACAGAACGATGTATCACATTCCCAATAAAGCCCGAATTCGTGTGCTAATCATCACGTTTTTTACAAAATTTTGGTCCGAAAGAAAGTGCTCCAAAAAATAGCTAAAGACGATTCTGAATGTATTTCATGTTCTGACGAAGTATCACATTCCCAATAAAGCCCGAATTCGTGTGCTAACCATCACGTTTTTTACAAAATTTTGGTCCGAAAAGAAGTTCTACAAAAAATTGCTCAAAACAATTTTGAATGTATTTTATTTTTATAAATACACAAAACGAGGTGTCACGTTCCCAATAAAGCCCGAATTCGTGTGCTAACCATCACGTTTTTTACAAAATTTTGGTCCGAAAAAAAGTCTCCAAAAAATTGCTCAAAACGATTCTGAATGTATTTTATGTTGTATAAATACACAGAACGATGTATCACATACCCAATAAAGCCCGAATTCGTGTGCTGATCATCACGTTTTTTACAAAATTTTGGTCCAAAAAAAGTCCCCCAAAAAATAGCTAAAGACGATTCTGAATGTATTTCATGTTCTGACGAAGTATCACATTCCCAATAAAGCCCGAATTCGTGTGCGTTAACCATCACGTTTTTTTCAAAATTTTGGTCCGAAAAGAAGTTCTCCAAAAAATTGTTCAAAATGATTCTGAATGTATTTTATTTGTGTAAGCACAGAAAATGAGGCATCACATTCCCAATAAAGCCCGAATTCGTGTGCTAACCATCACGTTTTTTACAAAATTTTGGTCCCAAAAAAAGTCTCCAAAAAACTGCTCAAAACGATTCTGAATGTATTTTATGTTGTATAAACACACAGAACGATGTATCACATTCCCAATAAAGCCCGAATTCGTGTGCTAATCATCACGTTTTTTACAAAATTTTCGTCCAAAAAAAGTGCTCCAAAAAATAGCTAAAAACGATTCTGAATGTATTTCATGTTCTGACGTAGTATCACATTCCCAATAAAGCCCGAATTCGTTCTAACCATCACGTTTTTTTCAAAATTTTTGTCCGAAAAGAAATTCTTCAAAAAATTGTTCAAAATGATTCTGAATGTATTTTATTTGTGTAAGCACACAAAAAGAGGTATCACATTCCCAACAAAGCCCGAATTCGTGTGCTAACCATCACGTTTTTTACAAAATTTTGGTCCCAAAAAAAGTCTCGAAAAAATTACTCAAAACGATTCTGAATGTATTTTATGTTGTGTAAATACACAGAACGATGTATCACATTTCCAATAAAGCCCGAATTCGTGTGCTCATCATCACGTTTTTTACAAAATTTTGGCCCGAAAAAAAAGTCTCCAAAAAATTGGTCAAAATGATTCTTAATGTATTTTATGTTGTATAAATACACAGAACGATGTATCACATTCCAAATAAAGCCCGAATTCGTGTGATAATCATCACGTTTTTTACAAAATTTTTGTCCCAAAAAAAGTGCTTCAAAAAATAGCTAAAGACGATTCTGAATGTATTTCATGTTCTGACGAAGTATCACATTCCCAATAAAGCCCGAATTCGTGTGCTAACCATCACGTTTTTTACAAAATTTTGGTCCGAAAGAAGTTCTCCAAAAAATTGCTCAAAACAATTCTGAATGTATTTTATTATTATAAATACACAAAACGAGGTATCACGTTCCCAATAAAGCCCGAATTCGTGTGCTAACCATCACGTTTATTATAAAATTTTGGTTCGAAAAAAAGTTTCCAAAAAATTGCTCAAAACGATTCTGAATGTATTTTATGTTGTATAAATACACAGAACGATGTATCACATAGCCAATAAAGCCCGAATTCGTGTGCTAATCATCACATTTTTTACAAAATTTTGGTCCAAAAAAAGTGCCCCAAAAAATAGCTAAAGACGATTCTGAACGTATTTCATGTTCTGACGAAGTATCACATTCCCAATAAAGCCCGAATTCGTGTGCTAACGATCACGTTTTTTTCAAAATTTTGGTCCGAAAAGAAGTTCTCCAAAAAATTGTTCAAAATGATTCTAAATGTATTTCATTTGTGTAAACACACAAAACGAGGTATCACATTCCCAATAAAGCCCGAATTCGTGTGCTAACCATCACGTTTTTTTCAAAATTTTGGTCCGAAAAGAAGTTCTCCAAAAAATTGTTCAAAATGATTCTGAATGTATTTTATTTGTGTAAGCACACAAAACGAGGTATCACATTCCCAATAAAGCCCGAATTCGTGTGCTAACCATAACCATCACGTTTTTTACAAAATTTTGGTCCGAAAAAAAAGTCTCCAAAAAATTGCTCAAAACGATTCTGAATGTATTTTATGTTGTTTAAACACACAGAACGATGTATCACATTCCCAATAAAGCCCGAATTCGTGTGCTAATAATCATCACGTTTTTTACAAAATTTTGGTCCAAAAAAAGTGCCCCAAAAAATAGCTAAAGACGATTCTGAACGTATTTCATGTTCTGACGAAGTATCACATTCCCAATAAAGCCCGAATTCGTGTGCTAACGATCACGTTTTTTTCAAAATTTTGGTCCGAAAAGAAGTTCTCCAAAAAATTGTTCAAAATGATTCTGAATGTATTTTATTTGTGTAAGCACACAAAACGATGTATCACATTCCCAATAAAGCCCGAATTCGTGTGCAAATCATCACGTTTTTTACAAAATTTTGGTCCGAAAGAAAGTGCTCCAAAAAATAGCTAAAAACGATTCTGAATGTATTTCATGTTCTGACGAAGTATTACATTCCCAATAAAGCCCGAATTCGTGTGCTAACCATCACGTTTTTTACAAAATTTTGGTCCGAAAAAAAGTCCTCAAAAAATCTGTTCAAAACGATTCTGAATCTATTTTATTTGTATAAATACACAAAACGAGGTATCACATTCCCAATAAAGCCCGAATTCGTGGGCTAATCATCACGTTCTTTACAAAATTTTTGCCCCAAAAAAAGTCTCCAAAAAATTGGGCAAAATGATTCTTAATGTATTTTATGTTGTATAAATACACAGAACGATGTATCACATTCCAAATAAAGCCCGAATTCGTGTGTTAATCATCACGTTTTTTACAAAATTTTGGTCCTAAAAAAAGTGCTGCAAAAAATAGCTAAAGACGATTCTGAATGTATTTCATGTTCTGACGAAGTATCACATTCCCAATAAAGCCCGAATTCCTGTGCTAACCATCACGTTTTTTACAAAATTTCGGTCCGAAAAGAAGTTCTCCAAAAAATTGCTCAAAATAATTCTGAATGTATTTTATTTTTATAAATACCCAAAACGAGGTATCACGTTCCCAATAAAGCCCGAATTCGTGTGCAAACCATCACGTTTTTTAGAAAATTTTGTTCCCCAAAAAAAGTCTCCAAAAAATTGCTCGAAACGATTATGAATGTATTTTACGTTGTATAAATACACAGAACGATGTATCACATTCCCAATAAAGCCCGAATTTGTGTGCTAATCATTACGTTTTTTACAAAATTTTGGCCCGAAAAAAAGTCTCCAAAAAATTGGTCAAAATGATTCTTAATGTATTTTCTGTTGTATAAATACACAGAACGATGTATCACACTCCAAATAAAGC
Organism: Catharanthus roseus; assembly: GCA_028651295.1. NCBI lineage: Eukaryota > Viridiplantae > Streptophyta > Magnoliopsida > Gentianales > Apocynaceae > Catharanthus > Catharanthus roseus. The sequence continues at coordinate 20,829,042 of JAPQWS010000104.1, read as the reverse complement.
CCGAATTCGTGTGCTAATCATCACGTTTTTTACAAAATTTTGGTCCTAAAAAAAGTGCTCCAAAAAATAGCTAAAGACGATTCTGAATGTATTTCATGTTCTGACGAAGTATCACATTCTCAATAAAGCCCGAATTCCTGTGCTAACCATCACGTTTTTTACAAAATTTCGGTCCGAAAAGAAGTTCTACGAAAAATTGCTCAAAATAATTCTGAATGTATTTTATTTTTATAAATACACAAAACGAGGTATCACGTTCCCAATAAAGCCCGAATTCGTGTGCAAACCATCACGTTTTTTACAAAATTTTGTTCCCCAAAAAAAGTCTCCAAAAAATTGCTCAAAACGATTATGAATGTATTTTACGTTGTATAAATACACAGAACGATGTATCACATTCCCAATAAAGCCCGAATTTGTGTGCATCACGTTTTTTACAAAATTTTGGCCCGAAAAAAAGTCTCCAAAAAATTGGGAAAAATGATTCTTAATGTATTTTCTGTTGTATAAGTACACAGAACGATGTATCACATTCCCAATAAAGCCAGAATTCGTGTGCTAATCATCACGTTTTTAACAAAATTTTGGTCCAAAAAAAGTGCCCCAAAAAATTGCTAAAGACGATTCTGAATGTATTTCATGTACTGACGAAGTATCACATTCCCAATAAAGACCGAATTCGTGTGCTAACCATCACGTTTTTTTCAAAATTTTGGTCCGAAAAGAAGTTCTCCGAAAAATTGTTCAAAATGATTCTGAATGTATTTTATTTGTGTAAGCACACAAAACGAGGTATCACATTCCCAATAAAGCCCGAATTCGTGTGCTAACCATCACGTTTTTAACAAAATTTTGGTTCGAAAAAAGTCTCCAAAAAATTGCTCAAAACGATTCTGAATATATTTTATGTTGTATAAATACACAGAACGATGTATCACATTCCCAGTAAAGCCCGAATTCATGTGCTAATCATCACGTTTTTTACAAAATTTTGGTCCGAAAGAAAGTGCTCCAAAAATAGCTAAAAATGATTCTGAGTGTATTTCATGTTCTGACGAAGTATTACATTCCCAATAAAGCCCGAATTCGTGTGCTAACCATCACGTTTTTTACAACATTTTGGTTCGAAAAGAAGTTCTCAAAAAATCTGTTCAACACGATTCTGAATGTATTTTATTTGTGTAAACACACAAAACGAGGTATCACATTCCCAATAAAGCCCGAATTCGTGGGCTAATCATCACGTTTTTTACAAAATTTTGGCCCGAAAAAAAGTCTCCAAAAAATTGGTCAAAATGATTAAATACACAGAACGATGTATCACATTCCAAATAAAGCCCGAATTCGTGTGCTAATCATCACGTTTTTTACGGAATTTTGGTCCCAAAAAAAGTGCTCCAAAAAATAGCTAAAGACGATTCTGAATGTATTTCATGTTCTGACGAAGTATCACATTCCCAATAAAGCCCGAATTCGTGTGCTAACCATCACGTTTTTTACAAAATTTTGGTCCGAAAAGAAGTTCTCCAAAAAATTGCTCAAAACAATTCTGAATGTATTTTATTTTTATAAATACACAAAACAAGGTATCACGTTCCCAATAAAGCCCGAATTCGAGTGCTAACCATCACGTTTTTTAAAAAATTTTGGTCCCAAAAAAAGTCTCCAAAAAATTGCCTAAAACGATTCTGAATGTATTTTTTGTTGTATAAATACACAGAACGATGTATCACATTCCCAATAAAGCCCGAATTCGTGTGCTAATCATCACGTTTTTTACAAAATTTTGGTCCAAAAAAAGTGCTCCATAAAATATCTAAAAATGATTCTGAATGTATTTCATGTTCTGATGTAGTATCACAATCCCAAAAAAGCCCGAATTCGTGTGCTAACCATCACGTTTTTTCAAAATTTTGGTCCGAAAAGAATTTCTCCAAAAAATTGTTCAAAATGATTCTGAATGTATTTTATTTGCGTAAGCACACAAAACGAGGTATCACATTCCCAATAAAGCCCGAATTCGTGTGCTTACCATCACGTTTTTTACAAAATTTTGGTCCGAAAAAATGTCTACAAAAAATTGCTCAAAACGATTCTGAATGTATTTTATGTTGTATAAATACACAGAACGATGTATCACATTCCCAATAAAGCCCGAATTCGTGTGCTAATCATCACGTTTTTTACAAAATTTTGTTCCAAAAAAAATGCTCCAAAAAATAGCTAAAAACGATTCTGAATGTATTTCACGTTCTGACGTAGTATCACATTCCCAATAAAGCCCGAATTCGTGTGCTAACTGTCATGTTTTTTACAAAATTTTGGTCCGAAAAAAAGTCCCCAAAAAATTGCTCAAAATGATTCTGAATGTATTTTATGTTGTATAAATGCACAGAACGATGTATCACATTCCCAATAAAGCCCGAATTCGTGTGCTAATCATCACGTTTTTTACAAAATTTTTGTATAAAAAAAGTGCTCCAAAAAATAGCTAAAGACGATTCTGAATGTATTTCATGTTCTGACGAAGTATCACATTCCCAATAATGCCCGAATTCTTGTGCTAAACATCACGTTTTTTTCAAAATTTTTGTCTGAAAAGAAGTTCTCCAAAAAAATGTTCAAAATGATTCTGAATGTATTTTATTTGTGTAAGCACACAAAACGAGGTATCACATTCCCAATAAAGCCCGAATTCGTGTGCCAACCATCACGATTTTTACAAAATTATGGTCCGAAAAAAAGTCTACAAAAAATTGCTCAAAACGATTCTGAATGTATTTTATGTTGTATAAATACACAGCACGATGTATCACATTCCGAATAAAGCCCGAATTCGTGTGCTAATCATCACGTTTTTTACAAAATTTTGGTCCAAAAAAAGTTCCCCAAAAAATAGCTAAAAACGATTCTGAATGTATTTCATGTTCTGACGAAGTATCACATTCCCAATAAAGCCCGAATTCGTGTGCTAACCATCACGTTTTTTACAAAATTTTGGTCCGCAAAAAAGTCTCCAAAAAATTGCTCAAAATGATTCTGAATGTATTTTATGCTGTATAAATACACAGAACGATGTATCACATTCCCAATAAAGACCGAATTCGTGTGCTAATCATCACGGTTTTTACAAAATTTTGGTCCAAAAAAAGTGCTCCAAAAAATAGCTAAAAACGATTCTGAATGTATTTCATGTTCTGACGTAGTATAACATTCCCAATAAAGCCCGAATTCGTGTACAAACCATCACGTTTTTTAGAAAATTCTGGTCCGAAAAAAAGTTCTTCAAAAAAAATGCCCAAAACAATTCTGAATGTATTATATGTTGTATAAATACACAAAACGAGGTATCACATTCCCAATAAAGCCCGAATTCGTGTGCTAATCATCACGTTTTTTACAAAATTTTGGTCCCAAAAAAAGTCTCCAAAAAATTGCTCAAAACGATTCTGAATGTATTTATGTTTTATAAATACACATAACGATGTGTCACATTCCCAATAAAGCCCGAATTCGTGTGCTAATCATTAGGTTTTCTTCAAAATTTTGGTCCAAAAAAAGTGCTCCAAAAAATAGCTAAAAACGATTCTAAATGTATTTCATGTTCTGACGAAGTATCAAATTTCCAATAAAGCCCGAATTCGTGTGCTAATCATCACATTTTTTACAAAATTTTTGCCCCAAAAAAAGTCTTCAAAAAATTGATCAAAACGATTCTGAATGTATTTTATGTTGTATAAATACACAGAACGATGTATCACATTCCAAATAAGGCCCGAATTCGTGCGCTAATCATCACTTTTTTACAAAATTTTGGTCCCAAAAAAAGTGATCCAAAAAATAGCTAAAGACGATTCTGAATGTATTTCCTGTTCTGACGAAGTATCACATTCCCAATAAAGCCCGAATTCGTGTGCTAACCATCACTTTTTTTCAAAATTTTTGTCCGAAAGGAAGTTCTCCAAAAAATTGCTCAAAATGATTCTGAATGTAATTTATTTGTGTAAGCACACAAAAGGAGGTATCACATTCCCAATAAAGTCCGAATTCGTGTGCTAACCATCACGTTTTTTTCAAAATTTTGGTCCGAAAAGAATTTCTCCAAAAAATTGTTCAAAATGATTCTGACTGTATTTTATTTGTGTAAGCACACAAAAGGAGGTATCACATTCCCAATAAAGCCCGAATTCGTGGGCTAATCATCACGTTTTTTACAAAATTTTGGCCCCAAAAAAAGTCTCCAAAAAATTGGTCAAAATAATTCTTAATGTACTTTATGTTGTATAAATACACAGAACGATGTATCACATTCCAAATAAAGCCCGAATTTGTGTGCAAAAAAGTGCTCCAAAAAATAGCTAAAGACGATTCTGAATGTATTTCATGTTCTGACGAAGTATCACATTCCCAATAAAGCCCGAATTCGTGTGCTAACCATCACGTTTTTTTCAAAATTTTTGTCCGAAAAGAAATTCTCCAAAAAATTGTTCAAAATGATTCTGAATGTATTTTATTTGTGTAAGCACACACAACGAGGTATCACATTCCCAATAAAGCCCGAATTCGTGTGCTAACCATCACGTTTTTTAGAAAATTCTGGTCCGAAAAAAAGTTCTCCAAAAAATTACTCAAAACGATTCTGAATGTATTATATGTTGTATAAATACACAAAACGAGGTATCACATTCCAAATAAAGCCCGAATTCGTGTGCTAATCATCACGTTTTTTACAAAATTTTTCTCCAAAAAAAGTGCGCCAAAAAATAGCTAAAAAAGATTCTAAATGTATTTCATGTTCTGACGAAGTATCACATTCCCAATAAAGCCCAAATTCGTGGGATAATCATCACGTTTTTTACAAAATTTTGGCCCGAAAAAAAGTCTCCAAAAAGTTGGTCAAAATGATTCTTAATGTATTTTATGTTGTATAAATACACAGAACGATGTATCACATTCCAAATAAAGCCCAAATTTGTGTGCTAATCATCACGTTTTTTACAAAATTTTGGTCCCAAAAAAAGTGCTCCAAAAAATAGCTAAAGACGATTCTGAATGTATTTCATGTTCTGACGAAGTATCACATTTCCAATAAAGCCCGAATTCTTGTGCTAACCATCACGTTTTTTTCAAAATTTTGGTCCGAAAAGAAGTTCTTCAAAAAATTGTTCAAAATGATTCTGAATGTATTTTATTTGTGTAAGCCCACAAAACGAGGTATCACATTCCCAATAAAGCCCGAATTCGTGTGCTAACCATCACGTTTTTTGCAAAATTTTGGTCCGAAAAAATGTCTCCAAAAATTGCTCAAAACGATTCTGAATGTATTTTATGTTGTATAAATACACAGAACGATGTATCATATTCCCAATAAAGCCCGAATTCGTGTGCTAATCATCACGTTTTTTACAAAATTTTGGTCCAAAAAAAGTTCCCCAAAAAATAGCAAAAAACGATTCTGAATGTATTTCATGTTCTGACGAAGTATCACATTCCCAATAAAGCCCGAATTCGTGTGCTAACCATCACGTTTTTTACAAAATTTTGGTCTGAAAAATGTTCTCCAAAAAATTGTTCAAAACGATTCTGAATGTATTCTACTTGTATAAATACACAAAACGAGGTACCACATTCCCAATAAAGCCCGAATCGTGTGCTAACCATCACGTTTTTTACAAAATCTTGGTCCGAAAAAATGCTCTCCAAAAAACTGTTCAAAATGTCTCTTAATATATTTTTTTTGTAAAAATACACAGAACGAGGTATCACATTCCCAATAAAGCCCGAATTCGTGTGCTATAACCATTACGTTTTTTACAAAATTTTGGTCCAAAAAGAAGTTCTCCAAAAAATTGCTCAAAAAAATTCTGAATGTATTTTATTTTTATAAATACACAAAACGAGGTATCACGTTCCCAATAAAGCCCGAATTCGTGTGCGTCACGTTTTTTACAAAATTTTGGCCCCAAAAAAAGTCTCCAAAAAATTGCTCAAAACGATTCTGAATGTATTTTATGTTGTATAAATACACAGAACGATGTATCACATTCCCAATAAAGCCCAAATTCGTGTGCTAATCATCACGTCTTTTACAAAATTTTGGTCCGAAAGAAAGTGCTCAAAAAAATAGCTAAAAACGATTCTGAATGTATTTCATGTTCTGACGAAGTATTACATTCCCAATAAAGCCTGACTTCGTGTGCATCACGTTTTTTACAAAATTTTGTTCGAAAAAAGTTCTCAAAAAATCTGTTCAAAACGATTATGAAACTATTTTATTTGTATAAATACACAAAACGAGGTATCACATTCCCAACAAAGCCCGAATTCGTATGCTAATCATCACGTTTTTTACAAAATTTTGGTCGCAAAAAAAGTCTCAAAAAAATTACTCAAAACGGTTCTGAATGTATTATATGTTGTACAAATACATAGAACAATGTATCACATTCCTAATAAAGCACGAATTCGTGTGCTAATCATCACGTTTTTTACAAAATTTTGGTCCGAAAAAAAGCTCTCAAAAAAATTATTCAAAACGATTCTGAATGTATTTTATTTGTATAAATACACAAAACGAGGTACCACATTCCCAATAAAGCACGAATTCGTGTGCTAACCGTCACGTTTTTTACAAAATTTTGGTCCGAAGAAATGGTCTCCAAAAAATTGTTCAAAATGATTCTTAATATATTTTATTTGTATAAATACACAAAACGAGGTACCACATTCCCAATAAAGCCCGAATTCGTGTGCTAACCATCACGTTTTTTACAAAATTTTGGTCCAAAAAAAAGGTCTCCAAAAAGTTGTTCAATTTGATTCTTAATGTATTTTATTTGTACAAATACACAAAACGAGGTATCACATTCCCAATAAAGCCCGAATACGTGTGCAAACCATCACGTTTTTTAGAAAATTCTGGCCCGAAAAAAAGTTCTCCAAAAAATTGCTCAAAACAATTCTGAATGTATTATATGTTGTATAAATACAAAAAACGAAGTATTGCATTCCCAATAAAGCCCGAATTCATGTGCTAATCATCACGTTTTTTACAAAATTTTGGTCCGAAAAAAAGTCTCCAAAAATTGCTCAAAACAATTCTGAATGTATTTATGTTGTATAAATACACATAACAATGTATCACATTCCCAATAAAGCCCGAATTCGTGTGCTAATCATCAGGTTTTTTTCAAAATTTTGGTCCAAAAAAAGTGCTCCAAAAAATAGCTAAAGACGATTCCGAATGTATTTCATGTTCTGACGAAGTATCACATTCCAAATAAAGCCCGAATTCGTGTTACATCACGTTTTTTTTAAAATTTTGGTCCAAAAAGAAGTTCTCCAAAAAATTGTTCAAAATGATTCTGAATGTATTTTATTTGTGTAAGCATACAAAAGGAGGTATCACATTCCCAATAAAGCTCGAATTCGTGTGCTAACCATCACGTTTTTTACAAAATTTTTGTCCCAAAAAAAGTCTCCAAAAAATTGCTCAAAACGATTCTGAATGTATTTTATGCTGTATAAATACACAGAACGATGTATCACATTCCCAATAAAGCCCGAATTCGCATGCTAATCATCACGTTTTTTACAAAATTTTGGTCCAAAAAAAGTGCTCCAATAAATAGCTAAAAACGATTCTGAATGTATTTCATGTTCTGACGAAGTATCACATTCCCAATAAAGCCCGAATTCGTGTGCTAACCATCACGTTTTTTACAAAATTTTGGTCTGAAGAATGTTCTCCAAAAAATTGTTCAAAACGATTCTGAATGTATTCTATTTTTATAAATACACAAAATGAGGTACCACATTCCCAATAAAGCCCGAATCGTGTGCTAACCATCAGATTTTTTACAAAATTTTGGTCCCAAAAAAAGGTCTCCAAAAAATTGTTCAAAGTGATCCTGAATGTATCTTATTTGCGTAAGCACACAAAACGAGGTATCACATTCCCAATAAAGCCCGATTTCGTGTCACGTTTTTTACAAAATTTTGGTCCGAAAAAAAGTCACCAAAAAATTGCTCAAAACGATTCTGAATGTATTTTATGTTGTATAAATACCCAGAAAGACGTATCACATTCCCAATAAAGCCCGAATTCGTGTGCTAATCATCACGTTTTTTACAAAATTTTGGTCCGAAAGAAAATGTTCCAAAAAATAGCTAAAAACGATTCTGAATGTATTTCATGTTCTGACGAAGTATTACATTCCCAATAAAGCCCGAATTCGTGTGCTAACCATCACGTTTTTTACAAAATTTAGGTTCGAAAAAAAGTCCTCAAAAAATCTGTTCAAAACGATTCTGAATCTATTTTATTTGTATAAATACACAAAACGAGGTATCACATTCCCAATAAAGCCCGAATTCGTATGATAATCATCACGTTTTTTACAAAATTTTGGTCGCAAAAAAAGCCTCCAAAAAATTACTGAAAACGATTCTGAATGTATTTTATGTTGTACAAATACACAGAACAATGTATCACATTCCTAATAAAGCACGAATTCGTGTGCATTACATCACGTTTTTTTACAAAATTTTGCTCCGAAAAAAAGTGCTCCAAAAAATAGCTGAAAAAGATTCTAAATGTATTTCATGTTCTGACGAAGTATCACATTCCCAATAAAGCCCGAATTCGTGGGCTAATCATCACGTTTTTTACAAAATTTTGGCCCGAAAAAAAGTCTCAAAAAAATAGCTAAAGACGATTCTGAATGTATTTCATGTTCTGACGAAGTATCACATTCCCAATAAAGCCTGAATTCGTGTGCTAACCATCACGTTTTTTTCAAAATTTTGGTCCGAAAAGAAGTTCTCCAAAAAATTGTTCAAAATGATTCTGAATGTATTTTATTTGTGTAAGCACACAAAACGAGTTATCACATTCCCAACAAAGCCCGAATTCGTGTGTTAACCATCACGTTTTTTACAAAATTTTGGTCCGAAAAAAAGTCTCCAAAAAATTGCTCAAAACGATTCTGAATGTATTTTATGTTGTATAAATACACAGAACGATGTATCACATTCCCAATAAAGCCCGAATTTGTGTGCTAATCATCACGTTTTTTACAAAATTTTGGTTCGAAAAAAGTCTCCAAAAAATTGCTCAAAACGATTCTGAATGTATTTTATGTTGTATAAATACACAGAACGATGTATCACATTCCCAATAAAGCCCGAATTCGTGTGCTAACCACCACGTTATTTTCAAAATTTATGTCCGAAAAGAAGTTCTCCAAAAAATTGTTCAAAATGATTCTGAGTGTATTTTATTTGTTTAAGAACACAAAACGAGGTATCACATTCCCAATAAAGCCCGAATTCGTGTGCTAACCATCACGTTTTTTACAAAATTTTGGTCCGAAAAAAAGTCTCCAAAAAATTGCTCAAAACGATTCTGAATGTATTTTATGTTGTATAAATACACAAAACGATGTATTATATTCCCAATAAAGCCCGAATTCGTGTGCTAATCATCACGTTTTTTTACAAAATTTTGGTCCAAAAAAAGTGCCCCAAAAAATAGTTAAAGACGATTCTGAATGTATTTCATGTTCTGACGTAGTATCACAGTCCCAATAAAGCACAAATTCGTGTGCTAACCGTCATGTTTTTTACAAAATTTTGGTCCCAAAAAAAGCTCTCAAAAAAATTGTTCTAAACGATTCTGAATGTATTTTGTTTGTATAAATACACAAAACGAGGTACCACATTCCTAATAAAGCACGAATTCGCGTGCTAACCGTCACGTTTTTTACAAAATTTTTGTTCGAAAAAATGGTCTCTAAAAAATTGTTCATAATGATTCTTAATATATTTTATGTTGTATAAATACACAGACCGATGTATCACATTCCCAATAAAGCCCGAATTCGTGTGCTAATCATCACATTTTTTACAAAATTTTGGCCCAAAAAAAAGACTTCAGAAAATTGATCAAAACGATTCTGAATGTATTTTATGTTGTATAAATACACAGAACGATGTATCACATTCCGAATAAAGCCCGAATTCGTGTGCTAACCATCACATTTTCCACAAAATTTTGGTCCAAAAAAAGTCCTCCAAAAAATTGTTGAAAACGATTCTGAATGTATTTTATTTGTATAAATACACAAAACGAGGTACCACATTCCCAATAAAGCCCGAATTTGTGTGCTAACCATCACGTTTTTTACAAAATTTTGGTCCGAAAAAATGGTCACCAAAAAATTGTTCAAAATGATTCTTAATGTATTTTATTTGTATAAATATACAAAACCAGGTATCACATTCCCAATAAAGCCCGAATTCGTGTGCTAACCATCACGTTTTTTACAAAATTTTGGTCCGAAAAAATGGTCACCAAAAAATTGTTCAAAATGATTCTTAATGTATTTTATTTGTGTAAATATACAAAACCAGGTATCACATTCCCAATAAAGCCCGAATTCGTGTGCTAACCATCACGTTTTTTACAAAATTTTGATCCCAAAAAAAGGCCTCCAAAAAGTTGTTCAATTTGATTCTTAATGTATTTTATTTGTACAAATACACAAAACGAGGTATCACATTCCCAATAAAGCCCGAATTTGTGTGCTAACCATCACGTTTTTTACAAAATTTTGGTCCGAAAAAATGGTCACCAAAAAATTGTTCAAAATGATTCTTAATGTATTTTATTTGTATAAATATACAAAACCAGGTATCACATTCCCAATAAAGCCCGAATTCGTGTGCTAACCATCACGTTTTTTACAAAATTTTGGTCCGAAAAAATGGTCACCAAAAAATTGTTCAAAATGATTCTTAATGTATTTTATTTGTATAAATATACAAAACGAGGTATCACATTCCCAATAAAGCCCGAATTCGTGTGCTAACCATCACGTTTTTTACAAAATTTTAGTCCGAAAAAAAGTTCTCCAAAAAATTGCTCAAAACAATTCTGAATGTATTTTATTTTTATAAATACCCAAAACGAGGTATCACGTTCCCAATAAAGCCCGAATTCGTGTGCTAACCATCACGTTTTTTACAAAATTTTGGTCCAAAAAAAGTGCTCCAAAAAATAGCCAAAGACGATTCTGAATGTATTTCATGTTCTGACGAAGTTTCACATTCCCAATAAAGCCCGAATTCGTGTGCTAACCATCACGTTTTTTTCAAAATTTTGGTCCGAAAAGAAGTTCTCCAAAAAATTGTTCAAAATGATTCTGAATGTATTTTATTTGTGTAAGCAAACAAAACGAGGTATCACATTCCCAATAAAGCCCGAATTCGTGTGCTAACCATCACGTTTTTTACAAACTTTTTCGTCTGAAGAAAAGTCTCCAAAAAATTGCTCAAAACGATTCTAAAAGTATTTTATGTTGTATAAATACACAGAACGTTGTATCACATTCCCAATAAAGCCCGAATTCGTGTGCTACTCATTACGTTTTTTACAAAATTTTGGTCCAAAAAAAGTGCTCCAAAAAATAGCTAAAAACGATTCTGAATGTATTTCATGTTCTGACGAAGTATCACATTCCTAATAAAGCCCGAATTCGTGTGCTAACCATCCCGTTTTTTAAAAAATTTTGGTCTGAAAAATGTTCTCCAAAAAATTGTTCAAAACGATTCTGAATGTATTCTATTTGTATAAATACACAAAACACGACCACATTCCCAATAAAGCCCGAATCGTGTGCTAACCATCACGTTTTTTACAAAATTTTGGTCCGAAAAAAAGGTCTCCAAAAAATTGTTCAAAACGATTCTGAATGTATTTTATTTGTATAAATACACAAAACGAGGTACCACATTCCCAATAAAGCCTGAATCGTGCGCTCACCATCACGTTTTTTACAAAATTTTGGTCCCAAAAAATTGTTCAAAATGATTCTTAATGTATTTTATTTGTATAAATATACAAAACGAGGTATCACATTCCCAATAAAGCCCGAATTCGTGTGCTAACCATCACGTTTTTTACAAAATTTTAGTCCGAAAAAAGTTCTCCAAAAAAATTGCTCAAAACAATTCCGAATGTATTTTATTTTTATAAATACCCAAAACGAGGTATCACGTTCCCAATAAAGCCCGAATTCGTGTGCTAACCATCACGTTTTTTACAAAATTTTGGTCTGAAAAAAAGTCTCCAAAAAATTGCACAAAACGATTCTGAATGTATTTTATGTTGTATAAATACACAGAACGATGTATCACATTCCCAATAAAGCCCGAATTCGTGTGCTAATCATCATGTTTTTTATAAAATTTTGGTCCAAAAAAAGGTCTCCAAAAAATTGTTCAATTTGATTCTTAATGTATTTTATTTGTATAAATACACAAAACGAGGTATCACATTCCAAATAAAGCCCGATTTCGCGTGCTAACCATCACGTTTTTTAGAAAATTCTGGTCCAAAAAAAGTTCTCCAAAAAATTGCTCAAAACAATTATGAATGTATTATATGTTGTATAAATACACAAAACGAGGTATCACATTCCCAATAAAGCCCGAATTCGTGTGCTAATCATCACGTTTTTTACAAAATTTTGGTCCCAAAAAAAGTCTCCAAAAAATTGCTCAAAACGATTCTAAATGTATTTCATGTTCTGACGAAGTATCACATTCCCAATAAAGCCCGAATTCGTGTGCTAATCATCACGTTTTTTACAAAATTTTGGCCCCAAAAAAAGTCTTCAAAAAATTGATCAAAACGATTCTGAATGTATTTTATGTTGTATAAATACACAGAACATGTATCATATTCCTAATAAAGCCCGAATTCGTGTGCTAATCATCACGTTTTTTACAAAATTTTGTTCCCAAAAAAAGTGCTCCAAAAAATAGCTAAAGACGATTCTGAATGTATTTCATGTTCTGACGAAATATCACATTCCCAATAAAGCCCGAATTCGTGTGCTAACCATCACGTTTTTTACAAAATTTTAGTCCGAAAAAAGTTCTCCAAAAAATTATTCAAAATGATTCTGAATGTATTTTATTTGTGTAAGCACACAAAACGAGGTATCACATTCCCAATAAAGCCCGAATTCGTGTGTTAACATCACGTTTTTTACAAAATTTTGGTAAAAAAAAAAAGTCTCCAAAAAATTGCTCAAAACGATTCTGAATGCATTTTATGTTGTATAAATAATCAGAACGATGTATCACATTCCCAATAAAGCCCGAATTCGTTTGCTAATCATCACGTTTTTTACAAAATTTTGGTCCAAAAAAAGTGCTCCAATAAATAGCAAAAAACGATTCTGAATGTAGTTCATATTCTGACGAAGTATCACATTCCCAAAAAAGCCCGAATTCGTGTGCTAACCATCACGTTTTTTACAAAATTTTGGTCTAAAAAATGTTCTCCAAAAAATTGTTCAAAACGATTCTAAATGTATTCTATTTGTATAAATACACAAAGCGAGGTACCACATTCCCAATAAAGCCCGAATCGTGTGCTAACCATCACGTTTTTTACAAAATTTTGGTCCCAAAAAAAGGTCTCCAAAAAATTGTTCAAAATAAATAATAATGTATTTTATTTGTATAAATACACAAAACGAGGTATCACATTCCCAATAAAGCCCGAAGTCGTGTGCTAACCATCACGTTTTTTACAAAATTTTAGTCCCAAAAAAAGTTCTCCAAAAAATTGCTCAAAACAATTCTAAATGTATTTAATACACAAAACAAGGTATCACATTCCCAATAAAGCCCGAATTCGTGTGTTAATCATCACTTTTTTTACGTAATTTTGGTCAGAAAAAAGTGCTCCAAAAAATAGCTTAAAACGATTCTGAATGTATTTCATGTTCTGACGAAGTATCACATTCCCAATAAAGCCCGAATTCGTGTGCCATCACGTTTTTTACAAAATTTTGGTCCGAAAAAAAGTTATCATCACGATTTTCATAAAATTTTGGTCCGAAAAAGAGTTTTCCAAAAAATAGCTTAAAACGATTCTGAATAGTTTTCATGATATATAAATACACCCGACAAAGTTTTCTCATTCCTAAGGCCCGAATTCGTGTGCTAATCATCACGTTTTATACAAAATTTTTGCCCGAAAAGAAGTTTTCTGAAAGATTTCGTAAAACGGTTCTAAATGCTTTTCATGTTTTATAAACACACAAGAAAAAGTTTTTTCATTCCTATTAATAACCGAATTCGTGTGCTAATCATCTTAATTTTTATAGAATTTAGGCCCGAAAAAAAGTTCTCCAAAAAATTGCTTAAAACGATTCTGAATGTTTTTCACGTTGAATGAATACACCAGACAAAGTTTTCTCATTCCTATTAAGGTCCGACTTCGTGTGCTAATCATCACGTATTTTAACAAATTTAGGTCCGAAAAAAAGTTCTACAAAAAAATTGTTTTAAACGATTCTGAATATTTTTCATGTTGTATGAATACACCAGACAATGTTTTCTCATTCCTATTAAGGCCCAAATTTGTGTACTAATCATCACGATTTTCATAAAATTTTGGTCCGAAAAAAGGTTTTCCAAAAAAAAGCTTAAAACGATTCTGAATAGTTTTCATGATATATAAATACACCAGACAAAGTTTTCTCATTCCTAAGGCTCGAATTCGTGTGCTAATCATCAAATTTTATACAAAATTTTTGCCCGAAAAGAAGTTTTCTGAAAGATTTCGTAAAACGGTTCTAAATGCTTTTCATGTTGTATAAACACACAAGAAAAAGTTTTCTCATTCCTATAAGGACCGAATTCGTGTACTATAATCATCATGATTTTTACAGAATTTAGGCCCGAAAAAAAGTTCTCCAAAAAATTGCTTAAAATGATTCTGAATGCTTTTCATGTTGAATGAATACACAGACAAAGTTTTCTCATTCCTATTAAGGCCCGACTTCGTGTGCTAATCATCACGTATTTTAACAAATTTAGGTCCGAAAAAAAGTTCTACAAAAAAATCGTTTTAAACGATTCTGAATATTTTTCATGTTGTATGAATACACCAGACAATGTTTTCTCATTCCTATTAAGGCCCAAATTTGTGTACTAATCATCACAATTTTCATAAAATTTTTGACCGAAAAAAAGTTTTCCAAAAAAAAGCTTAAAACGATTCTGAATAGTTTTCATCATATATAAATACACCCGACAAAGTTTTCTCATTCCTAAGGCCCAAATTCTTGTGCTAATCATCACGTTTTATACAAAATTTTTGCGCGAAAAGAAGTTTTTTGAAAGATTTCGTAAAACATTTCCAAATGCTTTTCATGTTGTATAAATACACAAGAAAAAGTTTTCTCATTCCTATTAAGGCCCAAATTCATTTGCTAATCATGATGTCTTTTACAAAATTTGGGTTTGAAAAAAATTTCCCCAATAAATTGCCTAAAATGATTCTGAATGTTTATCGTGTTGTATGAATACACCAGACAAAGTTCTTTCATTCCTATTAAGGCCCGAATTCGTGTGCCATTCATCACGTTTTTTACAAAATTGAAGTCCAAAAAATAATCCTCCGAAAAATTGCTTAAAACAATTCTATATGTTTTCCTTTTGGTATAAATACATCGGACAATGTTTTCTTATTCCTATTAAGGCCCGAATCCGTGTGCTAATCACCACGTTTTTTTCAAAATTTAAGTCCCAAAAAAAGTTCTCCAACATATTTCTTAAAACGATTCTGAATGTTTTTATGTTGTATGAACACAGCAGACTAAGTTTTCTCATTCCTATTAAGGCTCGAATCCGTGTGCTAATTATCATGTTTTTTACAAAATTTAGGTCCCAAAAATAGTTCTCCAAAAAAGTTGTTTTAAACGATTCTGAATGTTTTGCATGTTGTATGAATACACCAGACAAAGTTTTCTCATTCCTATTAAGGCCCAAATTTGTGTACTAATCATCACGTTTTCTACACAACTTAGTTCCAAAAAAAAGTTCTCACAAAAATAGCTGAAAACGATTCTGAATGTTTTTTCATAATGTATATGTACACCACACAAAGTTTTCTCATTCCTAAAGCCCGAATTCGTGTGCTAATCATCAAGTTTTATACAAAATATTTTTCCGAAAAGAGGTTTTCTAAAAAATTGCGTAAACCGATTCTAAATGTTTTTCATGTTCTATAAATACAAAGAAAAAAGTTTTCTCATTCCTATTAAGGCCTGAATTCGTGTGCTAATCATCACGTTTTATACAAAATATTTGTCTGCAAAGAGGTTTTCTAAAATATTGCGTAAAACGATTCTAAATGTTTTTAATGTTGTATAGATACACCAGAAAAAGTTTTCTCAATCCTATTAAGGCCTGAATTCGTGTGCTAATCATCACAATTTTTAAAAAATTTAGACCCGAAAGAATGTTCTTCGAAAAATTGTTTAAAACGATTCGGAATGTTTCCATATTGTATGAATACACCAGACAAAGTTTTCTCATTCCTATTAAGGCCCGAATCCGTTTGCACATCACATTTTAACAAAATTTAAATCCGAAAAAAATTTCCCCAATAAATTTCTTAAAAGGATTCTGAATGTTTTTATGTTGTGTGAATACACCAGATGAAGTTTTCTTATTCCTATTAAGGCCGAATTCGTGTGCTAATCATCACGTTTTTTACAAAATTTAGGTCCGAAAAAAAGTTCTCCAAAAAATTTTTTTAAACAATTTTGAATGTTTTTCATGTTGTATGAATGCACCAGACAAAGTTTTCTCATTCCTGTTATGGCCCAAGTTTGTGTACTAATCATCACGTTTTTTACAAAATTTAGGTCCGAAAAAAGGTCTCCAAAAAATAGCTGAAAACGATTCTGAATGTTTTTCATGATGTATAAATACACCAGACAAAGTTTTCTCACTCCTAAAGACCGAATTCGTGCACTAATCATCACGTTTTATTCAAAATTTTTGTCCAAAAATAAGTTTTCTAAAAAATTGCGTAAAACGATTCTAAATGATTTTCATGTTTAATAAATACACCGGAAAAAGTTTTCTCATTCCTATTAAGGCCCAAATTTGCATACTAATCATCACATTTTTTACAAAATTTAAGTCCGAAAAAAAGTTCTCCAAAAAAATTTTTAAAACGATTCTGAATGTTTTTCATGTTGTATGAGTACACCAGACAATGTTTTCTCATTCTTATTAAGGCCCGAATTTGTGTACTAATCATCACGATTTTTATAAAATTTAAATCCGAAAAAAAGTTCTCCAAAAAATAGCTGAAAACGATTCTGAATTGTTTTCATGATGTATACATACACCAGACAAAGTTTTATCATTCCTAAAGCCCGAATTCGTGTACTCATCTTCACATTTTATACAAAAATTTTGTCCGCAAGGAAGTTTTCTAAAAAACTGCATAAAATGGTTCTAAATATTTTTAATGTTGTATAAGTACTTCGGAAAAAGGTTTCTCATCCATATTAAGGCCCGAATTCGTGTGCTAATCATCACGATTTTTACAAAATATAGGCTTGAAAGAAAGTTCTCCAAAAAATCGTTTAAAACGATTCTGAATGTTTTTTAAGTTGTATGAATACACCAGACAAAGTTTTCTCATTCCTTTTAAGGCCCAAATTTGTGTGCGAATCATCATGTTTTTTAAAAAAATTGAGTCCCAAAAA
Source organism: Catharanthus roseus (assembly GCA_028651295.1). Classification (NCBI taxonomy): domain Eukaryota; kingdom Viridiplantae; phylum Streptophyta; class Magnoliopsida; order Gentianales; family Apocynaceae; genus Catharanthus; species Catharanthus roseus. Next base: position 20,811,454 of record JAPQWS010000104.1, on the reverse strand, counting down.
AAGTTCTCCAATAAATTCATAAAACAATTCTGAATGTTTTTCATGTTGTATAAATACACCAGACAAAGTTTTCTCATTCCTATTAGGGCCCGAATTCATGTGCTAATCATCACATTTTTTTCAAAATTTAGGTCCAAAAAAAACTTCTCCAAAAAATAGCTTAAAACGATTCTGAATATTTTTAATAATCTATAAATACACCAGATAAGGTTTTCTCATTTCTAAGACCCGAAATCGTGTGCTAATCATCACGTTTTATACAAAATTTGTCTGAATGTTTTTCATTTTGTATAAATACACCACATAAAGTTTTCTCATTCCAATTAATACCCAAATTCGTATGCTAATCATCGCAATTTTAAAAAAATTTAGGCCCGAAAGAAAGTTCTCCAAAAAATTGCTTAAAACGATTGAATGTTTTCATTTTGTATGAATACACCACACAAAGTTTTATCATTTCCTATTAAGGCCCAAATTCGTGTGCTAATCATCACGTTTTTAAGAAAATTTGGTTCTGAAAAAAGTTCTCTAATAAATTGTCTAAAACGATTCTGAATGTTTTTAATGTTATATTAAAACACCTGACAAAGTTTTCTCATTCCTATTAAGGCCCGAATCCGTTTGCTAATCATCACGTTTTTTTCAAAATTTAGGTTCGAAAAAAATTCTCCAAAGAATAGCTTAAAACGATTCTGAATATTTTTCATGATGTATAAATACACCAGACAAGGTTTTCTCATTTTTAAGGCCTGAATTCGTGTGCTAATCATCACATTTTATACAACATTTTTGTCCCAAAAAAATTTTTCTAAAAATTGCGTAAAATGATTCTAAATGTTTTTCATGTTGTATAAATACACCAGACAAAGTTTTCTCATTCCTATTAAGACCCGAATTCGTGTGCTAATCATCCCGATTTTTACAAAATTTAGGCCCAAAAGAAAATTCTCCAAAAAAATTGCTTATAACGATTGAATGTTTTCATTTTGTATAAATACACCAGACAAAGTTTTTTCATTCCTATTAATGCCAAATTCGTGTGCTAATCATCACTTTTGTAAGAAAATTTGGGTCCGAAAAAAGTTCTCCAATAAATTACCTAAAACGATTCTGAATGTTTTTAATGTTGTATTAAAACACCAGACAAAGTTTTCTCATTCCTATTAAGGCCCGAATACGTGTGCTAATATCATTACGTTTTTTACAAAATTTAGGTCCGAAAAGAAGCTCTCAGAAAAATTGCTTAAAAAGATTTTGAATGTTTTTCATGTTATATAAATACACCAGAAAATAGTTTCACGTGTCCATCAAGTCCGAATTCGTGTGCTAATCATCACGTTTTTTAAAAAATTATGTCGAAAAAATAATCCTCTGAAAAATTGCTTAAAGCAATTCTTTATGTTTTCCATTTGGTATAAATACACCAGACAATGTTTTCTCATTTCTATTAAGGTCCGAACTCGTGTGCTAATCATTACGTTTTATACAATTTTTGTCCGGAAAGAAGTTTTCTAAAAAATTGCATACGATAATAAATGTTTTTCATTTTATATAAATATACCAGAAAAAGTTTTCACATTCCTATTAAGGCCCGAATTCGTGTGCTAATCATCACGATTTTTGCAAAATTTAGGCCGAAAAAATGTTCTCCAAAAAATTGCTTAAAACGATTCGGAATGTTTTTCATGTAGTATGAATACACCAGACAGAGTTTTCTCATTCCTATTAAGGCCCAAATTCGTGTGCTAATCATCACGTTTTTTAAGAAATTTGGATCCGAAAAAAGTTCTCCAATAAATTGCCTAAAACGATTCTGAATGTTTTTAATGTTGTATTAAAACACCAGACAAAGTTTTCTCATTCCTATTAAGGCCCGAATTCATTTGCTAATCATCCCCTTTTTTTTCAAAATTTATGTCCGAAAGAAACTTTCTCCAAAAAATTATTTTAAACGATTCTGAATGTTTTTCATATTGTATGAATACACCAGACAAAGTCTTCTCATTCCTATTAAGGCCCAAATTTGTGTACTGTCATCACGTGTTTCACAAAATTCAAGTCCGAAAAAAAGTTCTCCAAAAAATACCTGAAAACGATTCTGGATGTTTTTTAATGATCTATAAATATATCTGACAAAGTTTTCTCATTTCTAAGGCCCGAATTCATGTGCTAATCATCACGTTTTATATAAAAATTTTGTCATGAAAGAAGTTTTCTAAAAAATTGCGTAAAACGATTCTTAATGTTTTTCATGTTGTATAAATACACTGGAAAAAGTTTTCTCATTCCTATTAAGGCCCGAATTCGTGTGCTAATCATCACAATTTTTACAAAATTTACGCCCGAAAGAAAGTTCTCCAAAAAATTGCTTAAAACGATTCTGAATGTTTTTCATGTTGTATAAATACACCAGACAAAGTTTCACGTTCCCATCAAAGTCCTAATTCTTGTGCTAATCATCATGTTTTTAAAAAAATTAAGTCCAAAAAATAATCTTCCAAAAAATTGCTTAAAACAATTATGTATGTTTTCCATTTGGTATATAAATACACCAAACAATTTTTTCTCATTCCCATTAAGGCCGGAATTCGTGTGCTAATTATTTTTGTCTGAAAAGAAGCTTTTTAAAAACTTGCATAAAACGATTTTAAATGTTTTTCATTTGTATAAATACACCAGACAAAGTTTTCTCATTCCTATTAAGGTCCAAATTCATGTGCTAATCAACACGTTTTTTACAAAATTTAGGTCCGAAAAAAAGTTCTTCAAAAAATTGTTTTAAACGATTCTGAATGTTTTTCTTGTTGTATGAATACACCAGACAAAGTCAAATTTGTGTGCTAATTATCACGTTTTTTACAAAATTTAGGTCTGAAAAAAAGTTCTCAAAAAAATAGTTGAAAACGATTCTGAATGTTTTTTATGATGTATAAATATACCAGACAAAGTTTTCTCATTTCTAAGACCCGAATTCGTATGATAAACATCACGTTTTATAAAAAAGTTTTTGTCCGAAAAGAAGTTTTCTAAAAAATTACATAAGACGATTCTAAATATTTTTTATATTGTATAAATACACCGAAAAATGTTTTCTCATTCCTATTAAGGTCCGAATTCGTGTACTAATAATCATCACGTTTTTTATAAAATTTTGGTCCGAAAAAAAGTTCTCCAAAAAATTATTTAAAACGATTCTAAATGTTTTTCATATTGTATGAATACACCAGAAAAAGTTTTCTCATTCTTAATAAGACCCGAATTCGTGTGCTAATCATCACGTTTTTTTACAAATTTAGGTCCAAAAAAGAGTTTTCAAAAAAATTGTTTAAAACGATTTTGAAATATTTTTCATGTTGTCAAAGTACGCCAAACAAATTCACGTTCCTATCAAAGTCCGAATTCGTGTGATAATTATCACGTTTTCTAAAAAATTATGTACAAAAAATAATCCTCCAAAAAATTGCTCAAAACAATTCTGTATGTTTTTCATGTTATATAAATACACAAGACAAAGTTTTCTCATTACTATAAAGGCCCGAATTCCTGTTTTCTCATTACAAAATTTAGGTCCGAAAAAAAGTTCTCCAAAAAATTGCTTAAAACGATTCTGAATGTTTTTCATGTTGTGTAAATGTACCAGACAAAGTTTTTTCATTCCTATTAAGACCCGAATTCGTGTGCTCAAAATAATTCTGTATGTTTCTCATATTTTAAAAATAATCGCAAAAAGTTTAACTCTTCCTTTGAAGACCGAATCTGTGAGTTAATCCATTGCGTTTTTTACAAAATTTGTCCGTAAAATAATTCTCTATAAAATTGCTCAAAATGATTCACTATGTTTCTCATGTTGTAAAGATACTTCGTACAACGTTTCTCTTACATGTTGAAGCCCGAATTCGTGTGTTAATCATCACGTTTTTTAAAAAATTTAGATCCGAAAAATAGTCCTCCGTAAAATGGCTCAAAACGATTCTGTATGATTTCTCATGTTATATAGATACATCGTCACAATGTTTCACTTGTCTGTAGAAGACTGAATATGTATGCTAATTATCACTTTTTTTCAAAGTTTAGATCCCCAAAAAAGTTTCTCAAAAAACTATTCAAACGATTTTGTATGTTTCTTATTACATAAAGATACATCGCACAAGGTTTGAGTTGCCCGTTGAAGCCCGAATTCATGTTCTAATTATCACATTTCTCACAAAATTAAGGTCTGAAAATAATTATCCTTAAAATTGCTCAAAACGATTCTGTACGTTTGTAGTGTTGTAAAGATACATCGCATAATGTTTTAATTTTCCGTTAAAGCCCGATATCGTGTGCTAATCATCATGTTTTTCACAAAATTTGGGTCCGAAAAAGTTCTGCACAAAATTGCTTAAAACGATTCTGATCGTTTTTTTTTTCGGTTGTATAAATACAACAGACAAAGTATCACATTCCAATTATAGCCCGAATTCGTGTTCTAATTATCATGTTTTTACAAAATTAAGGTCCGAAAATAGTTATCCTTATAATTGTAAAAAATGATTGTGTATGTTTTTCATGTTGTATAGATACATCGGACAAAGTTTCAATTGTCCCATGAACGCAAAATGTTTGAGTTAATCATTACATTTTAAAAAAAAATTATATCCCAAAAATAGTTTTATGTAAAATTGCTCAAAATGATTCACTATGTTTCTCATGTTGTAAAGATACTCGCACAATGTTCCTCTTGCTTGTTGAAGCCCAAATTCATGCGCTAATCATGTTTTTCACAAAATTTAGGTCCGAAAAATATTACTCCATAAAATTGTTAAAAACAATTTTGTATGTTTTTCATATTGTATAGATATATGGCACATTGTTTCACTTATCTGTAAAAGGCCGAATCTGTATGCTAATTATCACTTTTTAAAAAAAATTTAAATCCCAAAAAAAAATTTCATAAAATTGCTCAAAACGATTCAAAATGTTTCTCATTTCGTAAAGATACGTTGCACAAGATTTGACTTGCCCGTTGAAGCCCGAATTCGTATGCTAATTATCATATTTTTACAAAATTAAGATTCGCAAAATAGTTATCCTTAAAATTGCTAAAAAATGATTCTGTATATCTTTCAGATTGTATAAATACATTAGACAAAGTTTCACTTTCCCGTTATATCCCAAATTCATGTGCTAATTATCACGTTTTTTAAAAAATTTTGGTCCAAAAAATAATCCTCCATAAAATTGCTCAAAATAATTCTGTATATAGATTAAGAATCTTAAATACAAAGACAAAATGTTTACTGCAAGGCCCTTTTTACCTTTCATAAATGAGTTCTTCATAAATGAGAAAGGAGATAAATAGTGAGAGTGAAATAAATTTATAGAAAGAAAAGTAAAGAAATAAAATATTCAATAAATGCTTATTAAAAGTTGTAAAACTCTTTATACTCTTGATCATCCTCAATGAGCCTAAAATCGATTATATTTTTTACCGGAGGAAGTATATTATATAACAAATTCAACAAAACTAATAAATGCTGAAGTAATATAATCACCAAAAGAGTGTTGGAAACAACAAAAAAGAGGCCATCATTCGTTTATTTTAGAATGTCAAGAACTACATTAGAGAATGATACAGCAGAATACAGTTTCTCTATACAAATCAATTAAAGGATGGAAGAAAGATTTAACAATGAAAAGAAGTGGAATAAAATTATATGCAAAGACAAAATGATACAAACAAGAACTGTATTTGGTCTATTCTTTGAAGGCAACTATGCTCTCTCTCTCTCTCATTGGTGAATCAAACTAAAGGTCCAAAAGATAGATATAACTACTGTAAACACATCTATTAACTCCATAAAGTGTTGCTCATGAACTAAAGGAGAAGAAGCCATCCATCCTACATTGATGCCAAGAGATCTCTCATTTCTGCAACTGATGGAATAGTCTCCGAAGGGTAAATCTTAGCAACGAGTTGTGCAAAACTGTCGTATTTGTCAAGGAACTCCTTCTGCAAACGCAAATGTAAAAGAGTTAAATGGTAAAGGGTTCTAGATAAGGCGAAAAGGTCTATCTGATGCATAACAGAGAATTATCTCCAATAGGTCAAAAGAGAACAATCATAGTCCTCTTTGTGCCAACGGGGCAGCTGGAGGGAATTTGAAAGGAAGTAGACCACCAATTCTATGACTGTTGTCTACTAGCCTGAACCACAAGCATTACAAGTTATTGAATCTAATCAGAAATCCTGAAGGCTCAGAACATGCATTCTCTGGTTCTCCTGCTACATGTATGCTCATCTATTTTAGTCTCTTTTCTTTGGAAGTTGTTAGTTTATTTTGCATCATTATTGTGTTCTAGAGGTACATCTATACTTACGGAAAAAAAGAAAAGTTTCACCAGAAGGTTGTTTTTGAACCCTATTACTCCCCTATCCAAGATTGAATGTGCACTTTTCTGTTTAAATTGCATAGAAATCCAATTTTGGATAGAGGGAGTATTTCTCTAAGATTGACTTTTTTGCCTCTTCTGTTCTAATGTCTAACTCTTGTTGATATACAGTCATAACCTGTAAATGCAAATTTTCTTTTGCCATAATTAATATACAGTAAAAAATTGGGAACTTAAGATATAAAATACCTTGCATTTATCCCATAATGAAGGCAGCAACTCCTCCGAAGTCAAGTTCTTTTGCAACTTTTTATACATTGCACCAATGGACTTATCAACCTATACAGAAAACATGCTTCATGTAAGTGAAACTGAAATTTAAACAACGTATTCCTAAGATTTGTTCAACAGACTTACCCCAGACAAGCTGGCTTTCACCACCTTCCGGAGATCCATTTTTGACAATCCAAGCTGGAAGGGAATCTAAAATAGCAGATAGCATTAAATCATAAGCCTTGGTAGTAGATGATATAAAAAGATCTCAAAGCATCTCAGAGATGCCTTTTTTAACTTTATATTTTTACTCATAATGGCAAAAGGTATTCTTTCTAATTCACTCAGGAACAAACTCATCCTATCAAAAAACTTATAGATTATATGCATTTTTGCAGTTCATCTGAAGGAATTAAAACCACAGAGGCCACAACAAATTCAGAGAAACAGACCCTAAAAAGGTTTAGGCCATATAGGCGACTATAGGAGACACACAACATTCAGCAGTAATCATCAACTACATGTGAACTCAAGGGAAGAATAAGAACACGCATATAGTCTACTCCACCGCGCCCCTCCCTTTCCCTTTCCCTTTCCCACCTTTGATAGATGTCCAAGGAAAGATAGAAAGGGAAGGTGGTCTTCTCCCAATTGAAGATACGCAAGGCACCAAGTAAAAGGGATTCTTTGATTTTCTCAGTAACTAACCTCTTCTGGTGTAATTGTGTACATTAAGTCCTCAATTCTTCGAGCAAATTGGAACAATCTCTCAAATTGCTGCAACAAGACTCATCCAAATTATTTCAGCCGCATATTTTTAATCTTCAAAATTGCATCAAAAGGAGAGAATAGAATAGGGAATCTATGAAATTAGAAGTTGGATTACTCACATAGTATATGATAGTACTTATAAAGCGTGTGCAAGCTTGCTCATATGATTCACTGGCTTGGTGGTAAAATTTGGCTAAAGTCGGGACAACATTTGCCAGGTCATATAGACTGCAGGGAAGTGGTTTCAGTCGAAATGTAAAATTTACTGCTAATTTTGAAAGAAAAGTACTGCTTTACGCGTCTGCTTTTTGCAGGAGGTATATATGTGAGATACCTATTTTGAAATGCAGCATAGTTTTCCAGAAGCAATATATCAGAATACTTTGGGTCTGCCTGAGCAATTTTATCCAAAGTCACAAACATTATTGTCACCTGTTAAGCCATTTTCCAAGTAGCTATCAATAACTCATGCTACAGAAGTATAAAGGAAAAAGGGAGATATTATGAAAAGTATAATTATGAAAAATGTGATATGAATTTATAAGAGCTTAAAATATCTAAAATGACCAAAAAGGGAAGAAAGCAAGATGGAGAAAGTGCCAATCGGAGTCTCATGCCAGTGTCATTTTCTACTTGTGACTAATTTGGGATGATGAAAGGCCAACACCATCATATTATTTGGTGTTCGACATCCCTCAATAACTTGTCTCAGCATCTTCTAATTATTTTGCAATCAAAGTGATGGCAAAACATGAGAAACAATATTGTGTTGGAAGGCTCACAAATTTCATGTATGCTTGATCAACCAAATCCCTGGATTGCCCTTGGATGTACTGTTCCATACGAGTTGCAAGAGTGGCAAACCTGTAGTAAATCAATATTAACTTCTTATGAAATGCATTATAACAAACTTTCTAGCACCATACATGCAAAAACTTAAACTAGAATCTGCATACTCCGAATTCTCAGAGTTGGTGTTAAGAAGAATTCATGGAGGACAAATTCCTGGATAAGAGTGAACTCCAATATAACAGTTGTAGATTTGAGCAAACATTTACACGAAAAACGTGTTTAACTAAAACGCTAAGGGCAACAATTCATCCTTACATTTGCGAATGCAGACTTATAAGAACATCATGAATGAGATATAGAGCATATATGTAGCAGACTTTTAGTACATAGAACCCACATCATTGGAGAATACAAGTTTTTCTCAATCTAAATTATGAGCATGACTCTCCAAGAAATATAAATCAACCTGAAGTCTAACCATAAAGAAGATCAGTTTAGTGCAAGAATATTTAAGCAATCCATCAAAATCATTAGGAAATGAAATCTTGAAAATTTTAATGAAGCACGACCTCACAGTCCAGCCTACCTCGGTATATATGACAAGACTCCCATCTGCCGAACATTTCTCTCGTTTCTTTCGATCTGGTGACAAGCCTCCTCAACAAACTACAACATATTTTACAAAATAAGTAGGTCAAAATCACACCTAAAGATTGACAAGGTACAGGTTCAAAGATAGAGGCCTGGACTTACACGTCCAAACTGCATAGATATCCTAGATTCCAGATCATCCAATAGCAGGCGTACGAAACCTGCTGCATCAGCTTTTTGACCAGAAATATATTTTTCTGTGATTCCATGCATAGATATGCAGCGCAGAGGATCAATCTTATAAGCCCAGTCCACAACAGCGTAAAAGTCTTCCTAAAGATTCAACACACAAAGAGATAATTTTTAGGTAAATGGTACAAAGCAACACCAATAAAAGAACCTTAACTTGCCTAGTTAATGCCTTAAATGTATTTTATATTGCAGCTAAACATTCATGTGAAAAACACTTTAAAGTATAAACAGTGCTTCAAATCCAATAATCTGTCAATAACTTGCAAGTGAATGTATAGAAGTTCAGCAATTGGGTAGTAACAGATAGAACAATATGAATCATAAAATTACTTGTATCCCATCCAACAGATCACGAAGTGATTCATTTAATGCTTCCAGCTCTCCAGTACTCCTAACTGCATAGGAACAAAAATAGCTTTAGACTTCAAAATAGCTAATCGGGATGAACAGGCCGAATTGGACGACATACCTGCTTTGTTGTCATTTTCATCAATGTCCATTATGCCTAAATCATCATCATTGGCATCATCATCATCAGCTGACCCACCTTTATTGCCATTTGCACCTCCTGGTGGGACAAGTGCAGGAACTTCAAAGCACATGAAGTGTGCAAAAAAGGAACTCTGCAGTTGGAGCGCTGAATAAGTTTGAGAACGAAGAAGACATACAATCACAGTTTGAAAGAGTCAAGAATGAATGTAATAGAGCACCAACCTCATCCACAAGGAGAGGGATGAATATAGTTAGCATCTTAGCATATGCTTCAGAAACTGTTGAGGTGTCCGCATTACTGACATTTTGGGCGGCACCTGCTGCACCTTCAAGCCACACTGTTGGATTTCTTGATGCTTTAGTACTAGCACGGAGCTCATTAGCAAATTCACGAGCCTGTAAAGGAAATAAGAATTTTGGATTTTGCAATTTAAAGATCTCCTAAAAGTTTATATATGATATATTCACATAGTGAAACTTGATAACCCATGGGACAATAATAGAGAGAAGGAATTACAAGATACATGCAAAAGAGGAATCATCTTCTTACCTCACGGCGTAATAGTAAATTAAGGGAGCTACAGTATGCTTTCCTGAGGGAACCAAGGCAATTTTTGTCAAGACTCTGCAAGGCAGAACAATGAAGAATAAACTAAAATTAGTAAAAGAATTTCTTTTAAAACCACCACCATGAACAAATCATTATTTACACCTTTAGATGCTGCAGAAGGCGAGCATATGTCCTACACTTGTAACGCAAGTCAGCATGATCAGGCCTTTTCAACTGTCCCCGCTGTTTAATCAAAGTTGAGGAACAGAATTAGGATTCTCATGCAAAACTAATTAACATCAACTGGAAAAGAACATCCCCTCATAGTACCTGAGAGAAGTAACTTTTATCACTTATCATGAAATCCACCAAACTAGCAAAATAGTTTCTCAAGAAATCAGATGCTCTCCGAACAAACGTTGTCTTCAACTTTTCAAGTTCTGCTCGCTTTTCTCTTACCTGTTCAAGAATGTGAACCATAAACTTCATGAGACAATTAGATCTACTGTGTATTTTCAACCTCCTCTACATTCACCGTAAAATAAAAATCCATTTAACACTGCTGCTCAATTATAATAGGATCAAATGCACTTCTTTGTGATAGCAAACACTCAAATTAGCTATGTGATTAACTAAGAACCCAGTCTTCTCCATATTTTCTTTTTTCCCTTTCTTTTTAAAGCACAACCACATGGGTTGTAGTCATAATCCAGGGTATTACTGTTACAAAGCTATTTTCGCAACGTACGTGACATTAACATTCAATGACCCAAATCATTTCATATTTGTTATACATGATCTCTTTCATTCCTTTGCAAATTCCAGAATTAGTCCCTTTTCATTCAATCTCTTTGCAATGTCTTCGTGTCCGTGCTAACCCAATCCCCCCTGGCACACTTAACGACAACTGATTAGGAGGAATAGCGCTAGCAAGGGCCGAAGCTCTGCTTTGGAAAACCATGGCTTTATTTAGATTGGCTTTTATTTAAAAGGAGTGTGTTTTTTTTTCCTTCTTGAAATTTGTGAAAGTTAGATAGTTTCGAGAGAAGATGTGGGACCTAGTGTGTGAAAAATTAAGAATACTTTGGATTGAAAACCAATCCAAATAAATCCCATATCACTTAATTGAGTGGAGAATAACTAGAATAACCATTACAATACGCATCATGCTCCACATTTCAGTGATTAACAATATTTACTAAGCAGTTGCAAGAGTGTGTGAAACAGTTTACATACAGAGCGCATATTTGCATAGATGGGATCCAAGTTAGGCACTTCAAGGCTGCGTAAAGCATTGGCTAGCCATTCACAGGCTTCAATATTTTGAAGCATTCGGGCCTCATCAAATGAACCACCTGATAGACATGCTGCATGCTATACCAAAAAGGAACAATATCAATAGAAAAATCATATCACAATACAAAATGAAAAAAAATACATAAAAACATAGTACATGAAAGTTACCAAAACCTAATACAAAGGGCAGTACCTCAGAAGGGATACGTAATCTCTCAAGAAGCTTATCAAGCTCCTCAATTAGAGATTTATTGTTCACAGAATGCATCTCCAGCTTGTTATTGCGAGTCTCTATCTGCAAATGACCAGAAAACATGGTACAGTAACAAAAGGTATCATTCATCAACATTAGAACATATTAACTTTGTGCACAATCACAATATACAACTGAAAGTGAACATTGAAAATTATGGTTTGGGAGAATTTCTACTCAGATAAAATTAACCATTCTCACTCACATCTCTCAATAAGTGACCAACATACGTAATAAGATGAAAAATCAACCCTAAACCAACACAACTAGGTTACTAAATGACTACACGTAAAAGATAAATCAACAAAAAAATACAAAGAGCAATTAAGCAGATATTCACCATAGGAAAACATATTCAAGAAACTAAGAAGAGAGGATAAAAGAAGGGCTCGCTGAGACACGAGATAAGCATCTCAAGGTCACAACCAAATATTGAAAAGATACGCACCGATTCAATGTCCTCCCTCATATGTCTGAGTTTAACGTTAAAAATTCCCAACCACTCATCCATGTCCTCAACGCAATTAGTGGCTGACTCAAGACCTTGTAATACCTGCATCACCAAACACAAATATTGGAGGACTCATACAGTAGTTATTGATAAGTTTGTTTCCCCCTTCTACCATAAGTATAAGGGAACCATTTCCCAGAAACCACACTTTGTAGCTTTAAGGATTGCATGCACTGGATGGTAATAGGATGAATTTACTTCAGATGCCTAATTCAGGCATAGCAACCTTCATTGTAATGTTGAGTGCAAACTGGAAGTTACAAATGCTAAACAAGAAAAGATCAAATCTCTCTGTCCCTCTTCCCTCTTTTGGGTTTTAATGAAAAACTACATAAGGAAATATGTACCGGAATATGTTTATTTGTTTAAATATACAGTCATAACACAAAACTCATACTTGAGGAAAGATTACCATGCAACAATATTGGAATGGAACAAAATGCAGACACCAGAAAGTGTAAGTAGTTGCTGCTATATCCATAGGCTAACTAACTCATGGAAAAGAAATTCAATGGAAGATAACCTCATCTACTAAAGGCTCATTTTCCAAAATAGCATGCACATTTGCTGCTTCCAAAGCTTGCAGCTCTCGCTTTAGCCTCTCAGAAAATGCCTCTGCTTCACCAATACCCATGACATAGCTGCGAATAATGTGTCCATTTAGAAATGAAGACTGTTTAGTAAGATGGTAAGAAACATTTTAACTAGCAGCAAGTACAGGAAATTGTCAATGTAGCTCGCACATTAATAATTTAAGTCCAAGAGAGTTCCAGTAATATACCAAGGAAGAATCCAAAATGTCAACAATGAGCCATTAACAAATAAATCAGAAGAACTAATCCCAACTGGCATCAACACCTACGGAAAGATAAACTAGAAAATAATTCTCTTGATGCTTGTCACCTAGTAGCCCAAAAAGTCAATGCATTATATTGATCAGATAAGTTATTTTCTTCTTCTCTTTAATTCTTATAAGAGGTTAACTGTCTGCAATTTACATTTAGGACATAACTTACAGAAAGGGGCAAGAAATTGATTGTTAAACAAGACATTATCAGTTTTTAAGTATAACACACTAAGAAATGTAAGAGAAAACTGATTTGACACAGGAGATATTATTACATACGTGCCTAAAAGAGCCTCCATATCCTCCTCCTCTGCTTGAGAAACAAGTTCTCTCTCAACAGTAACTTTCATATCACCTTCAGCTACGACAGTCTCAACAGGTCCATCTTCAACATTCACTCTCTGCTTAGTTATAGTGGGTGTGTTTTCCTGCATGTAATCAACAGATACAAACATAAAGTTGAAAATCTCATGCCCAGGAAACTAATACAGAGTAACCTAGAAACCAAAAAAAAAAAAAAACCAAAAAGCCAATCCTCTTTCTCTCTCTTTCTCAATGCAAATATTTCTCTCTCTCAGTGCAAAATGGACACCGAATTCTTAGAGGATCGCACTTAAGATCAAGATATAGTTTAACATATTGGTGTGGGATACGATCTATTTGGTTCATTAATTGGTGTTGCTAAAGAAAATATTATCTTTAAACAAAGCGTATTTGCTTTGCGAACTATTTCACCATAGACATCTCTTCTCAATTTTATCGGACAAATGTGTTCAATTTAGTCTTTAAGAGTGTGTTATAAGAGATGGATCACAAAGAGAAGCAAGATAAAAAATATATATTAAGGTCCTAAAGCAGAAAAAGATAAAAAATATATACTAAGGTACTAAAAATATAAGCCAAACAAGTGCCTATCCAAGTAAAGGACACACAACAAAGCTTTTCATGAACAAACTTCAGATGGACTACAGGAGAGGAACAAGAAAACAGAAGACAGGCCTAAGTTTCTTCTGGGGCACAAAGACATTCACCACACCTTAGCCCAAAGAGCCATCTCCACCACGTCTATGCCAACAACTTTAGGAAGACGACCCAAGACATCTTTGCAGATGTTTAAGATGCACATGAGAAGCCGATTCCTACACAAATAAACATGTTAAGGACAAAACCAAACACTACAATTACGAATAAAATAGTACTTGAGAAATGAACACTTCATGACGTACCTATCATCAACATTACGCATGGTCCACTGTGGTGGACTAACTGTCTGACTCCTAAGATTATCAAAACCCTAAATGAAGAAGATCAACCCATATAAGTCTAGAACTGTTTTTAGTACAAAAAGCACTTCAAAACAAACTAATGTTAAAAGAAATCATGTACTATCCAAGTAATGAGGAATACCAGCATAAATGTACATCCACTTGGATCATTTGTTACAACCTCCACCTTCGAAAGATGCTTCAGCTTGTACAGTTTGGCCGGCTACAGATTTAACACATTTGTTATCAGCTAAAAATCTTAGACTTAACCAGAAATATAAACCAACATTTTGACTTATGGTTATCTTCTTTAATGGCTGGAGATTTATTCAATGTTTACAATCTTACCACTGATGAGTTGGGTATAAGGACCTCATGAAGTCCTTATTCCCCAGAGAGCTAGAAATGTGAAGGTCATGACCAGACTTGTATTGCATATAAACGCAATTGAGAAATCAGATGAATTATATTATCGGGTTCCATTCCTGAAACAGATAGCTTTAGTTGGCTTCCCAATTTTCCAATACTTCACCTAGGTAAAGGTGAACTCAGATATGTTGGTACTCATAGTTCGATGAGATTGGAGCAGTTTCCTCGTGTTGGTTTTCAGGAGGTTTTTAGAAGGCATTTGAAATGTATACAAAACTTCAAAACTGTTTCCACAATTAAAACGTAAAATAATATTTCTCCAGCTGGAGCTTCTGCACTACAATTCTCGGGATGGAATCAGGGAAAAAGAGAAAGAAAGAAAATAAGAAGAAAAATAACACCACCTCAAGAACTCCTCCATTGGAATATTTTAAGACCCGGAGAAATGCTTTAGTTCGCTGAGCTTTTGATTTTGCTGCGGGAAAAATCAGATACTGTAATGAGACACGCTGTGCATATCGACAAAATTGAGAACAAGAATTCTCGTATAGAATTGACATCAAATGTACCATACAGATCATATAACTTAGACAACCTTCATAATGCATGGATTAACTTTAAAGGCATTTGGAAGAACATTAGAAACTAAACAGGGGGGAGGGAACCATGTTGGTGAGCACAGGAAAAAAACTTCCTT
The DNA here is from genome assembly GCA_028651295.1 of Catharanthus roseus. Taxonomy (NCBI): domain Eukaryota; kingdom Viridiplantae; phylum Streptophyta; class Magnoliopsida; order Gentianales; family Apocynaceae; genus Catharanthus; species Catharanthus roseus. The sequence goes on along the minus strand of JAPQWS010000104.1, from coordinate 20,796,123 downwards.
TCTCCACGTTCCATTAATCAATCTTCAAAGAAATGACAATTTGCATTAAATCGTGAATTATTTCTTCTAAATTGTTATGCAATTGCTTGGAACATGAGATAAACATCATAATTTCATCATCAATCTTTGTTTGAAAAGAACAATTTCAGTTTATCCTCACTTCCTACTTGAATAACATAAAGGCTAGCACTTACAGTGTGACAACTCATAGCACATTTTATGGAAAAGGGCATTCCTAAACTATAGCTATATTACTAGCTTCAAATTCTCACTATGTGTATCTGATATACAAGGGCAATATGACAGAGGCATCAAACGTCATTTCAGTCATAGGAATATGAATGGTAAAAGTATTCCCAACTCCCAAGACATACATGGCCTGATCTTAGCACTTACTGTGCTTCTCAATTGCTCAGAAGCTGCACCAACATAGCCATTGCTCTCTGAGCAGAAGTCACTCATGTTAGGAAAGAACATTCTTTGCTACGTGTGCAGCGTCTTTGTTATTGTGGCAAACTAACATTATGTTAATGCAAAAGTCACAGATTATATTTCATCTTTCATCAGAGCCTTATTCTTCAATCCAATACACAGGCTCGACCACAACCCAAACTTCTAAACCACTCTCCATTATGCTCGTTCACAAAATTTTCAAACAAACAGCAGCCCCTTAAAATTCTTAATCACATAATAAAAATATCAGCGGCTAGAAACCTTCAATCAAGATGAAGCTGATATTTATTAGTTTACTATCAGTACATCCTTCAGATGCCAACCACAGAAAGAACCAGTCTTCAAGTTAGCGTTTGCTCTATTCCCTAAACCCCTAAACATAATCCTTATTATCACAAAAAGTAGACAAATCCAGAAAGCATAATTCAAGCAGCTCCGAAATTTCTACATTTTTAGAATTAAACGAGAGACATCAAAAAGCAAAATGCAACAGTAGCAATTACGGACATACTGGAAATGGCAAGAACTCTAGGTTTGGCCATCTGCCCCCGGCCCAATTTTCCCTTGCCCCAGGTCCCATGGCTCTTAGCCACTCGGATCGACATTACAACCTTCTGTCTGGTGCTTTCGATGGCCGCTTCGCAAGCCCGCCGGAGCTCCTCATCATCCGCGCTCGATTTCGCCATATTTGCAAGGAATTCACCTTGCGTTCGTCTGAAATATCAGTTTCCTTCAATACCTAGGTGAAACACCAGGAAAGATCAAATGCAAATGCGCAGAAAATTCTAAACAACTTTTCAACTACAATGGAAATTGGAACGTTCGCCCGTTTAGCCAGCTAAAACGGGTCGGATAAACTGCTATTTATTTTATTTATTTATTTATTTAATATAGAAGCTTTTTCCTCTTGTGTTTTTTTTTTTTTTTTTTTGGGTAAGTATTTCCTCTTTTTTTTACTTATTACTATTGTTTTCTTTAAGGGATTCTTTCTTGCCAATATTTTTAAAGAATTGTTGATTATTAATAATATTATAATTATTAAAAATTTTAACCTTGGACCCTATTTCTAAATACTACTATTAAATAATGAATTCCGATAATATATATTATTTTGCCATTTTTTCTTTCTCCTCAAATTTTATGAGTATTATACTCATACGTACTCAAAATATATACGCATTTATATAGAAATTTTGTAAATGAAACACATATTAACACTAAAAATATTACTATGGTGCAAGTTTTCACGATTTAAAAATTTATGATGCATCTCTAACAATTTTAGTCCGATTGCGATCATTTTTTGTTAATTACACGCTAAGGTAGTGTAAGTATACATTCTTCCGAATCAAGAAAGAATAGAAAAATATAAAGACAAAACAATACTCTATCTATTGTCTCGTATGATATTTTCTTTTATTATACTTGATCAAGCCGAGATTTTAATTTTAGCCGGGTATCGTCTGCGATCGATTGGGGAACTTCAAGTGCAGCTTTATATGATAAGTGGAGTTTTTGCTATCTGTCTGGGACAAAACTGCAAGACCCCTAGCAAAAGCAAAAGAGCCTGTGCCCCCAACAACAATGAGTTTATCTTTCTCTTTCTGGGCAATATCTTTGGCCTGAATACTAATGCTGCCGGTGTATTCGCCAGTATTAAAAGTCAGGTAAATGATATTGAAAGCCGATTGAGCAAAGTTCTGTATAGGAATTATAAAGCCTTGAGCTTTACCGACCACTTTAGAAGTGTTCTCAGGTCCCTCTGTAAGAGTCCGATGGAAAACCAAGGCTCCGGCATCAGAAGGAGGAGCCACCTGATGCATGTTAGCGCCCGGTTGCTGAATATATAAAGACAGGGCTAGCCAGGGCCTGCTGCTGTTATTACCTGATTGATGTGGTATGGGAGAAAACAGAGCCAAAAGTATAACTGCAACTACTGCTAGAAAAAATGCAGTGCAGAATATGATTCTTGGCAGCATAATTATCTGTGTTGAATGAATGTTAGTGAGAATCTGTAATGGGCTGCTTTAATAGGGTTCTTTTCAGTGGTTTTGCTAATGTTTTTGGCCACCTAAACCACCTTTAACATCCTTACCTAATCCTCTGAATCATCATATCCATCAATGTCCATTTCTCAACCTAAAAAACCAGAAAATAAGAAAGTAATTCTCTCAATTATCGGAATAATTAGCCATTTGACTAAAGATTTAACAGAAAACGCGCATATCATATCCAGTATATAGGGATTATCCAAGGTTATACATGCTGTGCATTTCCAGAAATGTGGGAAAAGTTAATTGGAGAAAATCCCACATAGAAAGAAGCGTTAGCAAAAATGGGCAGCAGCCATGTTTCTGTTAACATAGTTCTTTTCCTTTTCCTTTCTTGCTGATCAATGCTTGTTGTGTAACAGTAAGTTCCGATGCTTTCTCCACGCCTTTTGGCCTATACGGTGCTATAATATGAGTAGTTTGCTGGAGGGAACCCAATAAATCATTCTCAATGCAGTTGTACCTACAAGAGCCCGATAAAGTAATCAGTTTAGCATTTGCATAGAATTTAATCGGTAGACTCCATGTATTCAGTACGAATTCAAACTGAAAGGGCCCTAATGCACCCTCAAGATACTTGTTGATTGAATTATGGCAAACTTACATTTTTCTGCAGAGGTTGTCGGTGATACCACAGAGAGTAATGACCTTCATTCTTGTCTCCATAACTTTGTCTTCAACATAACCAGCAAAAGGCTCTTCTAAAAACAATGAAAGTCTTTCAATATTGGTTTCGAATTGCTGCTGCTGGTCCTCAAAAAGATTCTGCTTTATTTCCCTTTCTTTTTGTGTCATTTCATGGTTGAATAGCTCAGAACCAAACATGTAATATGCAAAAGGATAAGAATAGGAGAGTATCTGCCTCGATCTGCAAAGTCTGTGAAATCCGTTGGTCACCCAGCTGAAATCTCTTGATTGCAACTCCCTTGCTTCCAGTACTCCTATTTTTACTTGCAGTTTCTCCTTCAGATTTGCTTCAAGCTTCAACGAATCTGTGTGAGCTTTAAACCTGTTATAATAGTGAGAATAGCGCCAAAGTTCCTTTCTAGCACGCTCAGTTTTCTCCAGCTCATCTTCTTTGAACCTGCCACAAGTATGACCTTCAATATTATCCCACGTGTGTTGAAAACCAGTTGCCGCACCACAAAGCCAACTGCAAAAACAAAGAGAAGAGAAGATAAGGTTAGCAAATGCATTAATCTCAACAAAAAGGACAGAGCAACAAATTGCGATAGACCAATTAAAATATTAAGCACGACTTTGAAGAAAAGAACCTTTCCAGCATTACACAAGTGAATGTAATATATCCATGCTATGGTAGAAGAGAAGAACATTATGGAGTAGAAAGGCCATGATGATATCTTTACTAACAATTTAATGTACATGCATTAAGCAAAAAGGACTCGTAAACTCAATCTGAGAGGACAGAAACCCGGAAAAAATGTACAAAATACTGAGACCATTTATTGAAGACCTGAAATTGCACATTGATTCAAGCAGAACTTGCAGCTACAATAGCCATTGAACAAGTAGAATAAATAAATACATGTAGCACAACAACTACTTAAATGTTTCATAAATAAACAATAATAACTTAAAATCCGAGAAAGATCCCTCGAGATTGCACATACAGGATCTCAAACACAGAAAGTAGAAGGATTTTATTCTTTGAAAAGAAAATTCAAGGATTAGGTACATGATTCAAAGAAAAGCTTTCCAGGTATGCATTGCAGAACATCAAAAGCACAGCCTGCAATTCTTTATATTTTTTGGGGGTGCTGGAAGATAAAATGACATACGAGCACGTTTCATTCTTAACACCCACAGACTGTGAATAAGAAAACTCACCAAAATGGTTGTCCGCACAAGCAACGCACTAAGTTGCATCCTCCAAATTTCTCCACAGGTTTATGACATTTTGGACAATATTTAGCATTCACTGTAAACCAATTCACTGTCTCTGATTCATCTTGGCACTTCTTCTTCCAAAGACTCCACATAAGACACGAACAAGGTGAGTGCGCTTCAGATGAGCAGCTGAAACAGAACTGTAGACCGCAAGCACATTCAACCTCACAGTACTCGTCATCCTCAACACGAATTGCATTTCCACAATGAGGAACACTAGGGCACCATTTTACCCTCTTGTTATCCTCAACATATGATTCTTGGAGAAAACGGTCAAACTTTTCTGCTAGGCCAGGATCCCTTGCACCTACTAGATTTCTGATCTTTTCTTCATCACAAATTGCATAGCACTTGTAGGCCATGCAGGTAATTCGCCTACTCTGGCCCTCGTTTATCTTCACAGTGAAATGCTCAGCCCAACCTTTACAAAGAAAAAAAGGAACTAACTTACACATTTTCCTACAGCAAATTAATGGAATTGTCACCCGAAAAACAACCAGATAATTAACTCAAGAAGATAATATCAAGCATTAATATGCAATTCCAACACCATTATAAGATTAATTGTTCATGTTTGAACTTCAAGAAAGACAAAATTTGATGAAAGAAGCTGAAAAACACAAATTTACTGGACAAGTAATTTCCTTTCTTTTTTACTTAACATCTATGTAGGTTCAAATGCCACAAGAAACATAAAAAAAGTCACAATAGGTAAATGAGTAGGCTGTTTGACTCTCATTCATCTACAAATTCCAATCCATTCTCTAACTCTAGTTCAGCAAATCAAGAGTGAAGCTGCAATAACTTTCTTTGGTCAGGTATTTGTGTTTAGAGAAATCAATAAATGAAATTCCAAAAGCAAGTTCAACAAATGAAAGTTGAAAGCAAGTTGAAGCCTTTTAGTTTTCAGAATACTAAAATGAAAAGATTCAAGCTTTGGTTATCCTAGAAAAGGACTCCACAAACTCTTGCAAACCAACTGTAGAATGGAGCTTTGATTAGGTTTGTTCTTATTCCGTTCCCAGATTTCAGCACTCAACTCAAATATCGGGAACCAACTAATGAATCACCACAACATCTAAAACAGCTCCTGTTGATCATTAAATGAAAATATTTGAATTCCTCAACTTGTTTCATCTTATGAAGATTGGACTCCTTCCAATAGCCACAGGCATTGTTCATAGGCTACAAGAATCAAACCTAGCACCATTGTCTGCTTAGTGGATTACAAATTCATCCTACTAAATATGGTTAAGCAATTAGAGAGAAGCACTTCAAAAAAAAAAAACAAAAACAAAATAAAAAAAGTAATTAAGCAGGAGAGAAGTTTTAAAAGGCCATCTATATCAAATATCAGAATAACAGTCTAAATCAAGAAGTTGATATGTTCAGCCACCACCATTGAGACAGTAGTATGAGAATTATGTCATCAAGAAATGGATGCAAAAGGACTTGTGTGATGCCCTTATCTTGTATATAATTCTATAAAATGAACATGATCACGATCTCATGAAACAAGAGAAGATAATAAAAAAAGCTTCTCACAGTTGTTGCAAAAACAATGGCCACAATCCATTGTCGTGGATTCAGTAGGCGGGACTTCATTAAAGCAGATTTCACAAGTGATTTCAACTAAAGACTGACAGGAAGACTGATTTTTGTTGTCCTCATCTGATAACCCTGCTTCTGCATATAACCATTCCTTGCCCCTCTCTACAAACACTGCAAAAACCCTGTCAGCGTCCCAACGATAATGAATAAGCAGGGTCCGCGCCTGATGCTCCTTCAGGGACATCAAGTCCATTACTCTTTGCAAGTCTTCTTTCTACAAAAAACGAAGTGATTACATTAATATATTCATTTCTAATCATTGGTTAGTCGAAAAGTTACTCTAAGTAAGCAGATTTCCAGGAGATAATGCCTCACCTGTGCAGCCAGAAGAGATTCTTTCCTGATAACCTGCACGAACCAGAGGCAATGAAGTAATTAATGTCCATGTTCTCTCTCGTTCCCTAAAGAGAAATAATAATATATCATAGACAAGAACAAGAAGACTGGCACACCGGAACATAAAAATGGGGAACAGCAGCAAGAAAAAACGAACCCTTCTGGAATTAAGGTTTTACAAATGGAGTTAAAGAAGAATAACAACTAAATTCAACATATCCCACGAACTATTTCACGCAAATAAGAAGAGAACTTCACGGTTTTTTTACCAAATTAGATATCCCAGAACCCAAATTGGCCAGCTAAAGAAGTCAGACATTGTGGAATGCTGTACACTCATGCTCGATTCATTCCCAATTCAGCAATCTACCAACCTTTAATCTAAAAAATAAATATTGGACAATGAAAAAACCTTTTCCGGCAATTCTCCAACCATAACAGCAAGCTACTGTTGATCATCGAGATTAAAAACAGCTTTTAGAACCCTTTAACTCTGTTGTAATTCCCAAGAGAACAGAGAATAGCCACAGAAGCAAAAGAACAGAAAGAACCCGAAACCCAAACAGAAGAATGATCAGTCAATCATCCTAAGAATACTAAGAGAAAAGAATGCAAGAATCTCTCGTTTCCCTAAAAACAAGAAAAACAAAAAGCTTTTTATCACTGAACAGAAAATAAATAAAAAATTAATCATCCACATTAATACTACCTTACAGGATGGACCATTGCCTGAAGCCAGAGAGTAATTAATCTCATCTTCGGGTTCTTGAAAATCATAAACAGAACCACCATCGCCATCATCGTCGTAAACCCGATTATAGTATTCATCATCACTACTTCCATCGAAATAATCCTCCATTACAGACTACTAAACGTTTCCTTTTCTTTAAATCAATCAATTATTTCATTTGGTACAAGAAACTCCTTTTCACACTGTAAAATCATAAAAACTAAAAAGCAGAAGAAAAAAAGCAGAAGAAAAATACACAGAAACCCAAAGGTCTTTCTGTTGATTGATTAAGGGGTTATTTCCTTTGTTGCTTTGGGCTTCTATATGGAAACAAAAAGTTAGGAAAGCAAAAGCAAATGTGGATTTTTGTTTTTGAAGACAAAATTCCGAGTGATTACTGATTAGATTGCCTGCTTCCTTGAAACTCTTCATCCAGTCCTCCGGTTAACAGAATTCCTTTCCTTCGTCAAATATATATACATATACATATAATTTTTTGTTTTCTTTTCTTTTTCCCCAGAGTTGGCTTTAACAGAATTCCTAATTGACGGCGAAATGCTCTGAATTTTCACCGTTCATCTTTAACGCCGTTTTGTTTACCTTTTTCCCTTATTTGATCTCTCTCTCTCTCTCTTCTTTTTTGACTACCTTTCTCGCATATGTATAAGACCGAATCCATCTCTCTCTCTCTCTCCTCTGTGTGTTTCTTTCCTTTTTCTTCATTTCTTGTTCATAGAAGTAATTTGAAGAATTGTGGCAATAAAGTCTTTATTTATGCATAAAATAAATAAATAATTTGAAGTAGCTATTTTCCCAATTTCTCTAAATACAAAAACTAGTTTTAGAAGTCTCTAAGTGAAAAAAAAAAAAAAAAAAAAATTTGTTGAGCAACTATTTACTTTTCCTTCACTAAACATAGAGAGATTTTTGAATTATAAATCAAACCAAAATTATTATTTAGTAAAGAAATTTTTTATTACGGATCTAGTCTAAATATTTTATGTCCCCACTTATTTATAAAATAGGTCCACAAAAAATTAGTGCGAGTCTTTTTAAGTAACTCAAACTCACTATCTCACATTCGACATATTAGATGAAAGTATTTAAGTGAGGGAATTGTGAAATAAATTATTTTCTTTTACCAAAAAAAAGCTTTGTTCTTTGCTTATGAGATAACTAAACTCTATTCAAATCACACCAATTTTTGTGTATTCCTTTAAAGAGAAAACAAAGGTATAATAATGGCTACCAATTTCTTATTTAGGTGTATAAAATTGTTTTTCTCACTTCATAAAATAAGCTTTTTACAAGTAAAATACTATTGTAACAAAGATGAAGTTATTGGGTTTGGTTTGAAGTATTCATAGAAGCACAAATCCAATTTACTATTTATTTAGTTTTCTTAGGAAAATAATTTATACCAAACCATTGTTCTTCTTTTCAATAAAGGAATCCTCTTGCCCGCATGGGCATAGCTCAGTTGGTTCTGGAGCTGCAGAGTTGGTCCCAAGAACCAAAGTTCGAATCCTAGTAGCGGCAATATGGGAATTTCAATCTCTCCAATGTAGGAGGTAGTTCCTTGTGCACACCAAGTCCTGGCCTCCAGTCTGCAGGACCGCTGAGTCACCATGATTTACATCATCCAGAATTTCTCCTTTTGGGACCTTTTGGTCCCAACAAAGGAATCCTCCTATGAGTTTCTAAATTCTTTCTTCTTCTCCAAGAAAGTAAGTCAATTGCAAGGAAGCTTCTTAATATAAGGAATCTTTTTTTTTGTGTCTTTAACTCTAAAGTGACACATAATATAAAATGAAGAAAATATACACAGATAAGAATAAAAAATTTTCACTCAGAATTGTTTAACATTATTTATAACATTTCATAAGAAAAGTGTCATAAATACTATATTCTCACTAACTTTTTTTCTAACACTAAGAATCGCATTAATTAAAAATCTTAGGCGTGATCGAATGTTCAGATCCTCCTCATAATAACAACATGATTAGTTAAAGATCAAGGATGAAAATCATATATCCTTGAATACTGATCACCTCTTAAAAGGTAATTTCCATTTGGCAGGTGATTTCCAGTTCTTCCCAAGTCCACCTTGATGTGTACCATTTCTATGTTTTATTCCAGTTGAATCCATCATCTGCCTTCCCCTCGGCACTCATCATGAAACTTGAAGATTTGGACAGCCAATTTGGTTTAAGCAAGAAAATCAATCATCGGCAACTACCCCACCCCATTGTTTGATTCGACTCTCTGCTTGGCCGGCCTGAAATTTCATGATTGCAAAAGCCATTATTAGTCACTCAGGATTGTTTCTTTCCTTATAGACTTTATCGTTTTTGTTTAGAGCTGTGTGTTACAGAAGATGTTACGTAGGATTCCAACTAAATATTAGCCGAAAAAGTAGAAGGTTAGAGATGCTGAAAATACTGACCTCTTTCTGCCAATTTGTGAGTGCAGTAATTACTATTAAGATTATGGTCTGCAAAAAAATGCCACCGGTCATCCCACCCCATACTCCCTGCACATCACAAGTGTCAAAGCTATCAATCAAGTAAGCAATCTTTTGCTTTCTTCAGTAAATAGAATCCAAGATTAGCATAAGGGAAAAAAAACATAGCATTCTGCAGCATACCATAACTCCAAAATGAGCCGTGAAGCCTAGCAGAAGGCCAGCAGGAAGACCAACAATATAATAACAGCCAATATTAATGTACGCTACAAGAGATTGCCACCCAGCTCCAATAGCAACCCCTGCAAATCAAATGGATCTCAAGTTCCTTTGGATTGATTCAAAATTTCAAGATTAATACTCAAGATATGGAAGATTCTGTTACATATGAGGTTCATAAGTGGTGACATAAACTCTTTAGGCTATAATACGACACTCTTTAGGCCAAGAAGTTTAAGTCTCAATTTATAGACTTGATTCATAACAAAATTAATCGGTAAATAAAGACACATTGGAAATTTATAGTTACCTGATAATACGGGTTGTACACTGTTCAATACTACAGTGAATGCCAGTAAGTATGCAAGTTTGGTAGTCTCCTTAGCAACTGCTTCACTATTTGTGAAAAGATATGGGAAATAATCTTTTGCAGCTAATACCACCACCATAAAGAAAATGCCTATGAGAAGGGATGTTAAAGTCACCACAACCACTGAAATTTTTGCTATCCTTGCATTTCCAGCTCCTAGCTCATTGGATACTCTTACACTGTAAAATGGAATCATAGGATAAAAGAAATAGTACTTTTAGAGGTAAATTATAATTAATTTTACACTAAAGTATAGAAGAATTATGAATATTATCACCTTGCAGCTGCATTAAATCCAATGTTAATCATTACAAGCCATCCTTGTATATTCATGCTGCAAAAGAAATTAGCATAGAGATGTTATAGTCCAAGTAGCCAGTGACTGTTCTTACATATCCTTTCGGATTTTCACACAAAATATGGGTACGGTTGGTAAACATATACCAACTTGCCCTACTTCGTAACTGTCCTCACTATGCCACTATGTCAAAATAAATATTTCAAGGTGATCATGAATACACAAACCTATGCTTATATACGTACAAACACATCATACTTATCTCATGTGTGATAGCAGTGTTACAGCATATCTTAAAATGAGAAGAATGGTAATTGAAGATTACCAGATAGAAATGGCATCAACTGGAACCAGAGGATTTGGTAGACGACCCACGATTACTAGTATAATCATGAGGTACCAGAACTCCAAGCTTCAAAATTAAAAATAAAAAAAAAAAATCAGAAAAAATAACCATCAGAAATTGGTAATTCAACAAATTAAGGACTGTCACAATTCACAAAGAAGAAGCATATAATATACCACAACATAACGGCAGAGGCTAGAGAAAGTTTGACAAAACCAAATAAATCTTGAAAAGCAAGCCATGAGAATCCACTCCAAGCTCCATCTGATTTTGTGATGAAAATGTACAATAACTGTCCGATTACTACCAGCCACCACGATACGTTTAAGGTGATTGCAGCTCCAATCAAGCCATAATGAAGCTTAAAAATGAACAACCAACTAAAGAAAACATGTAACACTAGGACCACTCCGGATACCCATGTCATTACAGACAGTTTCCTTTGAGCTTGCAAGAACTTCTGTATAGGAAAGTTTAAGGCATATGCATATAGTTGAGGTATCATCCATAAAGCAAATTTTCCTGTACAGAAAAGATAGAGAGTATGATCTCATTTAATATATATAAGATGGGAAATTCCGGTATGGATCAAGTTCATTAGTGAGGAGCTACACCTGTTAAACTATATTAAGTCATATTACCCGTCTAAGCTAATTTCTTGACCTTTTTGCTATAAATGAGGACATGATCCACTTATTTGATGATTTAGTTGATATAGTTTAAATGGTTTAGGTTCCTACTTGTGACTGATCCATACATATGTTATGTGTGGGGCGCAGAAAACTATTTGAAAAAATAGTAAAAAATGTATTCGAATTCGAATTGTTTAGGTTTAGCTAGTCATCCCTAAACTTTCTTTTAAAACAAATGTTTTACCCTTGAACCATTTATGAATTGTTGTTTATGCTCGGGACCTCCAAAGTTCAATCATTTTAGTTGAGTAATTAACAAGTGATTAGTGCATGAAAAGAAGTAAACATATAATTTTGCTCCTAAAAAATATCTTATGAGCTGCACATATCAATTATACAGCCAAAATGATCGAATTTTGAAAGTTCACATCCTATAAATACTTCAAAGATAAAATATGACATTAACTATTTTCTGAAACCAAATCTAAGAACTATGAAGAACAATGAGTTTAGCAAAGCAAAAAAAAAGGAGGATGATAACAATTCTCACCAGCAGCCTTAGAGATTCGAGTGGTCTGTCCAAAAAAATGGAGAATAGGAGGTGCGAAGATGTAAATAGGAAGCAAAATAGTGGCAGTAGTGAGCAGAATAATCCATGATCTTTGCATGTATATTCCGAGCATCCTGATCCGACCCGCACCAAATGCCTGCCCACATAGCGTCTCCAATGCACTTCCCATTCCCAACTACACATGCATTTTTATAGTAATTCATGAATTTAGACAGTATAATTTAATTTTTAAACAAGTTATAACCACAATTTTTACATATTTCTATTTTTTTTTTCTTTATCTGTTGGATTTTGATCTTATTATTGTTAAAAAAACGTCTCCCAATTTTCACCCTACTTGTCTAAATCTAAATAGCTATAGCAATTCTTCAATTTTATTTTTATACAAGAAAAAACACAAATTAAACAAGAACTTTAACAATGAAAAAAATTATCACTCTTTTAGCTCCATTTTTCTCCAGTTAGTGAAAAAATTTTCCATTTTTCTCCATTTAGTGAAAAAAATTATCACTCCTTTAGTTCCATTTTTCTCCAGTTAGTGAAAAAATTTTCCATTTTTCTCCACCATTCACGTCTGTAGAAAAATGATATTACATGCGAGTTGAAAAAAGAGAAATAGGACAAAGAAAAACGCAGAAGCTTCTGGCAAAAACGACACAATTGGCCAACAAACATTTCAAGAGTTTGACTTTTCAAACAAAGCATTTTAACACACGTCTTCTTAATCTCATATTTATTATATACTTCCCACTTTTTGTATTTTTTACATATTTTTTGTAAAAGTAATACAATATTTTACCCCACAAAAACGATATTTAATAACCATCTATTAAAAATAAATTTTAACATTATTTTATTCTTATTTTTCTAACACAAAAGTTTATAGCAATAATAATAAATAACAAAGAGAGAAGAATTTGAAGATCATTCGAATCTACATAAAAAACTAAATTTTCTAATCTACATAAAAAAACTAAAATTTCATAGTGAAATGTGTGAATTGTGACAATTATATATATATATATATATTTATATATAAAAAAAGAAGGGTTAAAGTTTTGATTAAAAAAAGGCAGAATTCAAGCATGATTAGATAAAATTTAGTTTTAAGATTAAATTTCGTATATCGTAAATAAATTATGAATTATTTGTAAAAGAAAATTTCTGCTAAAAAGAGCTTCAGATATCAATAGAGCTTTAGGCTGAACTTGATATAAACTAAAATTAAGGTTTAATCACTGATAAAAAAAATGAAGTTTTTGTCTAACTTTTAAGTTTAAGTTTAAGACTCGTATTCTCAAACAAATAATTTAACTTTCACAAAATTCGAAAATAAAATAACCAAAACTCAAAATAAACTCTTATCCAAGTTGAGCTAAAATGAAAGCAAGAACAAGAAAATTAAAGGGTGGGGGGGTTGGGCGTACCATAACTCCAAAGGCAAGGCCGGCAACGACAGAATTCTCGACGGAGAACGCGGCAAGATCGAGTTCACCGATTTGACCAGCAAAAGTCTGGGTGATTGCGCCCAATGAATACTGAAATACAGCAGTAAGAATAGCAGGTCCAGCAATCTTCCATAGCTTCTTCGACTCTATACCAAACTCTCTACTATAGCTCACTGGCTTCTGCCCGCCTGCATCCTCCTCCTCCTCAACAAGGCGGCGTTGTTCATCCCCGAGCAGTGCCTCCGAATTGCTCCCCATATCATATGAGGGACTAGATTCTTCAGGCGATATTAATTTGGACGCTTCTGCTCTTCAACCAATGCACCCCCTTATCCTTTTATTAATATATAATAATATTAATAATCATATCTTTCTAATAAATTAATACTAATAAAAAATACTCTAATTGCACAGTACCTGCTCTGCTGGAACGGAATATTCTTGCTTAATAAAATAAAATCTATGATTAAAATGTATCGAGGCGTTTAAATAAGTTATAAATAAATTGAATTGTTTATAGTTCAGTTTAAATTTGAGCCGATCTTAAACTAATTTATTAAGAAAAATAAGTCGAGTTCCGTTAATATTAGTTTAATAAATTGTTATACTTTGACGGGGAAAAGCTTTTAGGTTGTTTAAGTAGGTTGGGTGACAGATCGGCCATAGGAGTACTCTGGGATATAAATCAGGGCAACAAAAGTGGAGCATACAACGATGCCGCCCGTTTTCATTTCGTGGAAGTCCCCGGCAGAGGAAAAGGCTATAGGTGATAGCGTGTTCTGCTTCTTATCTAGAGAGTGGCACTGAAATTACGGGAGAAAGATTTCCCATTCCTTAGCCGGAAAGATATGTAGCCATGAAAGAGGGATTAAGTGGATGGGTGGTAGAGTCGTGAAAACGCCTGTTTCTTCCATATTTTGGACCTTAGCTCCGTGGAACAATATGTTACTACTGCCCTTCTTTGAAAGATGATAACTGCCCTCCCATGCTGACCGAATAGTAGCCGTTAACGGGCTTTCCATCTAATCTAAAAAAAAAGTCGTATTATATAAAAATATTAATATTATATATATAATATAAATATAAAGTTCGTCAAATAAGTACATGAAAAATACTTAAATTACAATTTAATCCTTTTCGTCAAATAAGTACATAAAAAATATAATTCGTCAACAACATCCCCAAAATTTAGGGGTATTTTATAAATTATCTCTTAAATTTATTTGGACAAAATCTATCGGAAGGCACCTAATTTTCTCCAATTAACTCTTAACTTTTAGTTGGGACTTGAATCAATGATCATTTGCCATTCCTTCATCACTACTTTTAGCTCCGGCAACAATCCAGCTAAAATGTGGACGCCGGCCGCAACCATGTGGCTCCTTGTAAAATAGACAAGAAATCAAGCATACGAAATTCTCCCGCCCCATTCTGCAATTCGATTCGCTGCTTTGCCAGCCTGAAAGTTTCATGCCATCCATGGAAAGGAAAAGCCAATTTTAAAAGACTAGAAAATATGGGCTGAAATTAAGAAGTATGATGACACAATATATACTGACCTCTTTCTGCCAATTTGTGAGTCCAATAAGTACTAATATGATTGTTGCCTGTAAGCAAATCCCACCAATCATTCCACCCCATATTCCCTACACATCAAATTATATATGCAGTGAGTGCAGAGACTTATGAAGTTTAAATCTTTGAAGCATACGATAAAGAAGAGGAAGATAGCTTTTTGGGCGTACCATAACTCCAAAATGAGCTACGAACCCTAACACAATCGCGATAGGTAGACCAATAATATAATAGCAGCCTAAGTTAATGTAACCGATTAGAGCTTGCCAACCAACTCCTATAGCCACCCCTGCAGCAGATTAATGAATCTCAATATCTCTCCTGGTTGGATTCAATTACTGATTTTATTCCAAAACTCAATAGTTTAAACATAAACATGCATTCGGAAAGTATTTAACAACTTACTAAAATTACCTGATAACACCAGCTGCACACTGTCTAAGACTGCGGTGAATGCAAGGAGGTAGGCGAGTTGGGAGGTCTCTTTGGCCACTACTTCACTAGTTGTGAAAATATGTGGAAAATAATCTCGTGTAGCTAATACTACCACCATAAACAAAATACCAGTTAGCAGCGATGTTAGAGTGACCGCAATGACTGAAAACTTTGCCTTCCGTGCATTGCCAGCTCCAAGTTCATTTGATACTCTCACACTGCACGAGCCACAAAACAAGACAATTGTTTTTTTTTTTTCAAATGCTTAGGAGTTTTAACATTCATTAATCAAAAGTATATATTATTTGTTTTTACACACTAATGTAAGAAATAGTTCTGTTATGGATCAAGTACTAATACATGGGAACTATATACCAAGGTCCAAGATACTAACAAGATAAGTGATGCAGCTTAATTTAGTCCAAAAGTTCTATATATATCCCCCCTTATAGAAGTTACAAGACCTAGTCCATAACAAAATTTTCCTAACGTAAGACACTAAAAGAATATAAATATGATCACCTGGCGGCTGCATTAAATCCAATGTAGATAGTTGCAAGGAATCCTTCTATGTTCAAGCTGCAAAACAGGTTGTCAAGATGTTAGCCCAAGTAGTAGCCAATATTGGTTTTCTGATCTTTTGGGATCTGCACAATGCGAAAAAAGTATGGGCTTGATTTGTGGTCACATTGACATGATTCTGACTTAGGTTGGAAGATGAGAAGGAAAAATTCAGACTTGTACTGATGTTTAAATTATGAAGTGTGCTTAATTACAATTGCATCACTGAGGAAAAAAAAACAAAATGATCAGTAGAATATATACTCAAAGAATTACCAGATAGAATAAGCATCAACTGGAACCAGAGGATTTCTCAAACGGCCTGCGATCACTATTCCTATCATCAGGTACCAGAATTCCAAGCTATCAAATATGCAGAAAAGAACATTATAATGACACACAGCTCCAAATTCACGAAGCTCTATCTTAATAAAATTAGAACTATCAGAAGGAAGAAGAATACATACCACAACATAACGGCAGAGGCTAGAGAAAGCTTGAGAAAACCAAACAAATCTTGAAAAGCAAGCCATGAGAATCCACTCCAAGCTCCATCGGATTTGGCAATGAGAATGTACAACAACTGCCCAATAACTAGGATCCACCATGAGATGTCCAAGGTGAGTGCAGCTCCAATCAAGCCCCAGCCCAGCTTTGAAATGAAAAACCAGTTAAAGAAAATATGTAGCACCAGCACCACTCCGGATATCCAGGTCATTACAGCAAGTTTGCTTTGTGCTTGCAAGAATTTTTGTATCGGAAAGTTCAAAGCATATGCATATAGTTGGGGTATGATCCATAGTGCAAATCTTCCTGCACCAATTAAGAGAGACTAATTAAGTGCAGGCCTTATCTTAGAAGTGCTAAAAAAATCACTCATAGCTTTTTGGAGCTCAGTTCTAGTATATATATTGACTAAGGTTTGATGAATAAATCATAGTAACAATTTAAGCTTACCAGCAGCTTTAGAGATTTGAGTGGTTTCTCCAATAAAGTGGAGAATAGGAGCTGTAAAGATGAAGAAAGGAAGTAAAATCGTGGCAGTGGCGAGCAGAATAACCCAGGATCGTTGCATGTATACTCCAAGCATCCGGATTTGCCCCGCACCGAATGCCTGCCCGCACAGCGTCTCTAGGGCACTTGCCATTCCCAACTACATGCATTTCTAGTAATTGTCATTCAAGAAATTCAATACACTCCCATTTTTCTCTTGTCATAGTTCACACATATTATTCTTACTTATCACAAGGGATAGTTTCAAATGGTCCCTCAAAATATCAGCTTGTCTCCATCAAGGACAAATTCTGGTCCGTTCCTAAAGAATCCCCAAAAAGAACAGATGGCGCCAAACAAGGATCTCCATCATTGGACTAATGGTTTAACTGGCTTGAGGGTTAAGTTTCAGACTTAAAAAAAAGGCAAAAAACAAGGAATCTATTCAACAAGCTAAAGCATTTCAGTGAATGACCAAACAATCAGATCAATTCAACCATTAGAATCCAAATCCTTTTTTTCTAGACCAAGAGGTTTATCATTATCAATCCAGCTTCAACGTTTAGATACAGTGTTCACCAATTATCACAACTTATACAACAAAGAGTTCAAACAGAAACACATTTATTACTAAATCTTCAAAAAAAAATTTGCAAACGATGCAACTGGCACATTGATTTTAGCAAGGAAATCAGAGATAAAACTGACTTAAAAAAAGAAAAATATAATCTCCGTCGCCCATAATCCCAAAATATAAGGAAAAAAACCAGATAAAATAACACTACCCAGAATTCACGGACAAACAATTCTGCTAATCCAAATTTGAAAAGACCCAATTTACCATAATTCAACTATTCTTTCATCATTTTCATGACAATTAAAATTTTCACATAAAACTAACAATCATACAGCTATCTAATCATCGGCATACAAAAAATTCCCATTTTTTGTCAACACATTCTATGTGAGAAAAAATTAACCTTGAGTTTGGAATCGCGTAAAGCAACAGTGCAATCAGAAGTTTTGCTGCTGCAGAAGCCATCTCAACTCTTCCTTACGAGATTCCAAACTTTCAAAGGAGAGCGGGGATAGAAGAAGAAGAAGTAGAGGAACAGCTCGCGAGAGGACTAAAAGGTCAACATTTGTTTTTTAGCCCTCTAACTTTCTGGCTTTTCGTTTCAAGTCCAAAATTAACTCCCAAACCATAGGTGAATGACGGAGGCCCAACTGTAATTTTCGGGAATTCTTTAGAGATGGACAAATTTTTGGGTCCTCCTTAGAGACAAGCTGAATTTTTTTAGAGATCAATTTGAAATTAACCCATATATCACAGTTTAAAATTAGAGAAATTGGCCAAAAATACCCAATTTATTATCCATATAATCTATGTTTTTCTACTTACAGACATTATTCAGCCAATGGTTTGCTATTTTCTCTTTTTTTGTTCTTTTGAAAACATTAATGTTGCTTCATTTGGGGAAAGAAATGTGTACCATGATTCCAAAAGCAAGGCCACCAATTACAAGATTCCCAACAGCAAAAGCAGCAAGATCGATTTTTCCAATATGTCCTGCAAAAATCTGGGTAACTAAACCCAATAAATACTGAAAAATATAAGTAAAAATAGCAGGAGCAGCAATTCCCCATAGCTTCTTCGACTCTATCCCAAACTCTTTAATGAATCCCACTGGTTTTTCCCCGTCTTCACCAACAACAAGGGGCTCCGAAATGCTTCCCATGGAGACTTAGATTTTGGTTGCTTGATTTTCAAGCTTTTTGTTTGCCTAATAATACTAATAATATATGAATCTTTTCCAATCAACTCAAGAAACCAAATGTATAGAAAGCTTTTATAAGGGGAGGCTAAAACAAAATTGTAGATCAATATAGAAAATTCGAAAAAGATTGTAGATGAATATAGAAAATTCGAAAAAAAGTAGAGTTTTGACTCTTACTTGAAAGTTAAGACATTATGATATTATAAAGTGGATTCGAACTTTTACTTTTCATGCATTAGAGGCGTTTACAATGTTAAGAGGACGGAAGGGAATGTTTATTGACTAAGAAAGTTTACTGCTTCTTCAGTTACATTTTGGACATCACATTATTTAAAAAATATATAAAATTTTAAATGGTGTTTTTATATAGTAAAATGCTTTTAGAATTTTCTTTCTTATCATTATTATTTCTAATAATTTTCATAATAGAAAAATAAAAAATGTTAGAATTTGTTATTATATTAATCAGTAAATATAATAGAAAAAATATTATTAGTACCAAAAGGTGAAATTCATCGCCCACAGGGCTCCCATAGTGACTCGGCAAACTGGAAGCCAAGCACTGGTGCGCACAAGGAACCACCTCTCACGTTGGAGAGGTTGAAATTCTCACACTGTCGCCGCCAATATTTGAACCTTAACCTTGGTACCAACTCTGCAGCTCTAAAACCAACTGAGCTACACCCATGCGGGCAATAGAAAAAAAATTATTAAATATTAACTTGAAATCATAATAACGAGAAAAAAATATAAAAATTAACACAATTGGACAAATAAAACAGGCAATTGATCCAAGGGAATGGAAAGATAATTTTTTTAAGAATTTTTTTTTTTTTAGGTAAAGGGGCAGGCAGAGACAGTGGAGAAGAGACCATGCAATGCAACAAATATTCAAAGGACTAAAAAGACAAAGGACTCCTTGGGTTGGGTGGGAACAAACATTCCCACCAAACTTCAAGCTTGAAGGGAAGATGAGATGGTCCAAAATGCCCCTGGTAGAGTCTCAAACCATATTGGTCAGTGAACCAATAATGTGTTTTTTATTTTAATATCTTTAACGTTATATTTTTTAATATCTTTACATTATAAAAATATTAAACTTTTATAATGAAAATATCCTTTTGTATATAAAGACTATATTATTAAAATAAAAATATGCTCATTATGAATATTGTGTGTATCTATTAATTTCTAAAAAATTTAAAAATTAAATTGAACAAAAATTTAACTAAAATTATAATTACTTTTTTTAAAAATTTTCATATTTGAGAAATATGAAGTTTCTTTTTCAGATTAAATTTCACTTTAATTTTCGATCTCAGTTTTTCTAATCTAAAAATTTATTTGAGACTAATAATTAATTGTAGTTACGAGCTAATAAGTTAATACTATTTTAAATTTTAAATACTTGATTATATTATTTTTTAAAAAATACTTGATTATATATTTTTTACAAATTTGATTTAAAAAGTTAGTAAATCTAAGTTGGGATATAATGAGAATCATTTTGAAATTGAAAATTCTTAACTTTTTTTTATTTCTTTTGAGCTTTTTCAAAACAAAATATAAAATTATATTTGAAAAAATTCGGAGTTCAATTTTATTTATAAAAAAAAAAAAACTAATGCACTACATTTATAAAAAGAATCAATTAATAGAAAATAATATTAAAAATAGTTCCAAACATCATAATACTTTAATAAAACTAATTCATTATTTTAAATAGTTCCTGAATATTTAATTATAAATAGGGGCAAAAATGATTTTTTTCCATAAAAAATTAATACCATTATAGTTGACCGTTGATTAAGAGCACTAAACTATTAAAATGATAACGTTAAGGTATTAAAGTGAAAAAATACTAAAAATATAGGTACTTTTTTGTAATTAACCCTACTTACTAATTAGATGATACTCCCTACATTCTTTTACGTATTTTTTTACTGGTCACGTTATTGAAAGCAATGTAATTTTAACTAAAATCTTCCCATTATACTACCCTTTTAATATGTCAACCTCTCTTTCATTCATTATGTTATAAAAAAGTATAATTACCTTTTACCAATAATTTTTACCGTCTTCCAATCTTCATTCCAACCATCATTCATCATTCCACACAAGTTTCAAGTTAAATTCTATAATAATTTTTAAAATTCTATAATAAATCAAGTAACACTCTCTTAAATCACAAAAATTCTATAATAAATTTTAAAATTAAAAAACTCATTAAATATAATTACTATTGAAAAATAAAAAATTCCTTTTAACCAAAATAAAACTATTACATTCAAAGGTAAAACAAAAATAGATCAGAGTAACGAGTAGCTTGTTGGCTCAGTTGTTACTCAAGACAATATAAATAAATCAAGCATCTGAAATTCTACCGCCCCATTGTTTGATTCGATTCTCTGCTTTGCCAGCCTGATGTTTTTTATGCAATTAATGGGGAAAAAACACAGTTAGAGGAGAAAGACTTGAAGAAAAATGGATTGAAAATGAACCAGTAAGAGGTTAAAACATTCTTGATAATAAACTGACCTCATTTTGCCAATTTGTGAGTGCAATAAGTACTAATAAGATTATTGCCTGTAAGCAAATGCCACTAATCATTCCACCCCATATTCCCTACACATCAAATTACATATGCAGTGAGTGCAGAGACTTATGAAGTTTATATTCAATGCATAAGAAAAAGAAGAGGAAGGTAGGTTTTTGCGCGTACCATAACTCCAAAATGAGCTACGAATCCTAACAAAATCGCAATAGGTAGACCGATGATATAATAGCAGCCTAAGTTAATGTAACCGATTAGAGCTTGCCAACCAACTCCTGTAGCCACCCCTGCAGCAGATTAATGAATCTCAATTTCGCGGTTGGATTCAAATTACTGATTTTATTCCAAAATTCAATAGTTTAAACTTAAACATGCATTCGGAAAGTATTTAACAACTTACAAAAATTACCTGATAACACCACTTGTACACTGTCTAAGACTGCTGTGAATGCAAGGAGGTAGGCGAGTTGGGAGGTCTCTTTGGCGACTACTTCACTAGTTGTGAAAATATGCGGAAAATAATCTCGCGTAGCTAATACTACCACCATAAACAAAATACCAGTTAGCAGCGATGTTAGAGTGACCGCAATGACTGAAAACTTTGCCTTCTGTGCACTGCCAGCTCCAAGTTCATTTGATACTCTCACACTGCAGGAGCACAAAACAAGACAATTGTTTTTTTTTTCAAATGCCTAGGAGTTTTAACATTCATTAATCAAAAGTATATATTATTTGTTTTTACAAGCTAATGTATGAAATAGTTCTGTTATGGATCAAGTATTAATACATGGGAACTATACACCAAGGTCCAAGATATTAACAAGATAAGTGATGCGGCTTAATTTAGTTCAAAAGTTCTATATATATCCCCCCTTACAGACATATTCTATAAAGAAGTTATGAAACCTAGTCCATAACAAAATTTTCCTAACGTGAGACAGTAAAAGAATATAAATATGATCACCTTGCGGCTGCATTAAATCCAATGAAGATCATTGCAATGAATCCTTCTATGTTCAAGCTGCAAAACAGGTTGTCAAGATGTTAGCCCAAGTAGTAGCCAGTATTGGTTTTCTAGTCTTTTGGGATCCGCACAATGCAAAAAAAGTATGGGCTTGATTCGTGGTCACATTGACATGATTCTGAATTAGGTCGGAAGATGAGAAGGAAAAACTCAGACTTGTACTGATGTTTAAATTATGAAGTACTGATGTTTAAATTATGAAGTGTGCTTAATTACAATTGCATCACTGAGGAAAAAAAACAAAATGATCAGTAGAATATATGTTCGAAGAATTACCAGATAGAATAAGCATCAACTGGAACCAGAGGATTTCTCAAACGGCCTGCGATCACTATTGCTATCCTCAGGTACCAGGATTCCAAGCTATCAAATATGCAGAAAAGAACATTATAATGACACACAGCTCCAAATTCACGAAGCTATATGTTAATCAAATTAGAATTATCAGAAGGAAGAAGAATATATACCAAAACATAACGGCAGAGGCTAGAGAAAGCTTGACAAAACCAAACAAATCTTGAAAAGCAAGCCATGAGAATCCACTCCAAGCTCCATCGGATTTGGCGATGAGAATGTACAACAACTGCCCAATAACTAGGAGCCACCATGAGATGTCCAAGGTGAGTGCAGCTCCAATCAAGCCCCAGCCCAGCTTGAAAATGAAAAACCAGTTAAAGAAAATATGTAGCACCAGCACCACTCCGGACACCCAGGTCATTACAGCAAGTTTGCTTTGTGCTTGCAAGAATTTTTGTATCGGAAAGTTCAAAGCATATGCATATAGTTGGGGTATGATCCATACTGCAAATCTTCCTGCAGCAATTAAGAGAGATTAATTAAGTGCGGGCCTTATCTTAGTAGTGCTTAAAAAATCACTCATAGCTTTTTGGAGCTCAGTTCTAGTATATATATTGATAAAGGTTTGATGAATAAATCTTAGTAACAATTTAAGCTTACCAGTAGCTTTAGAGATTTGAGTGGTTTCTCCAAGAAAGTGGAGAATAGGAGCTGTAAAGATGTAGAAAGGAAGTAAAATCGTGGCAGTGGCAAGCAGAATAACCCAGGATCGTTGCATGTATATTCCAAGCATCCTGATTTGTCCCGCACCGAATGCCTGCCCGCACAGCGTCTCTAGGGCACTTCCCATTCCCAACTACATGCATTTCTAGTAATTGTCATTCAAGAAATTCAATATACTCCCATTTTTTTCTTGTCATAGTTCACACATATTCGTATTTTTTTTACTTATCACAAGGGATAGTTTCAAATGGTCCCTCAAAATATCAGCTTGTCTCCAGGAAGGACAAATTTTGGTCCGTTCCTAAAGAATCCCCAAAAAGTACAGATGATGCCAAACATTGATCTAATGGTTTAACTGGCTTGAGGGTTAAGTTTCAGATTTAAACAAAAAGCAAGAAAATGCTGTTTTTGGATTAGTTTTTAGTTTGAAAAATGTGTGTTTTTCTGGATTTTCGTGAAAGTTAAATTGCTTGTGACAGATATGCAAACCAAAGTAAAAAATTAAAACTTTCTTAATTAAAAAATAATCAAAATAAGCCAAAAGTGCTCAAAATTAAAAATTTGCCCTTTCTTCTGCTTTCCTCCCCTTTTCCTTCTTCCTTTTCTTCTTCTCTCCCAACTTTCTTCCCCCCTTCCAGACTCTCGTCCTTCTCATATATTTCTCAGCAATTTCCCTGCTACATCTATTTGAAGAATTTCCTTTCCTTTGCCATTATTGTTCTTGATTTTCCATTCTCTAACCAAGAAAATAAATACAAAGAACTCCACTGTGCAATTATAGTCCTATACATCCAAAAATTGCAACAATGAAAGTGAGGAAAAATTGTAAGTTGGAGACTGGGTGAGACTTCCAGAAAACTAAATCCAACAACTTACTTCAAATACAAATGATTTAAGAAGCTTCCGTCCAAAAATGGTGTCTGCCAGACCTTCATAAACTTTTCCCTAGTCTATTACGGAGTTTCTCAGAATGCAAATTAGAGATTCCCACACATGTTCCTATTGAATGAATCACCAGTGCAGACTAATCCTTTTTCTCTCAACTTTCCAACTTATGGCTTCCGTTCAGCTTGTTTAAGAAGAATTAAGAACAATCAATACCTTCAAGAACAAACTTTAAATATGCACAACCAAATTTAAAGAGGCAATGACCAATTTTAGCATGTCTACCTCCAGAAAGCATAAATAAAGAATCTATTTACCAAGAAAAAGCATTTTCAGTGGATGACCAAATAATCAGATCAATTCAAGCATTAGAATCCAAAACCTTTTTTCTAGAGCAAGAGGTTTAGCATTATCAATCCAGCTTCAATGTTTAGATACAGTGATAGAATATAAGCGTTCACCAATTATCACCACTTACAGAACAAAGAGTACAAATCCCACAAACAGAAACACATTTATAACATTTCTTTAAAAATTCGTTGCAGATTTTTGCAACGTTCACATTGATTTTAGCAAGGAAATCAAAGGTAAAACTGAATTTAAACTTCCCCTCCAAAATTATACTCAGAATTCACGGACAAACAATTCTGTTGATCCAAATTGAAAAGACACATTTTACTCATAATTCAACTTTATTTTTTCATCCTTTTCATGCAAGCTAAAAATTTTCACATAACAATAACAATCATCTAGCTATCTAATCATCAGCATACAAAAAAATTCACATTTTTTGTGAACAGAGTCCGGCCATAAACACATTCTGTGCGAGAAAAAATTAACCTTGAGTTTGGAATCGCGTAAAGACACAGTGCCATAGGATCGCCAACGAGCTCTGGAATCAGAGGTTTTGCTGCTGCAGAAGCCATCTCAACTCTTCCTTACGAGATTCCCCAAACTTTCAAAGGAGAGCCGGTGTATAGAAGAAGAAGAACAGCAAGTGAAACTATGAAAGAGGACCAAAAAGGCCAAATTTTGCTTTTTAGCCCTCTTACTTTCTTTCTTTTCATTTAAGTCCAAAGTTTAACTCCCAAGCCAGTCAGCCCGTTAGCTTATAAGATAGGTCAATGACGGAGGGAATTCTTTAGGGATGGACAAAAGTTTGTGTCCTTCTTAGAAACAAACTGATATTTTTAGGGATCAATTTGAAATTAACCCATATATGACCAAATGAATTTTTTCAATTATACTTTTACATAAAAAATAGAATTCAATTTTTCTTTTGATGAAATTGTATAAATATTAATTATGCAAAGGATATATAACAACATATTTCATGTCCTTTTTTGTATTTTTCTTGAAATTTTTTATGCGTAACAAGTAAAAAAAACAGTACAAACTATGTATTTATTTTTACTCGAAAATACGCATAAAATGACAAAAATGCACTCCAATTATTTACATTTACTTTAATATAATCTAAAATTTTCTAATATGTAGTTTACCTCTTAAACTATTTACAAGAATCATTTATACTTTTAACTTTTAAAATTCTATTTTGGTTAAATAATTATATGTGTTCGACGTATGTTATATTATTATAAAACAAAATTATACATTTACTTCTTTTTTGAGCACGTATATATATATATATCAAATTATCTAACTAAAATGATTAAAATTTAAAAATTAAAAGTCGAGATAAAATATCTGTTAAAAAAGAAAAATTAAAACATGACTAATTAAAGGGAAAAAAATGTGTACCATGACTCCAAATGCAAGACCACCAACCACAAGATTCCCAGTAGCAAAGGCAGCAAGATCAAGTTCTCCAATATGTCCTGCAAAAATCTGGCTCACTAAACCCAATAAAAACTGAAATATGTAAGTGAAAATAGCAGGAGCAGCAATTCCCCATAGCTTCTTCGACTCTATCCCAAATTCATTAATGAACCCCACTGGTTTTTCCCCGCCATCTTCACTACCCACAAGGGGCTCTGAAATGCTCCCCATGCTAGATTTTGGTTCTCTCTCTCTCTCTCTCTCTCTCTCTCTCTCTCTATATATATATATATGTATATACGTATATATTGACAATATATGTGTATGCATAGAAGTTTTTATTTGGAATGGGTGGTCCTTTATAAAGTGGATGATGCTTTGTTTTGTAGTGGAATATAGGAGTAAGTCCTAATTTAGTTTGCGGAGGTTAAAAGGGAAGAGGAAGAGGAAGGGAAAGGGGAAGGTGTTGAGAATGAGAATTTTACCCCGATTAATTAAAGAAAATAATTACTATTTATAAAGATTTGGGCAATTCTCCTCTCTTGAGGTACCCTTTGGGATAAGTTAGGTCCAAGTCCAAAAAATCTAACATGATATCAAAGCCATGATGTTGGGCCACTCGCAGATATGATCAACATGGGTGTGAGGGGGTGTGTTGAGAATAAGAATCTCACATCGGCTAATTAAAGAAAACAATATTTCTATTAGAGTAAGTATAATAGGATTAGAATATATGTATAATAAACTAATTTGTTAGAGGATAAAATAGTCTTTTTACTATTATATATGTCTAACCCGTCTGTTATAGGAGGGACTAGTTTGATGACGTGAGGGAGAACTCCCCCTCTACATTTACATCCCATCCAATTTTACGTTGCAACCAAACGACGTAAATAAGATATCTATGTCCCCTCATACTTTCTTCCCTCATTTTACTCCAATCACACTAAGGTTAAGTCTTATTCGCTCATGCATTAAGGCCTGATTCTTAATATTACACGGAGTTATAAGAAGGATTTGAGCTTTCAACTTTTTAGATATTTACGTGCACTTATCTGCTGCACTAAACCAATCAATGTATAGCCATTTTACTGAGGGAACAAGACCTCATTGTAAGTTTAAAAAAATCTCATATAATATAAAATAGTATATTACGTAAATTGTACATTCCCTTATAATTTAGTTGTGGCTTCAAGAAAACTCATTTTTTCTTATTTTTTTTAATATTATTTCTTTTATTTTTTTAAATTCTCACATTTTAAACATTACAAAAAATATAAAAATATAAACACTTTTCATTATATTGACTAAAATGCCCTTCAAATAAACCTCTCATTATTACTTCTACAAGTTTTAATAATAAAAGAATAAAAAGAAATTTAATGCAAAAAATTTAGTAAAATATTACATTATTTCATAATGTAACAAGTAAATAAAACATAAATATTAATAAAATGTCATAAATAAATAAAAGAAACTAATATTCTCTTCTTTTTTTACCTTCACATACCGGCAACACATTTATTCATTATATACATTACGACATTTTTTTGGAGTTGATATATTAAAATTTTTGTCATTTCATTATATATAAATATATATATATATAAATTTATAAATATAAAAAGTGCACCTACTAGTCTCCTGATCCGCCATTGTAGACTGGAAAGTTTACCATTAAATATCCTCAGCTAGATTAAAATTTTATATTTTTGGCCTTGGCCTAACTCACCTCAAAAGGGGAAGACTGCCCAAGTTTGAATTTTGCAGAATTGGACATCTGCGCGTGGAAGAATTTTGCAGAATTAGACATCTGCGCGGGTGGCTCAACTCGGGCAGCCCCTCTGATATCATGTTAAAATTTTTAGACTTGAGCCTAACTCACTCCAAAAGGTACCTCAAGAAGGGAGAACTGCCTAAGTTTTTATAATTATTTTCTTTAATTAGCGGAGATAAGATTCTCAACAATTCTTGATCAGAAGGATATTTTATACTATCATTTTTTAGGTAAAGGACCATGCAACAACAAATATTCAAAGGGACAAATACAAACAAGAGTCCTTGGATAATCAGATGAAACAAACATTCTCTACCAAATTTTCCAAGAAAAGAAAACAAAAGGAATTAACGCGCAATTATCTATTAAAAACAATCATAATTTTCACAATCTTTATCTTAACATCTTACGATAAACAAGTTTTTTTTCATTATTGAATATTTCCGATTCTTTATCTATTAAGATGATTGCCTGCATGAAAATCCCACCAATCAATCCACCCCGTATTCCCTGCACATCAAAATATATATATATGCATCAAAGTTTGCAAGTAATATATATATATATATATAGGTGTATTAACAAGTGCCGACTTATGAAGGTACCATTACGGTTTGATCATCTAGTACATCTTCTAATAATTCGTAAAGTTACTGTTAAAAGAAGTGTACTAGAGAGTGCATTAGACGATCATGAGTGGTACCATCATGGCATCATGCTTTCATTTACAATGACTTCCATTATTCCGTCGGAGGGATTGAAAAACCCTAAAACAGGATAAAAAGAAAAAGATAGATAGCCGTTTCTATACCATAACTCCAAAATGAGCTGTGAACCCTAGCAATGGATTCAAACAAGAATTTGGCATAATCCGCCTAGAAGGGACGGTGAGTACCAATATTTTTGAAGAAGAATAGTTTTGAGACTCAATTGCAGAAGGAGGGAAGTTTGCTGCTTTTAACATTTAAGAGAGCCATGCAGCAAATAGCAATTACCTGATAACACTATTTGTACACTCTGTAACACCGCTGCGAATGCAAGGAAGTATGCGAGTCGGGCAGTTTCCTTGGCAACTGCTTCACTAGTTGTGAAAATATAAGGAAAATAAGCTCGCCTAGTCAGGTTTGGATTTATAAACTTTATATTCGACGAGTTTAAGTCCACATTGCACTATAAGGATTTTAGATTTGATATAAAGAGTATTATACTCGGTTGGACCTGTTTACAGTCCTATTGATGGAATGGGGATCCCAATTTCATCCCCGCCTCCTTATTGTCCCTATCTCCAATCTTTTCGTACTGAAAACGAAATTTTCCCTCACTTCTAACTCAATCTTTTCTAATTAATATAATTCCGACTCATTTGCGTATGTGAGAATAAAATTTACCCTCATCCTCAGTTTATTCAAACAAGAAACGGGGGACTGAAAACAAGGAGGGATAAAACATCAACCCCATTTCCAAACAGAATTTATCTTTATTTCCACTCATATTTTTAGTTAAATTAGCCGGAGTTACTGAGTTTAGATGGATTGGAAACGGTAAATTGAAAAAAGTTTCATATGACAAAATTATTACAACATAAATATAAATAAAATATTCCTCCGTAACACTAATGGAAATAACGCTTCTAATTCTATTCCATTATAAAAATTACCGACATCAAAGATACTTAAAGAGAGAATGATGTGGGATTCTCATTCAAAATTGTGTGTATATCTTCTAATATATCTTTAGTACAAGATAAATCTCCGGGATTCTCAACCAATTACATTAGAAGAAATTAGGACACTTACTATCTAACCTTTTATCCAGCAAAAATTTGGTCTAAAATGTGACATTAATTAGGTGCTTGTAAATTAGACAAGAAATCAAGAAGTGGAAATTCTCCCACCCCATTGTTCAATTCGATTCTCCGCTTGGCCGGCCTGAAAATAAATGACGGGAAAAAGCCAATTAATTAGGCATGAATGAACAAATAAAATTAAAATTTCTGAATTATATATAAACAAACCTCCTTTTTCCAATTTGTGATTGTAATAATTATTATTAAAATTATTGCTTGCAAACAAACCCCACCTAGCATTCCACTCCATATTCCCTGCATCATCATCAAATTATTTGTTAAATTTTCAAATTGATTATCGATTAAAAATTAAAATAAAAAGAGAAAGAAAATAATTTGTATACCATAACTCCCAAATGAGCTACGAATCCTAACAAAATTGCAACAGGTAGACCGATAACATAGTAACAACACAAGGTGATACAACCGACTAGCACTTGCCATCCTGCTCCCACAGCAACCCCTGCAGATTACAGATCAATATATCTCAATTTTCTTTTAGAATTAGGGACAAAATTACTGATAATTTTGTTTAAAATTGAAATATAAATATGTGAATATAACTAAAAATAACTTTCACAACATTTTGGCAACTTTATGTTAATATTTTCTAGCGTCTTTCAACAGTAAGTGTATATTTATAAAAGGATAAAATAAACATACCGATCAATAACCAGTTTTTCTCATGTTTTACTTATGTCATTCTTTTGTCACTCTATAAAACTAATGTTATACCTATCCTCGTGAACAGATCATGTATAACTCAATATCTACATTAAAAAATATCAGAAACCTCAATATTTCAACACTTTTTTCCACTCGTATTAAGTCACGAAAAAAAAGAACCCTCCTGCCCTGCAAAACTTAAAAGGCGAAAGATATTTTCTTATTATATCTCTATAAATATTTAGAGAAAAAGTTAAAAAAAAATTTACCTGATAATACTATTTGGACACTATCTATTAGTGCAGTGAAGGCAAGAAAGTATGCAAGTCGAGTAGTCTCTTTGTCAACTACTTCACTAGTTGAGTAAATAAGTGGAAAATAATATTTTGTAGCCATTAACAAAGCCATGAACAAAGCACCAATGAGGAATGATGTTAAAGTGACCACAATTACTGAAAATTTTGCAATTTCTGCATTGCCAGCTCCAAGTTCATTTGATACTCTCACACTGCAAAAAAAAAAAAAAAAAATACAAAACAATTGTTTAAATCCAAATACTTTTTAGAGTATGAATTATCCAAAGTATGTTTAAATTGGGTTAAAAAATCTACCTTGCTGCTGCATTAAATCCAATATAAATCATTGAAAAGAATCCTTCTATATTTAAGCTGCAAAAGAATTGTTAGGCAAGGTATATATTATAAAAAGTATTTAATATTCGATTTTTTGTAAATAAAAATTCAAGAAAAGTGGATATAGCCGGGATAGTTTAATAAGTTAAAATGTCAAGAATCTCGTATCCAAAGTTAAGTAAATTAAAAAAAACTTTAGAAATATATAAAAAGATATATTTTTTATTATACTGTTTATGTTTAAATACGTGTATTTACTCTCTAAAAAGATAATTTCTAGAGATCATAAAAGAAAATGAATACGATATATTTGAAGATTACCAGATAGAAACAGCATCAACTGAAACTAGAGGATTTGCCAAACGACCCACGATCACTATTGCTATCATCAAGTACCAATATTCCAAGCTTCCAAAAATACCAAATAAATAAATAAGGACGTTATTTTTCACTATAAAAAAGTAGAAGAATAGATACTTCCGGTTTTATTTAGTTGTCATATTTTTAAGAAAATACAGATTTTTTATCTTGTGTGGACTATAATATCCTTCAAACTTCCTCTCTCATCATTATTATTTCTATATGTTTTCCACTTGATAAGATATGACAGGTGAAAAAGACGGTACCACATCATAACGGCAGAGGCTATTGAAAGTTTGAGAAAACTAAACAAATCTTGAAAAGCAAGGGATGAGAATCCATTCCAAGCTCCATCTGATTTTGTGATGAAAATGTAGAATAATTGTCCAATTACTACAAGCCACCATGAGACATCCAAGGTTAAAGCAGCTCCAACCAAGCCACAATGGAGCTTGGAAACAAATAACCAGCTAATGAAAATATGTAGCAATAGAACCAAACCAGATACCCATGTCATTACACCAAGTTTGCCTTGTGCTTGTAAGAATTTTTGTATTGGAAAGTTTAAGGCATATGCATATAGTTGAGGTATCATCCATTGTGCAAATTTTCCTACAACAAAAGCCACATAGTTACTTGATTTAAACAATCTTCTTGCTCCCTTCTTGAGAAGTATTATATATATAGATATATATATATATATATACAGTGGCGGAACCAGGACAAAAAACCTAGAGGGGCTGATTAACATTAAAAATTTTGCCAGAACTTCGTCTATAAAATAGATGTATTCCAAATATAAAAACATTCAAAACTGAGAGGGCTTGATTGTAAAAACATCAGAACTTCCGCCCTATATATATATATATATATATATATAGTAATAGAGATATTTAGTCCTAATCTGTTGTACATGAGGGATGTTTCGAAATATCCTATTTTTTGCCAATAAGTGGTGGATTTGCTGACTAAAATTATCTCAGTCTCCTGGTCTAATGTACGTGAGGGATCAGCAATTTTGATAAAGTTAATGACTAAAGTGATATCGATCAGTAAAATTAAACTTTCTAGTAGTATTTTTCTTTTTCTTACGTATTACTAAGGGCAAATAGTTTATTACTCGTAAGAATATGTTGAAATATCCCATATTGACAAGTTACGAAATTTATTTACTTTTTATAAGTTTTAGATGTCAGTCTTGGGATATTTTTTGAAAGTATAGATTAGGTTCAAATTCATTTTTTCAACAGAAATCTACCCAGCCGAAACTAAGAATACTTTTAAGAAATTGTGAATGAAAATTCATCCCACATTTACCTGACATTTAATCTCACAAACAATTCAACTTTTTTAACTTTTTACGGCCAAACCCTATCCGATAAGCATACCAAATAAAATAAAAAAAAACAAAACTCACCAGCAGCCTTAGACATTTGAGGGGTCAATCCAAAAAGGTGGAGAATAGTAGGGGCGAAGATGTAAATAGGAAGTAGAATAGTTGCTGTGGTGATCACAATAACCCATGATCTTTGCATATATATTCCGAGCATCCTGATCCGACCCGATCCGAATGCTTGCCCACATAGCGTCTCCAATGCACTTCCCATCCCCAACTACATTTGCATTTTTACCCGTTATTTTTCATAAATATGATTCAAGTCCCTATAAAACTATAAAAAAGTATTTCTCAAAAATACCCTTTACTATTTACTTAAGTCGATTGCACTACACTAGACAAGTCGTTTTTTCTTTTATTTCTCGTTCACTATCACTTCAAGTGGTGAAACTCGGCAAGTACTGGCCACGTGTGAATAATTAGAGGAGCAAAAACATTCATTTAAGTTATTTCATCTACAAACTGAGTCAGAATATAGGGTTATTTGAGTTGGGTTCAACCTGACACGTGAGAGTTTGTTAATTTGTAGAAGTAATAGTTTGAATGGACGTTTTTAACCCTTTAACTACACACAGGGACGAAACCAGGACAAAAAAGTTTGGGGCTGAAAAACAATAAAAATTTTGTTAGAATTTCGTCTATTTTATAAATGCATTCCAAGTACAAAATTATTCAAACAATTCCAAATTTATAAATAAAATAGTAAGTTTTAGGGTTGTATTAAAAAAATACAAAAACTGGAGGGGCTTGAAGGTAAAATACATAAAAATTCTAAAATTTTTAAAATTTTCCAGAGGAGCTTGAGCCTACCCGAACCGCCCCTGGTTCCATTCCTGACTACACACAATTCTTTAGAGGGTGCTTACCATGACTCCAAAAGCAAGCCCATCAACCACTAAATTGCCAATGGTGAAGGCAGCGAGATCGATTTCTCCAATATGACCTGCAAAAATCTGGGTAACTAAACCCAATAAATACTGAAATATGGAAGTAAGAATAGCAGGGCCAGCAATCTTCCATAGCTTCTTCGATTCTATGCCGAAATCTTTAATGAATCCCACTGGTTTTTTTCTGCCATGAAATTCAAGGTTGTTGTTGTTATCATCATCAAGAAGTGGCTCTGAAATGCTCCCCATGAATAAAACTGCTTTTAACCTCCTCTATTTCAACTCAACCTTTGGTGAGTTGATTGAAGGACCTGCTACTTAGAGAAGAAGTTTTCATTAGGATGAATTTGTTTTATGGTTTTTGATGGTTTTGGGGGAAACCCATTTTTTGGAGTTCTTGAATATAAAGTTTATCCAATAGTTAGTCGCGTGATTTATAGATAGAGGGCAGCTAGTCCCTCGTGTTATTGCAAAGAAAGTGTACCAGAAAGTATATTAGATGATTCTGACTGACTAACCCCTGAAACGGAAACAAATATTCAAGAAGAAGAAAAAGACAAGAGGACTTTGAGCAGATGCAACAAACATTCAAAATACCCACCATTCTGGTTTCCAACCAACCATAAGAGGAAATACCATTTAAAAGTCTCTACAAGAGCCATGGTAGAAAGCAAGAGGATTTCACCCAACAAGGCCATCAAACAAGTAAACTAGGCTGTTCCCTAATCACATTATTCGCATCCAAAGTTTTTCACTCAGGATCGTTTAATACAATGTATTAGAAGTTGCATTAGACTATCCTGGCCGCCAAAAAGATGCACATCCTCTGCAAACCAACTTTATGGCAGGAAAAGAAAAAAAAACCACATGTCATTCAATTGTTCAGCTTTCATTAGATGGCCAAGAGTTCAAAAAATCAAATCATTCCTGATGTTAAAAGTAGATATAGAATAAACAGGGTACAAAATTTATACAAAAAATAAAAAATAAACTTCGAAATCTAATCCTCGCTTCTTGCCCATAATACCAACACTATCTTCACTTTCAACCGCAAACTCCACCCAGTAGACCTGCAAACTTTATTATGGCAGAAAGAACCATCAAATCGGCAAGTAAACTTTTCTCCCAAAGAACAAAGAGGATGGCACTTAATATATATATTACAAGGCATTAAATCTGCAAGATGAGAAATTTTAAGTGCATTACAAATGTCTAGCATTAAAAATGATCCAATAATGTGTTAAATGAGAAAGAGCGCAAATAACAACAAAGACGCACCCTAAGAATAGACATCCATTCTCTCCTCCTTGTCACTTCTAATATGGTCAAGATCCCATCTGTCCTTGCTTTTCCTTTATGAGAACTATACAGACATTTCTAGCGATGAGAATGAAGGACTATTATCACATGGCTCTTTACTAACTGTTTCGGGAAAAACTATGCTGATTTATTAGTATTTAGGCAGCTCAATGAATATAAATTTGAATTGGTCTGGAAAGTTTGATTCTTGAAGGACCTTACAACTAAGAATAACAGATAGAAAAGGTAGGTTATGCATGAGCTACGGAACTGCTGAAGCCCTTAATTCTGTTACTATGTCCAAGACCATATACCTTATGTTTAGAACGCAAAGCATTTCAAGAACATTTGCATCTTATTCTTACATATCCTCAAACCTCATAACTCAGTAGTACCTCCATTAAATCAATGAAAAAGTGGTACCTCTATCTTGTTATATCTGTCTTTATTATCTACAATAGAGTACTAGAAGGACTTCTTTTTTTTCCAACAGAATACTGATGATTAAAGGGTCTTAGAATAAACTGGCATCTTGACTTATAAATAAAAGAGACTTTGATCATATTGATCTAATTAACATTGGCAAGCCCCCAAATGATCACCTTGCTAACTTAAATGTAACAAACTTTTAATATCTTCCAGGAAACAACATAGTGATCCCCTTCCTAACAATCTTTATTTTAAGAGAAAATCTTCCACAAATAAAAACACAGGTTTCCTCCATCTAGATGTGCATATATGTTTATTGACTTTGTACTGTTAGAGACTCCATGAAATGGTATTCAATGACTCAACTGCATGAACTTTTTAAGAAGTCATTTTCTCTAAACTGCAGATATTACTGGGTATTAGCTCATTTTCTACTGCACATCTTATACACCAGATGGTGGACTCGGATAGCAAAGAAAAACCAATTGCATGAAATTGCCAGCACGGACTCACACCGACACAGGAAGTAAGATTGTCAGCAAAGAGCTTTCCTGCGCAATCTACCTGTAGACTCAACGTTTGGAGAATTGTGGACGTTTACGGGCCTTCTTCAGACCAACTTTCTTCCTTTCCACAACTCTTGCATCCCTCGTTAGTAGGCCTTCCTCCCTCAGAGGTCTTCTATGGTTCTCACTAACCTTTAGCAGCGCACGAGCAATGCCCAGTGATATTGCTTGAGCCTGTCCAGATAGACCACCACCTTCGGCTTTGACAAAAACATCATAACTGGCCTCATATCCCAAAGTTGCCAAAGGAGTTCTCACATACTGAAGCCATAATGGATTTCCTTGAAGATATTCCTTTCATACCACAAAATAGATCAGAAACATATCGTTAATTTGACATTATCATAAGCAAGTAACACTATCAAGCAATTGTTTTTTAGTACAAGAGGTGACACGCGGTTGGTGGAGGTTACATAAGTATCAATCAAATCAAGCACTAGCACAATACAAATTTACAACCCTATAAAGGGAGGCAACAATGTGCATTATGCAGGAGTTGAACTCCCAACCTCTAGTTGGGAGGGCTCAACTCTTGCCACAGGGACACTATTGAGCAATTAAAGCAGCTGATTGTTAAAGCATAATCTATCCTTCAGATATAGTAGAATGAGTAGTTACATATGAGAAATGAATGGAAAAAATCACAATTTCATTATCCTGGTAAAATTTTAGTTCAACAATTACAGTTAGCTAGCAGAAGCCCCTGTCAGAACACAATGTGCAAGAACCCAATGTTGTTTGTTAATGTAATTAAAGAACCAAATGCTAGATAATTTCAATCACCCAAAAAAATTAGAACTTTCAAACACACGAAAAACAATAACTTCACCAAGTAACCATATGTAAGTACCTTAGCATCACGATAGTTAATAATAATTTTGCCAGTACCCTCTTGAAGGACGACCCTGGCAATAGCTGATTTCCGGCGACCGGTGCCGAAGATTGTCTGGGCCGCAAACCCACCTGGAAGCCTTGACTTGACAAGCTGTTTGAGGTCCGTTGTTTCCAAATCCACCGGCGAAGGGGCTTCCACGGCGGAGGCAGATATAATGAGAGCTGGGTTTTTAGACAAAGAAAGAGCTTTTGAGGAAGTAAAGGAAAGAGCAGAAGAATGGGATTTTGGGGAAATCTGGGATGAGAATGAGAGAGAAGCCAGTGATGAAGTGAGAGCTGATACAGAAGTCGCCATGGCTTCCAACTCCAAGCACTGTACCAGAATGAACTGAAATTTTTATGTAGATCAGAGGATAATGTATTCAATTGTCCAAAATGCCCACATTTGAAAAAAAAAAAATCTCGTAACTTTTTTCTAAAAAATATAGAAAACTACCATAAATCTCTAATAAGAATTTACCTTTTCTTCAAATTACAAGTGCTCCATTTAAATTAGAAATAGAAATGAAAAAAATAAAATTCTTTATCCGAAATGGGTAAATTATTCACGAGAGATAAAATAAGATTCAAAATAAAAAAATGTAGCTTTTTTCTTTCATTTTGTCTACAATTAGGCATTCTTGGCTTCTTTTTTCTTTTCCTTCGGGTAAAAAGAGAATAGTGTATAACCCGTTATATTCTATTTTTAACATTTTTTCTTATAATACTCGCAATTAAAATATATTTTTTATAATATTTCTTTTTATCATACTTACAACTAAAAGCGCAACACTATTAGTTTATTAATCGCAACTAAAAATGCGAAACACTTTATATTTTCTCCTTTCTCCAATAAAACTATAATTTTTACAAACTCAAAAGAAAAAAATTCTCATAACCAATGCAAAACACTTTGTTTGGATTGAGTTTTAACACATACAAAAGTGCTACAGGCATAAATT
Organism: Catharanthus roseus; assembly: GCA_028651295.1. NCBI lineage: Eukaryota > Viridiplantae > Streptophyta > Magnoliopsida > Gentianales > Apocynaceae > Catharanthus > Catharanthus roseus. The sequence continues at coordinate 20,758,389 of JAPQWS010000104.1, read as the reverse complement.
TCAACAAGCATACTGCAATTAGTGTTCTAATATTACAAACTGGCAATGCTGTGAAAATGGACAAATTATTAGCAACTGCAAAACTCCAGATGCTTCAGAATCATGAGCAGATAAAGGAAAATGGTTCACAACCCAATTCAATGAAGTCGGCTTCAAGAATCGATGGATTGATTACTATCTATCTGCAACCGCGATTGATTACTTACTATCTTTCTACAAGAATCTCCGGCAGGGATTATCAGAAAAGAGCAGTCATAGGTTGGGACATTATGGTTTTCGCGATAATCAGGGGTCAAGATATAAAATTTGTGCTCTTACTGAAGCGCGTCTAAAACGAAGCAACTCTTTCATCAACTCTTTTAGCAATTCCCATCCTCCATCTACTGAAGCAGGCTTCACTGTCATTTTCTCAAGGACAGGTGAATTTAACAGCAGAAATTTGATGAAATTCAGTTCTTGTCTGAGACCAGAGATTCCAGCAATCTTGACCACAAGAAGTTGATTAAATGGACAGTTTTCATAATCGCCCTCTATGATACTTGCAGAAGTTCTCGCTGCGTTCTGCTCCTCAGGACGAGCCTTTTAGAAAGTTGATAAGAATAAGTTAGAAAAGTCTGAATACAACTCATTCACTGCTTTGGTTGTTGTATGGGATAATAAGAACGCGGAACAATAAGAAACATCAGACAAATAAGGTGGCAACAGAAACATGACAATTATAATTAACAGCAAGGTTTCGTTTTCTAGCAGGAAAACTCACCAGCATCTCAAGCTCCTGAAGGTTAGGGGAACTTCTGAGAAGGCAAAGAGCAGCAAAACTCTCCTCCATGTCACTGAAATTAATGCGTAATGAAAGAAAACCGAGCTCCATGCAAGGTGCCGGCAGCCTAACAGGAACCTTACCAGCAGCTAAATACTGATGAGGAGTAGGAAAAAAAGGGAAATGAATCAAGAAAACTCATAAAAAATGGTGTGAGAAATATTGAAATCCCTACTTTACTGATAATCTTGTGAGTACCTTCAAGAAGTAGCTCTGCACCTCAAGCCTTTGAATTCTTGGCAAATGCGCAAAAAACTTTATCAAATTGCCTGTACTGCCAAAAGTCAAATGATGATCATATCCAGCATTTGTATACAAACCAATAGAGACTGTAGCCAGATGAAAGGTATCCTGGAAATTCACATTTTCAAAGACACCTCCAATGTCGAAGAAGAGGAGATTTGGAGCCTGAATTATAAGATCAGAGAAACCATCAAAGTTCATTAGTGTAAGGCGCTCAAGCATAGGGCAGCTAGATATAAGATGCTCAAAAGCACTTTGCTCCATAGTGATGTGCTGAAGATCAAGGCTCTTTAAGGTTTTAAAGCCAGTAAATACAGGAGGGGGTTTTAAAAGGCAATTAAACAGCTCCAAATGAACAAGGTTTTGGCAAGAGTACAGCGAAGAAGGGAGCTTGTAACGATGGCCCTTCCATATTTCAAGAATAAATTCCCTAATGAAGCCTCTTGACAGAAAAAGAATCCATCTGTCAATATCACTGACACCTTGAAGATCACGGTGAGAAAGCTTGAACTTTTGGATTGGACCAGCGTGCAATAAGAGCACATGATCAACGATGCTCACAAGCTTACTTCTTATCTGAGTCTGATCTTGGGAAGAAACAAGAACAGACTGATTGTCAAACACAAGATGTGGAAGTGTGACCCATTTGTACCTCCACTTGCTTGATAATACACTTGTCCTCACAGCATCCCTAAGAGATAAATGTGACAAAATTTTGTCTATGATATGCCCAGGCAAATTGCTAATCTTGTCCAACTCCACTTCTGATCGGCAAGGGACCTTGGGTGGTTCCCTCTGCTTCTGCATATAAAAGCCACAAATATCTCCAGTTAGATAGTATCAACTAAAGAATTCATGTTTCTTTGTTTGCAAATTTGCAGTCAGAAGAATCATGCAGATCTATATTACACACACACACTCTGCCTGCATATAGGCCCCCCGGGAAAAAAGTGGAGAGAAGAGAAGGAGGAGAAGAGTAGAAAATAGCAGAGAGAATGATATTTTCACTTTCCTATCATTAAATGATTTTCACTTTGCAAAAACACCAAAGAACTAAGAATTTAACCAACTCTCTTGAAAGAGAAGCAAAAACATTCCGCCCCTGAGAGATTTATAAGTTTGTTGGCATACTAAGAAAAACCTGCAACCTCAAGATTTCCTCGTGAGATTAATATATAAACCTGGTAATGGTAACCTTAGTCAGAGTTTCCTTTTTTTTTTCTTTTTTTAACTCGACCACTTAGGTTATATAAAATGTTCAACAGATTTAACTTCAGTTTTTGCCAAAATTATCAAGAAATTACTTGAATACAACAAATGTCAAATTCGTTTAGGTTCCTAAGTATCATTAAAGCACTTTAAATAGAATTGGCTAGGCTCCACACAACATCATCCATCCAACTGCCGATCTCTAACCTTTTCTGACAGCACATTAACTTTGCTAGGACAAAGGCACTTAAATGAGAAATAGAAAAGATTAAGTGAAATAACATCTTTCTAATACCTTAGAGAAAGAATTAGAATGAGACAGGAAGAGTAGAGTTGAGAAATTTTGGATCAATTGAAAGGGGATGGTGAACTCCAATTTCTACTAGCATGAAACTTGAACTTACCATACTACTCATCTATATGATTGAAAGCAATGAATCGAAACCCTTCAGATTCTGCAAAAGAGCAAACTGTGTTATTGGCACCTTCTTTTGATGATTTAATTTGTTTACGTAATCCATTGAAAATAGATAACCGTATTAGGGTCATAGAAATCTTATGTTACCTTCATAGTTTAACAGTGTCTAGAACAATTAACGACATTTCAGTGTAAAATCCATTAGTTGCACTACCGAACAATTTGTATCGTTTTAGTATTAATCATTACAAAGAGATCATCCATTATTAGATGAAACATGTCTTCATAGTGCAAGACAGTGAGTATATAACGGCAAACATATCAGCCATATACCAACTGAAGTTTTAAGTTCACAAATTCTCCAAACTTATCCAAGAATCCCAGCTCTTAAGCTCAAAGTTAAACATCAAGAACAATTAATACAGCAGAAATTCAACCTAAATCATGCTCATTGAAAATCTGAATCATTAAGACAATGTATCCAATCTGTCCACATGCATTTTCTACAAAAATTCATACCATACAGTGATGAATGAGTTTGGGGGTTTTAGAAACAATGCTAAGTTCCTTCCCCTAGCAACAACTATCAACTAACTTTAGAAAGAAAAGTGCATAAACCCTTTCCCAAACTACATTTCCCCTTTCTCTTAAATGAATTTTATGTAAGGGTCCTTAAACGTTATAATTAAAACCATTCACCCAAAAAAAGTAACAATGTACTACCTCTTATATTCAATTGAACTTTTGATCTCTTGTATTACTTCTTCTCTAGTGTCTCATGCAGTATTTCAGCAAAATCCTACATACATTGATTGAATTAGCAGTCCAGTGTCTAATAAAACTAGAAAAAATAAAAAGACAGAATCTTCGTATGCAGAACAACTTGAAAACCAACCCTCTCTACATTCAGCTGCGTAATAACAAAAAGTTACACGCATTTCAACCATATAAAAAATTTCAGCATAAAAAACAAAAAAAATCAATCCAGTAATGAATTTGGGCCGAAATAACTTAGCAGTGACTGATATAACATCCCAAGTTCCGACCTTTACAGATAATTAATTAGGATGGGCGTTCTTGAAAAAAAAAAAAATTGGACCAGATTAAAAGTCTAAAGACTTACTTACTGGCAGAAACCAAGAATTCAGATATGGCTTCTTGGATATGAGCAGCACTTGAATTGAATTAACAGAGGAAAAGTGACAACTAAAGAACTATAATCTTCTCGATAAAGAAGCTTTGCCTTTGGTTTATGGTTGATGAATCAACAGGAACAGGAGCAGAGAAAGAACCCCACCATGTCAATTATGAAGGAGACCCGAATGGATCCATTTACTAACAGACGGAGTCACCACTACACCGCTGCCCTTTTCCCTTTCTTTCTTTTGTTTTGGCCGGAACCCAATATAATTCCCCCAACAAACACTAAACAAAAAGCCTCAATAATTTTGGTTCATAATAATTTTTTTCTCTTTTTTAGTTTTTAAGAGTGCATTGAATTGGATTAAATTTGGAAAAAATCAAAATGTTTTACTTGGCATTCTTTAAGGGGAAAATTACATTATGTACTCGGTTGATAGTCTTTTCATGAATCATGTGGCTTGTATTAAGTCACATTATTTTATCTTGTTAATTACGTTTCCAACTTTAAAGACAAGAAAAATAAGGAGGGTGACGTGGTATAATAGGCGCCATATATTTCATGAGTGGAAAATGAATCAGCATCATAACATAGTTTTCTTTTTTAAAGAGTATATCTAACGTGTATTTATATCACGCATATTAATATAAAAAATTATATCATATATAAATAAAATAGAAGTACGCGATAAACAAATCCTTCTATTATAACTTTAAGTATGAGAAAATATGAGGCTCATACCTTAAAAATCCAAATTCATCCTAATTCCTAAATTTTAACTTAAAATAATTTTTCTTCTCTTAAAAAAAAAATAATAACATATCAAACACAAACATAAGAGATTAAAAAGAACCCATTACACAAACGCACCATATGTATGGTAAATTACGTTATATTTTAAATCTCGCTAAAAGCATCGTACTTCTTACCGTAGCTGAGTCATCACCTTCAGAGCTAGAGAAAGTCTCTTCTTGAAACCCTTAGCCCTCGAACTCTAAATTCTATAACCTCATTTGAAAGAACCCTTTCCAAGATAAATTGAAATAAAGAAGGAAGCAAGTAGGGCACAGGCATCTTCTTCTTTCTATATTCTATTTCTAATAGCTAATGCGAGGGCTTGACATATCATGGAAAGGTAGAACTACTTATTTATTCATTCCCACATTGGCCGTGGGAATTTGAAGTTATAAGGCTTGAGTGGTAAGCCAGTTCCTCGGACGTGGCCTTTCCTAGCTTGACTCTTTTTGTTTCAAAAGACTCCTTAGACTATCAAAAGCTGACTTGTTAGGATTCGATAACGAATTGTAGGTCCCGCTCTCCCTTCTCCAGACGACCTTTCTGGATGTAGATAATGATATCTATACAGATGGATCTTACATCGTACAATGACTCATAGATGGATATATGAATCCAACCGAATGACTCATGTTATGATCTTCTACATCCTAGGTCTTCCCGTTCCGTCATCTGGCTTATGTTCTTCATGTATTATTCAGACCGAATGAAATATCAATTTTGAGGTTCACATATTATCTCACAGACTATTTAAAATTTATATAATTAGATATAAAAATTTTAAAATCAAACTTTATCGTTTATCGTGTCAACAGTCAACATTGTCACAATCAAACCAACACCCTCCTGAGATAGAACAACAACTCCACCTTCAAAAAGCCACCATTGAGAATGGCAAAAAACTCAAAGGTTGAGCTGAAATTTTCCCCACCAACTACAACTTGACAAGCAAAATTCCCCACCAAAATCACCATCACACCATGTTGCCATTGCCATGAAAGAAAATCAAACCCAAACAAATTAAAAAAATAAAATTTATTTTCGCCAGTAAAAAATATAATTTCTTTTAACTAAAATTAAATAAACAAAATTATAAGTCATTTTTTAGCTCTATTATATTTAATTCATTAACGTATCTCTTTTCCTCTCTACTTATTTATTGAGGGTAATATAGAAATTTACTTTAAAAATTATATTGTTTTCTTCATTCTTAATTTGCGTGCAAAGTAAGGACTTATATAATTGACCGGAGCTAGAAAAAATTCAATTAAAATTATAATCAATTTTTTTTCTTTTAAAAAACAAGTTATGATTCAATTATTTAATTAGTAAGACACTTTTTTTTAATAGTAATAAAATATTCTTTATCATATGTTTAAACCACAAAAGTTTTATTGAATTGATTCTTAATTTGAAAAATAAGTGAGTTTTTTATTTTAAGTTTTGTTAAAGTTATATTATTTTATTAAAAAAATATGAGATTTAAAAATAAAAAATAAAAAAATAAATTAAAAATCAGAGTCACACGCTCCACAAAAAAAAAAAAAAACATGATTCAAGTGTACACGGTACACCCAATACCAAGACCCGAAACTTTGACCCGAAAATAAGTACAAAGGTCGTTTAACAACCTCCTGACTTCGAGCTCACCGTCCTCCAGTGGGCCATCCAGCCACCTCATCATACTACCATTGCTTATGGGCCTTCCATACTACCTGCCTCCTCTCTAGTACTCAAAAAGCGAAATCTATCGCTCACAAAGTTCTATCAGACTGTCCGAATCACGGTGATTCAGCGATCCTGTAAACTGGAGGCCACGAACTAGTGGGCATATAAGGAAGCACCTCCCACATTGAAGAGGTTGAAATTCCTACACTTTCGTTGCTAGAATTTGAATCTTGGCCTCTAGGTACTAACTCTGCAGCCCTAGAACCAACTAAGCTACGTTCATGCAGACATTCCTACCTCCTCTCTTGTTTGCATATCCGCAAAAGTTTTATTCAAAATCGTTTAATATATCTTACAATTTATCGTATTTAATAAACTCGACTACAAAATTATGAAATTTCTATGACAAAATTACATTTCTCTCCCAAATGCTTTCTCTCTCACTTTTCTCTAAAAATCTTGAAGATTTTGAAATTAAAAATAGATAATTTTAAAGATTTTGCACAAGAAAATATCAATTTTGAGGTAAAAACACTACAAAAACGTAAAAAATCAAAAATAAAAGTTGCTGACACACTAGATATGTTGGTGCGCTAATGAGTGGTGTACCAACTTATCTGGTGTGCCACTCACTGGCGCACGAACTTATCTGGTGCGCCAGTAAATTGTGTACCAAGATCTGATCATGTTTTTTTATTTTTTTCAATCAAAATGTAAATAAACGAGTATTGAATTATGTACTAACATTTTTTAGAGTAAATTTTTATTTGAAATCTTTGTAAGGTAGAGAAAAGAGATTAAAACAAGGTGAGATTTTATCGTGAAATTTTCGTAATTTTGTTACGAAATTTACCAAAATCTTAATATATATATATAACATGTAAAAATTCGTCTAATTTCGACGATAATTTTATAATATAACAATGCATTTGAGTAAAATATTAATAAAAAATTATTTTAAATAAAAAATATATAAATTATTTAAGAGTAAACATAGTGATTTTGTCAAGTTCCGAAATTTGTTTGTCTTTGTTCGGCACCACCACCGCCACCACTCCACCACCATCCCGGCACCGTTTGTCACAGTTTTGACACGTATACGCACGTTTCCTCCGTCTCAAGGCCGCGTGCGTTTGGTGAGTAGCCGCCTGTGTTTTCTTTAGTGTGTTCACGTATTTTTAGAATCTTTTTATTTATATTGTGGATTGGAGAGAGTAATATTATTTGTTTTTTTCAGAGTAAATATTATTAGTACAAGCAATTATTAACTATTAATTTAAGAGATTTTATGCGATTTCTGTTGAAACATATACTCGGGATGAATGCAGAACAGACGATTTTAAAGCAGATCCTTCATTATATTAATTCCACTTCTTACTCGCAGTATGCTCTTTATGATCTCGACTTATGATTTGATTGCCATGTATTTAGCTATTGAGCCTCAAAGTTTATGTTTTTATGTGACCGCAGCGTTTTTGATTAATTTGAGTTATTTAAGAAGCTCAAAACTTTTTACTTGACATGATAAATGAAGCTATTTAAATGAAGAGAATCAAGTTATTGAATCACACCTCTCTAGTCAGTGAGCTAAGTAATTTAGTGATAGAAAAATAATAATGAAATACAATCTATTGAGACAAGCTTAATAAAAAAATGATCGAGTAACTAATTTAGTTAACTAACTTTCATAAAAATCACAATTTCATAGTAAAAGTACTTACACATGATATGAAATTTGTTATTATTAGGTGAGAGTGCGCCTATATCATAGTTGTGACTGTGCTTTCTGGATACCATTCCATGCTTTAACAAGCCAGCTACGCACGGGTTGAGTAGGAGTTATATTGTCTGTTTGGCCACTTCCCTGCCTTAATAGCAATATCAGAATCTGATATCATCCATCTCAGAAGCAAAACAAAGAACGAAAGCCTCATTCAGTATATATTGAACTATATTTTTAGAATCCTATTGATTTTGAGTTTGAATATATTTAAAGTATATTTATATATTTGGGTTCGATATTAAATGTTCTTAACTAAATATTTTTTTAGGAGATTATACATTCAGACTCGGTATTTAAAAAGAAAAGAGAGAAGAGATTCTCAATAAATTGGTAGGGACAAAAAACTCAAGCTCCACAAGATTCATTTGACAATGACCAAACATTGTTTGCCTAACACTAAGCTAAATGTTAAGGAATCATTGATTAACAAAATAATATATAATTAACAAAAAGGGAAAAAAGAAAAAAAAGTCTTTTGGCCTTCTTGCATGGTTATATTGGGGAAGTCCACCAAGAAATTTGAATAATTTTTCACACTTTTCAAGTTTTTCATAATCTCAATCAAAAGGTCCATTCCCTATATATAAACTTAAGTCCATGAATCAGACTTTTCTTGTTCATTTGTGTGGTTGTAGTATAAGCAATAATTTTCTTCTTCTTTGGGACTTTTCTAGAAATGGAGATGTCATCTTCACAACCTACTAATGTGAAGTATGAAGAGCTCTCTAAAATAGATACAAAAGAAAATGTATCGAAAAATGTATTAGATAGTTCTGAACAGTTTTGAGTTCTCAGAAAAAATTTTTTTTAAGAATTTTAATATGTTTACATTCAAGTCCCTCAGTTTGAATGTTTTGTACTTGGAATGCATCTATTTTATAGATGAAATTCTGATAAAATTTTTAATGTTAATCAGCTCCTTCAAATTTCTGTCCTGATTCCGCCACTGGTTCTGAGGACATGATAAATATAAGTGTTTAAGGAGCTAGCATTTTAAAATAACCTTAAATAAGAGTTATACAATCATGGCTACTATGTAGGCCAAGAGTTTGTATTGATTAAAACCTGATACGTCTGAATATATTAGGTATAATGTAAAAGTTATAGTTGTTACGTAAGATTTATATAACCGTCGCTTTATAGAGCGAGTCTGACGTAATTAGGATAATATATCTTTAAATACTGGGTATCGTGTAAGAATCATATGCTAGTTTTGTAGGCCAAATTTAGAGTAAGAGTGATATAATGGCTATATAGGCCGAATATGAATTAAACAAACTGTGTACCTCTGAATATTAGATTATATATTCGACATAAAAAATAAAAAAATATATATATATAGAGAGAGAGAAGAAAAGAAAAAGCTCCCAACCTAACTGTACAGAGAAAGTCGGAAGTCGTACTCAAATGAAAAACAACCAATGACTTTTTAATTTCCGCGACTCAATTTTTCTTCCTCTATATATTGCATCCAAGTTCAAAATCCTCGAGTTTTTTTCTTTTTTCTCCCTTCTGATAATTCATTTTTCTTATTTAATTTTACACATTATTAGCTTAATTATCTGATCTGAAGTTTCCGGAGTGGCGATGGAAGGCCTCTGCGCTATGCTCTTTAAGAATCGGTAATTTTTTCACTTCTTCTTTGGCTTTTAATTATCAGTTCCGTTAATTAATGTAGATCGGAATTCACAATATTGAAATTGATCGGAAATTTTATTTTTCCGAACGAGCAGAAAGAAAACGAAGCGAAAACCGGCAGGAATAATAGACGACGGCGACGACGGAACTCATGAAGGTATAAGGACTGTGAATGTGAAGAGCCGCTGCGATTTCTCCGGCAGCTCCGATGTTTGCCTTTGCATAGTGACCTGGAATATGAACGGAAAGGTACGTGAATTAATTTAATCTTTGAATCTCATTCTCAAATTATTTAAGAAATATTAATTTCTCGAGAAATTGGTCAAAAAATGCCTGTATTTTTTTAGGAGTTTTAATCGAACTCATGACCTATCACGTGATTTGCTCTAACAAATTGAAACATTACCATCTTATCACAAAAAAATACCTGTATCATGTACGTATTTTACGGATATTAGTTATTCCATTAGTCATTCTTGCTTGATAATTCCTTATTACGGCAAACATACTCTTACACAAGGCCAACTATAATTTTTGATTAATTTATATTACGTAACACTCACGTGTTATCATTATATTAGTATATCTTCCTAAAATATTATTGGTGAACTGTAACTAATAAAATAAACTATATCTTCAAATGGCAAAACTTAAGTTATGGAGGATTATTTTTAGCTATTTTCTCTATTAATCTCTCAAGAGTTTAATTAATTTGCTGATTTTTATTTAATTAATCTGTGTTTATTTCGTACTGATGATTAATTAAATTAATTAATTAAGGTTTCCTATGAGGACATAGAAAATCTTGTTAGTAGAGATCGGAAGTTTGATCTGCTGGTGATTGGTTTACAAGAGGTGCCTCGGAAGAACATTTCTGGGATGTTGAAGAATGTTTTGGTTGATACTCACATGTAAGCAAATTCTCTTTTTTATTCTTTTTTTTTTGGTCCATTTTTGCATGGTTAATAAAATTTCATACGAATATATATTTTTTTATCAAGTCAAATAGGTTAATAATTTTAAAAGAATGATTTACTTTAATAATCTTAGCCACAAAATACTTAGATTTGGCACATGATATTATAAATGCTAATATTAAACACGTATGTGAATTGTGTGAATATTTATAGAAGAAAAAGGTCAAACATTAATTTATTAATTTTTTTAGTTCGATGATTTATACCGGTGGAATTTGTAAAAGTTTGTCAAATTTCTCTCCAAAAGAGACAATTAAGGATAAATTTTTTGGGAAAAAAGTAGTTTTGAGATTAAAATTATAGAAAAGATAATTTTGTGACAGATTTAAGATAAACTGAATAGTTTTCGGACCAATTTTTACCCTTTTTTTTTTTTAATATTTGTAATGTAAAGTAGTGATGAAAATTGCTAAGGTGACAATCTTGCTTAATTTGCTTTGTTTTATTTAAAATATTATATTGATATATGTTTTTTTTTTTTTTTATTTTGTTGGATGTTTAAGGTTATTGGGGAAAAGTATAATGCAATCTTTGCAGATATACGTATTTGGACCCAAAAATTCACAGCGATTCTTAAGAGGTGGGTGGTCTTTCCTCTTGAATTATAAATTATATTGGAATATTGCATTATTTATTGAGAAAAAAATTATATATTTAATTGAGTTTTTACGAATAAATTTTTTTAAAAACATTATGTATTTTATGACAAAATAATTTATTAGCTAAACATTGAAAAATAAGTAATCAGAGAAAAATTTTAAAAACGAAAGTTAAAAATAAATAACTACTTTTAAGTCATTAAAAAGGGAAAAAGCGTTGGCGTATTTCTTAAGATATTTCCTTGTCATCTCTTATTTGTGACAGAGCTAAAGGTAGATAAGCATGCCATTGGAGGATTTGGAGGGCTAATTAGGAGAAAGAAAGGAGCTGTGGCTATTAAAATTAATTTCAAGGGTGTACGCATTGTCTTCATTTCTTGCCATCTTGCCGGTAAGTTTTTATTTTAAAAATTTTTATTATGAATTAGGTTTACGTCTCTACTTTTGGATTCCTTAATTTGTATTAAGTCATATATCACGTGTTTGGAGTTCTTGTCTTCATTTTGAAAATCCAATGGTTATATCCTCAATTATAAAACTCCAGACGCACATGATGTGATTTAATACAAGTTAAGAGATTCATAAGTAGAGATATGAATTTGGCTCATTATCGAATTTTTAGTTTCAATATATTAAGATGGCATTTAGATAAAAAAAGTTTTAATTAGTTTGATACATATATATATTTTTATTTTGTGAGCTCGACTCAACTCATTTACAATTAGGTCCATCATTTTCCCTAAATAAGTGTCCACATTTGGTTTAATTCAAAAAAAAATTTAAACTTTTTTACTATAGGTAGAAATTCTTGTGAGTCATAAAATTATAATTTTTTGAATAAAATAAAAACTTAATTTGAGAAATTAAAAATAAAAATGAAGAGATTTAATTTAATTTTTAAACGAACCCAATCTTTGACAAGCCCACCCTGATTTTTCAGAAAGGCTTCTGAAGAGCCCAAAGTACAGAAACGGCCCATGGGCTCTTAAGGGTGGTCTAATTAGTTTCTTTTTTTTTTTTTTTAACTTTTTAATTAAAAAAGTGAGAAATAGTACACTGATTATGTAGGAAAAGCATGGACAAGAGCAAGAGTCGTTTTAGTGCATCAAAAAGACAGAACACGATTCCGTAATTGAAAAGTAAAAGCGTGTTTGATTATTTTAAATATAAGGCACTTTTTTTTTTTTTTTTCATTATGCCAATATTAAAGTACTAAACTAGTACTACTTTTTTTTATTGACAGAGAAATTAATTAGTACTAATATATATTTTTAATCCAAAAATACACATGCAGCTCATGCTCGCAATGTGGAAGAAAGAAATGAGCAGTTTAGACACATATCAAACTCCCTTTTCTCCAACAATTGGAATCCCTATGCTAGACCAGCTCATCTTACCGTGTGGTTAGGAGACCTCAACTACAGACTTCAGGGTATCAATTCTTATCCAGCACGAGATATGATACACGACAATCTTCATCAAGTAATTTTTCTAAAAAAACTAAAGTTGATGATTTTGATTTTATTTTTTATACTTTCATATAATTATGAATGTGTGTTTTTTGGTGTGAATTATGTGTATAATGTGCAGATGCTTACTGAAAATGACCAACTTTTGCAAGAGGCTGAAAGAGGTCAAGTATTTAATGGATATTATGAAGGTACATTAGCATTCAAACCAACATATAAGTACAACATTGGAAGCAGCAACTATGATACTAGTCACAAGGTACCCTTAATAATCAATTGGATTTAACTTCAATCTCAATGCTTCTATTTTATTTTAACTCTATGTGATTAATCGTAGTTATATATATATAGGGGTCAATAAAGGTAATTCGAAAATCTATAAAGATAATTCGAAAAAAATTTAAATTTTGCCTTTCTTTCTCTCTAACGAATTTCTCTCTCTACCCTGAAACTTTAATCTTTCACATTTAACATATTTTGGAGGTAGATATGGATTATTTTGAAGATTTTTTGCAAGAAAATATCGATTTTGAGTTAAGAAAAGTTTCAAAAGAAAATTTTCGTCACTTAAATATGTAAATAAGTATAAAATTCCGTGCAATTATTAACATGAAGTTTGATTGACCTCATAAAAGGAAGATAGAAAACTTATCAGTAGACCAATATCAAACTTCATATTAATGGATGCATGAAATTTTATACTTATTTACATATTTAAAAAAAAAAACACACATTGGAACCAAAATTTCACCCAGATGAGCGAAAGTCATAGGAAAGTGATTCTTGCAAAAAAATCTTCCAAGTAATTCATATCTACCTCCAAAATGTGTTAAATGTAAAAGATTGAAATTTTAGGGTAGAGAGAAATTCTTTAGAGAGAGAAAGAGGGGGAGAAAAAATGAATATTTTCGAGTTATCCTTATAAATTTCCGAGTTACCTTTATTGGTCCCCTTATAATTGATAAGTCTGAAGTTTATATATATATATATTGTTTGTCAAATTATTATACTTTTTTCATATAATTACGACTTATTAATTAATTAAGCATGCAGATTCATACTTTAGTTTTCAAATTTAATATTCAGAGAACTTATGTTGTATATATACAGTGAGATGTTATTAAATTTAGAGCTTTTTTTCGTAACTTTTCTCAATAATTGATGATAAAACTATAATAAAATTTAGAGCTTATTGTTGACAGGTAAGGGTACCATCATGGACAGATCGTATATTGTTTAAGGTAGAAGACCATAACCAGATAAAGGCAACTCTGCAATCCTATGAATCAATAGATAACATACGCAGCTCCGATCATAAACCAGTCATAGCTCATCTTTGCTTGGATCTCAAAAACCAGTAACAAAAATTTTCTATTCATTTGTAATTTTCATCCATTAATGGCTTCCATTTTGTTTTATATAGTTTTTTACTTTCTCTTATTCCCAATTGCCAAGTATATTAAAAAATATTATTACATTAAAATTTTTCCTTAACATGCTTCCTAATCTCTTTTATTAATAAAAACTTCATTCTTTGAAAAGATATGTTATTCACTCAATAGTAATAATTTTTCTTTATATTATGTTTATGAGGGAAAATTTCTGTCGTGAATCTGTTTCATGAGTGAGAATATAAACTCTTTGAATAATATTAAGCCACATCACCTGTATGAAAGAGTGGCTTAATATAGTATTACCCACGTTTCATAATATAAGGTTAACTTACCATATTTGGAGTTTTGTATTATAAGGTGATTTTTTAAAAAAAATACCCATATTCATTCAATATGTCATTACTTAGTAATTCTTAAAACCTAAACTAATTCATATTTGAGAAAGCCTTGAAATATGGAGAGAGGAGAAAGAAGAAAAAGTCTTGAAATAAGAAGTTTATAAAATTAATAAACGGGTATTATAAGTATTTTATTATAAAAATACATTGATTTCGTGTTTTCTTAATCTGTGTGAAAAAATAATTTAACTTTATAGTATAAAACACAAGTAGTATTTTTTTTGTTTTTTATTAGTTGTCACATTTTAGACATCACAATATTGTTTAAGAAAATTATATATTCTTTTCTTGTGTGGACAAGAATGCCCTTTAAACTTTCTCTCTCTTCATAATTAACTCTACAAGTGTCCATTTTTAACGAGAGAGTATAACAGGTAAAAAAGTACATTAAATCTTATATTGACAAATAAAAAAAAAAAAAAAAAAAACAGAGGAAGGGAATAGTAATTTAAAGGACTGATGTCTCCACTCAAAAAGCCTTAAAAACAAAGGACTTACTTCAAATAATGCTAATCTCATTTCCCAAAACCACAACAAGAAAAATTAACAAATACTATTATACAAATCCTTTATACATTTCCAAGAAACTAAAAATCCATGCCCCAAACCTCATCATCATTAGGTATACATAGATAGTTTTTTTTTTTTTTTTTCTTTTTTTTGGGTATTTCAAAATATAAATTTAATATGCATCATTTCTATAAACCCCAAAGTTCCTTAAAATAGAGAAATCCCTCTTCCTTGGAAGTATATTGTCTGAATGCTGTAGTCCCAAAGTTAAGGACACATTATCCCCTCCTCCTCCTCCTCCTTGTCTATTATTTGAAGTTGTAGCCATATAATTTATACCATACTGATGATGATGATGGGCAGTAGTAGTAGGGATTAATATTGTAGTATTATTACCTTGAACAAATATTGCTTCATTTCCCAATGAATACTGTCCATAATTGATGATGTTTTTTGAAAGGTCATTTTCTTCTATAGCATTGATTTCGGATCTTTTTTTACCTTGATGATGATGATGATCATCATCAATGGCTGCTGCAGAAATGACCATGTTTTGTGTTTTATTAAGGTGGTCCTTATCTGAGGAAGATGAGGAAGATTTGGATTCATTTGCTGCTGCCTCGTCTGTTCTTGTCTCTTCTACTTCTTCTTCTTCTTTGGCTTCTTCTTTGTAGATTTCTTCAACCATTGGCTTCCATAGTCGGACCCTAGCATTTATGAACCAATTGGATACCTGGAAAATTAAATTTATAAATATATATATAAAATTAATTAATTTTTTTATTTGATTTTGAAGTGGATGAGAAATAAAGGGCATGCATTTAATTTTTATCATTCATATTTATTACACTATTGGATAAGTGAATCATCATGTTACTACAGTACATGCAAAGCTGGGAGAGGAATGTCTTGTACTAAAGGGAAAGTCTTTAATTATTTAGATATTTTGGTTTTTTTTAGTTTTTTTTTTCATAATATAACATGTGAGGTTTCACACAGATATATATAATATAATCAAATAGGAATCGAGTTTTTAATTTTTTAATTAGAAAGTTTCGATTTTTGTCAATTTCAGACATAAAACTTCATCCGGTTTGATTGTAGACTTCACATTTTATTTAGTATTCTATGTACATATTCCATTAAAACATAGCTATTTTACTATAGATGAAATTAGGAATATATGGATGTGAATTCAAGAAAATAAGATCAATAAACAATAAATATTGGACAAGATTATAGTCAGAAATAAAGGGTTTCCTATAGTCTGACTATAACAAATTCAGCTGATAGAGTCTGATGTTTACGAGATTTTTAGGAGTTGTAACAATAATATTCCCGGATTCTTCCTTATTATATTCTTCTATTATTTTATAATAATGTCAGAACCAGAAAAAATTTCAAAATCAAAACCTATCCATTTTGGAGGGTTTAACAAAAGTTTTTACAAAGTTTTCAAATGAAGAAAAGAATGATAATAAAAAGACAATTCTCTCCTTATTACACCATTTTTGATTCTATTTCATTATAGGTGAAAACCCTGGGGGCTGGCAATAGAAAGCAACTTCTCTATAGTAACATAAGTGGCAGTCAAATGACATATATGAATCCTTTTTTAAGTGTCTCAAAACCAATTAAGGAAAGAAAGCCTGTCATCATTTGACTCTTTTAAGGAAAGGCTGAGGTTTAATTAAGTAAAAGGCAGACCAATTATTATATGATTCTTTGTTTTTCCCTTTTTAAGGTAGTTTTTAATGGTCTCTGAACAAAAACTTTGGAACCAAAAACCAATACCTAGTTTTTTACAAGACTAGTAGTTTTTTGACACTTTTTACTGCAACATTCATCATTTTTCTTGACATTCTTTTCTGATGAAAGAAAGTAGCAGCAAGCCAATGTGGAGTTAGTTATCTTAATTATATATTCCTTCAAATTCATTTTTTTTTTTCATATTTTGATGAAGAAAATCATAAAAAAAGGAAAATTTTTACCAAGTTTTTAAAAGTGAAATTAGAGTAAGAGTTATATAATAAGGTGTAGAAATCTATAAAGCATGTGGAATAAAGAGAATATGAGTCTTTACTTTCAAGAATAAGACCCATCAATTTTATCTAAAAAGGTGTAAAATATAATCTCCTCATCCGTTTTTTTTTACTTGTCACATTAAGAGTCCATTTGGATTAGAAATAGAAATGAAAAAAGTGAAAAATTTTTATTCGGAATGCGTAAAAGATAAATTGTTTGTGAGAAAAGACTTTATATATATATATATATATTCAATTATCCTAACAAAGGAAGCTTATATATAGAGTAAAGAGAACGATTAATTTGAAGGTCACTACAGTCGTGTAAGAAAAAAACATTTAAAGCTTCGGGTTGTTTAAGAAAGAATGTGATGTTTGAAACGTGACAAGTAAAATAACGGACGAACAAAGAATACGATCTTAGTACCTGATTTTTTGATAAACCGGTCTGTCTAGCTAACAAATGCTTGTCTGCTTCACTAGGGTACCTGCTCAAAACAAACTTGAGAAAATTAATTATTTATGAACATAAAATTTATTACATCATTAATCAAAGGTCCTCACAGACATTCATTCTTCCACCAGTAAAAACAGCTTGTCTTTTCTAGAAATTATATTATAGATTCGGTCTACAAGTGAAAATACAAACCCTTAAGGGATTCATGTTTCCGGGTTCATAATAAAATTTTAGGTTAATGAGATTAATTAGGGTTTTAGCTAGTTTCCTAGTTCCATGTAAAAAATCTTGAACTTCCACCGATTCATGTCCCTATTTATGAACCATGTGGCATGTATTAAGTCATGCGGTCTTTAAGTGGAGACATGAACCGGATCCATAACGAATTTTTCCGGTGGCAAATGATACTGAGAGAGAGAGAGAGAAGAGAGAGAAATGTACGGATGAAGAAAGTGCTCAAAAAGCCAAGCTCTGAGTATATTAACAGATCTTTCAGGCAAGCCTCTTTGGGGTCTCCAAGCTTCAGGATCTAACATTCCAAGTTGATGAAGAGATTTTTGGTGCCTAAGCTTCTGATCAAGTAGCTTAAGTCTTGGTGTTTCTCCTTTAGTTAATCCAATTGTGCCTGTAACGTCTTTTTCTCCAAGAAGTTCACATGTAACCTTAATTTGACCCATTATTGCATCCTTAATGTTCCTGAAATGTCTTGACATTGCCTTTTGAGCTAAGATTGTATAAGGGGCTGCTCCTCCATGGCCAATTATTGTATCAAATGAACTCACTACTCCTTGCATTTGTTCACAGTAATGTGTGTATCTCCCATCCACCTGCCCATATATCAAATCACACACATATCAGGTTCTCTCTCGGTAGTATTTTCTGTAACACTTTATCTGTAATATTCACAGTATCGGATACCATAAACTGACATTTCATCGTTTTCATATGAACTATACAAAAACATTCAAAAGAAATAGATATTATGGTTAAAATATGTCTTCTTTTTGGAGGAATAAGACATATCTGTAATATTCACAGTACCGGAAACAATAACCTGACATTTCATCGTTTTCATATGAACTATACAAAAACATTAGAAAGAAATAGATATTATGGTTAAAATGTGTCTTCTTTTTGGAGGAATAAAACATATTTGTAATATTCAATAAACTATGGTTAAAATGTGTCTTCTTTTTGGAGGAATAAGACATATCTGTAATATTCACAGTACAGGAAACAATAACCTGACATTTCATCGTTTTCATATGAACTATACAGAAACATTAAAAAGAAATAGATATTATGGTTAAAATGTGTTTTCTTTTTTGAGGAATAAGACATATCTGTAATATTCACAGTACCGAATACAATAAACTACGGTTAAAATGTGTCTTCTTTTTGGAGGAATAAGACATATCTGTAATATTCACAGTACCGGATACAATAAACTATGGTTAAAATGTGTCTTCTTTTTGGAGGAATAAGACATGTCTGTAATATTCATAGTACCGGATACAATAAACTATGGTTAAAATGTGTCTTCTTTTTAGAGGAATAAGACATATCTGTAATATTCACAGTACCGGATACAATAAACTGACATTTCATTGTTTTCATATGAACTATACAAAAACATTAAAAAGAAATAGATATTATAGTTAAAATGTGTTTTTCTGTTTGAAGGAAAAATACATATTATCAGTACGCGTTTATTAATATTAATTAAAAGATAGGACGGACAGTTATCTGTGAGATACACATATTAATTTCAAAAACTTTTGAGTATATGGGAAGAATATATATAAATATATAAGTGGGGTGATTTTTTGAAAAGGTTTGAGCGTAATGTTAGGCTTTTTAGTATTTATTTTAATATTTAATCTCATAGATTGGATGGCTTTGTGTCAATTATGCACAATCAATTAATTAAAGAAATGTTTAAATATGTATAAACAACAGAAAAAGATGGAATAATGAAAAAGGTAATTAATCAGAATTAAAATATATAAAAATGGGTGTAGTTTAATTTTATTTAATTAATTAATTAGTACGGATGAATCTTTTGTAATGAGGTTCAAGATCCGACCTATATAATTAGGGCATGTCGCTCCTTCTTTGGACATGTACCCTTAAATGTATCATGTCAGGTGTTTAAGGGAATATACAGATCAATTCACACACTTGGATATTATATGTCTTAGCCTAGGACAAGAATATATGCAAAATTATTAATTAATTATTTCTTCCTCAATAAACAAATTAAACATAGTACTTTGTTTTGAAAAATATATATTGCCTTGGCTTTTCCATTGCATGCTTGAAAAAAAGGGGGTTAAAAAGAGTACTATAATGCATATTAGAGTTTATTTATTATTTAACTAAATAATGTAGGATTATCAATACATTTTTGACGTGCTGGGCTGAATAACTGTAAAATAGTTATACAGGACTGGAAATATATGAGTAATATAAATAGTTAGACGAATTAGCTCTGATTGAACTGGGCAGGCAAGATAAGCCGTATGAAGGTGGCTCAAGATTCAATATTCTGGTTGTATACTATGTTAAAATTTTGTACTGGGTTTAATTCATTTTAAAAAATATTTTAAGAGGAGGATAAAACTTTACGAGAAATTGGTTTATGATGGCTGAAAATGCTTAAATACGGTGGCAATGGATGATTTTCGGCTAATTTGTATCACGTGACTCTCATATGTTATCATTAGTAAGGGTAAAATGATTCAACCACTAATCTAAGCGCCATCCAGCGAGTGGAATAGGTAGAAATAACCCGACCCATAAACTGACTTGAGTGCACCATCGGGATATTTTGACCCATTACAATCACATATTGGTATTTAAATTAATAGTTGGACAGTTTTATCCTTATTAAAGATGATATGTGAGTGTTACATGACACAAATTGGCTGAAAATCACTTATCACTGTCGTAAATGAGTTATCGGTAAAAGTGGCCAATAAAATAAATAATTTACCTAAGTGGCAAAATATAAACTATAAAGCGGTATTTTTATCAATTTCTCAAAATTTTTAAGAATTCGTTTATTCTTTAATTAGCGGATGTCTCAGTCTTCTCCTCCCTAATGGTATTGAAAAAAGAAAAAGGAAAATATTTCTTGCTGATATAAAGAGAGACGTATACCTCATCAAGCATGGATAAAAGCTTGGTCTTTCTTCTTTGATACTCAGCCCTTTCGGCAGCTGATAAAGGCGGCCGTTCCTTGTAGATACCACCGCCACCGCCATTTACATTAGAAATATTGGAATTAGGGCTTCCATTATTATTATTATTAATATTCCCAATCTTGACCTTTGAATTCTTGAACATATGACCTCTTCCAACACAGCAAAATTCTTCTAACAATTCTTGTGCTGGTTTTAAGTAGAAAGAATTCCTCAATATATTCATCATTCTAATTGAAGAAGAATTTGCTGATGTAGGAAGTCCAATATGAACTACTTGATCTGTTATCCCCATAGAAACCTGATTGAAATTCACTGTTGGCCCTAATCCTGGATCAAATAAATATATCCCACCACCATTATCCATTCTAAATTCTTGTTGACTTGAAGATAAAGATAAAGAAAGCCCTTGACCAAATTTGGATGAAGGCTGCTGCTGCTCAATATTAGTAGGAGAAGAAGATGGTTTCACAATTTGAGGATGCATGAATTGAAGTTGCTGCATGAAAAAGAAATTTATGAAATCATTAGTTAAAGATTACTGAATTCGAACCCACAACTTTTGATCTGATGTATAAATAAAAATGATTACTGAATTTGTGCAGTTCTTGATCAAATTAATTGCAGCAGTCAAAGATTACTGAGTTCAAACTGAGAACTTCTGACCAAATTTGTATAATTTTTATACTAATAATTAACTGATCTATTTAGTACTTACCTCATTATTCGAACTCAGGACTTTTGGGTGATGAATAAAAAAAAAAATTACTAAATTTGTGCAAGTTTTTTGTACTAATCATTAACTGATCTACCTAGTACTTACCTCAATATCCTCGTTTATTGCTAGTGGTAGTTGTTGTTTCTGTGGCCATTTGTAACTTGATTGGATCTGATCATTTAGTTCTAATAAATGATCATTTGCTGCCACAGCCGCCGTTTTACGACCTCGTTCAGCAGGGAAGTCATGAAGCACTTCCGTCAACATCCCTCCGCCGGTATCATATATTACTTGAGGCGGCTGCGGCTGCGGCTGCTGAGGTTCAAGGGCTTGAAGTCTGTTGATCCAGCTATCCCCAGCTGTTGGCGGTTTCATAGTTAAAGATCTCTCGTACCCATTATTATTTGAGTATCCGCCAAGAAAACCTCCTTGATGAAAGCTTTGCGACATGGAATATATATGAAGAAATTATATAATTATTAAAATTGGATAAATTTCGAAATTTGGGTATTTTTCAAGATTTCAAGTATCCTCCTTCTTGCCCTTCACCTATTGTGAGCTGCAAAACAAAAAAGGAAAGAGAAAATTAAAATAATTTAACTCTTTCAAAACCAAGTTCATAATTTCTTTTTTGTTAAAAAACCCGAATTATTCTGTTACAAGAGACTCCAATAGAATTAAGAGTCATGGTATGAAGAACTGCATATTATTTACAGGAGATTTATATATATATATATATATATATATCTTACAAAAAAAAAAAAAAAAGAAAGATGTGAAGAAAATGAAAGGTAAAATTTACCAGGAATTTTCTTGATCTTTGTTGTTGGATTTGGACATGAGTAGTAGTAAGGAGAATCCAAGAAACATCATTTTCTTTGAGAGCTGATGATCTATCTCTAAGAAGAGAGCAAGCAAGAGCAGTGAAAAACTAAGTTAAGAAGAATGATTTCTCAATCAGACAAGAAACAAAGCTCCAGCAAGCAAGCAGGCAGGAGGAGGAAGCAGGCACAGTAGCAGCAGCAGGGAGATGGGGATAATGAAAGGAGAATACAAAAGGTCGCCCTCTTCACTCTTCTTCACTCTCACCCTTCACTTTCACCTATCCTTTCCTTTCTATCACCTTCCCTATATAATATACAAAGTTAATTTTTAATTTTTATTTACAATTCAATATATATATATATATATAAAAGACAAAGAAATGGTTTGGTACCGGTAAAGAAAGTCATTTATAAAACATGTTACTTTGGTGTAAATTCCTCGTCTATAATAATATGTGAAATCACACGAGAAAATAAGTCGCATAAATTAGATAATTCTGTACGATAGATTTGTATTATTAAAAGAAAGGTTTGATGAAATGGTGTTAAACCTGATAGAAAGCCAACTCTTGGGCCGATAATAAAATTCTGATTCTAAAGCAAATAAATTCCATTTCAAGAAAAGAGAGAATATGAGTTCAAACTATATCTTTTATAGCATTATCAAGAATGATTATGGCGTGTCAAGGTAATAGTTAATTAATACTAAAAGCACGTTGTTGTATTGAAGCAAAGATCTTAGATTCAAATTTTATATATTCGCTTTCTCGATATTTTAAAAAAAGGATTAATTAATGATTATTATGAACACTAACTTGTTGGTAATTTGTATATATAATTAAAAGATTGTTGGCAAAAGTATGGTGTTCCATCCATCCATGGCGTCAAAAAACTTTTATATATGTTTAATTTCTATAGTATTAATTATAAATTCTCATTAAAAAAATTATAAATACTTTTTCATGAAAAAAAAAATTATAAATATATGAGAACTCTTGCCTTTAGACTATTTTTTTGGTTAATTTTGCACCCTCCATAGTTGGGTTTCCACCATTTCTTATTTATTATTCACATAATTAAACCCTCATATTAATATATATATATATGCATATTAAGTTATTAAATAAGATTTTTAATCATCAAAAACTACCTTTAAATAGTGTTAACAACACATATTTTTAATTATTTATCTTCCTTTCTCCTCTTTCGCCCTTGTATTTTTTGATCTGACTTCTAAAATTATACTTAATTTTCGATAGTTCTATTCTGAGAGGGTAATATTTTCGTTCGTTGTTTAATTAGTATGATATATTTATTGATAAACACAAGAGTCCGAACATTAATGAAATAAAATAACAAGAAGTATATCAATCGTCTTCACTAAAAAAAATAAAGAATCTATTTTTCTTAATTAAATTCAAGTGAAGCCCCAACTTCAATTAAGTTAAAAATATGATTCAAATAAAGATTTATCGTCTTATCATCTAACAAATTAACTTATCTTATTATTGTCGTTAAAAATAGGGCCAAATGTTCAAAAAAAGTGGAAACAAGTAGAGAATTTGAAGAACTAATAAAGTAAAAAAAGTTAATAATAATTACAATTAACAATAATATCACTAATGGTAAAGGAGAACACAAGCACTTTTTCAAGTTCACACATAAAAATATATATAAAATTTTACAAGTACAAATTACTTAAATTAAATAAAAACTTAATCATAGAAAGTTAATTGTTAATATAATCTAATATAAGAGGGAGTATGATTGCTAAAAGCTGTTAGGCAAAAGAAGCCAAAATGGGGAGGCCTATTACCCCCTCATCTCCAACTTGTCAAAATTGTACCCCAAGGAGCCAATTCTTCTACTTTTTCCTCTTTTATTTTTATTTTTATTATTAATAATAAATTAAATACATGACTATATAATATATAGTATTACTATGATGTGGGTAATAACTTTAGTAAAAATGGACCACAAATGTGTTGTCGGAGGTGTTTATGAGGTGCTGTTTGTGACTCATCAGAGGACTCTCTTCCTCTGTGGGGGACTACCATAAAAGAGAGGTGATAGATGGCGACCCCCACCATTATCTCTCATCAATTGGTGGCCAAGACAAGAATAATAATAATATTGAACGACTTGGCTACTATATACATATATATATATATATGCTTATCAACAAAGGCTAAACTAATTTTCTAAATTTAGTAGAAAATATTAACCGGTGATGGAACTAGAAATATGAGGATTCGTCAAGTTTTATGTTAGACGGCAGTAAAGGTTGGAGTACTAATGAAGATATTTGAAAGAAGGAAGACTATTGCGTTTTTTAGGGTTGAGGAGAAGTGAGAAACAAATTAATTGATAATATGATGATGTATTCGAAGAAAGAAAAAAATTATAGCTATAATATAAAATCTGTTAAATTTTATGTTTTTTAAGGCCCCTTAGTAAAACGAGGGATTTTTAATAAAATTTGGAAAAAAGGAAAAGAAATCCCTTGGTTAAACCATGTCATTTCGTTCGTCTTCTTTAAAAAAAATATAACAATATAGAGTTTGTTTTGAACTGCAATAGTGAATATCCGAATTCATCTCGGGATATCATTAAAATACACTTTCTGCTTAAGATATTTCTAGTCGGATAAGAGTCGGCAAATCACCCTTGTCTTTCTGCCATTGCATACAACGATGATAATCTAGAGATTAATTATGATACATATATGACTATTCATGTCTCTGAAAGACTTATATGAGTATGTTGAGAATGAAAATCCCACATCGGCTAATTAAAGAAAATAATTACTACTTATAAAGACTTGGACAGTTCTCCCCTCTTGAGGTACCTTTTGGAGTGAGTTAGGTCCAAGCCCAAAAATTCTAACATGGTATCAGAGCCATGATGTTGGCCACCCGCAGATGTCCAATCCTTCAGAATGCCACACTTGGACAGTCTTTCATTAACAGTTTCTTTACTTATTAGAAGATTTTCTAATTTAATTAAACTATCTTTATTTCTTTACAACAATTTCTGTCTTCTTCCTCAAATGTTTATTCGCCAAAGATTTTCACTTTAAATATATATATATATATAGATATTGTGAGGGGATTGATTTTCACTTTAAATATGGAACGACGAATCTGAAGTGGTAAAGAAAGCATTAAAAGTGACCAGCCACCGGCAACTTGCCCGGTTACATCATCTTTATCTTTGAGCTATTTGTTAAGTATATATGATTTTGAGTAGGTCGTTTTCGAGTAATAAAAAATGCTTAAGGAAACAATATTTTTTACTAGGTGATTTAGGGGGACACAAGTTCGCTCTCACTTGATAATTCAGATGAAGATACTTATGGACGGAACCAGGGAGATTTGGGTGGACTCGAGCCCTCTGAAAAGTTTTGAAAACTTTATAATTTTTAGGTATTTTACTTTCAAGCTCCCCAGTTTTTTTTTTAATACAACCCCAAAACTTGCTATTTTATTTGTAAATTTGGAATTGTTTGAATAGTTTTGTACTTTGAGTGCATTTATAAGATAGACGAAATTCTAGCAAAATATTTATTGTTCTTTAGCTCCCCTCCCCCTGTCCCCCCAAACTTTTTGTCCTGGTTCCATCCTTGAAGGTATTTAAGGGAGAAGTGTTTTGCCATTACGTTACACCCTTGTTATCGTATAGGATTCAGTATCTAGTCAATTAATTAGTTCAATTAGGGATAAAAATGACATTTTTTGAGATGTTTGAATGAATTCCATCCTCTAACTAGTCCACCCGCCAAGACCTGTAGTGGAGGGAGGTGTTTGAAATGCTGGACATGTGCCAATCGCTAGCACATTCAGGGGCCCGGCGCGTAGTCCCTCATAGGGACATATCTATCCGGATAGAGGATAGTCTTGCAGGAACCTGGCACCTTCAAAGCTCTATATTCACCCGGGTTTTCATGAGCGTTGGCGGGTTCTGAAGTAGAATGCATAATTACAAAATTATTGAATTCCCTCTGCAGGGCTTCTGCTGGGAAGCCTTGAGTTGGCAAAACATAAAATATAATTCTTATAGGTAGACCACACGCAACCTTATTAGTATATATTTCAGGGCATCAATTCAATACTAAAGCCTAATTCTCTTTTATGCTGGATATGCTTGTATTTATAAGGGATAAGAAGTATTTTTTTTTCTTATATTTTTAATTTTATCTCGTTTCAATGACTAAATGTTGACCTCATATCTTTAATGACAAAATTAAAAGTTAATTCAAAAAATCTCCCTATACTTTTAGTGAATTGTTAATACGGTGACTAAATTTTTAATTTGATAAATAAGTACGGAATTGGGCCTAAATGCAAGAATTATAGAAGGAAGTATGCTTCAAGCAAAAGGGACAAAATACACAAAAAATGTCCTTGATATTTTAGCCCAAAATACTCTAAAATCTCAAGATTAGATAATTTGGGCTAATCCTAGAAGCCACCCAGCCCAAATTCAAGCCCAATGGCCCTTTTGGGCAATAAAAGAACAAAATTCCCTTGATTTTTCCTTTTCTTTTATTAGTCAAATTCTAATAAATATATATAAAAATTTTAAAAAATAAATTTATTTTTAAAGGGAAAAAAGAAATTCTGATAAAAATTTCAATTCCCTCCCCAACAAATAATGTATGTTACTTGAAGTAATAAAATTGAGTCCTCCCATATATTTTTTTTCCTTTTTTCTTTTTTGTGTCATTTAACTTGTATAAAATATGAGTTTTCAATTTAATTGTTTAAATCAAATGCTTCATTTTTATTTATTTATTTTTACGCAAAATACTCTTTTATTCTAGTTTTAAATGAATTTGCACTTCTTTGTCATATTAGAAAATTCACTTTGTAGCCCGCATGGGCGTAACTCAGTTGGTTCTGGGGCTGCAGAGCTGGTCCAAGAGCCAAGGTTCAAATCCTGACAGTGGCATGAGTTACCATGATTTACAGAAATCAATGTTAATAGTCTAAAAATACATATTTTTTAACTAATGGATTTTTTTCCCAAAATGGATGAAATCTAATAAAAGTTTTATTTATTTATTTTTATTGGGTGTTAAATATAGAAATCCAAAAGTGACATCTTTGATGGTATAACCTTTTTGCTTTAATGGCTTCATGGTCTCATGTATTAATGGCAAACCCCAAATAAGGTGCATACAAGGGTATATATTTATTCAATACATTAAATATAAAATATAAAGTAGTTAAACTAATAAATTACTTTCTTGCAAAAATTAATAATGTAGATTAATTTTAAAAATTATCTTGACTTGTATTAATGCACATCACTCTCTCTTTTATCACGTCTTTAATTATGAAGACAATAATTCGGAGATATTAATAAGACCGATGATATAACTTTCGTACTGAACCCGGGTCATAATAAAGTTTTCCTTACTAATATGGCTTGATATGATCTGATAACATGTTTTCTTACACTGAAATGATCTGTAATGAGATTCTTTACCATCCGGAATGGATGAAATCCTCTTTCCATTCCAGTGTTTGGAAGAAAAATGTATAATAGAATGATGATTCATTTTTTTACTTTAAAAAATTATTATTTTACGTCGGAATGAAATGAAATTATATATAATATGACTTAAATGCCCTTCTATCATAAATTGTATTTTTCATACCCTAACACACATTAAAGCTAAAAAAAATCAAATATTTTATTGAAGTGTAAATATTTATATATAATATTGAAAAATAGTTATAAAACAACTCATTTTAGAGATCAAAATAAAAAAATACAATATATAGAAATTAAACAGCTACGACAAATTATCATCTTCAGCAATTCCACTTTCTCGTTGTTATCAATAGTGGAGAAAATTTAAGTTAAGCTAGGATAACGACCAATTATTATAGTTGCTTTGTTCCATCTTCTTCTAGTTCATTTTCAAGAGACGGTATCTAGGTTCTTTTATACATGGTTTAGTTTAGAAAATATTTCTAAATTAAACGTAATATATGTAATATATTGATGGTATAACAGTCCAATATTTTTTTTAAAATGATTCTCCCTGCTCTTGAAAAGGCATTTCGATAGGTTTAAGTATGCAAAGTTATTTCCAACTTCTTCTTAAAATGGGCTTTCCGTAGAAATATTATTTCATACTTATAATTTCAATACCAAACACTAAAATGAAAGGAAAAATTTGAGAAATTATTTTATCGCACTCATTCCTACATACTAAACATATCATAAAAGGTTGATGGTCCACTCCTAGAGTGGTCCATAATAACATTCTCAAATTTTCAAGACAAGAACACTTATTAGGAGCTTCATTTGTGGTTTATGGATTGCAAATAATGAACTCACATTTCTTTTGAATAACCCACGTTAATAATCAATTAGAAAAGGAAAATTTTGTAATGAATCACATTCATATTCCAAATTTATATATTATGTAATTTAATATTTATATGACTTAATACAAACTGCATAATAAATGAACGAGGATATAGATCTCGCCAATAATAGTATAATTTTTCATAAGAAAAAGCCACAAACCGAACCGTTGCATATCGCAGTTACATTAAATAGCATTTTCTCTGGGTGCTTCCTGTAAGGCATTTTTGTGTGGGGAAGAAAGAAAGGACCCCACACGACATAAACCTCTTCAACCATCCCATTCAAACTTGAGACAAGCCAAGCCAAGCCACCACTGATTAAATCCCAACTGGGTTTGATGGTTTATTCGTCAAACCCTTTTGGATTTGAAATTAAAACCCCCCTCAAAAAAAGAAATTCAATGGAAAATAGTTTTACACGTTTTGTCTTTCTTTGACTTCAAATTTTGTTCGGTATGATTGAGTGTTCTTTTCAATTACTACATATTTTTTTAACTTTTTAATAAGATACACATTTTCTTGAAAGAAAACTGTTAAGAATTTTCTGACATTTTTTTTAATCGGAAAGATTGCTTTCTATTCATTAAATTCTTGTTTTTACATATGAAGATTCCAATACATTGTTGAGAATCTGGATTAATTGGGCTGTTTTCTGATCTGGGGTTCTTTCTGTTTCCACCGTCTTTGCAGAATCTTGGCTGCAAGTATAAGGTGAGTTACTTCTCTTGTTCATATCGTTTTTCTATTTATTTTTGAACCTATTGAGCTGGAGGGTTTTTTTTTTTTTTTTTAATTGGTTGCTTTAATAGCATACATAATATTTTTCAATGAGAGATTGTTATAAGCTATTAGGAACTGAGTCATCAGGTTTTAAACAAAATGGTTTTTGGGAGATTTTCTTTTATGTACATGCTTCAGGTGCATAATTGAACTTATTGGTGCGGTTGAATTAGAAGCAGGTCTAGTTGAACTTGAGTTTTGCCTGCTGCATTTTAATGTCATGATAGTTAAACAAGACAATTGCAATCTGCATTGTCCCTGTGATTATTTGCTTGCTCCTAGGTTTCTGGGGTTTTATTTCATTAAAGTGATGAAAGAAGACTAATCTTTTACTATGCAATTTATCTTTCCTGTTTATTTCCTTTTTAGATAAAGTTTCTTTTTCTAGGTTTCTATTTAGATGTATGGAAGATTAGGGTTGAGATCTTGTTCTTTAATGCTTTTCCTACACAATATATCGCATAATCTTTAGGCGATAAAGTTTCTTTTTCTAGGTTTCTATTTAGATGTATGGAAGACTCTTTATGTTTCTATAATCTCTTATGACGAGCCATTCACGTTCCACATTTTCCACCAGTTTCTTTAAAAAGGTGGGTTCTTGATAATGCTTATGCTATTTACTTATACGAGCCACAGAATCAATTTTTTTTTGTTACATAGGAAATTTCTGATTATGTTAGATAGAGTCTGCATTGTCGAGAGTTTCCTTATCCAAATGATATTCAATTGGAAAGGAAATGAACTTCTATTTTCCTCTAATGTACTCAAATATAATTTTGATTCATTTTACTGATATCTGTATATGAAGGTAAGACTATGCTTCATTGATGTGCGAAAATTAATTCCTTTCTGCAGCTACATGCATAATTGGTCATGAACCTGTAGTATTTTGTGTAATGGGTTGGCTCAGTAAGATTTTCAAAGGTTCAAGCCACAACGTTTCAGAAGGGCAGTGTGATAGCAGATATGGATCAGATAAACTGGGAAACTACCCATCAAGTTCAATGGTAAAAATCTGTCCTGAGTAGTTGTCCATGTTCAGTTTTCGGTATTGATGAACTCTTCCAAATTGCTTTTAATATTGTTTTATCACATTGCTAAAAAGATAGAGACAGAAGTTTCGGGCAAACTCTGTGAAATCAATGGACTACTTTTGTGTTTTTATTGGAGAATTTCTTTCCTCTCTACCCAAGCAGTATTATCTTCTAATTCCTTAATTTACTATGGTATCTGTTAACTGATCTGGAAGGAAGTCACTGTAAAGCTTGGTATTTAATCATTTTAAATGGTGAACTGCGTTCATTGCTTAATGGTTTATGGTGTTTGTGAAAATTGTAAGGTTAGGTAAAATTCGTTCTCTATTGTTCTAATCATATATTTGTCCCTTTGCATTTACTTTGCTGGTTCTAAAATTTAATTTCACTTTGTTGCCTATGATATCAATTTTCCGATTTTTTGGAGTTCCTCCAAAAATTCCTGTAGAACATTTATGTACGTTAGTTGTAGATTGAGTGGTGAATGTGATTTCAAATATAACATAATAGCTTAGTATTGAAAGTAAGCTAATTTTGTTTTACGTCTCTGATTTTTGTCTTATTTCTGGTGCTCTGTCCTTCCAAATATGCTTTTCCTCAAACTTTTTTGTATTTCCAAACCTTGCTGTAGGATCCATTATCGGAGATGGAAGAAATAGATCGTGCTATTGCGTTATCCCTTTCAGAAGCCGATCAAAAAGTGGAAAATACAGTTGGTGAGTGATAATTCATGTATTTTGTGATTAACAGTTTGTGAAGGCAGTATAACCATATATTGTCGTGAAGATTTAGTACCTTTAGTTTTCTTGATGTTATAAATTGGATTTCTGCTGATTCTGCGTTGTTAATAGTTTGGTCCTTTCTACTTCCGAGATCAATGTTCATCAGTTGGCATGTTCGATATGGAATTTATAACTTTTACGTGCTTGTTAATCATTGCTAGATTTTGAATCTCAAATCAAAGAAGATGAACAACTTGCCAGAGCTCTTCAAGAAAGCTTGAATTTTGAGTCCCCACCTCAACAGGAAAATAGAGGTAGCAAGACAAATGGCAGTGGAAACTATTATCAACCTATACCTTACTCCTATTCTGTAGGCTTCAGGTATTAAGATTTTGTGTTCATCACTCCCTCTATTTCAATGGAAGTGATTTTGTTTTACATAGCACAAAATTTTGAGTTAGACTTTGACCGTGTAGTATTTCTAGTGTCCCAGTAAGGTGTAGTGCCATTATCAGTAATTAACATAAATCTGAGTTGAATTTATTTAGACATTTGTGTTCCACAGACCCAAATGAAAAATAGAAATGGTGGAATTTTGGAATTGAGGGAGGACAATCATTATCTTAGTTTCAACTAAAAGTTTAAGTGCCACCATTTTAATTGAATTCCCTGGTCTGAAAATGCTTATCTTAGTGAAATCCATGTGGGGTATGACATCTCGCCAGAAGCCTAGAATCCTACTATCCTAAATCACCATATCCGAGCTAAGCTTCAAACTCACAACTAAAAGCTCATTTGTACTTTTCCTAGAAATTGAACAACTAATATATTATGATTCTATAGCGTTGTCTGTGACCTTGAGCTTGTGAGATAATTGGTTATAATATATGTGCACAAACAACTTTTACAAATGTCCAGGCAAAGCATGTATGTATGTTCATTTCTTGTTTTTTCTTTTATCAATATTTTTGTGTTCTTTTTGGAGGTTGTGAGGTTTGAGTGGTATTCGGCTATACTTTTGGATATACGTGCTTTTAAACTGAATTGTTATTAGCTCTCTAACCGTAGTTTACTTTGTATGTGGAGGATTTGTGCTGGTTGTAACACTGAGATTGGACATGGGCGATTTTTGAGTTGCATGGGTGCAGTATGGCATCCTGAATGTTTCCGATGTCATGCTTGCAACCAACCAATATCTGATTATGAGGTAATATTCCTGTTATACTTACCATATAGACAAAGCTTTTGCTCATCATCATTCTTTATTCTCAAACCTCCTTATCTTAGAAAACGTCAAAAGAAGAAGAGATGCAATTTTCATTTTACAAAGAATATGACATCATGGGACTTATATTAAGTATTGTTACATTTATTTTTTGTGATTATGTGAGGTTCAGAACGAATTTAGCAAAAAGTACTCCCTCCATTCATAATATAAGATACTTTTGAAGTTATCACACAAATTAAGAAACTTTGAAATCAATGTGTTTTTTAAGCTAATCTACCTTAAATGCCCTTATTTTGAAAAAGATAAAATTAAATTGTGAAGGAAGATGCTTTTGAGAAATAGTTAATGAGCTATTAGATTGGTTGTAGAATGAAGAAAATAGTGTGAATGGTTTTAAGAGAACTGGCATAGGTCTTGACTTGAGTAATTGGTTGTGATTACTAGATTGGAGAGTTTAAGTAAATCGGGGTATTACTGAAAAAAAAAAAATTTCCAAGAGGAAAGTATCATATATTATGAAACTCTAGAAAAAGGCAATAATATCTTATAATATAAAACAGAGGAAGTAAAAATGTAAAGAGGTTCAGAACTTAGGGTGCATTTGGATTGGATTTAAAATCCGAAAGCCTTTCCTTTTTCTGCTTTGGACCCCACATCTTCTCTCACAAACAATTTACCTTTTACAAAAATCAGAGTAAAAATTCTCAACTTTTTACATTCTTGTGAATCATGTCCATTTGGATTAGAAATAAGAATGAAAAATGTTGAGATTTTTTACTCGTGATACGTAAAAGATAAATTGTTTGTGAGAGAAGAAGTGGGGCTCAAAGTAAAAAAGTGTAAAAAAGTAAATGGATATTAAATTTAAAATCTAATCCAAATGGAATGTACTGTTACTATTTTTCTTTGCAGTTTTAGATACCTCGTAAAAGTAAATGCATAAATTGTTATCAGAACTCTTTTTTTCTCTATTAAATTCATTATTTAATATTAGTGGCGAGATGACCCTTTTTAGATATATCTGTGGTATATCTGCTAGGTTTGAGAATCATTGAGCATGAATAGGCTTGCATGGTTTGTGCATATGTTTTATTGAAATATTTAATCTGACAAATGAAATATGTTAAAGAGCTCTAATTAAACAGTTTGTAGGAACTCAGGCTATTCTGTATATTATCTGACTATAAAGATTTTCTCGTTTTGTGTTTTAACATTGTGTGGACTATTGTTTCTTCTTCTTTCCCCAATCATCTGCGGTCTAGTTTTCCATGTCTGGTAACTATCCTTATCACAAGGCTTGCTACAAGGAGCATTATCACCCCAAATGTGACGTGTGCAAACACTTTGTAAGCATTTCTTTCTTTGCCTACTAGTACTTTCTCCTTTTAACTTGAAATAGTTTTCTTTGAAGAGAGTTACGTTCTTATTGGCTAATAATCATACCATTCCACTTGCTGGACTAAACGTGCAATCTCTTGTCTATTTCTTTTATGTTTTTCTGAGTGTGCTACATACCCAGTACAGAAAATTCAGTTGGCATTTCAAATAACACTGATATTTCAAGCTCTCTCAAGGCTCACTTTTCTCTTTGGCCATCTTCTCTATTTCAAGCTTTGATGTTGCCTGCAGCATGCATAAAAAAATCTAAATCCCCTATGTAGTAGATTGATTATTTAAATGAACCTTATGTTTTTTCATATTTAGATTCCGACAAATCCAGCTGGCCTCATAGAGTACCGGGCACATCCTTTTTGGTCCCAGAAATACTGCCCCGTTCATGAGCTTGACGGAACTCCTCGGTGCTGCAGCTGTGAGCGTATGGAGGTTAGTCTAAAAAAACCTTAATGCGTTCTTGAGAAGCTTTCATTATTTTTTAGGCATTGTCGTGTTCTGTATGTGTCTATTACTTGAAAATGATAAGTATACTTTTTTGCTTCTTGTAAGCAGCCACGGGACACAAAATTTGTTGCCCTTGATGATGGTCGGAAGGTTTGCCTAGAGTGCCTGGATTCTGTTATAATGGATACAAATGAGTGTCAACCTCTTTATCTTGACATACAAGAATTTTATGAGTGTCTAAATATGAAAGTGGAGCAGCAAGTACCATTGCTTTTGGTCGAGAGGCAAGCACTGAATGAAGCCATGGATGGAGAGCGACATGTAAGGATATATGCACCATCAAACAAGAATTAACCAAACTATTCTCCCTTTTTCTCCCTTATCTTTTTCCTTTTTTGGTCCATATTAGGAAGAGGAAGAAGTCAAAAGTTTTATCCAAGATGTTTATTCTTTGCAGGGCCATCATCACATGCCTGAGACAAGAGGACTCTGCCTCTCTGAGGAGCAAACTATCAGCACGGTAAGAACCTTTTTGTCCATTGCTTTTCAGAAGGATTGCAAATTTGACCCACGTTTTCTAAACTAGTGTTATTATTTCTTTCTATTATTACAAGATTCTGAGGCGGCCAAGGATAGGGGCTGGAAATCGAATAATGGACATGAGAACAGAGCCTTATAAGTTGACACGACGTTGTGAAGTGACAGCAATTCTCATTTTGTATGGTCTTCCTAGGTATAATTGCATTATTTCTCAATGAACTTGTGACTTTGCGGAGAGCGATTTTCTTTTTTTTTTCAAAAGAATTTACATTTTCTTCTTTTTTGGTTATGCTTTCTTCTATATCTCGTAGGTTGGTAAGTTTATACTCATATGGGAAATAATCTTGCGAGAGTAAGATGAAAAAAGTCTTTCAAAGTGCCAAATATATGGTCTCATGATTGGTAATTACTTAATGTAGTTGTTTGCATGAATCAAGATTTCACTTTTCCAATTTAGAGAGCAATGTCCTTGGGGACTATAATTTAGGATGTTGAATGAACTGCATAATGTAATCTCATGACAATTCTTCATTTTTCAACCCATTTAACATGTCAACATCATTTCTTCTTTTAGTTTCAACCTGTTTTTTTAGGTATTTCACTCGTTATTTTCCATCTTCCTCAGTTATTTTGAACCTTTCTGGTATCAAATCTTGATTTCCACCTCAATATATGAAGGTAGAATTCTCTTCATGCAGGTTGTTGACTGGATCGATCCTAGCTCATGAGATGATGCATGCATGGTTGCGATTGAGAGGTGCTTAATTCAGTTTTCCCTTTAACATTTACCGCATTTCTACCTCCTTGTGATTTTCCTTGCCACATATCTGTCATCCTTTGAGTTAGCCCTATAAATATTTTTCATTTTCTAGTTCGGCAAATGATTAGAATATACTAGCGTCTTTGGAATTTCATAGTACTGACATTTTATCATCCCTTGAAAGGTTATCGAACTCTCAGCCAAGATGTTGAAGAAGGTATCTGCCAAGTACTAGCTCATATGTGGTTGGAATCACAGGGTGTGTCGGTATCTGGCAGCAGTAGGATTCCATCGACCCCATTCATTTCTTCTGCTTCAACATCTTCAAGGCAAGGGACCAGATCTCCATTTGAGAGGAAACTTGGTGAATTTTTTAAACACCAGATTGAGTCAGATACTTCACCGATTTATGGGAATGGCTTCAGAGCTGCTAAACAAGCAGTTCTTAAATATGGTTTGCCCCAGACTCTTGACCATATTCGCATGACAGGAAGTTTCCCTTATTAAAATGCTCAACTGAAATAGTGAATAGTTTCTATTCTTTTTGTCAGGGATAGCCTGGCCTCTATAGGAAGAACTCTTATGGCATTCTAGTGTTACTAGTTTAGGCACAAGAATGAAAAATTTGTATCTTGTAGATATAATTCATTTGATTGTACATTTTACCAAAAGGGATCTCAATGAAATCAATTTTGATTATTATTCTCATTATCTTCATTTTCCTCAAAATATGGCTCTTAAGTTTTGGATTACCTCGCTCGAAGCCTTACCCCTTTTTGTGCAACTTCATGAAAACTTGTCCAGCATTATAAGCAAAAATGCATTTCTGCTAAGAAATTTTCCCTTAGAGTATCCGGTAATCCTATCAATTGGTCTGACTAATTCAGATTAGTCTTGTGTTGCGCCTGCAGAATTGATCTTTTGTTTGGAGAAAGACCTGGTCTAAAAGTCTTTCAACATGCCACTTCAGGTAAGAATTGAACTTGTTACCTCGTATTACCATTAGCAAATTCTAACAATCTTTTCGCTTTTATACAATGAACTTATGTTACTTCCTAGCATGTCTAGACTACTATTGTATACTGCTATCTGATTTCTGCAAATTCCTTTGAATCTTTATAAGAGTAGATACTACATCATCCATGCGTGGTCTGTCTTCTGGATTTTGCATCAAACATCTAAGACTTAAATTCATAACCTGAGATGCATATTCCGTATCTCCTCTTTCTCTAAGATCAGTCTCAAGAAAGTTTCTTAATCCATCTGTGGCATTTTCTCCAATTACAGCATCTTTACCAGTGATTAATTCAAACATCACCACCCCAAAATCATAAATATCAATCTTGGAGTTGCTGCTGTTTGTTTCCTCCAATAATTCTGTTGCAAAACTGAAATTCGAAATCTTTGCTCTTAAATTACTATCCAGAAGAATGTTACTGCTGTTGAGATCCATATGAACATAAGCTGGTTTGGCAAATTTATGAAGATAGAGAAGCCCATTAGCTATATCAAGAGCAATTTGGACCCTTTGAGACCAACCCTTCTTTCCTTTTCTATGAAGCCATTCTTGAAGCGATCCATTTTTCATGTACTCAAACACAAGGAACAAATGACCTTGATTTTCACAGTAACCTCGAAGCTTTACAAGATTAAAGTGGTTAATCTTGCTTAGAATTTTCGCTTCTTTATATGCCTCGTTCCCCATAATTTTCTTGATTGCTAGAACATCCTTATGAATGACTCCACGATATACACAACCCTTTATCCTGTTTCTTGAACTAAAATTTCTTGTTGCCTTTTTTAGTTCTTCATACTGAAAAATCTTGATGGGCTGACCAATTCTTGCAATTTTGAGTTTGACATGAATGTCCTGTGGCCAAATATTGTCATTTTCTCCCTTTTCATGTGTTATAGATGTTCTTCTTAATCTTTTCTTGAAAATGAATACAATTAGGAACAATAGCAGGCAAGAACCAGCTGCAATTATGCCACCAACGAGAAGATTTCTCTTTGTATTTGATCTAATCCTCTGAGTTTCAGAAACAGGGAATGGGAGAGGTAAATTAATCGGTTGGCGACGATGGGTAAATCTTGTTCTACTTAATGGCTCATTAGGCAGAGGAACTAACATGGTTGTGAATGGAAAAATAGTTGGATCTTCTTCAAGAAATCCATTGGCTTCTGCTATACTTTTCTTGCTTAAATTGAAACTTTTACTGATAGATTGAACATCATCCCCCCAAGTAACTGTGTAAGTTAGAAGGTAATTTATCCCTTTTGCAGCTTGTTCTTTAGTGGGACAGGCACATCGGAGTGGAATTTCAAAATCCAAACCCTGTTTTAATTTGAATTTTTCACCATTTTTCTTGAGGGTATCACAAGTTGACAATCCTTGATAAGTATTATTTGCAATGGTGAAGAATGTTTCATTTCCAATTGGAACATATTTGGTAATTGCTTGATAGTACGAGGCAGAGCAAGAGCAATTCACTGGAATAATCACTTCTGTGCCTTCTGGGAAAACGGTAAACCTCGTGGCATTGTTGATTCGGGCAAGTTCAGATTGGTTTGAAGAAATTAGAGTTGCAATCATAGGTACTGAATTGTAAGGAAATAGAGCTCTGAAAATCAAGAATGCCTTACAAGAAGAAGAGGAGTTTTGTCTGTTGTTGCAAGAATAGAGGAAAGATGGAGATGGAGATTTTTGATCAGTGCTGCTGTTGCAATTTAGAACTGAGTTTCCTGAGTATGATTGTTGAGAAATGGTGTTTGAGGTGAGGAAAATGAAGAGTATGAAGATTGAAATGAGAAGGGAAGCCATTATTATTTGTCTTCTGTTTCTTGAAAGAATTTTGATGGAAGAATTCTAGGAACTAGTGAGGAATTGTCTGGTGGAATGGCAGCAGCATAAGGAGGGGTTATGAATTATATATAATGGAATCAAGACTTCACTGTACTGATTTTGACTACCTTTGCATCATCAAGAATGACTTAGGTTTTGATAAGATAGAAACTCAATGACCAAAAAGTATTATATTCAATAATTAGAAAATTTTGTTATTGATAATTACGTATTTAAAAGTTTAATATCGAGGGCAATTATTATTGAGTGTAAGACAAACTCTATTAGCTGATATATATATATATATATATATTTATGGAAATATATAAAATGAT
The DNA here is from genome assembly GCA_028651295.1 of Catharanthus roseus. NCBI lineage: Eukaryota > Viridiplantae > Streptophyta > Magnoliopsida > Gentianales > Apocynaceae > Catharanthus > Catharanthus roseus. The sequence goes on along the minus strand of JAPQWS010000104.1, from coordinate 20,719,638 downwards.
ATCGTTTCACTAAAGACTTTTTCTTTTTGGTAATTATTTATTGTAAGGCCCTTAGTGAAATGAGACTTTTCAATAAAAAACAAAATCTGATGGACTCTTGATTTTTTACGAGACTTGTGTTATATTATTGAGTTTCGTAGATTCTGATCAGTTTCTAGATGGCCGTTATTGTTTGTTTCACAATTATTCTAGTAAATGAATGAGCTTTGCCACTATTTTGACTATTATAATAATGACGAAAAAACGTTGTTTAGTTTTAATAGTCATAGTATTTAGTTAAAATTTTGTACAATTGATTTATACAATATGAGGATCATAGAAAAAATTTTCAACAATTTTTAGAGACGATTTTTTTTTTTCGAACGAATTATTAAAAATTTGGCTTAATGTATATTAAATGGCTTTGAATTATACTTCGTCGATTTTCGAAGAATCAACTCAATGAATTCTGTTGATTCCGATTAGTTTCTGGGCTTAATGTATATTGTCCGTTTCATCATTATTCTAGTCAATCGATGAGCTTTGGCACCATTTTTCATAAAATTGCTCAAAACGATTCAATATGTTTTTCATATGTAAAGGCATATTACACAAACCCGTTGAAGCCCGAATTCGTGTGCTAATTATCATGTTTTTTACAAAATTATGGTCTGAAAATAGTTATTCTTAAAATTGCTCAAAATGATTCTGTATGTTTGTCATGTTGCAAAGATACATCGCATAAAGTTCTATAAAAAAATTGTTTAAAACAATTTTGAATGTTTTTTATGTTGTATAAATACACTAGACAAAGTTTTCTCATTCTTATTAATGCCTGAATTCGTGTGCATAACGTTTTTTGCAAAATTTATGTCCGAAAAAAAGTTCTCCAAAAAATTATTTGAAACGATTCAGAATGTTTTTCATGTCGTATAAATACACAGACAAAGTTTTATCATTCCTAATAACGCCCGAATTCCTGTGCTAATCATCACGTTTTTTACAAAATTTAGGTCCGAAAGAGGGTTCTCTAAAAAATTGTTTAAAACGATTATAAATGTTTTTCATGTTGTATAAATACACCAGACAAAGATTTTTCATTCCTAATAAGGAACGAATTCGTGTGCTAATCATCACGTTTTTTACAAAATTTAGATTAAAAAAAAAGTTCTCCCAAAAATTGTTTAAAACGATTCTAAATGTGTTTCATGTGTTATAAATATACCAGACAAAGTTTTTTCATTCCTAAGAAGGCCCGAATTCGTGTGCTAACCATAATGGTTTTTACAAAATTTAGGTCTGAAAAGAAGTTCTTCAAAAAATTGTTTAAAACGGTTCTGAATGTTTTTCATGTTGTGATGTTTTTTATGTCGTATAAATACACCAGAAAAAGTTTTCTCATTCCTAATAACACCCGAATTCGTGTACTAATCATCACGTTTTTTACAAAATTAAGGTAAAAAAAAAATGTTCTACAAAAAATTGTTTAAGACGATTCTGAATTTTTTTTGTCGTATAAATACACCAGAAAAAGTTTTCTCATTCCTAATAAGGCCCGAAATCGTGTGCTAATCATCACACTTTTTAAAAAATTTAGGTCCGAAAAAAAGTTTTACGAACAATTGTTTAAAATGATTCTGAATGTGTTTCATGTTAAATATACACAAGACAAAGTTTTCTCATTCCTAATAAGGCCCGAATTCGTGTGCTAATCATCACGTTTTTTACAAAATCTAGGTCTGAAAAATAAATCTCCAAAACATTTAATGTCGTATAAATACACCAGACAAAGTTTTCTCATTACTATTAATGCCTGAATTCGTGTGCTAATCATCACATTTTTTACAAAATTTAGGTCCGAAAAAAGGTCTCTGAAAAATTGTTTAAAAATTGTTTTCTCATTCTTATTCATGCCCGAATTCGTGTGCTAATCCTCACGTTTTTTACAAAATTTATGTACAAAAAAAAGTTCACCCAAAAATAGCTTAAAACGATTCACAATGTTTTTCACGTCGTATAAATATACTAGACAATGTTTTCTCAATCTTATTAATGCCCGAATTCGTGTGCTAATCATCACGTTTTTTACAAAATTTAGGTCCCAAAAAAAGGCCTCTAAAAAATTGCTTAAAAAGATTCTGAATATTTTTCATTAGATATTTTGGTCAAAAAAAAAAAAAAAATACTCCAAAAAATTGCTCAAAACGATTCTGAATGTATTTTATTTGTACAAATACACAAAACGAGGTATCAAATTCTCAATAAAGCCCCAATTCGTATGCTAATCATCACGTTTCTTAAAAAATTTTGGTCCAAAAAAAAGTTCTCCAAAAATTACTCAAAAGGAATCAGAATGTATTTCATGTTCTTACGAAGTATCACATTCCCAATAAAACCTAAATTCGTGTGCTAACCATCACGTATTTTAATAAATTTTAGCCCAAAAAAAAGTTCTCCGAAAAATTGCTCAAAACGATTCTGAATGTATTTTATATTGTATAAATACACAAAAAAAGGTATCACATCCCAATAAAGCCCGAATTCGTGTGCTAATCATCACGTTTTTTACAAAATTTTGGTCCAAAAAAAGTTCTCCAAAAAATTGCTCAAAAGGAATCAGAATGTATTTCATGTTCTGACGAAGTATCACATTCCCAATAAAGCCTGAATTCGTGGGCTAACAATCACGTTTTTTACAAAATTTTAGTCACAAACAAAGTTGTCCGGAAAATTGCTCAAAACGATTCTGAATGTATTTTATGTTGTATAAATACACAAAACGAGGTATCACATCCCAATAAAGCCCGAATCCGCGTGCTAATCATCAGGTTTTTTAAAAATTTTGGTCCCAAATAAAGTCCTCCAAAAAACTACTCAAAACGTTTCTGAATGTATTTTATTTGTATAAATACACAAAACGAGGTATCACATTCCCAATAAAGCCCGAATTCGTGTGCTAATCATCACGTTTTTTAAAAAATTTTGGTCCAAAAAAAGTTCTCCAAAAAATTACTCAAAAGGAATCAGAATGTATTTCATGTTCTGATGAAGCATCACATTCCCAATAAAGCCTGAATTCGTGTACTAACCATCACGTTTTTTAAAAAATTTAGTCCCAAATAAAGTACTCTGAAAAATTGATCAAAACGATTATGAATGTATTTTATATTGTATAAATACACAAAAAAAGGTATCACATCCCAATAAAGCCCGAATTCGTGTGCTAATCATCACGTGTTTTACAAAATTTTGGTCCGAAAAAAAGTTCTCCAAAAAATTGCTCAAAAGGAATCAGAATGTATTTCACGTTCTGACGAAGTATCACATTCCCAATAAAGCCCGAATTCGTGTGCTATAACAATCACGTTTTTTACAAAATTTTAGTGTGAAAAAAAGTTCTCCGAAAAATTGCTCAAAACGACTCTGAATGTATTTTATGTTGTATAAATACACAAAACGAGGTTTCACATCCTAGTAAAGCCCGAATTCGTGTGCTAATGATCACGTTTTTAAAAGTCTTTGTCCAAAAATAAGTTCTCCAAAAAATTGCTCAAAACGATTTTGAATGTATTTCTTGTTCTGATGAAGTATCGCATTCCCAATAAAGCCTGAATTCGTGGGCTTACAATCACATTTTTTACAAAATTTTAGTCCCAAAAAAATTTCTCCGAAAAATTGCTCAAAACGATTCTGAATGTATTTTATGTTGTATAAATACACAAAACGAGGTATCACATACCAGTAAAGCCCAAATTCGTGTGCTAATCATCACGTTTTTTAAAAATTTTGGTCCAAGTTCTCTAAAAGATTGCTCAAAATGATTCTGAATGTATTTTATTTGTATAAATAAACAGAACGAGGTATCGCATTCCCAATAAAACCCGAATTCGTGTGCTAATCATCACGTTTTTTACAAAATTTTGGTCCAAAAAGAAGTTCTCCAAAAAATTGCTCAAAAGGAATCAGAATGTATTTCATGTTCTGATGAAGTATCACATTCCCAATAAAGCCCGAATTCGTGTGCTAACCATCACGTTTTTTACAAAACTTCAGTCCCAAAAAAAGTTCCCCGAAAAATTGCCTAAAACGATTCTGAATGTATTTTATATTGTATAAATACACAAAAAAAGGTATCACATTCCCAATAAAGCCCGAATTCGTGTGCCATTCATCACGTTTTTTACAAAATTTTGGTCCACAAAAAAGTTCTTGAAAAAATTGCTCAAAAGGAATCAGAATGTATTTCATGTTCTGACGAAGTATCACATTCCTAATAAAACTTGAATTCGTGTGCTAACCATCGCGTTCTTTATAAAATCTTAGTTCGAAGAAAAGTTCTATGAAAAATTGGTCAAAACGATTCTGAATGTATTTTATTTGTATAAATACACAAAACAAGGTATCACATTCTCAATAAAGCCCGAGTTCGTGTGCTAATCATCACGTTTTTTACAAAATTTGGGTCCGAAAAAAAGTTCTCCAGAAAATTGCTCAAAAGGAATCAAAATGTATTTCATGTTCGACGAAGTATCACATTCCCAATAAAGCCTGAATTCGTGTGCTAACAATCACGTTTTTTATAAAATTTTAGTTCCAGAAAAAGTTCTCCGAAAAATTGCTCAAAACGATTCTGAGTGTATTTTATGTTGTATAAATACAAAAAACAAGGTATCCCATCCCAGTAAAGCCCGAATTCGTGTACTAATTATCACGTTTTCTATAAAGTTTGGTCCAAAAAAAAGTTCTCCAAAAAATTGCTCAAAACGATTCTGAATGTATTTTATTTGTATAACTACACAAAACGTGGTATCACATTCTTAATAAAGACCGAATTCGTGTGTTAATCATCACGTTTTTTACAAAATTTTGGTCCAAAAAAAAAGTTCTCCAAAAAATTACTCAAAAGGAATCAGAATGTATTTCATGTTTTGACGAAGTATCACATTCCCAATAAAGCCTTAATTCGTGTGCTAACCATCACGTTTTTTACAAAATTTTTGTCCCAAAAAAAGTTCCTGGAAAAATTGATCAAAACGATTCTGAATGTATTTTATATTGTATAAATACACAAAAAAAGGTATCACATCCCAATAAAGCCCGAATTCGTGTGCCATTCATCACGTTTTTTACAAAATTTTGGTCCACAAAAAAGTTCTCGAAAAAATTACTCAAAAGGAATCGAATGTATTTCATGTTCTGAAGAAGTATCACATTCCCAATAAAGCCTGAATTCGTGTGCTAACAATCACGTTTTTTTAAAAATTTTAGTCCCAGAAAAAGTTCTCCGAAAAATTGCTCAAAACGATTCTGAATGTTTTTTATGTTGTATAAATACACAAAACGAGGTATCCCATCCCAGTAAAGCCCGAAGTCGTGTGCTAATCATCACGTTTTCTAAAAATTTTGGTCCAAAAAAAAGTTCTCCAAAAAATTGCTCAAAATGATTCTGAATGTATTTTATTTGTATAAATACACAAAACGAGGTATCACATTCCCAATGAAGCCCGAATTCGCGTGCTAATCATCACGTTTTTTACAAAATTTTGGTCCAAAAAAAAGTTCACCAAAAAATTACTCAAAAGGAATCAGAATGTATTTCATGTTCTGACGAAGAATCACATTCACAATAATGCCTGAATTCGTGTACTAACCATCACGTTTTTTGCAAAATTTTTGTCCCAAAAAAAGTTCTTGGAAAAATTGCTCAAAACGATTCTGAATGTATTTTATATTGTATAAATACACAAAAAAAGGTATCACATCCAAATAATGCCTGAATTCGTGTGCCATTCATCACATTTTTTACAAAATTTTGGTCCACAAAAAAGTTCTCGAAAAAATTGCTCAAAAGGAATCAGAATGTATTTCATGTTCTGAAGAAGTATCACATTCCCAATAAAGCCTGAATTCGTGTGCTAACAATCACGTTTTTTATAAAATTTTAGTCCCAGTAAAAAGTTCTCCGAAAAAATTGCTCAAAACGATTCTGAATGTATTTTATGTTGTATAAATACACAAAACGAGGTATCCCATCCCAGTAAAGCCCGAATTCGTGTGCTAATCATCACGTTTTCTAAAAATTTTGGTCCAAAAAAAAGTTCTCCAAAAAATTGCTAAAAACGATTCTGAATGTATTTAATTTGTATAACTACACAAAAAGAGGTATCACATTCTTAATAAAGCCCGAATTCGTGTGCTAATCATCACGTTTTTTACAAAATTTTGGTCCAAAAAAAAGTTCTCCAAAAAATTACTCAAAAGGAATCAGAATGTATTTCATGTTCTGACGAAGTATCACATTCCCAATAAAGCCTGAATTCGTGTGCTAACCATCACGTTTTTTACAAAATTTTGTCCCAAAAAATGTTCCTGGAAAAATTGCTGAAAACGATTCTGAATGTATTTTATATTTTATAAATACACAAAAAAAGGTATCACATCCCAATAAAGCCCGAATTCGTGTGCCATTCATCACGTTCTTTACAAAATTTTGGTCCACAAAAAAGTTCTCGAAAAAATTGCTCAAAAGGAATCATAATGTATTTCATGTTCTGAAGAAGTATCACATTCCCAATAAAGCCTGAATTCGTGTGCTAACAATCACGTTTTTTATAAAATTTTAGACCCAGAAAAAGTTCTCCGAAAAATTGTTCAAAATGATTCTGAATGTATTTTATGTTGTATAAATACACAAAACGAGGTATCCCATCCCAGTAAAGCCCGAATTCGTGTGCTAATCATCACGTTTTCTAAAAATTTTGGTCCAAAAAAAAGTTCTCCAAAAAATTGCTCAAAATGATTCTGAATGTATTTTATTTGTATAAATACACAAAACGAGGTATCACATTCCCAATGAAGCCCGAATTCGCGTGCTAATCATCACGTTTTTTACAAAATTTTGGTCCAAAAAAAAGTTCACCAAAAAATTACTCAAAAGGAATCAGAATGTATTTCATGTTCTGACGAAGTATCACATTCCCAATAAAGCCTGAATTCGTGTGCTAACCATCACGTTTTTTACAAAATTTTTGTCCCAAAAAATGTTCCTGGAAAAATTGCTGAAAACGATTCTGAATGTATTTTATATATTATAAATACACAAAAAAAGGTATCACATCCCAATAAAGCCCGAATTCGTGTGCCATTCATCACGTTCTTTACAAAATTTTGGTCCACAAAAAAGTTCTCGAAAAAATTGCTCAAAAGGAATCAGAATGTATTTCATGTTCTGAAGAAGTATCACATTCCCAATAAAGCCTGAATTCGTGTGCTAACAATCACGTTTTTTATAAAATTTTAGTCCCAGAAAAAGTTCTCCGAAAAATTGCTCAAAACGATTCTGAATGTATTTTATGTTGTATAAATACACAAAACGAGGTATCCCATCCCAGTAAAGCCCGAATTCGTGTGGTAATCATCACGTTTTCTAAAAATTTTGGTCCAAAAAAAAGTTCTCCAAAAAATTGCTCAAGACGATTCTGAATGTATTTTATTTGTATAAATACACAAAACAAGGTATCACATTCCCAATGAAGCCCGAATTCGTGTGCTAATCATCACGTTTTTTAAAAAATTTTGGTCCAAAAAAAAGTTCTCCAAAAAATTACTCAAAAGGAATCAGAATGTATTTCATGTTCTGACGAAGTATCACATTCCCAATAAAGCCTGAATTCGTGTGCTAACCATCACGTTTTTTACAAAATTTTTGTCCCAAAAAAAGTTCCTAGAAAAATTGCTCAAAATGATTCTGAATGTATTTTATATTGTATAAATACACAAAAAAGGTATCACATCCCAATAATGCCCGAATTCGTGTGTCATTCATCACGTTTTTTAAAAAATTTTGGTCCACAAAATGTTCTCGAAAAAATTGCTCAAAAGGAATCAGAATGTATTTCATGTTCTGAAGAAGTATCACATTCCCAATAAATCCTGAATTCGTGTGCTAACAATCACGTTTTTTATAAAATTTTAGACCCAGAAAAAGTTTTCCGAAAAATTGTTCAAAACGATTCTGAATGTATTTTATGTTGTATAAATACACAAAACGAGGTCTCACATCCCAGTAAAGCCCGAATTCGTGTGCTATTCATCACATTTTTTAAAAATTTTGGTGCAAAAAAAAGTTCTCCAAAAAATTGCTCAAAATGATTCTGAATGTATTTTATTTGTATAAATATACAAAACGAGGTATCACATTCCCAATGAAGCCCGAATTCGTGTGCTAATCATCACGTTTTTTAAAAAATTTTGGTCCAAAAAAAAGTTATCCAAAAAATTACTCAAAAGGAATCAGAATGTATTTCATGTTCTGACGAAGTATCACATTCCCAATAAAGCCTGAATTCGTGTGCTAACCATCACGTTTTTTACAAAATTTTTGTCCCAAAAAATGTTCCTGCAAAAACTGCTCAAAACGATTCTGAATGTATTTTATATTGTATAAATACACAAAAAAAGGTATCACATCCAAATAAAGCCTGAATTCGTGTGCCATTCATCACGTTTTATACAAAATTTTGTTCCACAAAAAAGTTCTCGAAAAAATTGCTCAAAGGGAATCAGAATGTATTTCATGTTCTGAAGAAGTATCACATTCCCAATAAAGCCTGAATTCGTGTGCTAACAATCACGTTTTTTTTAAAATTTTAGTCCCAGAAAAAGTTCTCCGAAAAATTGCTCAAAACGATTCTGAATGTATTTTATGTTGTATAAATACACAAAACGAGGTATCCAATCCCAGTAAAGCCCGAATTCGTGTGCTAATCATCACGTTTTCTAAAAATTTTGGTCCAAAAAAAAGTTCTCCAAAAAATTGCTCAAAACGATTCTGAATGTATTTTATTTGTATAACTACACAAAAAGAGGTATCACATTCTTAATAAAGCCCGAATTCGTGTGCTAATCATCACGTTTTTTACAAAATTTTGGTCCAAAAAAAAGTTCTCCAAAAAATTACTCAAAAGGAATAGATTGTATTTCATGTTCTGATGAAGTATCGCATTCCCAATAAAGCCTGAATTCGTGTGCTAACCATCACGTTTTTTACAAAATTTTTGTCCCAAAAAATGTTCCTGCAAAAACTGCTCAAAACGATTCTGAATGTATTTTATATTGTATAAATACACAAAAAAAGGTATCACATCCCAATAAAGCCCGAATTCGTGTGCCATTCATCACGTTCTTTACAAAATTTTGGTCCTCAAAAAAGTTCTCGAAAAAATTGCTCAAAAGGAATCAGAATGTATTTCATGTTCTGAAGAAGTATCACATTCCCAATAAAGCTTGAATTCGTGTGCTAACAATCACGTTTTTTATAAAATTTTAGTCCCAGAAAAAGTTCTCCAAAAAATTGCTCAAAACGATTCTGAATGTGTTTTATGTTGTATAAATACACAAAACGAGGCATCCCATCCCAGTAAAGCCCGAATTCGTGTGCTAATCATCACGTTTTCTAAAAATTTTGGTCCAAAAAAAAGTTCTCCAAAAAATTGCTCAAAACGATTCTGAATGCAGTTTATTTGTATAACTACACAAAATGAGGTATCACATTCTTAATAAAGCCCGAATTCGTGTGCTAATCATCACGTTTTTTACAAAATTTTGGTCCAAAAAAAAGTTCACCAAAAAATTACTCAAAAGGAATCAGAACGTATTTCATGTTCTGACGAAGTATCACATTCCCAATAAAGCCTGAATTCGTGTGCTAACCATCACGTTTTTTACAAAATTTTTGTCCCAAAAAAAGTTCGTGGAAAAATTGCTCAAAACGATTCTGAATGTATTTTATATTGTATAAATACACAAAAAAGGTCTCACATCCCAATAAAGTCCGAATTCGTGTGCCATTCATCACGTTTTTTAAAAAATTTTGGTTCGCAAAAAAGTTCTCGAAAAAATTGCTCAAAAGGAATCAGAATGTATTTCATGTTCTGAAGAAGTATCACATTCCCAATAAAGCCTGAATTCGTGTGCTAACAATCACGTTTTTTATAAAATTTTAGACCCCGAAAAAGTTCTCCGAAAAATTGTTCAAAACGATTCTGAATGTATTTTATGTTGTATAAATACACAAAACGAGGTCTCACATCCCAGTAAAGCCCGAATTCGTGTGCTAATAATCATCACATTTTTTATAAATTTTGGTCCAAAAAAAAGGTCTCCAAAAAATTCTCAAAATGATTCTGAATGTATTTTATTTGTATAAATACACAAAACGAGGTATCACATTCCCAATGAAGCCCAAATTCGTGTGCTAATCATCACGTTTTTTACAAAATTTTGGTCCAAAAAAAGTTCTCCAAAAAATTACTCAAAAGCAATCAGAATGTATTTCATGTTCTGACGAAGTATCACATTCCCAATAAAGCCTGAATTCGTTTGCTAACCATCACGTTTTTTACAAAATTTTTGTCCTAAAAAAAGTTCCTAGAAAAACTGCTCAAAATGATTCTGAATGTATTTTATATTGTATAAATACACAAAAAAGGTATCACATCCCAATAATGCCCGAATTCGTGTGTCATTCATCACGTTTTTTAAAAAATTTTGGTCCACAAAATGTTCTCGAAAAAATTGCTCAAAAGGAATCAGAATGTATTTCATATTCTGAAGAAGTATCACATTCCCAATAAATCCTGAATTCGTGTGCTAACAATCACGTTTTTTATAAAATTTTAGACCCAGAAAAAGTTTTCCGAAAAATTGTTCAAAACGATTCTGAATGTATTTTATGTTGTATAAATACACAAAACGAGGTCTCACATCCCAGTAAAGCCCGAATTCGTGTGCTATTCATCACATTTTTTAAAAATTTTGGTGCAAAAAAAAGTTCTCCAAAAAATTGCTCAAAATGATTCTGAATGTATTTTATTTGTATAAATATACAAAACGAGGTATCACATTCCCAATGAAGCCCGAATTCGTGTGCTAATCATCACGTTTTTTAAAAAATTTTGGTCCAAAAAAAAGTTCTCCAAAAAATTACTCAAAAGGAATCAGAATGTATTTCATGTTCTGACGAAGTATCACATTCCCAATAAAGCCTGAATTCGTGTGCTAACCATCACGTTTTTTACAAAATTTTTGTCCCAAAAAAAGTTCCTAGAAAAATTGCTCAAAATGATTCTGAATGTATTTTATATTGTATAAATACACAAAAAAGGTATCACATCCCAATAATGCCCGAATTCGTGTGTCATTCATCACGTTTTTTAAAAAATTTTGGTCCACAAAATGTTCTCGAAAAAATTGCTCAAAAGGAATCAGAATGTATTTCATGTTCTGAAGAAGTATCACATTCCCAATAAATCCTGAATTCGTGTGCTAACAATCACGTTTTTTTATAAAATTTTTAGACCCGAGAAAAAGTTTTCGAAAAATTGTTCAAAAGCGATTCGAATGTATTTTATGTTGTATAAATACACAAAACGAGGTCTCACATCCCAGTAAAGCCCGAATTTGTGTGCTATTCATCACATTTTTAAAAAATTTTGGTGCAAAAAAAAGTTCTCCAAAAAATTGCTCAAAATGATTCTGAATGTATTTTATTTGTATAAATATACAAAACGAGGTATCACATTCCCAATGAAGCCCGAATTCGTGTGCTAATCATCACGTTTTTTACAAAATTTTGGTCCAAAAAAAAGTTCTCCAAAAAATTACTCAAAAGGAATCAGAATGTATTTCATGTTCTGACGAAGAATCACATTCCCAATAATGCCTGAATTCGTGTACTAACCATCACGTTTTTTACAAAATTTTTGTCCCAAAAAATGTTCCTGGAAAAATTGCTCAAAACGATTCTGAATGTATTTTATATTGTATAAATACACAAAAAAAGGTATCACATCCCAATAAAGCCCGAATTCGTGTGCCATTCATCACGTTCTTTACAAAATTTTGGTCCTCAAAATAGTTCTCGAAAAAATTGCTCAAAAGGAATCAGAATGTATTTCATGTTCTGAAGAAGTATCACATTCCCAATAAAGCCTGAATTCGTGTGCTAACAATCACGTTTTTTATAAAATTTTAGTCCCAAAAAAAGTTCTCCGAAAAATTGCTCAAAACGATTCTGAATGTATTTTATGTTGTATAAATACACAAAACGAGGTATCCCATCCCAGTAAAGCCCGAATTCGTGTGCTAATCATCACGTTCTCTAAAAATTTTGGTCCAAAAAAAAGTTCTCCAAAAAATTGCTCAAAACGATTCTGAATGTATTTTATTTGTATAACTACACAAAACGAGGTATCACATTCTTAACAAAGCCCGAATTCGTGTGCTAATCATCACGTTTTTTACAAAATTTTGGTCCAAAAAAAAGTTCTCCAAAAAATTACTCAAAAGGAATCAGAACGTATTTCATGTTCTGACGAAGTATCACATTCCCAATAAAGCCGGAATTTGTGTGCTAGCCATCACGTTTTTTACAAAATTTTTGTCCCAAAAAAAGTTCGTGGAAAAATTGCTCAAAACGATTCTGAATGTATTTTATATTGTATAAATACACAAAAAAGGTATCACATCCCAATAAAGTCCGAATTCGTGTGCCATTCATCACGTTTTTTACAAAATTTTGGTTCGCAAAAAAGTTCTCGAAAAAATTGGTCAAAAGGAATCAGAATGTATTTCATGTTCTGAAGAAGTATCACATTCCCAATAAAGCCTGAATTCGTGTGCTAACAATCACGTTTTTTATAAAATTTTAGACCCAGAAAAAGTTCTCTGAAAAATTGTTCAAAATGATTCTGAATGTATTTTATGTTGTATAAATACACAAAACGAGGTCTCACATCCCAGTAAAGCCCGAATTCGTGTGCTAATCATCACATTTTTTAAAAATTTTGGTCCAAAAAAAAGTTCTCCAAAAAATTGCTCAAAATGATTCTGAATGCATTTTATTTGTATAAATACACAAAACGAAGTATCACATTCCCAATGAAGCCCGAATTCGTGTGCTAATCATCACGTTTTTCACAAAATTTTGGTCCAAAAAAAAGTTCTCCAAAAAATTACTCAAAAGGAATCAGAATGTATTTCATGTTCTGACGAAGAATCACATTCCCAATAAGGCCTGAATTCGTGTACTAACCATCACGTTTTTTACAAAATTTTTGTCCCAAAAAAAGTTCCTGGAAAAATTGCTCAAAACGATTCTGAATGTATTTTATATTGTATAAATACACAAAAAAAGGTATCACATCCCAATAAAGCCCGAATTCGTGTGCCATTCATCACGTTCTATACAAAATTTTGGTCCTCAAAAAAGTTCTCGAAAAAATTGCTCAAAAGGAATCAGAATGTATTTCATGTTCTGAAGAAGTATCACATTCCCAATAAGGCCTGAATTCGTGTGCTAATTCGTGTGCTAACAATCACGTTTTTTTTTTAAAATTTTAGTCCCAGAAAAAGTTCTCCGAAAAATTGCTCAAAACGATTCTGAATGTATTTTATGTTGTATAAATACACAAAACGAGGTATCCAATCCCAGTAAAGCCTGAATTCGTGTGCTAATCATCACGTTATCTAAAAATTTTGGTCCAAAAAAAAGTTCTCCAAAAAACTGCTCAAAACGATTCTGAATGTATTTTATTTGTATAACTACACAAAAAGAGGTATCACATTCTTAATAAAGCCCGAATTCGTGTGCTAATCATCACGTTTTTTACAAAATTTTGGTCCAAAAAAAGTTCTCCAAAAAATTACTCAAAAGGAATCAGAATGTATTTCATGTTCTGACGAAGTATCACATTCCCAATGAAGCCTGAATTCGTGTGCTTGCCATCACGTTTTTTACAAAATTTTTGTCCCAAAAAAAGTTCCTTGAAAAATTGCTCAAAACGATTCTGAATGTATTTTATATTGTATAAATACACAAAAAAAGGTATCATATCCAAATAAAGCCTGAATTGGTGTGCCACTCATCACGTTTTTTACAAAATTTTGGTCCACAAAAAAGTTCTCGAAAAAATTGCTCAAAAGGAATCAGAATGTATTTCATGTTCTGAAGAAGTATCACATTCCCAATAAAGCCTGAATTCGTGTGCTAACAATCACGTTTTTTATAAAATTTTAGTCCTAGAAAAAGTTCTCCGAAAAATTGCTCAAAACGATTCTGAATGTATTTTATGTTGTATAAATACACAAAACGAGGTATCCCATCCCAGTAAAGCCCGAATTCGTGTTCTAATCATCACGTTTTCTAAAAATTTTGGTCCAAAAAAAAGTTCTCCAAAAAATTGCTCAAAAAGATTCTGAATGTGTTTTATTTGTATAACTACACCAAACTAGGTATCACATTCTTAATAAAGCCCGAATTCGTGTGCTAATCATCACGTTTTTTACAAAATTTTGGTCCAAAAAAAAGTTCTCCAAAAAATTACTCAAAAGGAATCAGAACGTATTTCATGTTCTGACGAAGTATCACATTCCCAATAAAGCCTGAATTCGTGTGCTAACCATCACGTTTTTTACAAAATTTTTGTCCCAAAAAAAGTTCGTGGATAAATTGCTCAAAACGATTCTGAATGTATTTTATATTCTATAAATACACAAAAAAGGTATCACATCCCAATAAAGTCCGAATTCGTGTGCCATTCATCACGTTTTTCACAAAATTTTGGTCCGCAAAAAAGTTCTCGAAAAAATTCCTCAAAAGGAATCAGAATGTATTTAATGTTCTGAAGAAGTATCACATTCCCAATAGAGCCTGAATTCGTGTGCTAACAATCACGTTTTTTATAAAATTTTAGACCCAAAAAAAGTTCTCCGAAAAATTGTTCAAAACGATTCTGAATGTATTTTATGTTGTATAAATACACAAAACGAGGTCTCACATCCCAGTAAAGCCCGAATTCGTGTGCTAATCATCACATTTTTTAAAAATTTTGGTCAAAAAAAAAGTTCTCCAAAAAATTGCTCAAAATGATTCTGAATGTATTTTATTTGTATAAATACACAAAACGAGGTATCACATTCCCAATGAAGCCCGAATTCGTGTGCTAATCATCACGTTTTTTACAAAATTTTGGTCCAAAAAAAAGTTCTCCAAAAAATTACTCAAAAGGAATCAGAATGTATTTCATGTTCTGACGAAGTATCACATTCCCAATAAAGCCTGAATTCGTGTGCTAACCATCACGTTTTTTACAAAATTTTTGTCCCAAAAAATGTTCCTGGAAAAATTGTTCAAAACGATTCTGAATGTATTTTATATTGTATAAATACACAAAAAAAGGTATCACATCCCAATAAAGCCCGAATTCGTGTGCCATTCATCACGTTTTTTACAAAATTTTGGTCCTAAAAAAAGTTCTCGAAAAAATTGCTCAAAAGGAATCAGAATGTATTTCATGTTCTGAAGAAGTATCACATTCCCAATAAAGCCTGAATTCGTGTGCTAATAATCACGTTTTTTATAAAATTTTAGTCCTAGAAAAAGTTCTCCGAAAAATTGCTCAAAACGATTCTGAATGTATTTTATGTTGTATAAATACACAAAACGAGGTATCCCATCCCAGTAAAGCCCGAATTCGTGTGCTAATCATCACGTTTTCTAAAAATTTTGGTCCAAAAAAAAGTTCTCCAAAAAATTGCTCAAAAAGATTCTGAATGTATTTTATTTGTATAACTACACCAAACGAGGTATCACATTCTTAATAAAGCCCGAATTCGTGTGCTAATAATCATCACGTTTTTTACAAAATTTTGGTCCAAAAAAAAGTTCTCCAAAAAATTACTCAAAAGGAATCAGAACGTATTTCATGTTCTGACGAAGTATCACATTCCCAATAAAGCCTGAATTCGTGTGCTAACCATCACGTTTTTTACAAAATTTTTGTCCCAAAAAAAAGTTCGTGGAAAAATTGCTCAAAACGATTCTGAATGTATTTTATATTCTATAAATACACAAAAAAGGTATCACATCCCAATGAAGTCCGAATTCGTGTGCCATTCATCACGTTTTTTACAAAATTTTGGTCCGCAAAAAAGTTCTCGAAAAAATTCCTCAAAAGGAATCAGAATGTATTTCATGTTCTGAAGAAGTATCACATTCCCAATAAAGCCTGAATTCGTGTGCTAACAATCACGTTTTTTATAAAATTTTAGACCCAAAAAAAGTTCTCTGAAAAATTGTTCAAAACGATTCTGAATGTATTTTATGTTGTATAAATACACAAAACGAGGTCTCACATCCCGATGAAAGCCCGAATTAGTGTGCTAATCATCACATTTTTTAAAAATTTTGGTCCAAAAAAAAGTTCTCCAAAAAATTGCTCAAAATGATTCTGAATGTATTTTATTTGTATAAATACACAAAACGAGGTATCACATTCCCAATGAAGCCCGAATTCGTGTGCTAATCATCACGTTTTTTACAAAATTTTGGTCCAAAAAAAAGTTCACCAAAAAATTACTCAAAGGGAATCAGAATGTGTTTCATGTTCTGACGAAGAATCACATTCCCAATAAAGCCTGAATTCGTGTACTAACCACCACGTTTTTTACAAAATTTTTGTCCCAAAAAAAGTTACTGGAAAAATTGCTCAAAACGATTCTGAATGTATTTTATATTGTATAAATACACAAAAAAAGGTATCACATCCCAATAAAGCCCGAATTCGTGTGCCATTCATCACGTTCTTTACAAAATTTTGGTCCTCAAAAAAAGTTCTCGAAAAAAATTGCTCAAAAGGAATCGGAATGTATTTCATGTTACGAAGAAGTATCACATTCCCAATAAAGCCTCGAATTCGTGTGCTAACAATCACGTTTTTTTTAAAAATTTTAGTCCCTCGAAAAAAGTTCTCCGAAAAATTGCTCAAAACGATTCTGAATGTATTTTATGTTGTATAAATACACAAAACAAGGTATCCAATCCCAGTAAAGCCCGAATTCGTGTGCTAATCATCACGTTTTCTAAAAATTTTGGTCCAAAAAAAGTTCTCCAAAAAACTGCTCAAAACGATTCTGAATGTATTTTATTTGTATAACTACACAAAAAGAGGTATCACATTCTTAATAAAGCCCGAATTAGTGTGCTAATCATCACGTTTTTTACAAAATTTTGGTCCAAAAAAAAGTTCTCCAAAAAATTACTCAAAAGGAATCAGAATGTATTTCATGTTCTGACGAAGTATCATATTCCCAATAAAGCCTGAATTTGTGTGCTAACCATCACGTTTTTTACAAAATTTTTGTCCCAAAAAATGTTCCTGGAAGAATTGCTCAAAACGATTCTGAATGTATTTTATATTGTATAAATACACAAAAAAAGGTATCACATCCCAATAAAGCCCGAATTCGTGTGCCATTCATCACGTTCTTTACAAAATTTTGGTCCTCAAAAAAGTTCTCGAAAAAATTGCTCAAAAGGAATCAGAATGTATTTCATGTTTTGAAGAAGTATCACATTCCCAATAAAGCCTGAATTCGTGTGCTAACAATCACGTTTTTTTTAAAATTTTAGTCCCAGAAAAAGTTCTCCGAAAAATTGCTCAAAACGATTCTGAATGTATTTTATGTTGTATAAATACACAAAACAAGGTATCCGATCCCAGTAAAGCCCGAATTCGTGTGCTAAACATCAAGTTTTCTAAAAATTTTGGTCCAAAAAAAAGTTCTCCAAAAAACTGCTCAAAACGATTCTGAATGTATTTTATTTGTATAACTACACAAAAAGAGGTATCACATTCTTAATAAAGCCCGAATTCGTGTGCTAATCATCACGTTTTTTACAAAATTTTGGTCCAAAAAAAAGTTCTCCAAAAAATTACACAAAAGGAATCAGAATGTATTTCATGTTCTGACGAAGTATCACATTCCCAATAAAGCCTGAATTCGTGTGCTAACCATCACGTTTTTTACAAAATTTTTGTCCCAAAAAATATTCCTGGAAAAATTGCTCAAAATGATTCTGAATGTATTTTATATTGTATAAATACACAAAAAAAGGTATCACATCCCAATAAAGCCCGAATTCGTGTGCCATTCATCACGTTCTTTACAAAATTTTGGTCGTCAAAAAAGTTCTCGAAAAAATTGCTCAAAATGAATCAGAATGTATTTCATGTTCTGAAGAAGTATCACATTCCCAATAAAGCCTGAATTCGTGTGCTAACAATCACGTTTTTTATAAAATTTTAGACCCAGAAAAAGTTCTTCGAAAAATTGTTCAAAACGATTCTGAATGTATTTTATGTTGTATAAATACACAAAATGAGGTCTCACATCCCAGTAAAGCCCGAATTCGTGTGCTAATCATCACATTTTTTTAAAAAAATTTTGGTCCAAAAAAAAAGTTCTCCAAAAAAATTGCTCAAAATTATTCTCGAATGTATTTTATTTGTATAAATACACAAAACGAGGTATCACATTCCCAATGAAGCCCGAATTCGTGTGCTAATCATCACGTTTTTTACAAAATTTTGGTCCAAAAAAAAGTTCTCCAAAAAATTACTCAAAAGGAATCAGAATGTATTTCATGATCTGACGAAGAATCACATTCCCAATAAAGCCTGAATTCGTGTACTTAACCATCACGTTTTTTACAAAATTTTTGTCCCAAAAAAAGTTCCTGGAAAAATTGCTCAAAACGATTCTGAATGTATTTTATGTTGTATAAATACACAAAAAAAGGTATCACATCCAAATAAAGCCCGAATTCGTGTGCCATTCATCACGTTCTTTACAAAATTTTGGTCCTCAAAAAAGTTCTCGAAAAAATTGCTCAAAAGGAATCAGAATGTGTTTCATGTTCTGAAGAACTATCACATTCCCAATAAAGCCTGAATTCGTGTGCTAACAATCATGTTTTTTTTAAAATTTTAGTCCCAGAAAAAGTTCTCCGAAAAATTGCTCAAAACGATTCTGAATGTATTTTATGTTGTATAAATACACAAAACAGGTATCCAATCCCAGTAAAGCCTGAATTCGTGTGCTAATCATCACGTTTTCTAAAAATTTTGGTCCAAAAAAAAGTTTTCCAAAAAATTGCTCAAAATGATTCTGAATGTATTTTATTTGTATAACTACACAAAATGAGGTATCACATTCTAAATAAAGACCGAATTCGTGTGCTAATCATCACGTTTTTTAGAAAATTTTGGTCCAAAAAAAAGTTCTCCAAAAAATTACTCAAAAGGAATCAGAACGTATTTCATGTTCTGACGAAGTATCACATTCCCAATAAAGCCTGAATTCGTGTGCTAACCATCACGTTTTTTACAAAATTTTTGTCCCAAAAAAAGTTCGTGGAAAATTGCTCAAAACGATTCTGAATGTATTTTATATTGTATAAATACACAAAAAAGGTATCACATCCCAATAAAGTCCGAATTCGTGTGCCATTCATCACGTTTTTTACAAAATTTTGCTCCGCAAAAAAGTTCTCGAAAAAATTGCTCAAAAGGAATCAGAATGTATTTCATGTTCTGAAGAAGTATCACATTCCCAATAAAGCCTGAATTCGTGTGCTAACAATCACGTTTTTTTTAAAATTTTAGTCCCTGAAAAAGTTCTCCGAAAAATTGCTCAAAACGATTCTGAATGTATTTTATGTTGTATAAATACACAAAACAAGGTATCCAATCCCAGGAAAGCCCGAATTCGTGTGCTAATCATCACGTTTTCTAAAAATTTTGGTCCAAAAAAAAGTTCTCCAAAAAACTGCTCAAAACGATTCTGAATGTATTTTATTTGTATAACTACACAAAAAGAGGTATCACATTCTTAATAAAGCCCGAATTCGTGTGCTAATCATCACGTTTTTTACAAAATTTTGGTCCAAAAAAAAGTTCTCCAAAAAATTACTCAAAAGGAATCAGAATGTATTTCATGTTCTGACGAAGTATCATATTCCCAATAAAGCCTGAATTCGTGTGCTAACCATCACGTTTTTTACAAAATTTTTGTCCCAAAAAATGTTCCTGGAAAAATTGCTCAAAACGATTCTGAATGTATTTTATATTGTATAAATACACAAAAAAAGGTATCACATCCCAATAAAGCCCGAATTCGTGTGCCATTCATCACGTTCTTTACAAAATTTTGGTCCTAAAAAAAGTTCTCGAAAAAATTGCTCATAAGGAATCAGAATGTATTTCATGTTCCGAAGAAGTATCACATTCCCAATAAAGCCTGAATTCGTGTGCTAACAATCACGTTTTTTATAAAATTTTAGTCCCAGAAAAAGTTCTCCGAAAAATTGCTCAAAACGATTCTGAATGTATTTTATGTTGTATAAATACACAAAACGAGGTATCCCATCCCAGTAAAGCCCGAATTCGTGTGCTAATCATCACGTTTTCTAAAAATTTTGGTCCAAAAAAAAGTTCTCCAAAAAATTGCTCAAAACGATTCTTAATGTATTTTATTTGTATAACTACACAAAACGAGGTATCACATTCTTAATAAAGCCCGAATTCGTGTGCTAATCATCACGTTTTTTACAAAATTTTGGTCCAAAAAAAAGTTCTCCAAAAAATTACTCAAAAAGAATCAGAACGTATTTCATGTTCTGACGAAGTATCACATTCCCAATAAAGCCTGAATTCGTGTGCTAACCATCACGTTTTTTACAAAATTTTTGTCCCAAAAAAAAGTTCGTGGAAAAATTGCTCAAAACGATTCTGAATGTATTTTATATTGTATAAATACACAAAAAAGGTATCACATCCCAATAAAGTCCGAATTCGTGTGCCATTCATCACGTTTTTTACAAAATTTTGCTCCGCAAAAAGTTCTCGAAAAAATTGCTCAAAAGGAATCAGAATGTATTTCATGTTCTGAAGAAGTATCACATTCCCAATAAAGCCTGAATTCGTGTGCTAACAATCACGTTTTTTATAAAATTTTAGACCCCGAAAAAGTTCTTCGAAAATTTGTTCAAAACGATTCTGAATGTATTTTATGTTGTATAAATACACAAAACGAGGTCTCACATCCCAGTAAAGCCCGAATTCGTGTGCTAATCATCACATTTTTTAAAAATTTTGGTCCAAAAAAAAGTTCTCCAAAAAATTGCTCAAAATGATTCTGAATGTATTTTATTTGTATAAATACACAAAACGAGGTATCACATTCCCAATGAAGCCCGAATTCGTGTGCTAATCATCACGTTTTTTACAAAATTTTGGTCCAAAAAAAAGTTCACCAAAAAATTACTCAAAAGGAATCAGAACGTATTTCATGTTCTGACGAAGTATCACATTCCCAATAAAGCATGAATTCGTGTGCTAACCATCACGTTTTTTACAAAATTTTTGTCCCAAAAAAAGTTCGTGGAAAAATTGCTCAAAACGATTCTGAATGTATTTTATATTGTATAAATACACAAAAAAGGTCTCACATCCCAATAAAGTCCGAATTCGTGTGCCATTCATCACGTTTTTTAAAAAATTTTGGTTCGCAAAAAAGTTCTCGAAAAAATTGCTCAGAAGGAATCAGAATGTATTTCATGTTCTGAAGAAGTATCACATTCCCAATAAAGCCTGAATTCGTGTGCTAACAATCACGTTTTTTTATAAAATTTTAGACCCGGGAAAAAGTTCTCCGAAAAATTGTTCAAAACGATTCGAATGTATTTTTTATGTTGTATAAATACACAAAACGAGGTCTCACATCCCGATAAAGCCCGAATTCGTGTGCTAATCATCACATTTTTTATAAATTTTGGTCCAAAAAAAAGTTCTCCAAAAAATTGCTCAAAATGATTCTGAATGTATTTTATTTGTATAAATACACAAAACGAGGTATCACATTCCCAATGAAGCCAAATTCGTGTGCTAATCATCACGTTTTTTACAAAATTTTGGTCCAAAAAAAAGTTCTGCAAAAAATTACACAAAAGGAATCAGAATGTATTTCATGTTCTGACGAAGTATCACATTCCCAATAAAGCCTGAATTCGTGTGCTAACCATCACGTTTTTTACAAAATTTTTGTCCCAAAAAATATTCCTGGAAAAATTGCTCAAAATGATTCTGAATGTATTTTATATTGTATAAATACACAAAAAAAGGTATCACATCCCAATAAAGCCCGAATTCGTGTGCCATTCATCACGTTTATTACAAAATTTTGGTCCTCAAAAAAGTTCTCGAAAAAATTGCTCAAAAGGAATCAGAATGTATTTCATGTTCTGAAGAAGTATCACATTCCCAATAAAGCCTGAATTCGTGTGCTAACAATCACGTTTTTTATAAAATTTTAGTCCCAGAAAAAGTTCTCCGAAAAATTGCTCAAAACGATTCTGAATGTATTTTATTTTGTATAAATACACAAAACGAGGTATCCCATCCCAGTAAAGCCCGAATTCGTGTGCTAATCATCACGTTTTCTAAAAAATTTTGGTCCAAAAAAAAGTTCTCCAAAAAAATTGCTCAAAACGATTATGAATGTATTTTATTTGTATAACTACACAAAACGAGGTATCACATTCTTAATAAAGCCCGAATTCGTGTGCTAATCATCACGTTTTTTACAAAATTTTGGTCCAAAAAAAAGTTCTCCAAAAAATTACTCAAAAGGTATCAGAACGTATTTCATGTTCTGACGAAGTATCACATTCCCAATAAAGCCTGAATTCGTGTGCTAACCATCACGTTTTTTACAAAATTTTTGTCCCAAAAAAAGTTCGTGGAAAAATTGCTCAAAACGATTCTGAATGTATTTTATATTGTATAAATACACAAAAAAGGTATCACATCCCAATAAAGTCCGAATTCGTGTGCCATTCATCACGTTTTTTACAAAATTTTGCTCCGCAAAAAAGTTCTCGAAAAAATTGCTCAAAAGGAATCAGAATGTATTTCATGTTCTGAAGAAGTATCACATTCCCAATAAAGCCTGAATTTCGTGTGCTAACAATCACGTTTTTTATAAAATTTTAGACCCAGAAAAAGTTCTCCGAAAAATTGCTCAAAACGATTCTGAATGTATTTTATGTTGTATAAATACACAAAACGAGGTATCCCATCCCAGTAAAGCCCGAATTCGGGTGTTAATCATCACGTTTCTAAAAATTTTGGTAAAAAAAAAAGTTCTC
Source organism: Catharanthus roseus (assembly GCA_028651295.1). Taxonomy (NCBI): domain Eukaryota; kingdom Viridiplantae; phylum Streptophyta; class Magnoliopsida; order Gentianales; family Apocynaceae; genus Catharanthus; species Catharanthus roseus. The sequence goes on along the minus strand of JAPQWS010000104.1, from coordinate 20,696,612 downwards.
CAAAAAATTGCTCGAAAAGATTCTGAATGTAATTTATATTGTATAAATACACAAAAAAAGGTATCACATCCCAATAAAGCCCAAATTCGTGTGCTAATCATCACGTTTTTTTACAAAATTTTGGTCCAAAAAAAAGTTCTCTAAAAAATTGCTCAAAACGAATCAGAATATGTTTCATGTTCTGACGAAGTATCAGATTCCAAATAAAGCCTGAATTCGTGTGCGTTCATCACGTTTTTTACAAAATTTTAGTCCCAAAAAAAGTTCCCCGAAAAATTGCTCACAACGATTCTCAATGTATTTTATATTGTATAAATACAAAAAAAAGGTATCACATCCCAATAAAACCCGAATTCGTGTGCCATTCATCACGTTTATTACAAAATTTTGGTCCTCAAAAAAGTTCTCGAAAAAATTGCTCAAAAGGAATCAGAATGTATTTCATGTTCTGAAGAAGTATCACATTCCCAATAAAGCCTGAATTCGTGTGCTAACAATCACGTTTTTTTTAAAATTTTAGTCCCAGAAAAAGTTCTCCGAAAAATTGCTCAAAACGATTCTGAATGTATTTTATGTTGTATAAATACACAAAACAAGGTATCCAATCCCAGTAAAGCCCGAATTCGTGTGCTAATCATCACGTTTTCTAAAAATTTTGGTCCAAAAAAAAGTTCTCCAAAAAACTGCTCAAAACGATTCTGAATGTATTTTATTTGTATAACTACACAAAAAGAGGTATCACATTCTTAATAAAGCCCGAATTCGTGTGCTAATCATCACGTTTTTTACAAAATTTTGGTCCAAAAAAAAGTTCTCCAAAAAATTACTCAAAAGGAATCAGAATGTATTTCATGTTACGACGAAGTATCATATTCCCAATAAAGCCCTGAATCAGTGTGCTAACCATCACGTTTTTTTAAAAAAATTTTTTGTCCCAAAAAATGTTCCTGGAAAAATTGCTCAAAACGATTACGAATGTATTTTATATTGTATAAATACACAAAAAAAGGTATCACATCCCAATAAAGCCCGAATTAGTGTGCCATTCATCACGTTCTTTACAAAATTTTGGTCCCGAAAAAAGTTCTCGAAAAAAATTGCTCAAAAGGAATCGGGAATGTATTTCATGTTACGAAGAAGTATCACATTCCCAATAAAGCCCTGAATTAGTAGTGCTAACAATCACGTTTTTTTATAAAATTTTAGTCCCGGAAAAAGTTCTCCGAAAAATTGCTCAAAAGCGATTACGAATGTATTTTATGTCGTATAAATACACAAAAGCGAGGTATCCCATCCCAAGTAAAGCCCGAATTAGTGTGCTAATCATCACGTTTTCTAAAAATTTTTGTCCAAAAAAAAGTTCTCCAAAAAATTGCTCAAAACGATTCTGAATGTATTTTATTTGTATAACTACCCAAAACGAGGTATCACATTCTTAATAAAGCCCGAATTCGTGTGCTAATCATCACGTTTTTTACAAAATTTTGGTCCAAAAAAAAGTTCTCCAAAAAATTACTCAAAAGGAATCAGAACGTACTTCATGTTCTGATGAAGTATCACATTCCCAATAAAGCCTGAATTCGTGTGCTAACCATCACGTTTTTTACAAAATTTTTGTCCCAAAAAAAGTTCGTGGAAAAATTGCTCAAAACGATTCTGAACGTATTTTATATTGTATAAATACACAAAAAAGGTATCACATCCCAATAAAGTCCGTATTCGTGTGCCATTCATCACGTTTTTTACAAAATTTTGCTCCGCAAAAGAGTTCTAGAAAAAATTGCTCAAAAGGAATCAGAATGTATTTCATGTTCTGAAGAAGTATCACATTCCAAATAAAGCCTGAATTCGTGTGCTAACAATCACGTTTTTTTTAAATTTTTAGTCCCAGAAAAAGTTCTCCGAAAAATTGCTCAAAACGATTCTGAATGTATTTTATGTTGTATAAATACACAAAACAAGGTATCCAATCCCGATAAAGCCCGAATTACGTGTGCTAATCATCACGTTTTCTAAAAATTTTGGTCCAAAAAAAAGTTCTCCAAAAAACTGCTCAAAACGATTCTGAATGTATTTTATTTGTATAACTACACAAAAAGAGGTATCACATTCTTAATAAAGCCCGAATTCGTGTGCTAATCATCACGTTTTTTACAAAATTTTGGTCCAAAAAAAAGTTCTCCAAAAAATTACTCAAAAGGAATCAGAATGTATTTCATGTTACGACGAAGTATCATATTCCCAATAAAGCCCTGAATTCGTGTGCTTGACCATCACGTTTTTTACAAAATTTTTGTCCCAAAAAAATGTTCCCTGGAAAAAATTGCTCAAAACGATTCCGAATGTATTTTTATATTGTATAAATACACAAAAAAAAGGTATCACATCCCAATAAAGCCCGAATTCGTGTGCCATTCATCACGTTCTTTAGAAAATTTTGGTCCTCAAAAAAGTTCTCGAAAAAATTGCTCAAAAGGAATCAGAATGTATTTCATGTTTTGAAGAAGTATCACATTCCCAATAAAGCCTGAATTCGTGTGCTAACAATCACGTTTTTTATAAAATTTTAGACCCAGAAAAAGTTCTTCGAAAAATTATTCAAAACGATTCTGAATGTATTTTATGTTGTATAAATACACAAAACGAGGTCTCACATCCAAGTAAAGCCCGAATTCGTGTGTTAATCATCACATTTTTTAAAAATTTTGGTCCAAAAAAAAGTTCTCCAAAAAATTGCTCAAAATGATTCTGAATGTATTTTATTTGTATAAATACACAAAACGAGGTATCACATTCCCAATGAAGCCCGAATTCGTGTGCTACATCACGTTTTTTACAAAATTTTGGTCCAAAAAAAAGTTCACCAAAAAATTACTCAAAAGGAATCAGAACGTATTTCATGTTCTGACGAAGTATCACATTCCCAATAAAGCATGAATTCGTGTGCTAACCATCACGTTTTTTACAAAATTTTTGTCCCAAAAAAAGTTCGTGGAAAAATTGCTCAAAACGATTCTGATTGTATTTTATATTGTATAAATACACAAAAAAGGTCTCACATCCCAATAAAGTCCGAATTCGTGTGCCATTCATCACGTTTTTTAAAAAATTTTGGTTCAAAAAAAAGTTCTCGAAAAAATTGCTCAAAAGGAATCAGAATGTATTTCATGTTCTGAAGAAGTATCACATTCCCAATAAAGCCTGAATTCGTGTGCTAAGTATCACGTTTTTTGTAAAATTTTAGACCCAGAAAAAGTTCTCCGAAAAATTGTTCAAAACGATTCTGAATGTATTTTATGTTGTATAAATACACAAAACGAGGTCTCACATCCCAGTAAAGCCCGAATTCGTGTGCTAATCATCACATTTTTTATAAATTTTGGTCCAAAAAAAAGTTCTCCAAAAAATTGCTCAAAATGATTCTGAATGTATTTTATTTGTATAAATACACAAAACGAGGTATCACATTCCCAATGAAGCCCAAATTCGTGTGCTAATCATCACGTTTTTTACAAAATTTTGGTCCAAAAAAAAGTTCTCCAAAAAATTACACAAAAGGAATCAGAATGTATTTCATGTTCTGACGAAGTATCACATTCCCAATAAAGCCTGAATTCGTGTGCTAACCATCACGTTTTTTACAAAATTTTTGTCCCAAAAAATATTCCTGGAAAAATTGCTCAAAATGATTCTGAATGTATTTTATATTGTATAAATACACAAAAAAAGGTATCACATCCCAATAAAGCCCGAATTCGTGTGCCATTCATCACGTTTATTACAAAATTTTGGTCCTCAAAAAAGTTCTCGAAAAAATTGCTCAAAAGGAATCAGAATGTATTTCATGTTCTGAAGTAGTATCACATTCCCAATAAAGCCTGAATTCGTGTGCTAACAATCACGTTTTTTATAAAATTTTAGTCCCAGAAAAAGTTCTCCGAAAAATTGCTCAAAACGATTCTGAATGTATTTTATGTTGTATAAATACACAAAAGCGAGGTATCCCATCCCGATGAAAGCCCGAATTAGTGTGCTAATCATCACGTTTTCTAAAAATTTTGGTCCAAAAAAAAGTTCTCCAAAAAATTGCTCAAAAAGATTCTGAATGTATTTTATTTGTATAACTACACAAAACGAGGTATCACATTCTTAATAAAGCCCGAATTCGTGTGCTAATCATCACGTTTTTTACAAAATTTTGGTCCAAAAAAAAGTTCTCCAAAAAATTACTCAAAAGGAATCAGAACGTATTTCATGTTCTGACGAAGTATCACATTCCCAATAAAGCTTGAATTCGTGTGCTAACCATCACGTTTTTTACAAAATTTCTGTCCCAAAAAAAGTTCGTGGAAAAATTGCTCAAAACGATTCTGAATGTATTTTATATTGTATAAATACACAAAAAGGTATCACATCCCAATAAAGCCCGAATTCGTGTGCCATTCATCACGTTTTTTACAAAATTTTGCTCCGCAAAAAAGTTCTCGAAAAAATTGCTCAAAAGGAATCAGAATGTATTTCATGTTCTGAAGAAGTATCACATTCCCAATAAAGCCTGAATTCGTGTGCTAACAATCACGTTTTTTATAAAATTTTAGACCCAGAAAAAGTTCTTCGAAAAATTGTTCAAAACGATTCTGAATGTATTTTATGTTGTATAAATACACAAAACAGGTATCCAATCCCAGTAAAGCCCGAATTCGTGTGCTAATCATCACGTTTTCTAAAAATTTTGGTCCAAAAAATAGTTCTCCAAAAAACTGCTCAATACGATTCTGAATGTATTTTATTTGTATAACTACACAAAAAGAGGTGTCACATTCTTAATAAAGCCCGAATTCGTGTGCTAATCATCACGTTTTTTACAAAATTTTGGTCCAAAAAAAAGTTCTCCAAAAAATTACACAAAAGGAATCAGAATGTATTTCATGTTCTGACGAAGTATCACATTCCCAATAAAGCCTGAATTCGTGTGCTAACCATCACGTTTTTTACAAAATTTTTGTCCCAAAAAATATTCTTGGAAAAATTGCTCAAAATGATTCTGAACGTATTTTATATTGTATAAATACAAAAAAAAAGGTATCACATCCCAATAAAGCCCGAATTCGTGTGCCATTCATCACGTTTATTACAAAATTTTGGTCCTCAAAAAAGTTCTCGAAAAAATTGCTCAAAAGGAATCAGAATGTATTTCATGTTCTGAAGAAGTATCACATTCCCAATAAAGCCTGAATTCGTGTGCTAACAATCACGTTTTTTATAAAATTTTAGTCCCAGAAAAAGTTCTCCGAAAAATTGCTCAAAACGATTCTGAATGTATTTTATGTTGTGTAAATACACAAAACGAGGTATCCCATCCCAGTAAAGCCCGAATTCGTCACGTTTTCTAAAAATTTTGGTCCAAAAAAAATTCTCCAAAAAATTGCTCAAAAAGATTCTGAATGTATTTTATTTGTATAACTACACAACACGGTATCGCATTCTTAATAAAGCCCGAATTCGTGTGCTAATCATCACGTTTTTTTACAAAATTTTGGTCCAAAAAAAAGTTCTCCAAAAAATTACTCAAAAGGAATCAGAACGTATTTCATGTTCTGACGAAGTATCACATTCCCAATAAAGCCTGAATTCGTGTGCTGACCATCACGTTTTTTACAAAATTTTTGTCCCAAAAAAAGTTCGTGGAAAAATTGCTCAAAACGATTCTGAATGTATTTTATATTGTATAAATACACAAAAAAGGTATCACATCCCAATAAAGCTCGAATTCGTGTGCCATTCATCACGTTTTTTACAAAATTTTGGTCCGCAAAAAAGTTCTCAAAAAAATTGCTCAAAAGGAATCAGAATGTATTTCATGTTCTGAAGAAGTATCACATTCCCAATAAAGCCTGAATTCGTGTGCTAACAATCCCCTTTTTTATAAAATTCTAGTCCCAGAGAAAGTTCTCCGAAAAATTGCTCAAAACGATTCTGAATGTATTTTATGTTGTATAAATACACAAAACGAGGTATCCCGTCCCAGTAAAGCCCGAATTCGGGTGTTACTCATCACGTTTTCTAAAAATTTTGGTAAAAAAAAAAGTTCTCCAAAAAATTGCTCGAAAAGATTCTGAATGTATTTTATATTGTATAAATACACAAAAAAAGGTATCACATCCCAATAAAGCCCAAATTCGTGTGCTAATCATCACGTTTTTTTACAAAATTTTGGTCCAAAAAAAAGTTCTCTAAAAAATTGCTCAAAACGAATCAGAATGTGCTTCACGTTCTGACGAAGTATCAGATTCCAAATAAAGCCTGAATTCGTGTGCGTTCATCACGTTTTTTACTAAATTTTAGTCCCAAAAAAAGTTCCCCGAAAAATTGCTCACAACGATTCTGAATGTATTTTATATTGTATAAATACACAAAAAAGGTATCACATCCCAATAAAGCCCGAATTCGTGTGCCATTCATCACGTTTTTTACAAAATTTTGCTCCGCAAAAAAGTTCTCGAAAAAATTGCTCAAAAGGAATCAGAATGTATTTCATGTTCTGAAGAAGTATCACATTCCCAATAAAGCCTGAATTCGTGTGCTAACAATCACGTTTTTTATAAAATGTTAGACCCAGAAAAAGTTCTTCGAAAAATTGTTCAAAACGATTCTGAATGTATTTTATGTTGTATAAATACACAAAACAGGTATCCAATCCCAGTAAAGCCCGAATTCGTGTGCTAATCATGACGTTTTCTAAAAATTTTGGTCCAAAAAATAGTTCTCCAAAAAACTGCTCAATACGATTCTGAATGTATTTTATTTGTATAACTACACAAAAAGAGGTATCACATTCTTAATAAAGCCCGAATTCGTGTGCTAATCATCACGTTTTTTACAAAATTTTGGTCCAAAAAAAAGTTCTCCAAAAAATTACACAAAAGGAATCAGAATGTATTTCATGTTACGACATGATATCACATTCCCAATAAAGCCCGAATTCGTGTGCTAACCATCACGTTTTTTACAAAATTTTTGTCCCAAAAAATATTCCTGGAAAAATTGCTCAAAATGATTCTGAACGTATTTTATATTGTATAAATACACAAAAAAAGGTATCACATTCCAATAAAGCCCGAATTCGTGTGCCATTCATCACGTTTATTACAAAATTTTGGTCCTCAAAAAAGTTCTCGAAAAAATTGCTCAAAAGGAATCAGAATGTATTTCATGTTCTGAAGAAGTATCACATTCCCAATAAAGCCTGAATTCGTGTGCTAACAATCACGTTTTTTATAAAATTTTAGACCCATAAAAAGTTCTCCAAAAAATTGTTCAAAACGATTCTGAATGTATTTTATGTTGTATAAATGCACAAAACGAGGTCTCACATCCCAGTAAAGCCCGAATTCGTGTGCTAATCATCACATTTTTTAAAAATTTTGGTCCAAAAAAAAGTTCTCCAAAAAATTGCTCAAAATGATTCTGAATGTAATTTATTTGTATAAATACACAAAACGAGGTATCACATTCCCAATGAAGCCCGAATTCGTGTGCCATTCATCACGTTTTTTACAAAATTTTGGTCCAAAAAAAAGTTCTCCAAAAAATTACTCAAAAGGAATCAGAATGTATTTCATGTTCTGACGAAGAATCACATTCCCAATAAAGCCTGAATTCGTGTACTAACCATCACGTTTTTTGCAAAATTTTTTTCCCAAAAAAAGTTCCTGGAAAAAAAATTGCTCAAAACGATTCTGAATGTATTTTATACTGTATAAATACACAAAAAAAGGTATCACATCCCAATAAAGCCCGAATTCATGTGCCATTCATCACGCTTTTTACAAAATTTTGGTCCACAAAAAAGTTCTCGAAAAAATTTACCAAAAGGAATCAGAATGTATTTCATGTTCTGAAGAAGTATCACATTCCCAATAAAGCCTGAATTCGTGTGCTAACAATCACGTTTTTTATAAAATTTTAGACCCAGAAAAAGTTCTCCGAAAAATTGTTCAAAACGATTCTGAATGTATTTTATGTTGTATAAATGCACAAAACGAGGTCTCACATCCCAGTAAAGCCCGAATTCGTGTGCTAATCATCACATTTTTTAAAAATTTTGGTCCAAAAAAAAGTTCTCCAAAAAATTGCTCAAAATGATTCTGAATGTAATTTATTTGTATAAATACACAAAACGAGGTATCACATTCCCAATGAAGCCCGAATTCGTGTGCCATTCATCACGTTTTTTACAAAATTTTGGTCCAAAAAAAAGTTCTCCAAAAAATTACTCAAAAGGAATCAGAATGTATTTCATGTTCTGACGAAGAATCACATTCCCAATAAAGCCTGAATTCGTGTACCAACCATCACGTTTTTTGCAAAATTTTTTTCCCAAAAAAAGTTCCTGGAAAAAAAATTGCGCAAAACGATTTTGAATGTATTTTATATTGTATAAATACACAAAAAAGGTATCACATCCAAATAAAGCCTGAATTCGTGTGCCATTCGTCACGTTTTTTACAAAATTGTGGTCCACAAAAAAGTTCTGGAAAAAATTGCTCAAAAGGAATCAGAATGTATTTCATGTTCTGAAGAAGTATCACATTCCCAATAAAGCCTGAATTCGTGTGCTAACAATCACGTTTTCTATAAAATTTTAGACCCAGAAAAAGTTCTCCGAAAAATTGTTCAAAACGATTCTGAATGTATTTTATGTTGTATAAATACACAAAACGAGGTCTCACATCCAAGTAAAGCCCGAATTCGTGTGCTGATCATCACATTTTTTAAAAATTTTGGTCCAAAAAAAAGTTCTCCAAAAGATTGCTCAAAATGATTCTGAATGTATTTTATTTGTATAAATACACAAAACGAGGTATCACATTCCCAATGAAGCCCGAATTCGTGTGCCATTCATCACGTTTTTTACAAAATTTTGGTCCACAAAAAAGTTCTCGAAAAAATTACTCAAAAGGAATAAGAATGTATTTCATGTTCTGAAGAAGTATCACATTCCCAATAAAGCCTGAATTCGTGTGGTAGCCATCACGTTTTTTACAAAATTTTTGTCCCAAAAAAAGTTCCTTGAAAAATTGCTCAAAACGATACTGAATATATTTTATATTGTATAAATACACAAAAAAAGGTATCACTTCCAAATAAAGCCTGAATTTGTGTGCCATTCATCACGTTTTTTACAAAATTTTGGTCCACAAAAAAGTTCTCGAAAAAATTGCTCAAAAGGAATCAGAATGTATTTCATGTTCTGAAGAAGTATCACATTCCCAATAAAGCCTGAATTCGTGTGCTAACAATCACGTTTTTTTTAAAATTTTAGTCCCAGAAAAAGTTCTCCGAAAAATTGCTCAAAACGATTCTGAATGTATTTTATGTTGTATAAATACACAAAACGAGGTATCCAATCCCAGTAAAGCCCGAATTCGTGTGCTAATCATCACGTTTTCTAAAAATTTAGGTCCAAAAAAAAGTTCTCCAAAAAACGGCTCAAAACGATTCTGAATGTATTTTATTTGTATACCTACACAAAAAGAGGTATCACATTCTTAATAAAGCCCGAATTCGTGTGCTAATCATCACGTTTTTTACAAAATTTTGGTCCACAAAAAAGTTCTCGAAAAAATTACTCAAAAGGAATCGGAATGTATTTCATGTTCTGAAGAAGCATCACATTCCCAATAAAGCCAGAATTCGTGTGCTAATCATCACCTTTTTTACAAAATTTTGGTCCAAAAAAAAGTTCTCCAAAAAATTACTCAAAAGGAATCAGAATGTATTTCATATTCTGACGAAGTATCACATTCCCAATGAAGCCCGAATTCGTGTGCTAATCATAACGTTTTTTACAAAATTTTGGTCCAAAAAAAAGTTCTCCAAAAAATTACTCAAAAGGAATCAGAATGTGTTTCATGTTCTGACGAAGTATCACATTTCCAATAAAGCCTGAATTCGTGTGCTAACCATCACGTTTTTTACAAAATTTTTGTCCCAAAAAAAGTTCCTAGAAAAATTGCTCAAAATGATTCTGAATGTATTTTATATTCTATAAATACACAAAAAAGGTATCACATCCCAATAATGCCCGAATTCGTGTGCCATTCATCACGTTTTTTACAAAATTTTGGTCCGCAAAAAAGTTCTCGAAAAAATTGCTCAAAAGGAATCAGAATGTATTTCATGTTCTGAAGAAGTATCACATTCCCAATAAATCCTGAATTCGTGTGCTAACAATCACGTTTTTTATAAAATTTTAGTCCCAGAAAAAGTTCTCCGAAAAATTGTTCAAAACGATTCTGAGTGTATTTTATGTTGTATAAATACAAAAAACAAGGTATCCCGTCCCAGTAAAGCCCGAATTCGTGTGCTAATTATCACATTTTCTAAAAATTTTGGTCCAAAAAAAAGTTCTCAAAAAATTGCTCAAAACGATTCTGAATGTACTTTATTTGTATAACTACACAAAACGAGGTATCACATTCTTAATAAAGCCCGAATTCGTGTGCTAATCATCACGTTTTTTACAAAATTTTGGTCCAAAAAAAAAGTTCTCCAAAAAATTACTCAAAAGGAATCAGAATGTATTTCATGTTCTGACGAAGTATCGCATTCCCAATAAAGCCTGAATTCGTGTGCTAACCATCACGTTTTTTCAAAATTTTTGTCCCAAAAAAAGTTCCTGGAAAAATTGATCAAAACGATTCTGAATGTATCTTATATTGTATAAATACACAAAAAAAGGTAACACATCCCAATAAAGGCCGAATTCGTGTGCCATTCATCACGTCTTTTACAAAATTTTGGTCCACAAAAAAGTTCTCGAAAAAATTACTCAAAAGGAATCAGAATGTATTTCATGTTCTGACGAAGTATCACATTCCCAATGAAGCCTGAATTCGTGTGCTTGCCATCACGTTTTTTACAAAATTTTTGTCCCAAAAAAAGTTCCTTGAAAAATTGCTCAAAACGATTCTGAATGTATTTTATATTGTATAAATACACAAAAAAAGGTATCATATCCAAATAAAGCCTGAATTGGTGTGCCACTCATCACGTTTTTTACAAAATTTTGGTCCACAAAAAAGTTCTCGAAAAAATTGCTCAAAAGGAATCAGAATGTATTTCATGTTCTGAAGAAGTATCACATTCCCAATAAAGCCCTGAATTGTAGTGCTAACAATCACGTTTTTTATAAAATTTTAGACCCGAAAAAGTTCTCCGAAAAAATTGTTCAAAACGATTCGAATGTATTTTTATGTTGTATAAATACACAAAACGAGGTCTCACATCCAAGTAAAGCCCGAATTCGTGTGCTAATCATCACATTTTTTAAAAATTTTGGTCCAAAAAAAAGTTCTCCAAAAGATTGCTCAAAATGATTCTGAATGTATTTTATTTGTATAAATACACAAAACGAGGAATCACATTCCCAATGAAGCCCGAATTCGTGTGCCATTCATCACGTTTTTTACAAAATTTTGGTCCACAAAAAAGTTCTCCAAAAAATTACTCAAAAGGAATCAGAATGTATTTCATGTTCTGAAGAAGTATCACATTCCCAATAAAGCCTGAATTCGTGTGGTAGCCATCACGTTTTTTACAAAATTTTTGTCCCAAAAAAAGTTCCTTGAAAAATTGCTCAAAACGATTCTGAATATATTTTATATTGTATAAATACACAAAAAAAGGTATCACTTCCAAATAAAGCCTGAATTTGTGTGCCATTCATCACGTTTTTTACAAAATTTTGGTCCACAAAAAAGTTCTCGAAAAAATTGCTCAAAAGGAATCGGGAATGTATTTCATGTTCTGAAGAAGTATCACATTCCCAATAAAGCCTGAATTCGTGTGCTAACAATCACGTTTTTTTTAAAATTTAAGTCCCAGAAAAAGTTCTCCGAAAAATTGCTCAAAACGATTCTGAATGTATTTTATGTTGTATAAATACACAAAATGAGGTATCCAATCCCAGTAAAGCCCGAATTCGTGTGCTAATCATCATGTTTTCTAAAAATTTCGGTCCAAAAAAAAGTTCTCCAAAAAATTGCTCAAGACGATTCTGAATGTATTTTATTTGTATAAATACACAAAACGAGGTATCACATTCTTAATAAAGCCCGAATTCGTGTGCTAATCATCACCTTTTTTACAAAATTTTGGTAAAAAAAAAAGTTCTCCAAAAAATTACTCAAAAGGAATCAGAATGTATTTCATGTTCTGACGAAGTATCACATTCCCGATGAAGCCCGAATTCGTGTGCAAATCATAACGTTTTTTACAAAATTTTGGTCCAAAAAAAAGTTCTCCAAAAAATTACTCAAAAGGAATCAGAATGTATTTCATGTTCTGACGAAGTATCACATTCCCAATAAGGCCTGAATTCGTGTGCTAACCATCACGTTTTTTACAAAATTTTTGTCCCAAAAAAAGTTCCTAGAAAAATTGCTCAAAATGATTCTGAATGTATTTTATATTGCATAAATACACAAAAAAGGTATCACATCCCAATAATGCCCGAATTCGTGTGCCATTCATCACGTTTTTTACAAAATTTTGGTCCACAAAAAAGTTCTCGAAAAAATTGCTCAAAAGGAATCAGAATGTATTTCATGTTCTGAAGAAGTATCACATTCCCAATAAAGCCTGAATTCGTGTGCTAACAATCACGTTTTTTTATAAAATTTTAGTCCCGAAAAAAGTTCTCCGAAAAAATTGTTCAAAAGCGATTACGAGTGTATTTTATGTTGTATAAATACAAAAAAACAAGGTATCCCAGTCCCAATAAAGCCCGAATTCGTGTGCTAATTATCACATTTTCTAAAAAATTTTGGTCCAAAAAAAAAGTTCTCAAAAAATTGCTCAAAACGATTCTGAATGTACTTTATTTGTATAACTACACAAAACGAGGTATCACATTCTTAATAAAGCCCGAATTCGTGTGCTAATCATCACGTTTTTTACAAAATTTTGGTCCAAAAAAAAAGTTCTCCAAAAAATTACTCAAAAGGAATCAGAATGTATTTCATGTTCTGACGAAGTATCGCATTCCCAATAAAGCCTGAATTCGTGTGCTAACCATCACGTTTTTTCAAAATTTTTGTCCCAAAAAAAGTTCCTGGAAAAATTGATCAAAACGATTCTGAATGTATCTTATATTGTATAAATACACAAAAAAAGGTAACACATCCCAATAAAGGCCGAATTCGTGTGCCATTCATCACGTCTTTTACAAAATTTTGGTCCACAAGAAAGTTCTCGAAAAAATTACTCAAAAGGAATCAGAATGTATTTCATGTTCTGACGAAGTATCACATTCCCAATGAAGCCTGAATTCGTGTGCTTGCCATCACGTTTTTTACAAAATTTTTGTCCCAAAAAAAGTTCCTTGAAAAATTGCTCAAAACGATTCTGAATGTATTTTATATTGTATAAATACACAAAAAAAGGTATCACATCCAAATAAAGCCTGAATTGGTGTGCCATTCATCACGTTTTTTACAAAATTTTGGTCCACAAAAAAGTTCTCGAAAAAATTGCTCAAAAGGAATCAGAATGTATTTCATGTTCTGAAGAAGTATCACATTCCCAATAAAGCCTGAATTCGTGTGCTAACAATCACATTTTTTATAAAATTTTAGACCCAGAAAAAGTTCTCCGAAAAATTGTTCAAAACGATTCTGAATGTATTTTATGTTGTATAAATACACAAAACGAGGTCTCACATCCAAGTAAAGCCCGAATTCGTGTGCTAATCATCACATTTTTTAAAAATTTTGGTCCAAAAAAAAGTTCTCCAAAAGATTGCTCAAAATGATTCTGAATGTATTTTATTTGTATAAATACACAAAACGAGGAATCACATTCCCAATGAAGCCCGAATTCGTGTGCCATTCATCACGTTTTTTACAAAATTTTGGTCCACAAAAAAGTTCTCCAAAAAATTACTCAAAAGGAATCAGAATGTATTTCATGTTCTGAAGAAGTATCACATTCCCAATAAAGCCTGAATTCGTGTGGTAGCCATCACGTTTTTTACAAAATTTTTGTCCCAAAAAAAGTTCCTTGAAAAATTGCTCAAAACGATTCTGAATATATTTTATATTGTATAAATACACAAAAAAAGGTATCACTTCCAAATAAAGCCTGAATTTGTGTGCCATTCATCACGTTTTTTACAAAATTTTGGTCCACAAAAAAGTTCTCGAAAAAATTGCTCAAAAGGAATCAGAATGTATTTCATGTTCTGAAGAAGTATCACATTCCCAATAAAGCCTGAATTCGTGTGCTAACAATCACGTTTTTTACAAAATTTTTGTCCCAAAAAAAGTTCCTCGAAAAATTACTCAAAACGATTCTAAATGTATTTTATATTGTATAAATACACAAAAAAAGGTATCACATCCCAATAAAGCCCGAATTCGTGTGCCATTCATCACGTTTTTTACAAAATTTTGGTCCACAAAAAAATTCTCGAAAAAATTGCTCAAAAGGAATCAGAATGTGTTTCATGTTCTGAAGAAGTATCATATTCCCAATAAAGCCTGAATTCGTGTGGTAACAATCACGTTTTTTATAAAATTTTAGTCCCAAAAAAAGTTCTCCAAAAAATTGATCAAAACGATTCTGAATGTATTATATTTGTATAAATACACAAAATGAGGTATCACATTTCCAATAAAGCCCGAATTCGTGTGCCAATCATCACGTTTTTTACAAAATTTTGGTCCAAAAAAAAGTTCTCCAAAAAATTACTCAAAGGGAATCAGAATGTATTTCATGTTCTGAAGAAGTATCACATTCCCAATAAAGCCTGAATTTGTGTGCTAAGCATCACGTTTTTTACAAAGTTTTAGTCCGAAAAAAGGTTTTCTGAAAAATTGCTCAAAACGATTCTGAATCTATTATATTTGTATAAATACATAAAACGAGGTATCACATTCCCAATAAAGCCCGAATTCGTACAAAATTTTGGTCCAAAAAAAAGTTCTCCAAAAAATTGCTCAAAAGGAATCAGAATGTATTTCATGTTCTGACGAAGTATCACATTCCCAATAAAGCCTGAATTCGTGTGCGTTCATCATGTTTTCTTACAAAATTTTATTCCGAAAAAAAGTTCCCCGAAAAATTTTTCAAAACGATTCTGAATGTATTTTATATTCTATAAATACACAAAAAAAGGTATCACATCCCAATAAAGCCCGAATTCGTGTGCCATTCATAACGTTTTTTACAAAATTTTTGTCCGTAAAAAAGTTCACCAAAAAATTGTTCAAAAGGAATCAGAATGTATTTAAGGTTCTGACGAAGTATCACATTCCCAATAAAGCCTGAATTCGTGTGCTAACAATCACGTTTTTTATAAAATTTTAGTCCAAAAAAAAGTTCTCCGAAAAAATTGTTCAAAACGATTCTGAATGTATTTTATGTTGTATAAATACACAAAACGAGGTCTCACATCCCAGTAAAGCCCGAATTCGTGTGCTAATCCTCACATTTTTTAAAAATTTTGGTCCAAAAAAAAGTTCTCCAAAAAATTGCTCAAGACGATTCGGAATGTATTTTATTTGTATAAATACACAAAACGAGGTATCACATTCCCAATGAAGCCCGAATTTGTGTGCCAATCATCACGTTTATTACAAAATTTTGGTCCAAAAAAAAGTTCTCCAAAAAATTACTCAAAAGGAATCAGAATGTATTTCATGTTCTGACGAAGTATCACATTCCCAATAAAGCCTGAATTCGTGTGCTAACACCATCACGTTTTCTACAAAATTTTTGTCCCAAAAAAAGTTCCTAGAAAAATTGCTCAAAACGATTCTGAATGTATTTTATATTGTATAAATACACAAAAAAAAGGTATCACATCCCAATAAAGCCCGAATTCGTGTGCCATTCATCACGTTTTTTACAAAATTTTGGTCCACAAAAAAGTCCTCGAAAAAATTGCTCAAAAGGAATCCGAATGTATTTCATGATTCGAAAAAGTATCACATTCCCAATAAAGCTTGAATTCGTGTGCTAACAATTACGTTTTGTATAAAATTTTGGTCCCAAAAAAAGTTCTCCGAAAAATTGCACAAAACGATTCTGAATGTATTTCAGGTTGTACATATACACAAAATGAGGTATCACATCCCAGTAAAGCCCGAATTCGTGTGCTAATCATCACGTTTTATAAAAATTTTGGCACAAAAAAAAGTTCTCCAAAAAATTGCTCCAAACGATTCTAAATGTATTTTATATTGTATAAATACACAAAAAAAGGTATCACATCCCAATAAAGCCCGAATTCGTGTGCTAATCGTCACGTTTTTTACAAAATTTTGGGCCGAAAAAAAGGTCTCCAAAAAATTGTTCAAAACGATTCTGAATGTATTTCATGTTCTGACGAAGTATCACATTCCCAATAAAGCCTGAATTTGTGTGCTAACCATCACGTTTTTTACAAAGTTTTAGTCTGGAAAAAGTTTCTCCGAAAAATTGCTCAAAACGATTCTGAATGTATTATATTTGTATAAATACACAAAACGAGGTATCACATTCCCAATAAAGCCCTAATTCGTGTGCTAATCATCACGTTTTTTACAAAATTTTGGTAAAAAAAAAGGTTCTCCAAAAAATTGATCAAAACGAATCAGAATGTATTTCATGTTCTGACGAAGTATCACATTCCCAATAAAGCCTGAATTCGTGTGCGTTCAGCACGTTTTTTACAAAATTTTAGTCCCAAAAAAAGTTCTTCGAAAAATTGCTCAAAGCGATTCTGAATGTATTTTATATTGTATAAATACACAAAAAAAGGTATCACATCCCAATAAAGCCCGAATTCGTGTGCTAATCGTCACGTTTTTTACAAAATTTTGGTCCGAAAAAAAGTTCTCCAAAAAATTGTTCAAAACGATTCTGAATGTATTTCATGTTCTGACGAAGTTTCACATTCCCAATAAAGCCTGAATTCGTGTGCTAACCATCACGTTTTTTGCAAAGTTTTAGTCTGAAACAAGGTTCTCCAAAAAATTGCTCAAAACGATTCTGAATGTATTTTATTTGTATAACTACACAAAACGAGGTATCACATTCTTAATAAAGCCCGAATTCGTGTGCTAATCATCACGTTTTTTACAAAATTTTGGTCCAAAAAAAAGTTCTCCAAAAAATTACTCAAAAGGGATCAGAATGTATTTCATGTTCTGACGAAGTATCACATTCCCAATAAATCCTGAATTCGTGTGCTAACCATCACGTTTTTTACAAAAAAATTTTCCCAAAAAAAGTTCCTCGAAAAATTACTCAAAACGATTCTGAATGTATTTTATATTGTATAAATACACAAAAAAGGTATCACATCCCAATAAAGCCCGAATTCGTGTGCCATTCATCACGTTTTTTACAAAATTTTGGTCCACAAAAAAATTCTCGAAAAAATTGCTCAAAAGGAATCAGAATGTATTTCATGTTCTGAAGAAGTATCATATTCCCAATAAAGCCTGAATTCGTGTGGTAACAATCACGTTTTTTATAAAATTTTATTCCCAAAAAAAGTTCTTCGAAAAATTGCTCAAAACGATTCTGAATGTATTATATTTGTATAAATACACAAAACGAGGTATCACATTTCCAATAAAGCTCGAATTCGTGTGCCAATCATCACGTTTTTTACAAAATTTTTGTCCAAAAAAAAGTTCTCCAAAAAATTACTCAAAAGGAATCAGAATGTATTTCATGTTCTGACGAAGTATCACATTCCCAATAAAGCCTGAATTCGTGTCCTAACCATCACGTTTTTTACAAAGTTTTAGTCCGAAAAAAGGTTCTCTGAAAAATTGCTCAAAACGATTCTGAATCTATTATATTTGTATAAATACACAAAACGAGGTGTCACATTCCCAATAAAGCCCGAATTCGTGTGCTAATCATCATGTTTTTTACAAAATTTTGGTCCAAAAAAAAGGCTTAAATTCTTCTGAATCAGCATTATATCCAAACTCATTTCTCTTCTTTGAATCGAGGATATAGTAATTTTTTGTGGATTTATCAGCCTAAGCAGCAGACAATATATTTTGATATTATTCATCATTCTTTGATTCAAAGCATCGCCCCATCTCAATTGAAAAAGTAAATAACGTTTTAGGAAGAAATCCAATTCTGCTCCTGTATTACTTTTGTAT
Organism: Catharanthus roseus; assembly: GCA_028651295.1. Taxonomy (NCBI): domain Eukaryota; kingdom Viridiplantae; phylum Streptophyta; class Magnoliopsida; order Gentianales; family Apocynaceae; genus Catharanthus; species Catharanthus roseus. The sequence continues at coordinate 20,678,439 of JAPQWS010000104.1, read as the reverse complement.
TTTTTACCCCCCTTTCTCTTCGATTTTGTATAAGGATCTTCCATATCTTTTTCGTGGTTTGTTGAAGGAAAAATTGCTCAAAACGAATCAGAATGTATTTCATGTTCTGACGAAGTATCACATTCCCAATAAAGCCTGAATTCGTGTGCGTTCATCATGTTTTCTTACAAAATTTTATTCCGAAAAAAATGTTCCCCAAAAAATTTTTCAAAACGATTCTGAATGTATTTTATATTGTATAAATACACAAAAAAAGGTATCACATCCCAATAAAGCCCGAATTCGTGAGCCATTCTTAACGTTTTTTACAAAATTTCTGTCCATAAAAAAGTTCTCCAAAAAATTGCTCAAAAGGAATCAGAATGTATTTAAGGTTTTGACGAAGTATCACATTCCCAATAAAGCCTGAACTCGTGTGCTAACAATCACGTTTTTTATAAAATTTTAGTCCAAAAAAAAGTTCTCCGAAAAATTGTTCAAAACAATTCTGAATGTATTTTATGTTGTATAAATACACAAAACGAGGTCACACATCCCAGTAAAGCCCGAATTCGTGTGCTAATCCTCACATTTTTTAAAAATTTTGGTCAAAAAAAAGTTCCCCAAAAAATTGCTCAAGACGATTCGGAATGTATTTTATTTGTATAAACACACAAAACGAGGTATCACATTCCCAATGAAGCCCGAATTTGTGTGCTAATCATCACGTTTTTTACAAAATTTTGGTCCAAAAAAAAGTTCTCCAAAAAATTACTCAAAAGGAATCAGAATGTATTTCATGTTCTGACGAAGTATCACATTCCCAATAAAGCCTGAATTCGTGTGCTAACCATCACGTTTTTTACAAAATTTTGTCCCAGAAAAAGTTCCTAGAAAAATTTGCTCAAAACGATTCTGAATGTATTTTATATTGTATAAATACACAAAAAAAGGTATCACATCCCAATAAAGCCCGAATTCGTGTGCCATTCATCACGTTTTTTACAAAATTTTGGTCCACAAAAAAGTCCTCGAAAAAATTGCTCAAAAGGAATCAGAATGTATTTCATGATTCGAAAAAGTATCACATTCCCAATAAAGCTTGAATTCGTATGCTAACAATCACGTTTTGTATAAAATTTTGGTCCCAAAAAAAGTTCTCCGAAAAATTGCACAAAATGATTCTGAATGTATTTTAATGTTGTACAAGTACACAAAATGAGGTATCACATCCCAGTAAAGCCCGAGTTCGCATGCTAATCATCACGTTTTCTAAAAATTTCGGTCCAAAAAAAAGTTCTCCCAAAAATTGCTCCAAACGATTCTGAATGTATTTTATATTGTATAAATACACAAAAAAGGTATCACATCCCAATAAAGCCCGAATTCGTGTGCTAATCGTCACGTTTTTTACAAAATTTTGGTCCGAAAAAAAGTTCTCCAAAAAATTGTTCAAAACGATTCTGAATGTATTTCACGTTCTGACGAAGTATCAAATTCCCAATAAAGCCTGAATTCGTGTGCTAACCATCACGTTTTTTACATAGTTTTAGTCCGAAAAAAGGTTCTCCAAAAAATTGCTCAAAACGATTCTGAATGTATTATATTTGTATAAATACACAAAACGAGGTATCACATTCCCAATAAAGCCCGAATTCGTGTGCTAATCATCACGTTTTTTACAAAATTTTGGTCCAAAAAAAAGTTCTCCAAAAAATTACTCAAAAGGAATCAGAATATATTTCATGTTCTGACGAAGCATCACATTCCCAATAAAGCCTGAATTCGTGTGCTAACCATCACGTTTTTTACAAAATTTTTGTCCCAAAAAAAGTTCCTAGAAAAATTGCTCAAAACGATTCTGAATGTATTTTATATTGTATAAATACAAAAAAAAAAGATATCACATCCCAATAAAGGCCGAATTCATGTGCCATTCATCACGTTTTTTACAAAATTTTGGTCCACAAAAAAGTCCTCGACAAAATTGCTCAAAAGGAATCAGAATGTATTTCATGATTCGAAAAAGTATCACATTCCCAATAAAGCTTGAATTCGTGTGCTAACAATCACGTTTTGTATAAAATTTTGGTCCCAAAAAAAGTTCTCCGAAAAATTGCACAAAACGATTCTGAATGTATGTCATGTTGTACAAATACACAAAATGAGGTATCACATCCCAGTAAAGCCCGAATTCGTGTGCTAATCATCACGTTTTCTAAAACTTTTGGTCCAAAAAAAAGTTCTCCAAAAAATTGCTCCAAACGATTCTGAATGTATTTTATATTGTATAAATACACAAAAAAAGGTATCACATCCCAATAAAGCTCGAATTCGTGTGCTAATCGTCACGTTTTTTACAAAATTTTGGTCCGAAAAAAAGTTCTCCAAAAAATTGTTCAAAACGATTCTGAATGTATTTCACGTTCTGCCGAAGTATCACACTCCCAATAAAGCCTGAATTCGTGTGCTAACCATCACGTTTTTTACAAAGTTTTAGTCCCAAAAAAAGTTCCTCGAAAAATTGCTCAAAACGATTCTGAATGTATTTTATGTTGTATAAATACACAAAAAAAGGTATCACATCCCAATAAAGCCCGAATTCGTGTGCCATTCATCACGTTTTTTACAAAATTTTGGTCCACAAAAAAGTTCTCGAAAAAATTGTTCAAAAGGAATCAGAATGTATTTCATGTTCTGAAGAAGTATCACATTCCCAATAAAGCCCGAATTCGTGTGCTAACAATCACGTTTTTTATAAAATTTTAGTCCCAAAAAAAGTTCTCCGAAAAATTGTTCAAAACGATTCTGAATGTATTTTATGTTGTATAAATACACAAAACGAGGTCTCACATCCCAGTAAAGCCCGAATTCGTGTGCTAATCATCACCTTTTTTAAAAATTTTGGTCCAAAAAAAAGTTCTCCAAAAAATTGCTCAAAACGATTCTGAATGTATTTTATTTGTATAAATACACAAAACGAGGTATCACATTCCCAATGAAGCCCGAATTCGTGTGCTAATCATCACGTTTTTTACAAAATTTTTGTCAAAAAAAAGTTCTCCAAAAAATTACTCAAAAGGAATCAGAATGTATTTCAAGTTCTGACGAAGTATCACATTCCCAATAAAGCCTGAATTCGTGTGCTAACCATCACGTTTTTTACAAAATTTTTGTCCAAAAAAAAGTTCCTAGAAAAATTGTCCAAAAGTATTCTGAATGTATTTTATATTGTAAAAATACACAAAAAAAGGTATCACATCCCAATAAAGCCCGAATTCGTGTGCTAATCGTCACGTTTTTTACAAAATTTTGGTCCGAAAAAAAGTTCTCCAAAAAATTGTTCAAAACATTTCTAAATGTATTTCATGTTCTGACGAAGTATCACATTCCCAATAAAGCCTGAATTCGTGTGCTAACCATCACGTTTTTTACAAAGTTTTAGTCTGAAAAAAGGTTCTCCGAAAAATTGCTCAAAACGATTCTGAATGTATTATATTTGTATAAATGCACAAAACGAGGTATCACATTCCCAATAAAGCCCTAATTCGTGTGCTAATCATCACGTTTTTTACAAAATTTTGGTAAAAAAAAAAAAATTTCTCCAAAAAATTGCTCAAAACGAATCAGAATGTATTTCATGTTCTGACGAAGTATCACATTCCCTATAAAGCCTGAATTCGTGTGCTAACAATCACGTTTTTTATAAAATTTTAGTCCAAAAAAAAGTTCCCTGAAAAATTGTTCAAAACGATTCTGAATGTATTTTATGTTGTATAAATACACAAAAGGAGGTCTCACATCCCAGTAAAGCCAGAATTCGTGTGCTAATCATCACATTTTTTAAAAATTTTGGTCCAAAAAAAAGTTCTCCAAAAAGTTGCTCAAAACGATTCTGAATGTATTTTATTTGTATAAATACACAAAACGAGGTATCACATTCCCAATGAAGCCCGAATTCGTGTGCTAATGTACACGTTTTTTACAAAATTTTGGTCCCAAAAAAAGTTCTCCAAAAAACTGCTCAAAAGGAATCAGAATGTATTTCATGTTCTGACGAAGTATCACATTCCCAATAAAGCCTGAATTCGTGTGCTAACCATCTCGTTTTTTACAAAATTTTTGTCCCAAAAAAATTTCCTAGAAAAATTGATCAAAATGATTCTGAATGTATTTTATATTGTATAAATACACAAAAAAAGGTATCACATCCCAATAAAGCCCGAATTCGTGTGCCATTCATCACGTTTTTTACAAAATTTTGGTCCCCAAAAAAGTTCTTGAAAAAATTGCTCAAAAGGACTCAGAATGTATTTCATGTTCTGAAGAAGTATCACATTCCCAATAAAGCCTGAATTCGTGTGCTAACATTCACGTTTTTTATAAAATTTTAGTCCCAGAAAAAGTTCTCCGAAAAATTGCTCAAAACGATTCTGAATGTATTTTATGTTGTATAAATACACAAAACGAGGTATCCCATCCCAGTAAAGCCCGAATTCGTGTGCTAATCATCACGTTTTCTAAAAATTTTGGTCCAAAAAAAAGTTCTCCAAAAAATTGCTCAAAACGATTCTGAATGTATTTTATTTGTATAACTACTCAAAACGAGGTACCGCATTCTTAATAAAGCCCGAATTCATATGCTAATCATCACGCCTTTTACAAAATTTCGTTCCAAAAAAGTGTTTTCCAAAAAATTACTCAAAAGGAATCAGAATGTATTTCATGTTCTAACGAAGTGTCACATTTCCAATAAAATCTAAATTCGTGTGCTAAACATCACGTTTTTTAAAAAATTTTAGTCTGAAAAGAAGTTCTTCGAAAAATTGCTCAAAACCATTCTGAATGTATTTTATATCGTGTAAATACACAAAAAAAGGTATCACATCCCAATAAAGCCCGAGTTCGTGTGCTAATCGTCACGTTTTTTACAAAATTTTGGTCCAGAAAAAGTTCTCCAAAAAATTGTCCAAAACGATTCTGAATGTATTTCATGTTCTGACGAAGTATCACATTCCCAATAAAGCCTGAATTCGTGTGCTAACCATCTCGTTTTTTACAAAGTTTTAGTCCGAAAAAAGGTCTTCCGAAAAATTGCTCAAAACGATTCTGAACGTATTATATTTGTATAAATGCACAAAACGAGGTATCACATTCCCAATAAAGCCCGAATTCGTGTGCTAATCATCACGTTTTTTACAAAATTTTGGTCCAAAAAAAAGTTCTCCAAAAAATTACTCAAAAGCAATCAGAATGTATTTCATGTTCTGACGAAGTATCACATTTCCAATAAAGCCTGAATTCGTGTGCTAACCATCACGTTTTTTACAAAATTTTTGTCCCAAAAAATGTTCCTGGAAAAATTGCTCAAACGATTCTGAATTTATTTTATATTGCATAAATACACAAAAAAGGTATCACATCCCAATAATGCTCGAATTCGTGTGCCATTCATCACGTTTTTTTACAAAATTTTGGTCCACAAAAAAGTTCTCGAAAAAATTGCTCAAAAGGAATCAGAATGTATTTCATGTTCTGAAGAAGTATCACATTCCCAATAAAGCCTGAATTCGTGTGCTAACAATCACGTTTTTTATAAAATTTTAGTCCCAGAAAAAGTTCTCCGAAAAATTGCTCAAAACGATTCGGAATGTATTTTATGTTGTATAAATACACAAGACGAGGTATCCCATCCCAGTAAATCCCGAATTCGTGTGATAATCATCACGTTTTCTAAAAATTTTGGTCCAAAAAAAAGTTCTCCAAAAAATAGCTCAAAACGATTCTGAATGTATTTTATATTGTATAAATACACAAAAAAAGGTATCACAACCCAATAAAGCTCGAATTCGTGTGCTAATCGTCACGATTTTCACAAAATTTTGGTCCGAAAAAAAGTTCTCCAAAAAATTGTTCAAAACGATTCTGAATGTATTTCATGTTCTGACGAAGTATCACATTCCGAATAAAGCCTGAATTCGGATGCTAACAATCACGTTTTTTTATAAAATTTTAGTCCCAAAAAAAGTTCTCCGAAAAATTGTTCAAAACGATTCTGAATATATTTTATGTTGTATAAATACACAAAACGAGGTCTCACATCCCAGTAAAGCCCGAATTTGTGTGCTAATCATCACATTTTTTAAAAATTTTGGTCCAAAAAAAAGTTCTCCAAAAAACTGCACAAAATGATTCTGAATGTATTTATTTGTATAAATACACAAAACGAGGTATCACATTCCCAATGAAGCCCGAATTCGTGTGCTAATCATCACGTTTTTTACAAAATTTGGTCCAAAAAAAAGTTCTACAAAAAATTACTCAAAAGGAATCAGAATGTATTTCTTGTTCTGACGAAGTATCACATTCCCAATAAAGCCTGAATTCGTGTGCTAACTATCACGTTTTTTTCAAAAATTTTGTCCCAAAAAAAGTTCCTAGAAAAATTGCTCGAAATGATTCGGAATGTATTTTATATTGTATAAATACACAAAAAAAGGGATCACATCCCAATAAAGCCCGAATTCGTGTACCATTCATCACGTTTTTTACAAAATTTTGGTCCACAAAAAAGTTCACGAAAAAATTGCTCAAAAGGAATCAGAATGTATTTCATGTTCTGAAGAAGTATCACATTTCCAATAAAGCCTGAATTCGTGTGCAAACAATCACGTGTTTTATAAAATTTTAGTCCCAGAAAAAGTTCTCCGAAAAATTGCTCAAAACGATTCTGAATGTTTTTTATGTTGTGTAAATACACAAAACGAGGTATTCCATCCCAGTAAAGCCCGAATTTGTGTGCTAATCATCACGTTTTCTAAAAATTTTGGTCCCAAAAAAGTTCTCCAAAAAATTGCTCAAAACGATTCTGAATGTATTTTATATTGTATAAATACACAAAAAAAGGTATCACATCCCAATAAAGTTCGAATTCGTGTGCTAATCGTCACGATTTTTACAAAATTTTGGTCCGAAAAAAAGTTCTCCAAAAAATTGTTCAAAACGATTCTGAATGTATTTCATGTTCTGACGAAGTATCACATTCCCAATAAATCCTGAATTCGTGTGCTAACCATCACGTTTTTTACAAAGTTTTAGTCCGAAAAAAGGTTCTCCGAAAAATTGCTCAAAATGATTCTGAATGTATTATATTTGTATAAATACACAAAACGAGGTATCACATCCCAATAAAGCCCGAATTCGTGTGCTATTCATCAGATTTTTTACAAAATTTTGGTCCGAAAGAAAGTTCTCCAAAAAATTGCTCAAAACGAATCAGAATGTATTTCATGTTCTGACGAAGTATCACATTCCCAATATTGCCTGAATTCGTGTGCGTTAAACACGTTTTTTACAAAATTTTAGTCCGAAAAAAACTTCCCCGAAAAATTGCTCAAAACGATTCTGAATGTATTTTATATTGTATAAATACACAAAAAAAGGTATCACATCCCAAAAAAGCCCGAATTCGTGTGCCATTCATCACGTTTTTTACAAAATTTTGGTCCACAAAAAAGTTCTCCAAAAAATTGCTCAAAAGGAATCAGAATGTATTTAAGGTTCTGACGAAGTATCACATTCCAAATAAAGCCTGAATTCGTGTGCTAACAATCACGTTTTTTATAAAATTTTAGTCCAAAAAAAAGTTCTCCGAAAAATTGTTCAAAACGATTCCGAATGTATTTTATGTTGTATAAATACACAAAACGAGGTCTCACATCCCAGTAAAGCCCGAATTCGTGTGCTAATCATCACATTTTTTAAAGATTTTGGTCCAAAAAAAAGTTCTCCAAAAAATTGCTCAAAACGACTCTGAATGTATTTTATTTGTATAAATACAGAAAATGAGGTATCACATTCCCAATGAAGCCCGAATTCGTGTGCTAATCATCACGTTTTTTACAAAATATTGGTCCAAAAAAAAAGTTCTCCAAAAAACTACTCAAAAGGAATCAGAATGTATTTCATGTTCTGACGAAGTATCACATTCCCAATAAAGCCTGAATTCGTGTGCTAACCATCCCGTTTTTTACAAAATTTTTGTCCCAAAAAAAGTTCCAGGAAAAATTGCTCAAAATGATTCTGAATGTATTTTATATCGTATAAATACACAAAAAAAGGTATCACATCCCAATAAAGCCCGAATTCGTGTGCCTTTCCTCACGTTTTTTACAAAATTTTGGTCCACAAAAAAGTTCTCGAAAAAATTGCTCAAAAGGAATCAGAATGTATTTCATGTTCTGAAGAAGTATCACATTCCCAATAAAGCTTGAATTCGTGTGCTAACAATCACGTTTTTTATAAAATTTTAGTCCCAGAAAAAGTTCTCCGAAAAATTGCTCAAAACGATTCTGAATGTATTTTATGTTGTATGTATACACAAAACGAGGTATCCCATCCCAGTAAAGCCCGAATTCGTGTGCTAATCATCACGTTTTCTAAAAATTTTGGTCCAAAAAAAACTTCTCTAGAAAATTGCTCAAAACGATTCTGAATGTATTTTATTTGTATAACTACACAAAAAGAGGTATCACATTCTTAATAAAGCCCGAATTCGTATGCTAATCATCACGTTTTTACAAAATTTTGTTCCAAAAAAGAGTTCTCCAAAAAATTACTCAAAAGGAATCAGAATGTATTTCATGTTCTGACGAAGTGTTACATTCCTAATAAAATCTGAATTCGTGTGCTAACCATCACGTTTTTTAAGAAATTTTAGTCCGAAAAAAAGTTCTTCGAAAAATTGCTCAAAACCATTCTGAATGTGTTATATATTGTATAAATACACAAAAAAAGGTATCACATCCCAATAAAGCCCGAATTCGTGTGCTAATCGTCACCTTTTTTACAAAATTTTGGTCAGAAAAAAAGTTCTCCAAAAAATTGATCAAAACGATTCTGAATGTATTTCATGTTCTGACGAAGTATCACATTCCCAATCAAGCCTGAATTCGTGTGCTAACCATCAAGTTTTTTACAAAATTTTAGACCCAAAAAAAGTTCCCCGAAAAATTGCTCAAAACGATTCTGAATGTATTTTATATTGTATAAATACACAAAAAAAGGTATCACATCCCAATAAAGCCCGAATTCGTGTGCCATTCATCACGTTTTTCACAAAATTTTGGTCCACAAATAAGGTCTCCAAAAAATTGCTCAAAAGGAATCAGAATGTATTTAAGGTTCTGACGAAGTATCACATTCCCAATAAAGCCTGAATTCGTGTGCTAACAATCACGTTTTTTATAAAATTTTAGTCCAAAAAAATGTTCTCCGAAAAATTGTTCAAAACGATTCTGAATGTATTTTATGTTGTATAAATACACAAAACGAGGTCTCACATCCTAGTAAAGCCCGAATTCGTGTGCTAATCATCACAGTTTTTAAAAAATTTTGGTCCAAAAAAAAGTTCTCCAAAAAATTGCTCAAAACGATTCTGAATGTATTTTATTTGTATAAATACACAAAACGAGGTATCACATTCCCAATGAAGCCCGAATTCGTGTGCTGATGTACACATTTTTTACAAAATTTTGGTCCAAAAAAAAGTTCTCCAAAAAACTACTCAAAAGGAATCAGAATGTATTTCATGTTCTGACGAAGTATCACATTTCCAATAAAGCCTGAATTCGTGTGCTAACCATCACGTTTTTTTACAAAATTTTTGTCCAAAAAAAAGTACCTAGAAAAATTGATCAAAATGATTCGAATGTATTTTTATATTGTATAAATACACAAAAAAAAGGTATCACATCCCAATAAAGCCCGAATTCGTGTGCCATTCATCACGTTTTTTAAAAAATTTTGGTCCACAAAAAAGTTCTCGAAAAAATTGCTCAAAAGGAATCAGAATGTATTTAATGTTCTGACGAAGAATCACATTCCCAATAAAGCCTGAATTCGTGTGCTAACTATCATGTTTTTTTACAAAATTTTTGTCCCAAAAAAAGTTCCTTCAAAATGATTCTGAATGTATTTTATATTGTATAAATACACAAAAAAAGGTATCACATCCCAATAAAGCCCGAATTCGTGTGCCATTCATCACGTTTTTTACAAAATTTTGGTCCACAAAAAGGTTCTCGAAAAAATTGCTCAAAAGGAATCGGAATGTATTTCATCTTCTGAAGAAGTATCATATTCCCAATAAAGCCTGAATTCGTGCGCTAACAATCACGTTTTTTGTAAAATTTTAGTCCCAGAAAAAGTTCTCCGAAAAATTGCTCAAAACGATTCTGAATGTATTTTATGTTGTATAAATACACAAAACGAGGTAACCCATCCCAGTAAAGCCCGAATTCATGTGCTAATAATCATCACGTTTTCTAAAAATTTTGGTCCCAAAAAAAGTTCTCCAAAAAATTGTTAAAAACGATTCTGAATGTATTTTATTTGTATAACTACACAAAACGAGGTATCACATTCTTAATAAAGCCCGAATTCGTATGCTAATCATCACGTTTTTTACAAAATTTTGTTCCAAAAAAGAGTTTTCCAAAAACTTACTCAAAAGGAATCAGAATGTATTTCATGTTCTGACGAAGTGTCACATTTCCAATAAAATCTGAATTCGTGTGCTTACCATCTCGTTTTTTAAAAAATTTTAGTCCGAAAAAAAGTTCTTCAAAAAATTGCTCAAAACCATTCTGAATGTATTTTATATTGTATAAATACACAAAAAAAGGTATCACATCACAATAAAGCCCGAATTCGTGTGCTAATCGGTACGTTTTTTACAAAATTTTGGTCCGAAAAAAAATTCTCCAAAAAATTACTCAAAACGATTCTGAATGTATTTCATGTTCTGACGAAGTATCACATTCCCAATAAAGCCTGAATTCGTGTGCTAACCATCACGTTTTTTACAAAGTTTTAGTACAAAAAAAGGTTCTCCGAAAAATTGCTCAAAACGATTTTGAATGTATTATATTTGTATAAATACACAAAACGAGGTATCACATTCCCAATAAAGCCCGAATTCGTGTGCTAATCATCACGTTTTTTACAAAGTTTTGGTCCAAAAAAAAGTTCTCCAAAAAATTGCTCAAAAGGAATCAGAATGCCTTTCATGTTCTGACGAAGTATCACATTTCCAATAAAGCCTGAATTCGTGTGCTAACCATCACGTTTTTTACAAAATTTTAGTCCGAAAAGAAGTTCCGCGAAAAATTGTTCAAAACGATTCTGAATGTATTTTATATTGTATAAATACACAAAAAAAGGTATCACATCCCAATAAAGCCCGAATTCGTGTGACATTCATCACGTTTTTTACAAAATTTTGGTCCACAGAAAAGTTCTCCAAAAAATTGCTCAAAAGGAATCAGAATGTATTTAAGGTTCTGACGAAGTATCACATTCCCAATAAAGCCTGAATTCGTGTGCTAACAATCACGTTTTTTATAAAATTTTAGTCCAAAAAAATGTTCTCCGAAAAATTGTTCAAAACGATTCTGAATGTATTTTATGTTGTATAAATACACAAAACGAGGTCTCACATCCTAGTAAAGCCCGAATTCGTGTGCTAATCATCACAGTTTTTAAAAATTTTGGTCCAAAAAAAAGTTCTCCAAAAAATTGCTCAAAACGATTCTGAATGTATTTTATTTGTATAAATACACAAAACGAGGTATCACATTCCCAATGAAGCCCGAATTCGTGTGCTGATGTACACATTTTTTACAAAATTTTGGTCCAAAAAAAAGTTCTCCAAAAAACTACTCAAAAGGAATCAGAATGTATTTCATGTTCTGACGAAGTATCACATTTCCAATAAAGCCTGAATTCGTGTGCTAACCATCACGTTTTTTACAAAATTTTTGTCCAAAAAAAAGTACCTAGAAAAATTGATCAAAATGATTCTGAATGTATTTTATATTGTATAAATACACAAAAAAAGGTATCACATCCCAATAAAGCCCGAATTCGTGTGCCATTCATCACGTTTTTTACAAAATTTTGGTCCACAAAAAAGTTCTCGAAAAAATTGCTCAAAAGGAATCAGAATGTATTTAATGTTCTGACGAAGAATCACATTCCCAATAAAGCCTGAATTCGTGTGCTAACTATCATGTTTTTTTACAAAATTTTTGTCCCAAAAAAAGTTCCTTCAAAATGATTCTGAATGTATTTTATATTGTATAAATACACAAAAAAAGGTATCACATCCCAATAAAGCCCGAATTCGTGTGCCATTCATCACGTTTTTTACAAAATTTTGGTCCACAAAAAGGTTCTCGAAAAAAATTGCTCAAAAGGAATCGAATGTATTTCATCTTCTGAAGAAGTATCATATTCCCAATAAAGCCTGAATTCGTGCGCTAACAATCACGTTTTTTGTAAAATTTTAGTCCCAGAAAAAGTTCTCCGAAAAATTGCTCAAAACGATTCTGAATGTATTTTATGTTGTATAAATACACAAAACGAGGTAACCCATCCCAGTAAAGCCCGAATTCATGTGCTAATAATCATCACGTTTTCTAAAAATTTTGGTCCCAAAAAAAGTTCTCCAAAAAATTGTTAAAAACGATTCTGAATGTATTTTATTTGTATAACTACACAAAACGAGGTATCACATTCTTAATAAAGCCCGAATTCGTATGCTAATCATCACGTTTTTTACAAAATTTTGTTCCAAAAAAGAGTTTTCCAAAAACTTACTCAAAAGGAATCAGAATGTATTTCATGTTCTGACGAAGTGTCACATTTCCAATAAAATCTGAATTCGTGTGCTTACCATCTCGTTTTTTAAAAAATTTTAGTCCGAAAAAAAGTTCTTCGAAAAATTGCTCAAAACCATTCTGAATGTATTTTATATTGTATAAATACACAAAAAAAGGTATCACATCACAATAAAGCCCGAATTCGTGTGCTAATCGGTACGTTTTTTACAAAATTTTGGTCCGAAAAAAAATTCTCCAAAAAATTACTCAAAACGATTCTGAATGTATTTCATGTTCTGACGAAGTATCACATTCCCAATAAAGCCTGAATTCGTGTGCTAACCATCACGTTTTTTACAAAGTTTTAGTACAAAAAAAGGTTCTCCGAAAAACTGCTCAAAACGATTTTGAATGTATTATATTTGTATAAATACACAAAACGAGGTATCACATTCCCAATAAAGCCCGAATTCGTGTGCTAATCATCACGTTTTTTACAAAGTTTTGGTCCAAAAAAAAGTTCTCCAAAAAATTGCTCAAAAGGAATCAGAATGCCTTTCATGTTCTGACGAAGTATCACATTTCCAATAAAGCCTGAATTCGTGTGCTAACCATCACGTTTTTTACAAAATTTTAGTCCGAAAAGAAGTTCCGCGAAAAATTGTTCAAAACGATTCTGAATGTATTTTATATTGTATAAATACACAAAAAAAGGTATCACATCCCAATAAAGCCCGAATTCGTGTGCCATTCATCACGTTTTTTACAAAATTTTGGTCCACAGAAAAGTTCTCCAAAAAATTGCTCAAAAGGAATCAGAATGTATTTAAGGTTCTGACGAAGTATCACATTCCCAATAAAGCCTGAATTCGTGTGCTAACAATCACGTTTTTTATAAAATTTTAGTCCAAAAAAAAGTTCTCCGAAAAATTGTTCAAAACTATTCTGAATGTATTTTACGTTGTATAAATACACAAAACGAGGTCTCACATCCCAGTAAAGCCCGAATTCGTGTGCTAATGATCACATTTTTTAAAAATTTTGGTCCAAAAAAAAGTTCTCCAAAAAATTGCTCAAAACGATTCTGAATGTGTTTTATTTGTATAAATACAGAAAATGAGGTATCACATTCCCAATGAAGCCCGAATTCGTGTGCTAATCATCACGTTTTTCACAAAATTTTGGTCCAAAAAAAAGTTCTCCAAAAAACTACTCGAAAGGAATCAGAATGTATTTCATGTTCTGACGAAGTATCACATTCCCAATAAAGCCTGAATTCGTGTGCTAACCTTCACGTTTTTTACAAAATTTTTGTCCCAAAAAAAGTTCCTGGAAAAATTGCTCAAAATGATTCTGAATCTATTTTATATTGTATAAAAACACAAAAAAGGTATCACATCCCAATAAACCCCGAATTCGTGTGCCATTCATCACGTTTTTTACAAAATTTTGGTCCACAAAAAAGTTCCCAAAAAAATTGCACAAAAGGAATCAGAATGTATTTCATGTTCTGAAGAAGTATCACATTCCCAATAAAGCCAGAATTCGTGTGCTAACAATCACGTTTTTTATAAAATTTTAGTCCCAGAAAAAGTTCTCCGAAAAATTGCTCAAAGTGATTCTGAATGTATTTTATGTTGTATAAATATACAAAACGAGGTATCCCATCCCAGTAAAGCCCGAATTCGTGTGCTAATCATCACATTTTCTAAAAATTTTGGTCCAAAAAAAAGTTCTCCAAAACATTGCTCAAAACGATTCTGAATGTATTTTATTTGTATAACTACACAAAACGAGGTTTCACATTCTTAATAAAGCCCGAATTCGTATGCTAACCATCACTTTTTTACAAAATTTTGTTCCAAAAAAGAGTTTTCCAAAAAATTACTCAAAAGGAACCAGAATGTATTTCATGTTCTGACGAAGTGTTACATTCCCAATAAAATCTGAGTTCGTGTGCTAACCATCACGTTTTTAAAAAAATTTTAGTCCGAAAAAAAGTTTTTCGAAAAATTGCTCAAAACGATTCTGAATGTATTTTATATTGTATAAATACACAAATAAAGGTATCACATCCCAATAAAGCCCGAATTCGTGTGCCATTCATCACGTGTTTTACAAAATTTTGGTCCACAAAAAAGTTCTCCAAAAAATTGCTCAAAAGGAATCAGAACGTATTTAAGGTTCCGACGAAGTATCACATTCCCAATAAAGACTGAATTCGTGTGCTAACAATCACGTTTTTTATAAAATTTTAGTCCAAAAAAAAGTTCTCCGAAAAATTGTTCAAAACGATTCTGAATGTATTTTATGTTGTATAAATACACAAAACGAGGTCTCACATCCCAGTAAAGCCCAAATTCGTGTGCTAATCATCACATTTTTTAAAAATTTTGGTCCAAAAAAAAGTTCTCCAAAAAATTGATCAAAACGATTCTAAATGTATTTTATTTGTATAAATACACAAAACGAGGTATCACATTCCCAATGAAGCCCGAATTCGTGTTCTAATCATCACGTTTTTTACAAAATTTTGTTCCCAAAAAGAGTTTTACAAAAAATTACTCAAAAGGAATCAGAATGTATTTCAAGTTCTGACAAGGTATCACATTCCCAATAAAGCCTGAATTCGTGTGCTAACCATCACGTTTTTTACAAAATTACTGTCCCAAAAAAAGTTCCTGGAAAAGTTGCTCAAAATGATTCTGAATGTGTTTTATATTGTATAAATACAAAAAAAAAGGTATCACGTCCCAATAAAGCCCGAATTCGTGTGCCATTCATCACGTTTTTTACAAAATTTTAGTCCACAAAAAAGTTCTCGAAAAAATTGCTCAAAAGAAATAAGAATGTATTTCACGTTCTGAAGAAGTATCACATTCCCAATAAAGCCTGAATTCGTGTGCAAACAATCACGTTTTTTATAAAATTTTAGTCCCAAAAAAAGTTCTCTGAAAAATTGCTCAAAACGATTCTGAATGTATTTTATGTTGTATAAATACACAAAACGAGGTATCCATCCCAGTAAAGCCCGAATTCGTGTGCTAATCATCATGTTTTCTAAAAATTTTGGTCCAAAAAAAAGTCCTCCAAAAAATTGCTCAAAACGATTCCAAATGTATTTTATTTGTATAACTACACAAAACGAGGTATCACATTCCAATAAAGCCCGAATTCGTATGCTAATCATCACGTTTTTTACAAAATTTTGTTCCAAAAAAGAGTTTTCCAAAAAATTACTCAAAAGGACTCGGAATGTATTTCATGTTCTGAGAAGTGTCACATTCCCAATAAAATCTGAATTCGTGTGCTAACCATCACGTTTTTTAAGAAATTTTACTCCGAAAAAAAGTTCTTCGAAAAATTGCTCAAAACCGTTCTGAATGTATTTTATATTGTATAAGTACTCAAAAAAAGGTATCACATCCCAATAAAGCCCGAATTCGTGTGCTAATCGTCACGTTTTTTACAAAATTTTGGTCCAAAAAAAGTTCTCCAAAAAATTGTTCAAAACGATTCTGAATGTATTTCATGTTCTGACGAAGTATCACATTCCCAATAAAGCCTGAATTCGTGTGCGATCACGTTTTTTACAAAGTTTTAGTCCCAAAAAAGGTTCTCCGAAAAATTGCTCAAAACGATTCTGAATGTATTATATTTGTATAAAAACACAAAACGAGGTATCACATTCCCAATAAAGCCCGAATTCGTGTGCTAATCATCACATTTTTTACAAAATTTTGGTATAAAAAAAAGTTGTCCAAAAAATTGCTCATAAGGAATCAGAATGTATTTCATGTTCTGACGAAGTATCACATTCCCAATAAAGCTTGAATTCGTGTGCTAACCATCACGTTTTTTACAAAATTTTAGTCCGAAAAAAAGTTCCCCGAAAAATTGCTCACAACGATTCTGAATGTATTTTATATTGTATAAATACACAAAAAAAGGTATCACATCCCAATAAAGCCCGAATTCGTGTGCCATTCATCACGTTTTTTACAAAATTTTGGTCCACAAAAAAGCTCTTCAAAAAATTGCTCAAAAGGAATCAAAATGTATTTCAAGTTCTGACGAGGTATCACATTCCCAATAAAGCCTGAATTCGTGTGCTAACAACCACGTTTTCTACAAAATTTTAGTCCGGAAAAAAGTTCTCCGAAAAATATCTCAAAACGATTCTGAATGTATTTTATGTGGTATAAATACACAAAACGAGGTATCACATCCCAGTAAAGCCCGAATTAGTGTGCTAATCATCATGTTTTTTACAAAATTTTGGTCCAAAAAAAAGTTTTCCAAAAAATTATTCAAAAGGAATCAGAATGTATTTCATGTTCTGACGAAGTATCACATTTCCAATAAAGCCTGAATTCGCGTGCTAACCATCACAATTTTAACAAAATTTTAGTCCGAAAAAAAGTTCCCCGAAAAATTGCTCAAAACGATTCTGAATGTATTTTATATTGTATAAATACACAAAAAAAGGTATCACATCCCAATAAAGCCCGAATTCGTGTGTCATTCATCACGTTTTTTACAAAATTTTGTCCACAAAAAAGTTCTCCAAAAAGTTGCTCAAAAGGAATCAGAATGTATTTCAAGTTCTGACAAGGTATCACATTCCCAATAAAGCCTGAATTCGTGTGCTAACAATCACGTTTTTCTAAAAAATTTTAGTCCAAAAAAAAGTTCTCCAAAAAATTGCTCAAAACGATTCTGAATGTATTTTATGTTGTATAAATACACAAAACGAGGTATCACATCCCAGTAAAGCCCGAACTAGTGTACTAATCATCACGTTTTCTAAAAATTTTGGTCCAAAAAAAGTTCTCCAAAAAATTGCTCAAAACGATTCTGAATGTATTTTATTTGTTTAAATACACAAAACGAGTTATCACATTCCCAATGAAGTCCGAATTCGTGTGCTAATCATAACATTTTTTACAAAATTTTGGTCCAAAAAAAAGTTCTCCAAAAAATTACCCAAAAGGAATCAGAATGTATTTCATGTTCTGGCGAATATCACATTCCCAACAAAGCCTAAATTCGTGTACTAACCATCACGATTTTTACAAAATTGTTGTCCCAAAAAAAGTTCCTGGAAAAATTGCACAAAATGATTCTTAATGTGGTTTATATTGTATAAATACACAAAAAAAGGTATCACATCCCAATAAAGCCCGAATTCGTGTGCCATTCATCACGTTTTTTACAAAATTTTGGTCCACAAAAAAGTTCTCGAAAAAATTGCTCAAAAGGAATCAGAATGTATTTCATGTTCTGAAGAAGTATCACATTCCCAATAAAGCCTGAATTCGTGCGCTAACAATCACGTTTTTTGTAAAATTTTAGCCCCAGAAAAAGTTCTCCGAAAAATTGCTCAGAACGATTCTGAATGTATTTTATGTTGTATAAATACACAAAATGAGGTATCCTATCCCAGTAAAGCCCGCATTCGTGTGCTAATCATCACGTTTTCTAAAAATTTTGGTCTAAAAAAAAGCTCTCCAAAAAATTGCTCAAAATGATTCTGAATGTATTTTATTTCTAAAACTGCACAAAACGAGGTATCACATTCTTAATAAAGCCCAAATTCGTATGCTAATCATCACGTTTTTTACAAAATTTTGTTCCAAAAAAGAGTTTTCCAAGAAATTACTCAAAAGGACTCAGAATGTATTTCATGTTCTGACGAAGTGTCACATTCCCAATAAAATCTGAATTCGTGTGCTAACCATCACATTTTTTATAAAATTTTAGTCCGAAAAAAAGTTCTCCGAAAAATTGCTCAAAACCATTCTGAATGCATTTTATATTGTATAAATACACAAAAAAAGGTATCACATCCCAATAAAGCCCGAATTCGTGTGCTAATCGTCACGTTTTCTAGAAAATTTTATTCCGCAAAAAAGTTCTCCAAAAAATTGTTCAAAACGATTCTGAATGTATTTCATGTTCTGACGAAGTATCACATTCCCAATAAAGCCTGAATTCGTGTGCTAACCATCACGTTTTTTACAAAGTTTTAGTCCAAAAAAAAGTTCTCTGAAAAATTGCTCAAAACGATTTTGAATGTATTATATTTGTATAAATACACAAAACGAGGTATCACATTCCCAATAAAGTACGAATTCGTGTGCCAATCATCACGTTTTTTAGGAAATTTTGGTCCAAAAAAAAAAGTTCTCCGAAAAATTGCTCAAAAGGAATCAGAATGTATTTCATGTTCTGACGAAGTATCACATTCCCAATAAAGCCTGAATTCGTGTGCTAACCATCACGTTTTTTACAAAATTTTAGTCCGAAAAAAAGTTCCCCTAAAAATTGCTCACAACGATTCTGAATGTATTTTTTATTGTATAAATACACAAAAAAAGGTATCACATCCCAATAAAACCCGAATTCGTGTGCCATTCATCACGTTTTTTACAAAATTTTGGTCCACAAAAAAGTTCTCCAAAAAATTGCTCAAAAGGAATCAGAATGTATTTCAAGTTCTGACGAGGTATCACATTCCCAATAAAGCCTGAATTCGTGTCCTAACAATCACGTTTTCTACAAAATTTTAGTCCGGAAAAAAGTTCTCCGAAAAATATCACAAAACGATTCTGAATGTATTTTATGTGGTATAAATACACAAAACGAGGTATCACGTCCCAGTAAAGCCCGAATTAATGTGCTAATCATCACGTTTTTTACAAAATTTTGGTCCAAAAAAAAGTTTTCCAAAAAATTACTCAAAAGGAATCAGAATGTATTTCATGTTCTGACAAAGTATCACATTTCCAATAAAGCCTGAATTCGTGTGAAACCATCACAATTTTTACAAAATTTTAGTCTGAAAAAAAGTTCCCCGAAAAATTGCTCAAAATGATTCTGAATGTATTTTATATTGTATAAATACACAAAAAAAGGTATCACATCCCAATAAAGCCCGAATTCGTGTGCCATTCATCACGTTTTTTACAAAATTTTGTCCACAAAAAAGTTCTCCAAAAAATTGCTCAAAAGGAATCAGAATGTATTTCAAGTTCTGACAAGGTATCACATTCCCAATAAAGCCTGAATTCGTGTGCTAATAATCACGTTTTCTACAAAATTTTAGTCCGGAAAAAAGTTCTCCGAAAAATATCTCAAAAGGATTCTGAATGTATTTTATGTGGTATAAATACACAAAACGAGGTATCACATCCCAGTAAAGCCCGAATTAGTGTGCTAATCATCACGTTTTTTTACAAAATTTTGGTCCAAAAAAAAATTTTTCCAAAAAATTACTCAAAAGGAATCAGAATGTATTTCATGTTCTGACGAAGTATCACATTTCCAATAAAGCCTAAATTCGTGTGCAAACCATCACAATTTTTACAAAATTTTAGTCCAAAAAAAGTTCCCCGAAAAATTGCTCAAAACGATTCTGAATGTATTTTACATTGTATAAATACACAAAAAAAGGTATCACATCCCAATAAAGCCCGAATTCGTGTGCCATGCATCACGTTTTTTACAAAATTTTGTCCACAAAAAAGTTCTCCAAAAAATTGCTCAAAAGGAATCAGAATGTATTTCAAGTTCTGACAAGGTATCACATTCCCAATAAAGCCTGAATTCGGGTGCTAACAATCACGTTTTCTACAAAATTTTAGTCCGAAAAAAAGTTCTCCAAAAAATTGCTCAAAACGATTCTGAATGTATTTTATGTTGTATAAATACACAAAATGAGGTATCACATCTCAGTAAAGCCCGAACTAGTGTGCTAATCATCACGTTTTCTAAAAATTTTGGTCCAAAAAAAGTTCTCCAAAAAATTGCTCAAAACGATTCTGAATGTATTTTATTTGTATAAATACACAAAACGAGTTATCACATTCCCAATGAAGCCCGAATTCGTGTGCTAATCATAATGTTTTTTACAAAATTTTGGTCCAACAAAAAGTTCTCTAAAAAATTACACAAAAGGAATCAGAATGTATTTCATGTTCAGACGAAGTATCACATTCCCAATAAAGCCTGAATTCGTGTGCTAACCATCACGTTTTTTACAAAATTTTTGTCCCAAAAAAAGTTCCTCGAAAAATTGCTCAAAACGATTCTGAATGTGTTTTATATTGTATAAATACACAAAAAAGGTACACATCCCAATAAAGCCCGAGTTCGAGTGCCATTCATCACTGTTCTACAAAATTTTGGTCCGCAAAAAAGTCTCGAAAAAATTGCTCAAAAGGAATCAGAATGTATTTCATGTTCTAAAGAAGTATCACATTCCCAATAAAGCCAGAATTCGTGTGCTAACAATCACGTTTTTTATAAAATTTTAGTCCCGAAAAAAGTTCTCCGAAAAATTGCTCAAAACGATTCTGAATGTATTTTATGCTGTATAAATACACAAAATGAGGTATCACATCCCAGTAAAACCCGAATTCGTTTGCTAATCACCACGTTTTCTAAAAATTTTGGTCCAAAAAAAAGTTCTCCGAAAAATTGCTCAAAACGATTTTGAATGTATTTTATTTGTATAACTACACAAAACGAGGTATCACATTCCCAATGAAGCCCGAATTCGTGTGCTAATCATAACGTTTTTTACAAAATTTTGGTCCACAAAAAAATTTTTTACAAAAAATTGCTCGAAAGGAATCAGAATGTATTTCATGTTCTGAAGAAGTATCACATTCCCAATAAAGCCTGAATTCGTGTGCTAAAAATCACGTTTTTTATAAAATTTTAGTCCCAGAAAAAGTTCTCCGAAAAATTGCTCAAAACGATTCTGAATGTATTTTATGTAGTATAAATACACAAAACGAGGTATCACATCCCAGTAAAACCCGAATTCGTGTGCTAATCATCACGTTTTCTAAAAATTTTGGTCCAAAAAAAAAGGTCTCCAAAAAATTGCTCAAAACGATTCTGAATGTATTTTATTTGTATAACTACACAAAACGAGGTATCACATTCTTAATAAAGCCCGAATTCGTGTGCTAATCATCACGTTTTTTAAAAAATTTTGTTCCAAAAAAGAGTTTTCCAAAAAACTACTCAAAAGGAATCAGAATGTATTTCATGTTCTGGCGAAGTGTCACATTCCCAATGAAATCTGAATTCATGTGCTAACCATCACGTTTTTTTAAAAAATTTTAGTCCGAAAAAAAGTCTTCGAAAAATTGCTCAAAACCATTCTGAATGTATTTTATATTGTATAAATACACAAAAAAAGGTATCACATCCCAACAAAGCCCGAATTCTTGTGCTAATCGTCACGTTTTCTACAAAATTTTATTCCGCAAAAAAATTCTCCAAAAAATTGTTCAAAACGATTCTGAATGTATTTCATGTTCTGACGAAGTATCACATTCCCAATAAAGCCTGAATGCGTGTGCTAACCATCACCTTTTTTACAAAGTTTTAGTCCAAAAAAAGGTTCTACAAAAAATTCCTCAAAATGATTCTGAATGTATTATATTTGTATAAATACACAAAACGAGGTATCACATTCCCAATAATGCCCGAATTCGTGTGCTAATCATCACGTTTTTTAGGAAATTTTGGTCCAAAAAAAGTTCTCCAAAAAATTGCTCAAAAGGAATCAGAATGCATTTCATGTTCTGACGAAGTATCACATTTCCAATAAAGCCTGAATTCGTGTCCTAACCATCATAATTTTTACAAAATTTTAGTCCGAAAAAAATTCCCTCAAAAATTGCTCAAAACGATTCTGAATGTATTTTATATTGTATAAATACACAAAAAAATGTATCACATTCCCAATAAAGCCTGAATTCGTGTGCTAACAATCACATTTTCTACAAAATTTTAGTCCGAAAAAAAGTTCTCCAAAAAATTGCTCAAAACGATTCTGAATGTATTTTATGTTGTATAAATACACAAAACGAGGTATCACATCCCAGTAAAGCCCGAACTAGTGTGCTAATCATCACGTTTTCTAAAAATTTTTGTCCAAAAAAAGTTCTCCAAAAAATTGCTCAAAACGATTCTGAATGTATTTTATTTGTATAAATACACAAAACGAGTTATCACATTCCCAATGAAGCCCAAATTCGTGTGCTAATCATTAAGTTTTTTACAAAATTTTGGTCCAAAAAAAAAGTTCTCCAAAAAATTACTCAAAAGGAATCAGAATGTATTTCATGTTCTGACGAAGTATCACATTCCCAATAAAGCCTGAATTCGTGTGCTAACCATCACATTTTTTACAAAGTTTTAGTCCGAAAAAAAGTTCCCCGAAAAATTGCTCAAAACGATTCTGAATGTATTTTATATTGTATAAATACACAAAAAAAGGTATCACATCCAAATAAAGCCCGAATTCGTGTGCCATTCATCACGTTTTTTACAAAATTTTGGTCCACAAAAAAGTTCTCGAAAAAGTTGCTCAAAAGGAATCAGAATGTATTTAATGTTCTGAAGAAGTATCACATTCCCAATAAAGCCTGAATTCGTGTGCTAACAGTCACGTTTTTTATAAAATTTTAGTCCCAAAAAACGTTCTCCGAAAAATTGCTCAAAACAATTCTGAATGTATTTTATGTTGTATAAATACACAAAACGAGGTATCACATTCCAGTAAAGCCCGAATTCGTGTGCTAATCATCACGTTTTTTAAAAATTTTGGTCCAAACAAAAGTTCTCCAAAAAATTGCTCAAAACGATTATGAATGTATTTTATTTGTTTAACTACACAAAACGAGGTATCTCATTCCTAATAAAGCCCGAATTCGTGTGCTAATGATCATGTTTTTTACAAAATTTTGTTCCAAAAAAAAGTTTTCCAAAAAATTACTGAAAAGGAATCAGAATGTATTTCATGTTCTGACGAAGTATCACATTCCCAATAAAATCTGAATTCGTGTGCTAACCGTCACGCTTTTTAAAAAATTATAGTCCGAAAAAAAGTTCTTCGAAAAATTGCTCAAAACCATTCTGAATGTATTTTATATTGTATAAATACACAAAAAAAGGTATCACATCCCAATAAAGCCCGAATTCGTGTGCTAATCATCACGTTTTTTACAAAATTTTGGTCCAAAAAAAGTTCTCCAAAAAACTGTTCGAAACGATTCTGAATGTATTTCATGTTCTGATGAAGTATCACATTCCCAATAAAGCCTGAATTCGTGCGCTAACCATCACGTTTTTTACAAAGTTTTAGTCCGAAAAAGGTTCTCCGAAAAATTGCTCAAAACGATTCTGAATGTATTATATTTGTATAAATACACAAAACGAGGTATCACATTCCCAATGAAGCCCAAATTCGTGTGCTAATCATTAAGTTTTTTACAAAATTTTGGTCCAAAAAAAAGTTCTCCAAAAAATTGCTCAAAAGGAATCAGAATGTATTTCATGTTCTGACGAGGTATCACATTCCCAATAAAGCCTGAATTCGTGTGCTAACCATCACGTTTTTTGCAAAATTTTAGTCCGAAGAAAAGTTCCCCGAAAAATCGCTCAGAACGATTCTGAATGTATTTTATATTGTATAAATACACAAAAAAGGTATCACATCCCAATAAAGCCCGAATTCGTGTGCCATTCATCACATTTTTTACAAAATTTTGGTCCACAAAAAAGTTCTCGTAAAAATTGCTCAAAAAGAATCAGAATGTATTTCATGTTCTGACGAAGTATCACATTCCCAATAAAGCCTGAATTCGTGTGCTAACAATCACGTTTTTTATAAAATTTTAGTCCCAACTGAATGTTTTCATGTTGTATAAAAACATCAAACAAAGTTTTCTAATTCTTAATAAGGCCCGAATTCATGTGCTAATCATCATGTTTTTAAAAAATTTAGTTCCAAAATAAAGTCCTCCAGAAAATTGCTTAAAACGATTCTGAATATTTTTTTTCATGTTGTATAAATACACCAAACAAAGTTTCTCATTCTTATTAAGGTCCGAATTCATGTGCTAATCATCACGTTTTTCATAAAATTTAGGTACTCAAAAAAGTTCTATAAAAAATTGTTTAAAACGATTCTGAATGTTTTTTATGTTGTATAAATACGACAGACAAAGTTTTCTCATTCTTATTAAGGCCCGAATTCGTGTCCTAATCATCAACTTTTTTACAAAATTTAGGTCCGAAAAAAAGTTCTCCAAAAAATTGCTTAAAACGATTCTGAATGTTTTTCATGTTGTATAAACACATCAGACATAGTTTTCTCATTCTTGATAAGGCCCGAATTCGTGTGCTAATCATTGCGTTTTTTAAAAAATTTAGTTCCGAAAAAAGTTCTCCTGAAAATTGCTTAAAACGATTCTGAATATTTTTTATGTTGTATAAATACACCGGACAAAGTTTTCTCATTCTTATTAAGGCCCAATTCGTATGCTAATCATCACGTTTTTTACAAAATTTAGGTCCAAAAGAATTTGTCCAAAAAATTGCTTAAAACGATTCTCAATGTTTTTCATGTTGTATAAATACACCAGACAAAGTATTCTCATTCCTAATAAGACCCGAATTCGTGTGCTAATCATCACGCTTTTTTCAAAATTTGTCCAAAAAATTGCTTAAAAAGATTCAGAATGTTTTTCATGTTGTATAAATACACTAGACAAAGTTTTTTCATTCCTAATAAGGCCTGAACTTCGTGTCACGTTTTTTATAAAATTTAGGTCCGAAAGAAAGTTCGCCAAAAATTTGCTTAAAACGATTCCGAATGTTTTTTATGTCGTATAAACATACCAGACAAAGTTTTTTCATTCGTAATAACGCCCGAATTCGTGTAATAATCATCACGTTTTTTACAAAATTTAGGTTCGAAAAAAGTTCTTAAATAAATTGCTTAACACGATTACGAATGTTTTTCACGTTTTATAAATACGCCAGACAAAGTTTTCTCATTCCTAATAAGGCCCGAATTCATGTGCTAAAACATCACATTTTTTAAAAAATTTAGTTCCAAAATAAAGTCCTCCAGAAAATTGCTTAAAACGATTCATAATATTTTTTTTCATGTTGTATAAATACACCAAACAAAGTTTCTCATTCTTATTAAGGTCCGAATTCGTGTGCTAATCATCACGTTTTTCATAAAATTTAGGTACTCAAAAAAGTTCTATAAAAAATTGTTTAAAACGATTCTGAATGTTTTTTATGTTGTATAAATACGACAGACAAAGTTTTCTCATTCTTATTAAGGCCCGAATTCGTGTCCTAATCATCAACTTTTTTACAAAATTTAGGTCCGAAAAAAAGTTCTCCAAAAAATTGCTTAAAACGATTCTGAATGTTTTTCATGTTGTATAAACACATCAGACATAGTTTTCTCATTCTTGATAAGGCCCGAATTCGTGTGCTAATCATTGCGTTTTTTAAAAAATTTAGTTCCGAAAAAAGTTCTCCTGAAAATTGCTTAAAACGATTCTGAATATTTTTTATGTTGTATAAATACACCGGACAAAGTTTTCTCGTTCTTATTAAGGCCCAATTCGTATGCTAATCATCACGTTTTTTACAAAATTTAGGTCCAAAAGAATTTGTCCAAAAAATTGCTTAAAACGATTCTCAATGTTTTTCATGTTGTATAAATACACCAGACAAAGTATTCTCATTCCTAATAAGACCCGAATTCGTGTGCCACGCTTTTTTCAAAATTTGTCCAAAAAATTGCTTAAAAAGATTCAGAATGTTTTTCATGTTGTATAAATACACTAGACAAAGTTTTTTCATTCCTAATAAGGCCCGAACTTCGTGTGCTAATCATCACGGTTTTTATAAAATTTAGGTCCGAAAGAAAGTTCGCCAAAAATTTGCTTAAAACGATTCCGAATGTTTTTTATGTCGTATAAACATACCAGACAAAGTTTTTTCATTCGTAATAACGCCCAAATTCGTGTAATAATCATCACGTTTTTTACAAAATTTAGGTTCGAAAAAAGTTCTTAAATAAATTGCTTAACACGATTACGAATGTTTTTCACGTTTTATAAATACGCCAGACAAAGTTTTCTCATTCCTAATAAGGCCCAAATTCATGTGCTAAAACATCACATTTTTTACAAAATTTAGGTCCGAAAAAAAGTTGTTTAAAAAATTGCTTAAAACGATTCATAATATTTTTCATGTTTTATAAATACACCAGACAAAGTTTTCTCATTCTTAATAAGGCCCGAATTCATGTGCTAAATATTACGTTTTTTACAAAATTTAGGTCAGAAAAAAAGTTCTCCAAAAAATTGCATAAAAAGATCCTGAATGTTTTTTATGTTGTATAAATACGACAGACAAAGTTTTCTCATTCTTATTAAGGCCCGAATTCGTGTCCTAATCATCAACTTTTTTACAAAATTTAGGTCCGAAAACAAGTTCTCCAAAAAATTGCTTAAAACGATTCTGAATGTTTTTCATGTTGTATAAACACATCAGACATAGTTTTCTCATTCTTGATAAGGCTCGAATTCGTGTGCTAATCATTGCATTTTTTAAAAAATTTAGTTCCGAAAAAAGTTCTCCTGAAAATTGCTTAAAACGATTCTGAATATTTTTTATGTTGTATAAATACACCAGACAAAGTTTTCTTATTCTTATTAAGGCCCAAATTTGTGTGCTAATCATCACGTTTTTTTAAAAATTTAGGTCCGAAAAAAATTTGTCCGAAAAATTGCTTAAAACGATTTTGAATGTTTTTCATTTCTATAAATACACTAGATTAAGTTTTCTCATTCCTAATAAGGCCCGAATTCGGGTGCTAATCATTACGTTTTTTACAAAATTTAGGTCCGAAAAAAAGTTTCCCAAAAAATTGCTTAAAAAGATTCTAAATGTTTCTCATATTGTATAAATACACCAGACAAAGTTTTCCCATTCCTAATAAGGCCCGAATTCGTGTGCTAATCATCATATTTTTTTACAAAATTTAGGTCCGAAAAAAGTTCTCAAAAAAATTATTTAAAACAGTTCTGAATGTTTTTCATGTTGTATAAATACATGAAACAAAGTTTTCTCATTCTTATTAAGGCCTAAAATAGTGTCCTAATCATCACGTTTTTTATCAAATTTAGGTCCGAAAGAAAGTTCTCCTAAAAATTGTTTTAAACAATTCCGAATATTTTTTATATCGTATAAATACACCAGACAAAGTTTTCTCATTCGTAATAACGCCCGAATTTGTGTACTAATCATCACGT
Source organism: Catharanthus roseus (assembly GCA_028651295.1). Classification (NCBI taxonomy): domain Eukaryota; kingdom Viridiplantae; phylum Streptophyta; class Magnoliopsida; order Gentianales; family Apocynaceae; genus Catharanthus; species Catharanthus roseus. The sequence continues at coordinate 20,650,649 of JAPQWS010000104.1, read as the reverse complement.
TTTTTTACAAAATTCAAGTCCAAAAATAAGTTCTCCAAAAAATTCCTTAAAACGATTCTGAATGTTTTCATGTTGTATAAAAACATCAAACAAAGTTTTCTAATTCTTAATAAGGCCCGAATTCATGTGCTAATCATCATGTTTTTAAAAAATTTAGTTCCAAAATAAAGTCCTCCAGAAAATTGCTTAAAACGATTCTGAATATTTTTTTTCATGTTGTATAAATACACGAAACAAAGTTTCTCATTCTTATTAAGGTCCGAATTCTTGTGCTAATCATTACGTTTTTCATAAAATTTAGGTACGCAAAAAAGTTCTATAAAAAATTGTTTAAAACGATTCTGAATGTTTTTCATGTTGTATAAATATAACAGAAAAAGTTTTCTCATTCTTATTAAGGCCCGAATTCGTGTCCTAATCATAAATTTTTTTACAAAATTTAGGTCGGGAAAAAAGTTCTCCTAAAAATTGCTTAAAATGATTCTGAATGTTTTTCATGTTGTATAAACACATCAGACAAAGTTTTCTCATTCTTGATAAGGCCCGAATTCGTGTGCTAATCATCACATTTTCTAAAAAATCTAGTTCTAAAGAAATTTCTCCAGAAAATTACTTAAAACGATTTTGAATGTTTTTTATGTTGTATAAATATACAAGACAAAGTTTTCTCATTCTTATTAAGGCCCCAATTCGTGTGCTATAATCATCACGTTTTTTACAAAATTTTTGTCCGTAAAAAGTTTGTCAAAAAAATTGCTTAAAACGATTATGAATATTTTTTATGTTGTATAAATACACCAGACAAAGTTTTCTCATTCCTAATAAGGCCCGAATTCATGTGCTAATCATCACGTTTTTTACAAAATTTAGATCCGAAAAAAAATTCTCAAAAAATTGTTTAAAACGATTCTGAATATTATTCATGTTGTATAAATACACCAGACAAAATTTTCTCATTCTTATTAAGGCCCGAATTAGTGTCCTAATCATCACGTTTTTTAGAAAATTTTGGTCCGAAAGAAAGTTCTCAAAAAATTGCTTAAAACGATTACAAATATTTTTTATGTCGGATAAATACACAAGACAAAGTTTCTCATTCGTAATAACGCCCGAATTCGTGTACTAATCATCACATTTTTTACAAAATTTACATCTGAAAAAAAGTTCTCAAATAAATTGCTTAAAACGATTCTGAATGTTTTTCATGTTGTATAAATACACGAAACAAAGTTTTCTTATTCTTATTAAGGCCCAAATTCGTATGCTAATCATCATGTTTTTTACAAAATTTAGGTCCGAAAAAAAGTTCTCCAAAAAAATGTTTAAATCGATTTTGAATGTTTTCCTTGTCATATAAATACACCATAAAATCTTTTCTCGTTCCTAATAACGCCTGAATTCGTGTGCTAATCATCACGTTTTTTACAAAATTTTAGGTCGAAAAAAATGTTCTCCAAAAAATTGCTTAAAAGGATTATGAATATTTTTCATGTTGTATAAATACATCAGACAAAGTTTTCTCATTTCTTATTAAGGCCGGAATTCGTGTGCTAATCATTACGTTTTTTAAAAAATTTAGTTCCGAAAAAAGTTCTCCTGAAAATTGCTTAAAACGATTCGGAATATTTTTTATGTTGTATAAATACACCAGACAAAGTTTTCTCATTCTTATTAAGGCCCAATTTGTGTGCTAATCATCACGTTTTTTACAAAATTTAGGTCCGAAAAAAATTTGTCCAAAAAATTGCTTAAAAACGATTCTGAATGTTTTTCATGTTGTATAAATACACCAGACAAAGTATTCTCATTCCTAATAAGACCCGAATTCGTGTGCTAATCATCACATTTTTTACAAAATTTGTCCAAAAAATTGCTTAAAAAGATTCAGAATGTTTTTCATGTTGTATAAATACACCAGACAAAGTTTTTTCATTCCTAATAAGGCCCGAACTTCGTGTGCTAATCATCACGTTTTTTATAAAATTTAGGTCCGAAAGAAAGTTCACCAAAAATTTGCTTAAAACGATTCCGAATGTTTTTTATGTCGTATAAATATACCAGACAAAGTTTTCTCATTCGTAATAACGCCCGAATTCGTGTAATAATCATCACATTTTTTACAAAATTTAGGTTTGAAAAAAAGTTCTTAAATAAATTGCTTAACACGATTACGAATATTTTTCATGTTTTATAAATACACCAGACAAAGTTTTCTCATTCCTAATAAGGCCCGAATTCATGTGCTAAACATCACATTTTTTACAAAATTTAGGTCCGAAAAAAAAGTTGTTTAAAAAATTGCTTAAAACGATTCATAATAATTTTTATGTTTTATAAATACACCAGACAGTTTTCTCATTCCTAATAAGGCCCGAATTCATGTGCTAAATATCACGTTTTTTACAAAATTTAGGTTCGAAAAAAAGTTCTCCAAAAAATTGCTTAAAATAATTCTGAATGTTTTATATGTTGTATAAACACACAAGACAAAGTTTTCTCATTCTTATTAATGCCCGAATTCGTAGGCTAATCATCACGTTTTTTACAAAATTTAGGTCCGAAAAAAAGTTCTCCAAAAAATTTCTTGAAATGATTCTGAATGTTTTTCATGTCGTATAAATATACTATACAATCTTTTCTCATTCCTAGTAACACCCGTATTCGTGTGCTCATCATCACATTTTTTTACAAAATTTACGTCCGAAAAAAAGTTCTCCAAAAAATTGCTTAAACCATTTTGAATGTTTTTCATTTTTTATAAATACACCACTCAAGGTTTTCTCATTCTTATTAAGGCCCAAATTCGTGTGCTAATCATCACGTTTTTTACAAAATTTAAGTCCGAAAAAAAGTTCTCCAAAAAATTGCTTAAAATGATGCTTAATGTTTTTCATGTTGTATAAATACATCAAACAAAGTTTTCTCATTCTTAATGAAGCCCGAATTCGTGTGCTAATCATCACGTTTATTAAAAAATTTAATTACGAAAAAAAGTTCTCTAGAAAATTGCTTAAAACGATTTTGAATATTTTCCATGTTGTATAAATACACCAGACAAAGTTTTCTTATTCTTATTAAGACCCGAATTTGTGTGCTAATCATCACGTTTTTCATAAAATTTAGGTACTCAAAAACATTCTCCCCAAAATTGCTTAAAACGATTCTGAATGTTTTTCATATTGTATAAATACACCCGACAAAGTTTAACATTCCCAATAAGGTCCGAATTCGTATGCTAATCATCATGTTTTTTACAAAACTAAGGTCAGAAAAATAGTCCTCCGAAAGTTGCTCAAAACGATTCTATATATTTTTAATGTTGTATAAATACACCAAACAAAGTTTCACATTCTCATTTAGGCCTGAATTTGTGTGCATCACGTTTTTTTACAAAATTTAGGTTTGAAAAATAGTTCCCCGTTAAATTGCTCAAAATGACTCGGTACATTTTTCATGTTTTATAGATAAGTCGCACAAAGTTTTACTACTCCTTTGAAGTCGGAATCTGTGAGTAAATCATTTTTTTAGGAAATTGGCAAACTTAGACTCCATTTTTTCCCATTATAATAATCACGAAAAAAACTTTGGTTAATTATTATATATTTTTAAAGTCATGATATTTAGCTAAAACTTTGTACAATTGATTTATACAGTATGAGGAACATACAATTTTTTTAGACGATTATTTTGGACGAAATGTTAAAAATTTTGCGTAACTATATTAAATGGCTTCGAATTACACATCGTCGATTTTCGAACAATCAACTTAATGATTCAGAACTGTTTCTAGGTTCCTTGTATTATCCGTAAAATCGATGAGCTTTGGCACAATTTTTCACTATTATAATAACGAGAAAAAAAACTTTGTTTAATTTTTATATATTTTTATAGTATGATATTAAACTAAAACTTTGAATAGTTGATTTATACAATATTTGGAACATACCGAAATTTTTCAAAAATTTTTCGAGACAATTTTTCTGACGAAACGTTAAAAATTTAGCTTAATGTATATTAAGTAGCTTCGAATTACACATCATCTATTTTCGAACAATCAACTCAATGAATTTCGTCGATTCCGATCATTTTCTGGGTGTCCATTATTGTCCGTTTTACCATTGTTCTAAGAAATCGTTGAGTTCGTCAAATTTCTAGGACAGTTAACACAAGTTTAAAATACAAACTTATAATAACTGTATAGTATAAAATTAACCCCTCATCCTCACATTTCTGATTCCGCCACCTGTGCATTCAGGTTATATCAATGCATAGTATAAATATTCAAATGGAAAAGGTGAGAAGAAAAGAGAAGTAAATGAAATAAATATATATAAAAAAAAAAGATAAATAATTTGTATGAAGAATTCTTGGTCGGTTGCCATTGGTAGACAGAGAACCACGGGTGCCTGGTTTTATACATATATGACAAAGAAGAATATACATTTTCCTAAAAAACAGACAAAAAAGACATGAATTCTTCTCAAATGGATTAGAAGCATTTATTCATTAAAGCTATCATTAAAATATTTTAGGAAAACAAAATTTATTAGATTGAACTTATGTTATTACATGACGAGATAATAGTTCAGTTATAAAAACATCTCTTCCTTGATGATTGGATCTGAATTTCATTTCTACTGTAGAAGTGGACAAGAGTAATTTCGGCTTCTCTCGAATAAAAGAAAATTTTTATTAGATAATGAACTATTGGTTCTAAGTTATCTTTGACGATTAATCAATAATTCGAAGTGTTTTTCCTTGTGTATTATTGATAAACAACGTTTATATGTAGTTGTAGGAGGATTTGTTTTTTTGAAAAAGTAAAAAAGCACTTTCTACATCCCTTCATTTGTAAATAATTCTTGATGTGAAAATACAAAGTCAATCTGATCCACATTTTATGTAATTAAAAAATATTAACGGTCGCTTAAATCCCTCGTAATAATAATTCATGAGTCAATACAATAAAAAATAATAGACATAAAAATTTAACAATAAGTAAATGATGTTTTACTCAAGAAAAAATTCAGTAATTTATAAAAATTGTTCATATATTCTCACCTTCTCTTTTTCACATAATTTTTTTACGTTCAATATTATGCCTAGTTAAAATAGAAAAGGAACGAAACATGGACATAACTCAATTAGTTCTGATGTTACACAATTAATAACAAGAATCAATATTCAAATTTTGACAACGATAATATAAAAATTTTAATTTTTTTTATCGTAAAATAACCTCTAATTTGCTAGGCCGTGAAATCATCATTTTGCCAGAAAATGAGGGGACTTGGTCAAAAGATGCTAAAATCAATCAAATACAAATAGAGAATGTCGAAAGACGAGGTCAACCTCGGAGACAAAACAAATCCATCACGACATTTCGGAAACGCGGAAAAATAAATTGTTTCCCATAAAAAATAATAATAATAATAAAATTGGGCTCCGGTAATTGACGTGCATTTTTGGTCCTCCACCGACAAATTACTATTATTTTTTAAGGGCATTTAGTATTTTTTAAAAAATCACGATTCTTCTAATAATTTAGTATTCGAAAATTATCGATTAAAAATAACGATTTATCTAATTTTAATCTCTTTCGAGAATTATGTGTTTATTTGGAACAAAATAGGATCACAATATATTCGAATCAAAATTGTTTGTACCACTTTTGTGTACCTTCTGTACCATTTTCATTTCTGATATTTTTTTTTTTTTTAGAATTTATCCTTTTATCTTAAGGTTTTATCTTTTATTTAATAGATTTTATTAATAAAATATACCAAAATTATTTGAGCCGATAATACCCTAATAACATTTGATTGCGTGAAGACCTTACTCCGATTCGTCAATGCTTCATCTTGTGGGATTCTTACTCGGATTATTTGTACTATTCTCCATAGGCCCAGAATTGTTATTATATATCATTCTATATGTTACTTTCTTTTTATAATATATTAAATTAGAAAGTGAAACAAAAAATAGTACATATCGGTCCCTAGGCCCATTGCTGGAAAGGCTCAGCTTTACTCTAAGAAAGCGTCTAATCCTTTCATCCAAGGCTCCGAAGAGGTTACCTTCCATCTCGCATCCTCAACAGAGCGAGGAAGTTTTAAGGATCACTCTTTCGACAGAGCCTATTATACAATTCTCTCTTCTACCTGTTCTTTCCTACAAGGTAAGATATTGACTGCTCTTTTTATCGATGGACACATGTCATGGAATCGAGAAAAGGTATGTGGGACATAGTTCTATAGACGATTCTTCTGGGCTAGCTACCCTGCCCGACAAAAGGTGGTTGTTCCTTATTATTAGTATCTCGCTTCTCCCAATCACTAACTAACTTGAGGCCTATGTATTTGCATGACCCTTGCAGACTTAACCCTATCTACACCTGGAACCAGGTCTCTAAAATGGTAGCAGGTACCAGTCCACTTATTGACTCGAAAGTGTTTATCCTGAATCCTTATCGTTTGTTGCTCTTGCTTTAAAGGAAGCCAACTATTTTAATTACTCCCCAAAGGAAAGTCCGGCTCACCTTCAACGAGCGTAATGTCAACCATATAGCAGGATACTTCCATCAGCTAAGAAGCCCGTGATATAATCTCCCTTCCCTATGGTTGAATTCTTTTTGTTAGGCTTTGGGCCAGCCAAGTTCATATAAGAAGAAGAACTATTGGGTCCATTTGCATGGATCGGCCCAAGTGAATTATTCTTTTAAAGTGGGCCTGATTCACCAATTACAAGGCCAGTGGCCTAAAACTAAGCTGGACCTGCCTCATAATCCTCTGACTCTCAGAAGTTTTCTCTGGAATTTTAAAATTTTCTAGAAAATACAAATAAAATCATATACTATTGTTATTTTTTTCTCTTAAAAAAATTATCTTGAAATATCTTAACTCATGTAGAAATATTTCAATAGATGAATTAAAAAAAATTTCCAAAAATGGATAATGAAATTAACAAGAAAAATCTTAAACTCTTCATTAATTCACTATTCTTATTTTAGAGTTCGGTACGCCTAGTTCGTCCAAACCTGTAGTTCTGATTCCGCCACTTCAGCTCAGCTCACAAAAGACATTAAAACTATCAATGTCGGATACATTGCACCTAGACATGCTAAATTATGAAAAAAAAATAAAAATAAATCCGAATTAAACCAAACAGACCATAACTTCCTTTTAAGGTTCTTTCATTTTTTCTTTCTTCAATAAATATTATAAATGGACAGGAAAATTTTGGTGCATTGTACCTGGTCACTCCTCGACCCATATATCTTTTATCCAAAAAAGAAAAAAACATTTATAAAAGTTCTATCTACGATTAAAAAAAGAAAAATTGATCAATATCAATTATAGACTGGACTTACTAAAGAATAAAATTTCTCACGGTTGAGAATGAAAATCTCATATCAGCTAATTAAAGAAAATAATTACTTCTTATAAAGACTTGCGCAGTCCTCTCCTCGTACCTTTTGGAGTGAGTTAGGTCCAAGCCCAAATTCTAACATGGTATCAGAGCCATGATGTTGGGCCACCCGCAAATATCCAATCCTACATAATACCACGCTCCAAACCCAAGAATGATATATGATTTAAATATTAATTATTGATACTAACTTCTCAGTCTCAGAAACAGTGAGATCTGCCCATGCGGGCCAAAATTTTTTTTTTTTCTTTTAATTTTAAATTCTAAGTGGCCAAAATTTTTTTCTTTGATGAATAGATGGCCAAAAATTTTTTTTTTTTCTTTTAATTTTTTTCTTTGATGAATAGATGGCCAAAATTTTTTTCTAATTTCTTTTAATTTTAAATTCTAAGTGGCACATGCATAATGCAATTCACGGCCAAAAGAATCCAGGACGCTGCGTAGCGATAGCGTTCTATTTGTCTTTTATTAAGCACTACAGCAGTCCTAATCCCATCACGTTTTCAACTTTCAAATCCCACCTAGAAGGATTTAGCCACAAAAAAGAAAAAAGAAATCCCACCTAAAAGGATATAATAATTCCAAAAACGAAAACGAAAAGAGATAAATAAATCAATCATTGAGTTAAAAAAAAATCCCAAGCTTTTCGGGTTTTTTTTTTTTCTTAAAAATTATTTTTAGAAAAACCTCAAGTAAAAAACTATTAATTTTTCATAAACAATTTATAAGTTTTTAAAGATAATTTTTTGTTCCAAAAATCGATATATATATATATCAATTATCAAAAAAGAATTCGACTATTTCTTTCACGTGAATTGCATGTATATGATAAATGAAATTGCTCTTATTGACGAAAATACCTCTCATACCGATTGAATATACATTTTACGTTAAAAAATTAAATTTTACTATGTAATTGATAAATTAATATTATTAAAACGTATAATTTTAAAAAAATATAAATTATTTATGAACACTAAAAAACCCTTGATCAATCAATCAAGACAAGAGAAGTACGTACCGCTTTGCATGTGTAATATGTCGTCATAGTGTCCATAATATTTGTCTTTGTACTATGGTGGATGATTCAATACATAGTAAGATTTACTAAATAATTGACCTTTAGAGATTAAGTATGAGGAGTCATGTCTTGGTACTAAAAGGTGAAATCTCTCGCCCACAAGGCTTTTACCAAACTGTTCGACACCCATGTGAAAGATGTAAATTATGATGACTCAGTGACTTTGCAGATTAGAGGTCAGGCACTGATGCGCACAAGGAACCACCCCCCACATTGGAGAGTTTGAAATTATTATACTATCGCTGCTTGCATTTAAACCTTGGACCTTGGTATCAACTCTACAACCCTAGAACCAACTGAGCTATGAGGAGTCATGTCTAAATTAACAACTGGTGCCAATCAAGTCATTTTAGAATATGATAATCAGAATAGTGTGATGGTAAAATTCTTTAAATATTTTCACTTCGTAGTTTTAGTCATATGCTGTAGTTGATTTTGTATCCCATAAATTTTGTTTGAATTAATCGAAAAATCTCGGATAGATATACAAAAAGTTATTTTAGAATGCAACAAATTACAAATTAAACCCATGGTGTTATAATTAGGAACTCAATTAAGAGCAAGCAAAGGACACAACAATTATTGTACTATATAAGGTAAAGCATATAACCTAGAATATGCTACTGCACTTAGCTTATTCTCTCTCACTCTCAACCGATTTTACTTGGAATATCCCATGTCATACCATGTTAGAACTTTTGGGTTTGGGCCTAACTCACCCCAAAAAGTACCTCAAGAGGGGAGGACTGCCCAAGTATTTATAAGTTGTAATTATTTTCTTTAATTAGCCGATGTGGAATTCTCAACACGTATCTTATATGTAATGTATAAATACACTAGCCGATAAAGTTTTTTCTGAACAGCAAAAGCTTACGCCTCCCAATTCAAAAATTAACCGTTCAACTCTTGCATTATATACATTATTATTTGTATATAACATACTCCCTTCTTCAAGTGTCTTGTGAGGAAGGTGTTAGCTAAGCTTAGTTTTTTCAACAATATATTTTACCACATGATGACTCTTGTTTATTGCACAATATCTTGTTACTAAAAGGACAAGAGCTTCTCTCTCTCTCTCTCTCTCTCTCTCTCTCTCTCTCTCTCTCTCTCTCTCTCTCTCTCTCTCTCTCTCTCTCTCTATATATATATATATATATGCTGCAGTTTTGTGAAAACACCAACACACACAGTAGATATATATAATGAAGGCCATGAAAGTCTCTAATTACTGTGGATTGGAACAAAAGCCATGTGTTAATAAATGGGTTGAGGTCTATTTTAAAGACTGTCTTTGCAACATGAAAGATGAAATATCATTTGGTTTTGGCATAGCAAGTCTGATATGCTGGGGAATTGCAGAAATACCACAAATTATCACCAATTTGAAGAATAAATCTGCAGATGGTGTCTCTCTTGCCTTCATTTCTACTTGGATTCTCGGGTACGTACCCTAACCTCTCATCTTCGCCTTCTTAGCAAGAGAGTCGCCCAACATATTCCCATATTCTACATTAGATACATTTTTCTACTTGGATTCTCGGGTACGAACCCTACCCTCGCATCTTCGCCTTCTTAGCAAGAGAGTTGCCCGACATATTCCCGTCTTTTACATTAGATATCTTTTTCTACTTGGATTCTCGAGTACGTACCCTACCCTGGCATCTTTGCCTTCTTAGCAAGAGAGTCGGTCAACATGTTCCCGTCTTTTATATTAGGTATCTTTTATAAGAATTTATGTACCCTCGATGTATTAATTCCTCGTCCCCATGCTTAATGAATAATTATGGTATATGCTGCAGTGATGTGTTCAATATCGTGGGCTGCATTCTCGAACCGGCCACGGTATAACAAATAACTCTATATAATTTGATTTTGAGATTTTTGTATTTAAAATTCATAAATTTGAATCGGCCACAGGATATATGATGAGGTCTATCAAATGTTGTTATATATCTGTAGTCGCTTTTTTTTACTGGACAATTGTCCGGTCCATATTCTAACTAGGGATGCACTAGTCTTTAACGATTTTCAGGAATGGATTAGTAAACATTTCTCCCATTTAGCTCACTCTAATTCTTTCGATAGTAATAATATATAATCCTTTTTTCTTTAAAAAAAATATTATTATATATAACACCTCTATCTCATACGTATAATATGTTTGTACAATATATAAATATAATATAATAAACTCTGAGAACTGTTAAGTTCATGAGTCACGCGCTTATAAAAATTTATGTTTATTTTTTTGCAGATACCTACCCAGTTCTATACTGCTCTGGTAAATCCCAATAACCTTACCTTAATCACTCAAAATCATCTTTAACATTTCCTGTATAATATCTTTTGCAATATTTTCTTGGGTTAATTCTAAAAATTATTTAAAGCTTTAAACTTAACAAATTTTATACCGTTATCTAACACCGGTGGATTTTTGTGGGAAGCTGTACACGACGACAACAATAGTACTGGCATTGCAGTGTTTGTACTATGACCACTTCCTCCCACGTTGGAAGTGCCCCAAAGTTACCTCAGATAATTATAAGGTAGCACAAGATGGATCTCTTAGTACAACTCAAGGAAATTCTCCAATTGAGGTACCTCCTCGGAGGGACTTCCATTTCATGTAAGCCATAGAAAGAGAAATCGTATTATGTATTATCGTTTCATATTATGTGTCGTTATAAAATATGATGCATATTTCAGGTCAGCAAGATCATTGGCCGGAAGTGATAATTCCGTACAATCTTCTTACATAAAGCAGCAGGCCAAGAGCGGTCCTCCTGCTCTGTATCTCGATACTGATTCTTCATCCGAAGATGAAAATGTACAGCCACCTCGTCATCCCACCACCATGCCTCGTCCAATTCCTCGCTCCGTGAGTGTTTCTTCTGGGCAGAAAAGACCATTTCTTCCTCGTTGAATCAATAAAATCGGTTCAATATTGATCCGTTTATCACTATTTAAGAAATAAACAAATGAAATGAAAGCTGAAAATGGGGTATTGTTATGAACAGGTGGGGGGATCATACGGGACATTTCTGGCTGCATCAGCCTATCTTCCTCTTGGAAGTGAGGCTGCTTCTAATCTGAGTGAATTCCATGGCAGTAGTGGTTACGCACAAGTGCTGGGATGGCTAATGGCTGCAATTTACATGGGTGGACGATTTCCCCAGATTTTTTTAAACGTCCGTATAATTAATTATCCTTAACCATATATCAATATATAACTTTTTGTGAAATTTTTTTTCTAATTATGAACTTTTTACATATGATTATTTTTGTTAAAATAGTAATATATTAAGGAATTTAGCTTAAAACTCACATGATGTCTGAATTGAAGATAATTTTGTCATTTTACCAATAGAATAAAAGGTTTTTTTTTTGACAAAATTAATTGCATAAGAAAAGTTTATGGTTAGAAAAATATAAAACAAATTATGATAATAAATGAAAAGTTGAAATTGTTCATTATTATTTAAAACTAATTTCTCTTAAATCCTTTTCTATACATCTAATCTTATCCATTTGTTCTTATGATGATGAATATTATTCTACATGTCATGCAGATCAAAAGAGGAAGCGTGGAGGTAATAAATTCATAATTTATTTACTTTGATCATATTTATTTCATATGTTATAATTAATTACTCAACGAAATTCAAGAAAATTTATTAACTAATTAATATTAATGTTTAATTAAAAAAACAGGGTTTGAACCCTCTTATGTTCTTCTTCGCCCTCATTGCCAATGCCACTTATGTGGGAAGGTCACTCTCTTTCTTCATCCTAATATAATTCAGCCCCCATAAATATATATATATATATATATATACTCACACCTGAAGAATATATAATTATCTACAGTATACTAGTGAGAAGTACAGAATGGGAGAAGATAAAGGCTAACATGCCATGGTTGCTGGACGCTGTGGTCTGCGTGGGACTTGATCTTTTTGTATCCTTCTCATTTTGGCTTAGTAAATTTTTCGGAAAAATTCTGTTATGTACCCGTTTAATGTTCCTACTTATAGATTATGTGGCGTATATTAAGTCATATCACTCTCCTTATTGTTCTTGTCTTCATAATTAGAGGCATAACTAACAGGATGGCGTAGTTTAATATAAACCCTATGCATAGTCCTTAAGTGAAGATATGAAACGGATCCATAACAAAATTTTTCAATTCATCCCATTAAAATTTTGGGTTTGGAACTTTAAGGTGATATCCGAGCAACTCATTGGGTAACGCATGTTGGATTACTTGTTGATGTCTAGTTCTGCATAAGTTTAAACTCTAGATGTCAATTCTGAGTATGATAGTGTATTGAGATTCCTTCCATATTAAACGTTAATTAACTTGAACAATTCTTTCTTTCTTTAAAGGTATTTCTTGCGAGTCCATTACTCTTAAAATCATCGTGTAATACATTTTCTAATACACTCGTAACTTTTCCTTAACGTAGACCGGAATGTAAACAGATCATTCTGCAGTATGTCTACTATCGTTTCATCAGCAGAAAGAAGGAAATGAGGGATGGAGAATATTATGGTGACTATGAAGAAGCAAATTATAAACAATTTGTTCCATCTTAATTATTGCTGATATTGAAGCAAATATGTTTACAACTTTCTCTTGGTTGTATTGAAGTATATATCCTTCATTGATGGCCTATATAAAGAATTAATAAGAGTTAATTTCATTTTAATACTTTATGTTTGACCATTTAACGATTTAATATTACATGTTTATTTATTTATAATTAAATAATTAAATTAAAATTTCGATCAAATCAATTTTGTCAGAAATATTATGACTTGAATACCAAATAGATTTTTGTTATTTTTCTATTATCATCTAAAAGGACATTGTATATAAAAACAGTTTATGTATTGTGTTCGTATTGTATTTAGCCGTATTACTCTCGTTGTATTATTGATTATATCTCTAATTACGAAGATAAAAACAAAAAAGAGACTAATTAACAAAAAAATGAGTTCCAGTTGTTGTTATTGCTCCAATTTATTTGGGGCTCAAGGATGACACTGAGGAAGATGATGTGAAACAAAAAATAATAATAAAAGAAAAAGAGAAAATCTATTTTAGATATATTCAATTAATGAGGGGTATAAATATATTTTCACTATTCATGAGAGGGATAAATTAGTGCTTTCAATATTTTAAGGCAAAATGGTTTGACGAGGGTACCAAAATTGAGTAAAATTGTCCCATAATAGTTGAACTTAAGGATAGTTGCTCGCTATTAGCTCTTTTGAAGGTAAATTCCTAATATCAGATGGCCGATAAAGAATCCCCTCATGAGGATCCTTATGTCGAATTGCCGTGGGGCGGGTAAGAACTCTTGCCATCATGCTTGTTTAGGAGACAACGTCCTCTGAGTTTTGAAGTAGGTGTTTGCCATTCTTCTCCCCTGCCAACTTAGACATTAAAGACTTTGAAAGGGAAACTTGTGATGGAGCCAACCTTGGGCCGCACCAACCAGCAACAAGAGGGAAGACCCAAGGAAAGCCAGCCAACCGAACGGTAGGCACCAAGCAGGGGCCGAGATTTAGTACCAACTTGGAAACACACCCGGAACACTTAACCTAACAACTATAAATAAGGTTGAGGAAGATACCAAGCAAGTTGTTCAAGATTTCAACTCTCCGAGAGCAACCAGATGTAACTTATGTAATCAACTTAAATTATCAAGGTAAAATCGAATTCAGAATTTCTCACTTAACAGATCACATAAAGAATCTTAAGTGAAGAATTACATCATCGTCGAATCATACAATTCTTCCTTTGCTTTCAATAAAAGAAAGAACAAAAAGTGAAATATTTGGTTGGGCCATATATAAATGGCCATATGGAGTTTTATAAGATGGCAAGCACTGGCACATATTGGCATCAGCCCACCAGCTTAGCATATGGGTTGGATTTGACACCAATTTTGGTCTGTCTCTCTCTCTCTCTCTCTCTCTCTCTCTCTCTCTCTCTCTCTCTCTCTCTCTCTCTCTATATATATATATATGCTGCAGTTTTGTGAAAACACCAACACACACGGTAGATGTATATAATGAAGGCCTTGAAAGTCTCCAATTAGTGTGGATTGGAACAAAAGCCATGTGTTAATAAATGGGTTGAGGTCTATTTTAAAGACTGTCTTTGCAACATGAAAGATGAAATATCATTTGGTTTTGGCATAGCAAGTCTGATATGCTGGGGAATTGCAGAAATACCACAAATTATCACCAATTTGAAGAATAAATCTGCAGATGGTGTCTCTCTTGCCTTCATTTCTACTTGGATTCTCGGGTACGTACCCTAACCTCTCATCTTCGTCTTCTTACCAAGAGAGTCGCCCAACATATTCCCGTCTTCTACGTTAGATATATTTTTCTACTTAGATTCTCGTGTACGTACCCTACCCTCTCATCTTCGCCCTTAGCAAGGGAGTCACCCAACAGATTCCCGTCTTTTACATTAGATATCTTTTTCTACTTAGATTCTCGAATACGTACCCTACCCTCGCATCTTTGCCTTCTTAGCAAGAGAGTCGGTCAACATGTTCCCATCTTTTATATTGGATATCTTTTATAAGAATTTATGTACCCTCGACGTATTAATTCCTCGTCCCATGCTTAATGAATAATTATGGTATATGCTGCAGTGATGTGTTCAATCTCATGGGCTGCATTCTCGAACCGGCCACGGTATAACAAATAACTCTATATAATTTGATTTTGAGATTTTTGTATTTAAAATTCATAAATTAGAATCGGCCACAGGATATATGATGAGGTCTATCAAATGTTGTCATATATCTTTAGTCTCTTTTTTTCACTGGACAATTGTCCGGTCCATATTCTAACTAGGGATGCACTAGTCTTTAACGATTTTCAGGAATGGATCAGTAAACATTTCTCCCATTTAGCTCACTCTAATTCTTTCGATAGTAATAATATATAATCTTTTTTTTCTTTAAAAAAATGTTATTATATATAACACCTCTATCTCATACGTATAATATGTTTGTACAATATATAAATATAAAATAAGTATTTGTAGTTACAAAATACATAATAAACTCTGAGAACTGTTAAATTCATGAGTCACGCTCTCATAAAAATTTATGTTTATTTTCTTGCAGATACCTACCCAGTTCTATACTGCTCTGGTAAATCCCAATAACTTTACCTTGATCACTAATCAATGATGGTTATTATTAATTTCATCACTCGAAATCATCTTTAACATTTCTGGTATAATATTTTTTGCAATATTTTCTTGGGTTAATTCTAAAAATTTCTCTGTACTCATAATCAAGTTTCAATTAGGTATTTAAAGCTTTAAACTTAACAAATTTTATACCGTCGGTGGATTTTTGTGGGAAGCTGTACACGACGACAACAATAGTACTGGCATTGCAGTGTTTGTACTATGGCCACTTCCTCCCACGTTGGAAGTGCCCCAAAGTTACCTCAGATAATTATAAGGTAGCAGAAGATGGATCACTTAGTACAACTCAAGGAAATTCTCCAATTGAGGTACCTCCTCGGAGGGACTTCCATTTCATGTAAGCCATAGAAAGAGAAATTGTATTATGTATTCCCCTTTCGTATTATCTGTAGTCATAGAATATGATGTATATTTCAGGTCAGTAAGATCATTGGCCGGAAGTGATAATTCCGTACAGTCTTCTTACATAAAGCAGCAGGCCAAGAGCGGTCCTCCTGCTCTCTATCTCCATACTGATTCTTCATCCGAAGATGAAAATGTACAGCCACCTCGTCCAATTCCTCGCTCCGTGAGTGTTTCTTCTGGGTAGAAAAGACCATTTCTTCCTCGTTGAACCCATAAAATCGGTTCAATATTCATCGTTCATCACTATTTAACAAATAAACAGATGAAATGAAAGCTGAAAATGTGGTATTGTAATGAACAGGTGGGGGGATCATACGGGACATTTGTGGCTGCATCAGCCTATCTTCCTCTTGGAAGTGAGGCTGCTTCTAATCTGAGTGAATTCCATGGCAGCAGTGGTTATGGACAAGTGCTGGGATGGCTAATGGCTGCAATTTACATGGGTGGACGATTTCCCCAGATTTTTTTAAACGTCCGTATAATTAATTATCCTTAACCATATATCAATATATAACTTTTTCTGATAATATATTAATATATCAATATATTAATTATGATAATAATCTTTTTCTATACATCTAATCTTATCCATTTGTTCTTATGATGATGAATATTATTCTACATGTCATGCAGATCAAAAGAGGAAGCGTGGAGGTAATAAATTCATAATTTATTTACTTTGATCATATTTATTTCATATGTTATGATTAATTACTCAACGAAATTCAAGAAAATTTATTAACTAATTAATATTAATGTTTAATTAAAAAAACAGGGTTTGAACCCTCTTATGTTCTTCTTCGCCCTCATTGCGAATGCCACTTATGTGGGAAGGTCACTCTCTTTCTTCATCCTAATATAATTCAGCCCCCATAAATATATATTTATTTTATATATATATATATATATATCACACCTGAAGAATATATAATTATCTACAGTATACTAGTGAGAAGTACAGAATGGGAGAAGATAAAGGCTAACATGCCATGGTTGCTGGACGCTGTGGTCTGCGTGGGACTTGATCTTTTTGTATCCTTCTCATTTTGGCTTAGTAAATTTTTCGAAAAAATTCTGTTATGTACCCGTTTAATGTTCCTACTTATAGATTATGTGGCGTATATTAAGTCATATCACTCTCCTTGTTATTCTTGTCTTCATAATTAGAGGTATAATTAACAAGATGACATGGCTTAATACAAACCCTATGCATAGTCCTTAAGTGAAGATATGAAACGGATCCAAAACAAAAATTTTCAATTCATCGCATTAAAATTTTTAGGTTTGGAATCATCGTGTAATACATTTTCTTTAAAGGTATTTCTTTCGAATCCATTACGCTTAGAATCATTGTGTAATACATTTTTAATACACTCGTTAATATATTCTTTTTATTGGTAACTTTTCCTTAACATAGACCGAATTAAACAGATCATTCTGCAGTATGTCTACTATGGTTTCATCAGCAGAAAGAAGGAAATGAGAGATGGAGAATATTATGGTGACTATGAAGAAGCAAATTATAAACAATTTGTTCCATCTTAATTATTGCTGATACTGAAGCAAATATGTTTACAGCTTTCTCTTGGTTGTATTGAAGTATATAAAGTATTATGAGACAAATTTTGTCACTTCAATAATGTCAAAGCTTTAAATTTTGTCCCCATTAGCAGATTCTTTTCATTTAAAACATCTTTTTTAAGTATTAGACTAAGATTATGGTGACACATTTGTAGATGCAAACACATGAAGGCAATATGGCTAACTAACGGTTCTAATTTCAAGATAATGCTCCAAGAATTATACATAGTTTCAAGAATAAATCTAATTATCTTTATGTTTAAGAATTTATTAGATTTTATAATCCCAATAAAAATAAAAAAGAGTATATGGGAAAATTTTTTATTTAATTTTCTCTTGAATTACAAAAGTGGTAAATATTTTGAAACGAAAAAGTATGTCCAATCGGCAGATAAATTGAAATAGAAGGAGTAGTATTGTAATTTTTTATCATTTATAAATATTACATCAAAATTACTACTTACTATCTTTTTTTTTACTTGTCACATTTTATTAATTCTCGTATTTTTTTCTTGTTCCATTGTGGTTTTAATGCAATATTTAATAAATTTTTTTCCTATTATACATTCTCATTAATAGCAAATTCCAATCTCTTTTTATTCTTCTAACATAGAAATTGTAGAAATAGTAATGAGGAGAGAAAAAAGTTTCAAAGGTATTCTAATCCACACAAAAAAAAAGAATTTTAAATTTCTTATTTTTTTAAATAGTGTAATGTTTAAAATGTGATAAGTAAAACAAATAGAGGGAGTCACTTTTGATAAGTTTCACAAAAAAAATTATAAACTTTCCACGATAAAAACTTATTCTCTTTCCAACTTTCTCTCTCTCACATCCCTCTAGAAAATATTGAAAAAATTTTAAAGCTAAAAATAAATAATATTAAAAAAAATTGTAAAAAAGATATTGATTTTGAAGGAAAAACAACACAAAAAAAAACATAAAATTGCAAACCGAACGATAGGCACCAAGCAGGGGCAGAGATTTAGTACCAACTTGGAAACACACCCGGAACACTTAACCTAACAACTATAAATAAGGTTGAGGAAGATAGCAAGCAAGTTGTTTAAGATTTTAACTCTCCGAGAACAACCAGATATAACTTATATAATAAACTTAAATCATCAAGATAAAATAGAATTCCGAATTTTTCACTTAACAGATCACGTCAAGAATCTTAAGTGATGAATTACATCATCGCCGAATCATACAATTCTTCCTATGCTTTCAATAAAAGAAAGAACAAAAAGTGAAATATTTGGTTGGGCCATATATACATGGCCATATGGAGTTTTATAAGATGGCAAGCATTGGCACATGTTGGCATCAGCCCACCAGCTTAGCATATGGGTTGGATTTGGCACCAATTTTGCTCTCTCTCTCTCTCTCTCTCTCTCTCTCTCTCTCTCTCTCTCTCTCTCTCTCTCTCTCTCTCTCTCTCTCTCTCTCTCTCTCTCTCTCTCTCTCTCTCTCTCTCTCTCTCTCTCTCCATGCAAGGCAGCCATAAAACACTTTCCTAATAACCAAAATAAATCATGTGTATTTGTTTGAAAGATATCGAAAGAAGATTGAATGTGTATTTATTTGTCTTTATTTTGTATTGTATCTATTCAAATTTACTAAAAATTAAACTTTATTCTATGATCATAAATGTTGGGAGTTTATCTCTTATCTATTTATGTAATTTATTTTCTATTTTTTAATACAACTATTTATTCAGTAAAGAAATATAAATGATTCAGCCTTCACTAAACAATAAATGATGAGAGAAGTACCATTTTATTCTCTTTCTCTAGTTTATCTTACTCTAGTTCATATTACTCCGGCTTTCCATTTGAAATTTAGTCATGTGTATTGCTATTTGAAGGTTTTGTATCTTCTAATCTTTTTAAATTATTCGATAATTTCATATATTGAATTATCAAAATATATATACGTATATATATTATATATGTATGTATATATGTTGAGAATCCCACATCGGCTAATTAAAGAAAATAATTACAACTTATAAAGACTTAGACAGTCCTCCCCTCTAGAGGTACCTTTTGGGGTGAGTTAGGCCCAAGCCCAAAAATTCTAACAGTATACGTGTGTGCAGCTGATTAGCCCGACCCATTACTTCAACCCATAATGGACTTGCTAGGTTGGGTTGAAGAAAAAGAAATGGAACCCTTGTAGATATACACACAGTCACATTTACTGTTGAGAATCCCACATTGACTAATTAAAAAAAATAATTACTCTTTATAAAGACTTGGACACTGCTCTCCTCTTAAGATAGAATCAGCTCTACAAAATTCCGGCCAAGTCCAAAAATTCTTAACATTTACTATTTTAAGATTAAAAGAAATAGTAAAGAAAGTCATTCATATATACGGTTGATAGGAAGAAATCAAAGGACAATTTTGAATTTTTCTCACTTAATTTGAATCGGATCTATAAAACTGTGGTATTTTCAAGATTTCATGAAAAAGACTTACATTCTACCGACAGTATTGGATTATTTTAAATGCCACATGTTAATCACAAGATTAAAGGGAATAAGATCCCTCACTAAATCTACAACTAATATATATATATATATATATGGTAAATTATGGTATATCTAGGAAGGAATGATTGAAAGGCGTATGATTCAATAGCGTGACTCCATCACTTAAGATCTTTCATTTGACATGTTACGTGAGAGGTTCTGATTTTGAGTTATTCAGTGAACGGTTTAATATCGCATGCTAATATAATACTGCTATTTAAAAGTATTGTACCTTTCAATTTTTTACAGATTAGTCGATGATTTTTTAATATTGTGATATTAAAGATATATTGCTTTGTTTACAAGTTAAAAGTCGTCTTAATTATTAGCCAAGACAAGAAAATACTCAATATATATCCAATTAAATATTATATATTCCGGGCTAATAAGCCTATGGAGAAATGGAAGAATATTGCCGTTTACTTCTTACAAGTAATAATAATTTAGTTAAAGTCATTTTTTATATGTTGGTTATTTTGATCACATGCATGAGTCATGAAAGGTGAAATTTGTTAGAGAAGATTATTCTATTTACACCCTAAATAAATTAAATTTTTCTATTTTGATACTTCAATTTTAATTTCAGTCGTTTTAATATCTAAAAAATTTAAATTTGTTCGTTTTTATCTTTTTTGACAAAATTTACCCCTCTTAAAATTTATATTTCTTTTCCTTAAAAGATTACAGGAATAAGTATGTAATTTCAGATACATAATAAAAAAAGGAGAAGAAAATGATGGGGTTTTGGGGGATTTCTCTGATATTATATATTTGAAATTACAAAGTTATCCTTGTGATCTTTTGAGAAGTTTTTTTTTTTTAATTTTGACAAGGATAAATTTGTTTAAGAGAACCAAAAAGAACGAAAGTAAATAATTTAGAGATCAAAACATCTGAAATTAAAATTGAATGATCAAAATAGAGTAATCTAAATTATTTGGGGAATAAATAAAAAAATCTTCCATTTGTTAATAAATAACTCCGTTTCATATTAACTGTTACTTTAGGATAGGCACAAGAATCAAGAAAATCATTGAGTTATTTAAGTTCAAACATAAATGAACTAAAGTACCTCTGTCATCGATGTAGTATAATTTATGTTTACGCTGTGTGAGTTCTAGCTAGGAAGCAAGCGCCGCAAAGGGTTGAAAAGGAAGCTCGACTGGTAAAAAAGTGAATGGTATCGAAGCGGGAGGCTCGTAGACACTACTGGTGTAATAACTGGTCTAATCTTTTTTCTGTATGTGAACTTTTCTTTCTGTAAACGCGCTGTTATCTAAGTCTTTATACTAGTCCAACGGAAATCTCCAGAAAAAGTAAAAACTAATTCCAAAAATTTAAATTTCCTAAGTCATAATAAACAGTTAGGTCTCAACTATAATTTTACATCAATTTAAAATTTTTTTTTTGTTTAACTTTCAAATTTCAACACAATAAATATTTAAAAACAAATAATCACTATTATTTATAAATTAATTTAATATTTAAATTCAAACTCCAATATTCAAACTTAAAATAATTAAAATTTAGCTACATTTTGTCTTTAGAACTCCATTTCTCATCACCAAATGTCAAACAAACAAAAGAAGGATTTAGTTGCCTACATGAAACCATGTCTATCAGTTGTAGTTTTTGTTTTGGCAAAAATCATAATTTAGACAAAAAAGGGACCGCGTAAAAAGATATATATTGTGATAAGCCGGTGACCTTTTATATATATATATATATATATATATATTAACCAGCTAGCAAAGTACTAAAAAAGCCTTAGAAAAAACAAAGGAAAGAGAAAAAAGAAAAAAAAGTACAAAAACAAATTACCAAAACCAAGTTTCAATCCATTCAATTCCAAAGAAGATAAAAGAGAAAATGAGTCCCATGGGCGTAGTTCAGTTGGTTCTGGCACTGCAGAGTTGATCTCAAAAGTTAATGTTCGAATCTTGGCAGCGGCAGTATGAAAATTTCAATCTCTCTAATGTGGGAGGTAGTTCTTTGTGCGTACCAGATCCTAGTCTCTAATCTGCAATACCGCTGAATCACCATGATTTACATCCTCCATCTGAAATGTCGAGCAGTTTAATAGGGGCCATGAGGGCGAGGGATTTTGCCTCCCAAGATAAAAGAAAAAATCCTAGTTATTTAGAAATTCGATATTATTGGAGTCCAGCAAATATATTGAAGATTGAAGAGTGATGTGGCCCTTTCGGGGATAATATCATATATATGGGACCAAAGAAGCAAAGACTTTTGTGTCGTCCTATCATAGAGTTAAACCGTACTAAGTAGACTTGTCAAATGATCTATCTTATATTATATTATCGAGAAAATTTTATGAACTCAATACATAAATATATTTAAATTACAGTTTAATTTGAAAAGTTTAAATTTCTGAGAAAGGGAATGTGAGGTACAAAGAAAGATTGAGGTTGAGATTTGATTTTAAATAGAACTTTTTAATTCATATTAAGTTACGATACTCCTTATTTGGTTAAGATCTTGGATATATTCTAAGAATTAACAGAATGATTGAGTTATTTGTATTAAAAAAGAAATTGATTAAATTATTCCTTGACAGTTGTCAAGATAGTGTGTATATATTGAAAAGTACCGTTTAATTTATTAATTTATTAAAGTGATATTTTGATGAAAAAATATATTTAAGTGACAAATAATATGAAGCACAGAAATTACAAATTAAGAAATTCATATATCTATTTATGAACCCAAAAGGTACGTGTTTATAAGGTAATTAGTCGATGTGAGATTCTCAATACACCCCCTCACGTCCAGACTGATCATTTGTGCATTTGTAGGTGATCTAGCATCATGGCTCTAATACAATATTAAAATTTGGACTTGGGCTTAATTCACTCAAAAGATACCTCAAGAGGAGAGTACTGTCCAAATTTTTATAAAAATTAATTATGTTTTTAATTAACTGATATGAGATTCTCAACATGAATCAAATTCGTAATAAAATATCCTCATATTATATGTTTTTTTAAATATTCAAATTTTTCCTAAATTTGTGACCTCCCCACGTTGCCACTTTGAATTTAATCCATTCCCTATGTCATCAAATTCCTTTACAATAATAATAATTGCTCTCTCTCTCTCTCTCTCTCTCTCTCTCTCTCTCTCTCTCTCTCTCTCTAGGTGCTTCTTCTTTGTTTCTTCCTTGAGCCACCGACACCATTTTCACAATTAAATGCTACTCCAAAATATCCAATTCCCTTTAAGCTATAAATGCACAAACTTCATATATATCTCTTCCTATGAAACTAATGGATAATTTCCTTCTATTTCAAAAAATAAAAAAATAGGTTACTTTTACTATATATATAATATATATATTTACTTAAAATTCAAGAAAACTTAGAAGGGAAAATAAATAAATTGGGCATAGTGGGTGAGGAGTAAACAAACAATATCATTAGTTTGAGAATGGGAGAGCATCTTATAAGTGCATGGGCATCTCCAAACTAGCATTCTAGGGAGAATGAATCTTTCTTTTATTTTATTTCTTCTATATATAATCTTTAAGTGAGATTTCCAAGAATATATATAGAAAAAAAATACACTATTATCTTCAATAAAAAATATATGTTGAGAATGAGAATTCCACATCGACTAATTAAAGAAAACAATTATTACTTATAAAGATTTGAACAGTCCTTTCCTCTCGAGCTACCTTTTGGGGTGAGTTAAGCCTAAGCCCAAAAATTCTAATATAATATCAGAGCCATGACGTTGGGCCATCCGCAGATGTCTAATCTTGTAGAATGCCACGCTCCATGCCAAAAAATAATCAGCCTGGGCGTGAGGGGGTGTGCTGTTACTACTTATAAAGATTTAGGCAGTCTTCTCCTCTCGAGGTACATTTTGGGATGAGTTAGGCTCAAGCCCAAAAATTCTAATAATATAAGTTCACCACTTATGTACAAGAATTAAAATATCGAATACAAAATAAATTTTGAAACGAAATACTCTTTACACTTTTAATAAATAATAAACGTAAAATAAATAGTAAAGAAATAAGTAAAGATGAAAAAATGTAAAAAACTTATATTCTTAATTTAAAATTATATTTTCAATTATATTTTCAATGGAAAAAAATAATAATAATAAAGGTTGGTGGGCTGTTTGTAAATTTGTCAAATGGAAGACTCAACAGAAGAATTTTGTTAGTTAAAAAAATCTTAGAAAAAGTCAAGAGACAATCATGAGTAGCTGTCTATTGGAATTTGGAGAATAATATTAGTAGTACTTTGTAATTAGTTTTAATATAAATTCACCACAAAAAAAAAATAGTTTTCCATATAATATATTTGCATTTTCAAGATTTGGAGAAGGATAATATATATATAAGTCTTTTTCTGCTACCATTTTTTGGTTTTTTTTTTTTTTCCTACTTAATTATTATTCGATTTTTTTGCAGAAGGAGACAGATTTCTAATAAATTAATTAGTGAAAATACAATCAAATCAATCAACACATCACGTTTAACCATTGATTGAGACTGTGTAATGCTAATATATGGTATAAATATAATTATTAAAATCGTATTATTTAATACTATTATTTATTGTAGGTTTAATAATATATAGTGGTAAAGGGTGGTTATTTGTATTAATACGATTTTCATTTAATAAAAAAAATGTTAATGTAGCGAATTTTCATCTGAAAAATGCTATAATCACATCAATCAAAATATCAATTAATTGTTAATTATTGTTCCAATAATGTGTAGCTATTTTACTTTCAAATTATTGATCCGCTATTTCCCCTTAAAAATTAAAGAACCTACATTCCGAATTTTCAACGAAAATGTTGCTGAGGTATGGAGTCACCTTCTTCGCGGCGTGCCACTCACAAACATAGAGCCTTAGTTCTTGGTTTTTGGGTACTTTCCTTCCGTGAGGAAAGTCCCGGCTTTACTGTAATAATTTCAGTAATATCCCTAGTAATATTTATTTTTATAATTTTACTTTCTTTTTAAGGTTTATTTTTTTAAAGTCTTTTTTTCTTTAAGGACGGTGTAGGTAAATTGAAAGTTCAAAGAAACATCTTAAACAGAAAGAAAGTCACAAAGTTTCCCAAAATGTAAACAAAAAGTCCGACTACTCCTCAGAAGTAAATTGTATATTCACAGAGGATTGTGTGGCCCCCTCCTTCAGTTCAGAAATTGCAAGACGCACTTTTTACTCGAAAAAATAGAGTAGATTTTACTAATACAAAATATCAAATTAGGAATGTTACGTAAAGTGTTATAGGAAATATACACACAGGTCAAACTCGGTGATATTTTTCATCCTACAATTTTACCAAAAAGAAAAGGAAAAACTCCATAAAAATTCCATATCTTCCCCCCATTAATTGTAAATTATATGTATTCTTATGAAGAAACACTATTTTTATTTTTCAGAAAAAAAAAAAAGGAGTTATTGCATACATTGCCCCTTCTAGGCAATATATAAGTATTCATGAATGATAGTTCCTTCTTCCTGAAGTTATCTGCCGTAGTATTATAAAATGAGTAAATAATAGCAAATAAATTTAGTCATATAATTATTTATTTAATTTAATTAATCTCATGTACTTACTCATAATTTTGATCCCTCTTGTATTTTCTTTTAATCCTTTTAGTCCTCGCCGTCACACACAAGTCGAAAGAAACACAAGTACGAAACATGTACTAATATTTATATCGTTAATATTTCGAACTTATTTCTTCTTATATCTTTTATTTTATAAATTTTATTAATAAAACTAACTCTCTTAATGTTATCAAAAAGGTACTTTTTAACGTAGAATAATATTATTCTTTTTTAAAAATAAAAGAATAATATTTTCAAAACTAATTTTCTTTTATAACAATTCAAATAAAAGTAGAAGCAAAGAAAACCGATCACATTACTCTTCTTATTGGCATTATTTTTATAATCAAAGACTTAATCAATAAATCAAAAAATTCATAAGTAAAGATATAAACTTGATTTTTCATTAGAACGGGCCGTGAATAATCTTATAAATTTCGAACAAAAATGAGAAAGGAGAATATGGATGAAGAAAAAAATAAATATAACACATAAAAAGGAGGACATTAATCATGTTTTATTGTTCATTTCTCTCTTACAAGAAATTATATTAGATATATTTTTACCTTTACCCAAAAAAAAAAAGAAAAAACGAATTATGAGTTTTGCCCCTCTGTTAATTCTGAAGAGCAGAGCACCTAAGGGAAATTTACCAAAAAGCTGCTCAAAGTTTTCATCTTTCCATGATTCCATCTATACACACTTGCAGGTATATATCCAAGCGGCATTGTGCCACGGCAACGGAGCTTCTCCCAAAACTGGCGATTCCTTTTCCTTTCACTTGCAAAGTGGAGTTTTTTTTTTTTTTGTTTCCTCTGTTTTAGTTACAGCTCAAGAATCAAACGAAAATGGAGTTTTTAATAGATCATAAGGGGCCCATAAAGCATCCAATGGACAAGGTCTATTAGCATCCAATCTAGCCCAAGGTTTACCTTTACCACTCCAATGTAATAAACTAACCGGACCAGGATGTAAATCTCTACAAAGCCCACGAAAATTATCACCACCTAAACCATGTTGATTCCATTTATGATCAACTGGAGCTATATTTCCCGCAAAAACAAGCAAGAATGGCGGCAAAGAACCCAACTCGTAAATCCTCATTCTCTTTTGTAATTCCATCCATTCTTCAATTTTAGTAGTGTAATCTCCAGCCCTCCATCTATCTAGATCAATTACCATCACACCCGTGTTGAAATAACAAGCTTTTCGATTGGCAAACGTTAAAGAAAGCGAAGGGTTCGACCAGAATGTCGGAGTAAAATAGCTAGTGAAATTTGCATTGCAATATTCTGGGGCGGCCAGAATCTTATCTTCCCCTAATGGGGTCTCGGCTAATTTCGAAATGTCGTCCACTAATACGAGGTCTGAATCGAGATAGACGATTTTTCGGACACATAATGGTAAGAGATTCGCTAAGTAACTTCTAGCGTAATTAAGTGGGCAATCGAGGGCGGATCGGATTGAAGTTGAAATTAAACCCGATACTGCTGAATCCGCAAACGGGTAGATTTGGAATTTCAGGTAAGGGAAGGATGAAGAAATGGTAGCGCGTAGGAGTGACGCGTTTGAGGAGGCGGATGTAACGAAGTGGAAGATTATGTTTTCCGGACAAGATGTGTGTTGAAGGATTGAAAGAATTGCCGCCATTGATCCTCTGATGTAGGCAGCGTCGAGTGTCATTGCCACGTGGACTGCTTCTTCGGAGCAAATAAGGATACCTTCTTCTTCTTCTTCTTCTTCTTCATTGTTGTAGGTGGAATGGGTGATTGAAGGACATTTTGGTGAATTGTAGAATTGAGGGGCTTCTCTGAATGATTGTGAAATTCTATTTTTTCTTCTTCTTTCTTCTTCTTCTTCTTCTCCATTTGCTTTGTGAATGGTGGTGGTGGTGATAAGAAGAAGGAAGAAAATGCAGAAAGAAAGGGAGAGAAAGGTCTTTTCTTGTGTAGCCTTCTTCATGTGGGTGGGTATTGGAAGTGCAAGAAATGGCAAGAAATGGTTTTTATTACTGAGGTTGGATTGGGGGGGCTGGGGTGGGGGGTTGGGGGGGGGGTGAGTTTGCTTTGGGATTTGATTGTTTTTGAAGTTTTATTAATGGAGTTGAACACTGAAGGGGACACGCTTTTGATAATTAAAAAATGAGAGAAAAGAATCTGGATGGCTGGCCAGTCTGCAGTGCAAAGGTGGTGAAGGGGTGTGGGGAGTGTTGGGGGGGGGGTGGGCATGAGTCAAAGTTCTTCTAAAGAAGATTGTTGGATTCACACATGAGTTCTAAATTCCAAAGAATTTGTTAGGCTATCTTGGCCTTTCTGCATTTGGAGTGCTATGACTTAATTAGGCCTTTGAATTTCTTTTTCTTTGAGCAATAAAAATTATCGGATCGTCTGTAATATACTGTGTAATATTTTCTTTACAAATGAATATTTAGAAAGTGGATCTAACTAGATGTTATAGACGATTGATTCGAATCTAATAAGGAGAATACACAAGATTTTGAATTGATTCGCGTATAATAAAGAAATCATGAAATGTTTAAGAGAAACATTCTCTTAAGATTTAGTTTTGAATGATCATAGATGGATCTAAGTGGAACAAAAAAAATCTATGAAATGTTACGTTCTCTTAACATTTTGTTTTGATCCAATTAAGAAGATGTGACAAATGATCATAGGTGGATTCGAGTGGAATAAAAGAAATCATAAGATGTTACGTTCTCTTAGCATCTTATTTGAATTCGACTAAGAAGATGTGATAAATGATCGATTATAAGTGGATCTGAATAAAACAAAAGAAATCTTAAAATGTTGCGATTTCTTAATAACTGTAATAAAAGAATAAGTAGGGAAATTATGTACACGTAAAAATGTATAGATGAAAGAAATTCAAGAAAGTGCTGACAAGTGTCCGTATTTGATTAGTAGAATGGAATTTACCAAATTTTAAAATTATTTTAAACTTTTGAAGAATTTTAATCCTTTCTCTTTAATCAAAGATAGATCCAGGCATAAGTATTTAGAAAAAAGTGTATTTTTTTCCTAAAATTTTAGAAAAATATAAATTACTATGAAATAAAAATAAATATGATGGGAACAGTTCATTAATTTTAGTTATAACTCGATTCATAATTCAATACACTTTTACAGCTATCTGGATTTAAATTTACAATAATTCAAACGTAGATTGAAATTCAGTATCCGGCAGAATTTACACAAATTTCGTATGGAGTATATACAAGAGTTTATTGAAGTTATACATTACAAATTAGGTAATTGTACACTTTTATTTCTTTTAACTTATTCTTATTTTGCAAATTAAAAAAAAAAAAAAAACTTTCATGGTTTTACTTTTCTTAAGGCTTTGCAAGTGGAAGAAAAGCAATCATAGTTTACAAATTGAATTTTTCATAAATGTGTCACACTTTTCTTTTAATCTAGAAAGGCTCCACATTGCATTTTTCACACTAAATTAAAACAATTTTACAACTAAATTGCCTTGAATTAAACTTTAAAATTATAGATTAGTCGAGACATACTACTCTTAAAGATTTGATCAAAATTCATAACAAAAATTTGATTTATCGTTTAATTATAAATTAATATTATTGTAATAATTTAATTTTTATTTATTTTAAAGGTCATGATAGAAAAATATACTCTTTCCGATTTTTTACTTGTTGCATTGGGAGAATTCATATATTTTCTTGCAATTGTCACATTTTGGTTACAAGACAATATTTAATGAATTCTTTTCTGTTATACCCTCTCATTAATAACAAATTTTAACCTATTTTTATTCTTCTGACATGGAAATTAGTAGAAAAGTTTGAAAGACATTATAGTTTACCCAAGAAAAAACACATAAAATTTCGTAATTTGTTAAGTAAAATAACGAAATAGTACTTAATCTTTATACAAAATTAATAAAATTTTGTGCTGCATATAAAGTATAAAAAAAATATTAAGAGGGACCCCTCCATAGCTCCGCCAATACATTTAAAGAACTTTATACGAAACAACAATTAATGAGGTATCGAATTATATATATCTTTTTACCTATCTTAATTTAAAATAAAAAAAAACCATTTTTTCCCAAATTTAAATCCAATTCAAAAGTAGAACCTAAAAAGCTACATGGCCCATTGAATAATGTAAGAACAAAACCCTAACAAAAAGTTTTCTACTACTATCAAACTAGGAAAAGGAACCTACCAATATATATAATAGAATAAACAAACAATTCTAGTATAAATCAATGCAAACAATGCTAGTTGTTAAGTCAATTTTGGGAAACCTTTGGCTTTCAAAGCTGTCCATTTTTTCAACTTCAATATTGAGTAAAGAATACATATATATATATATATATATATATACATAGGTTTTAGGTTTTATGGACCTTTGTTTCTAAGAATGAATTACAATATCAACTTCCAAAAGCAACAAAAAAAAAAAAAAAAAAACAAAAAACAAAAAAGGTTGCTCAAACATTATTTTCACTAACTATGGACTTCAAACTAAATCTAAAGGCTCTCTCCAACAACTCAAATAAGTTGTTCAATCTCATTCTATAAAAAACCAACTTTGAAGTTGAAGGTCTACTAATTTACAATATTTTGAGCTATGGATATTTGGGTTTTGAAAAATATAGCTTCCACATTTCTAATGAGGCTTTAAAATATGTCATATTGTTGAATTTAAAGTCCAAGGGAACCAAATTCTGGTTAGATAAGATTCTGATTTTACAGTTATATTATAAGTTGAGTTGGAATTAATCAAAATAGTATATTTTTAAATACAGAACATTTTACAAAGTATATACTCTTTCTGTACTGTATTATTTGTCACTTGGACATATTTTTTTCGTGTCAAAATGTCTGTTACTTTAATGAATCAAGAGATTATTAAATGATATTTTCTCATATATATGTCTATCTCGTTAGAATTAAAAGATTGTTTATAAACTTTACTACATCTGGTCAGAAATATAAGTCTTTTTAAATTTATGCACACAAATTAATATTTCTGAAATGGAGATGTTTTTTATTTCAAATACCCAAATTATCATTTTTTATTTTTCTTCACCCCGCTCTCAAGAGTTCAAGACTATCTAATTCTAACACTTCAATTAGGATATAAATGAGCTTATATTTTGAAAAAAAGCATTAAATTATCTTGAAAAAATACAAAAAGACTTAGTACCTCTGTTTCATATATAAGCTAAATTGTTTTTTCACATATATTAAGAAAATATGAAATCAATGTGTAATACCTACAATACCCTTTTATTAGTTTTAGTAAACTCTATTTTTTAAGACTTTATCTTCTCTCTCATCTCTCCATATTTTAAGGTTTTATCAAATGCGAATGTGTTTACGTTTTGAGAATCACTAACTAATGATGAATTAATTGAGTATGGGCATTCTTGTAAAAATATTTTTATAAAGGGAACTTAATTTTATATTTTGAAAGTCTAAATATGCCAATTTAACCTTATATTATATAAAGAAACTGAGGTAGTATATATTTAACCATCCTTAATTCTACTGAAGGACTTATATTTCCGATTGGAGTTAGTAATTAGAACTATTAATGATTATCAAAGGATAATTTAGTTTGTTTTCTTTTAATCCAAACAACCTAATTATTTCTTAAATTAATAAAAAACCGAACGGTATAAAATTTAGAAACAAAATTAGACTAGGACGCGTAGAAATGAGTTAAATCCGCCAACATGAGCGTAACTCATTAAGTTATGGGGCTGCAGAATTTGTAAATAGAACCAGTATTCAAATTCTAGCAGCGAAAATGTGAGAATTTCAATCTCTCCAATATGAAGGGTAGTTCCTTGTGCGTACCAAAACTTGATTTCCAGTCTGCAAAACCACTAAATCACCATAATTTACGTCTTATATTTGAGCGTCGGCAATTTGGTGGAGATACAGGGGAGAGAGACACTATTGACTGGTGCAGGGACGGACCTACACAGCCCACCCCGGAATTTTTTTTTAAAAAAAAATTTTATATTTTTTATATTTAAGCCCCCCAAAATTTTTTTTTCAGTTTAGCCCCCACAAAATGTAGGGACTGATTTATAAAAAAAAACAAACCCTCGGCTGCTCCAGCAAAAACAACAAAATCAATTTCATTTTTCTTCTTCTCTCCCCCCCGATCTCCCGCACAGGCGCACAGCAGCAGCTCACTGCTCATTGGTAATGGGCGATTACCTATTCTTTTGTTATATTATATGTAAATTTAGAATTTGTAATGTTTATCCCGTGAGTGATGGGTGATCACTCCTCATTGGTAATGGGCGATTACCTATTCTTTTGCTATATTATATGTAAATTTGAAATTATTTGAGTGTCTTTTGTACATGAAATGCATCATTTTATAAACAAAATTCTGGCAAAATTTTTTTTTCCTCCAACCCCCAATTATATTGTTCTGGTTCCGTCCCTGGACTGGTGTCCACAATCCGTACTCATCCTAGTTGAGGAAAAAATGGTAGCCCAAACGCAGAACAATTTATTTACGTTGCATGATATGTGCCTTTTTCTTTTTCCCTTTTCCTTTTGAAAAAGCCTACTTTGCATTATTTATTTTCCTTCTACGCAATAATGAACTTTTCTATAAATGAAGAAGATGAAGAGATATTCCGCGTTTTCTCCTTAATCATGAAGAATCCAAAAGAGAAAAAAAAAAAAAAAAAAAAGTAAAAGCACTAATACTATCATTATTAACTAATTTTAATCAAATGATGAATATAAAAATTGATATCTATATTCATTATAATTACCATTAATTTTTGCACCATGGGATGTTTTTGAACAACATTTCATTTTTAAACACATTAGAAAAGTTTATATTTCAAATAATTATGTAAATATTTCAAAATTAAACTTCATATCATCAGTCAGAAAAATTGACAAAAGGTATACAGATAATAGTTAAATTAGTTCTAAAACTGCAAAGTTAGTTCCAATGTTCAAAGTTCGAATTATGTTAGTTGCAGTGTGAGAATTTTACTTAGACCTCGTTTGTTAAATTAAGTTTCTTCTTAAATTTAATTAGTTAAAAGCTTATTGAATTAAATGTGTTTGATAACATACATTATTAAGTATTTAATATTTAAGAGTGTTTGATAATATAATTACAATTTATTAATTAATTCAACATTCATATTCAAACTTCAATTTTCTGACTTCGAATTCAAAATTTAGAATTTAAACACCCACAAGGCTCCCACCAGACTGCCGACGCCCAGGTGGAAGATGTAAATAATGGTGACTCAGCGGCTCTACAGATTGGAGGTCAAGCACTGGTGCACACAAAAAACTACCCCTACAATGGAGAGGTTGAAATTATCACACTGTCGTTGCCAAAATTTGAACCTTGGACCTTAGTACAAACTCTGCAGCCCCAGAACCAACTGTGTTATGCCCATACAGGCACTACTACCACTATTATTATTATTGCATGAGCATGCATATCCCTCAATTTCGGTTCCCTGCTTTGATTTTCTCGGCTAAAAAATATAAGTTTTTTTAACTAAAATTAGATGGTCAAAATTAAAATTCTTTTACACATCTTAATATATATGTGTAGTTTTCAATTTTACACTCTTTAATTTATTTATTATCTCCCATTCCTTTTTCTCCCTCCTTATTTATTTAGAGGTAAAATAGATATCTTCCATAAAACATTACATTATTTTCTTAATCATTAATTAATGTGTAAAGTCCAAAAAAACTTATATTCTTGACCGGAGATAGTACATTCCTTCTTTGGCCTCATGTGCAGAGTCAAACTAATGGATTTTTCTTCATTGGTCAGACATGATAAATATTGCCACAATAGCAGACCATTTTGGTCAATAAACAACCATTTTCAGAACCTTCATGGCACTTTCTATGCCTTTTAGTTTCTGGTTTTCTTCGATTCTGCAATCTTTGGGTTTTCTTTAACCCAAACTTCTACATTCAGATTATCTTAAAAAACCCGAGTTGGGATGTTATCACATTCGAATTATCTTTAAATGTTATCTTTAAAAACCCAACTTAAGATTGAAATGGAAAAACAAAAAGCCCAAAGGCTCATTTTTGGTTTCATTTCGATACAAAACTAGTTAAAAACGCTATCGAAGAGACAGTGGTGGTTAAAGTAAGATTAACGGTAATAATGGGCTTTATGCCCTTTTATCCGAGACTTTCAGACAAAAACACCAACCAGACCCCACAGCTTACAATCCTAAGGCAATCAATTCATGTGCAGACCCGATAAAAGCCAACAAGGGTCAGCTTGCAAACACTTCACTACTAATGGAACCACATATTTTTAAGGCATTTTATGCAAGAAGAATAAAAGACTATCAGAGATATTCAGACTAAGGGCCATTGATGTCGGCATTACAGACCCTTTGTCCAAGATCAACTAGGAAAAACTCAGATAAAAACATCAAACCTATGATCCCCACAAACCAAAGAGAGAAGGTAAGAAAGAAAGACAATGCCAAAACTCGCCTTCTCCCTCCCGGAAGTCTATAGTTTCTCAAACAGATAATATAAGTTCTCCAAAAGAAAGTACATACAGATCTGTCTTCATTCAACAAGCGTTTCTCCAACATAAAACGTAAAGTAAAGAATGTTGGCAGTAAGAAAGAGAGCTAAAACACAGCAGTTCAGTATAAAATCTGTCAACGAACTATGTCTGGCGATGATCAAATATTACTCCAGGATCAACTACAATCAGGAAAGACAGTGCCATCTAACACTAAAGAATGTTGGCAGTAAGAAAGAGAACTAAAACACAGCAGTTCAGTATAAAATCTGTCAACGAACTATGTCTGGCGATGATCATATATTACTCCAGAATCAACTACAATCAGGAAAGACAATGCCATCTAACCACTAGTACTTCTTCATTTCTCTTGTTCGAAAACGGCCAAGGATTTTAAAAGGTTTTGTACAAGTCAATCATTAGATAAACTAATCAGTGATATACAACATATGCATGTGGATGACTAACTTGTGTCTGGTAACTAGTTCAATTCGCAGCATTGCACATGGTTCCACATATATGTCATCTCTACAAACCATCCTTCCCCTCCTGCCGAGGGCAAAATAAAATAGTATAAAAAAAGAGAAAGAATGTGTGAGAGAGGCTGGAAGCATTCCAGAGGATGAAATAAGAAATATTCAAGGATGACCGAATTTTGCGATATAAAATGTTCTAATCAGCATTACATGAATGATGCTACAAGAATCATAAACTAAATCAGGAATAGTAAGCTACCAAGCCTGAAATAAAACTCAGGGACACTTAAATATTTGCAGTATACATTAAAATGGAAGGATGAACACTTCACCAGTAATGCAGTCAGCGTCTTACAATTTTGTGCGCACGCGCACACACACAGACACACCTCACACAATTATAGAGCTTGTTGGATAAGATTCTGACAGTGGTGTTCCCACATTCCTTTGTTTGTAAACATCCTCCCATAGAACAAAGAAAATGAGGATATTATTTCATTGTGCCCTTTGTGTTGATATCTACACTTTTCTTCAACAAGGAATGGGAGCAAAAATAAAGTTAAAAATCACCCAGGGGATGCACAGAATTACTTGCTTAGAGAAGAGACAACATTGTGCTCAACCAAATCATACAAAGCAAACCACAACACCAGGTTAACCAAAACTCCTGCAGCTTTAGATCTCTCCCCGTTGTCATCTAGAAGCACAACATCCAATCAAAGAGCATATAGCATGAGTTAAATACAGAAAGAGCAACTAAGATGATCCAACCTCCCTTGCCCCCAAAAAACAAAAGTTGTAAAACTTTCAAAACAGTGCTGCTCCTTCCCTCTCCACTTCATCTCCCCCGCTTTTACAGGCGTAGCTTCACAACCAAGTATGTATCATCCTCTACCACAAGCAACGGGTGCAAGGCAGATTGGCATCAAGAATCACCTTACCAACTGGTGATAGATTAAAACAGATATGGACAAATAGAGGTCTGCATAAATTATTCTTTCAACCAACAAAGTGGATAAAAGAAAAAGAACGAAAGAAAGAATCACAAGTACACCACTAAAATATACAGAGAACATAAAGGAGAACACTAGATGCAAGTGAACATCCTTAAGATCTAGGATAATTTACCTCAACTCCAAATTAGAGCTGCTAGTACACTAATACCAATTAACAAGAGAAACACTTTCAAATTGAAATCAGCCTGCTGTTGCTGATTTGTTCTCTGAGGGAAACCATGGGCATGTCCACTGTGGAATGTATTGGTGTAACCATATGGTAAGCCACCAGCTGCCCCATACATACTGGCATCTGGAAAGCCATGCACTTGGATGTTGAATAACGAGGGGATTAGGCCTCCAAAAGCTGCAGACAGCGTAAAGTTCCCAAACCTTGCACTTGCCATAGGTGCAAATCCTCCAAAACCACCTGTGAACCCAAAACCATGCTGTGCAAAAGCATTTGTATCTGGTGGGGGCGGTGGAGCTGTGTCAGGTCTTTGCCCAGTAGGACGATGTGGGATTTCCACTCCTGGAATTGACTTAGACCTTGGATCTGTGGAGTTCTTTCCCCGGCCATATAATGGGACCAGTTTCTCCTCCTCAATAAGGGCCTTACAAACTGGGCATTCATGGGAACGAGAGTGAATATGAAGCCATTTGTACAGGCACGGCCAGCAGAAGAGGTGCCCGCACAGTGTAATGATGGGGTCTTGGGCCAAGTCAAAGCATATATTACACTCAAAGTTACCAGCATCACCGCCATTACTACTATTTGCAGAACAAGAAGGGCTTGGAGGTGTTCTGCTTGTTGATTCTCCAAACCCACTAGCCATCTTTAGGGCTCAAAACTTTCAAATTATCTGTAAATCAACAAAGTTACTACGATGATCTTCACTCCAAACAAATTATAAGCCCAACAAACACCAAATGTATCAAAAAACGCAAAGCACATTTGGCAATCACGAAATAGTTGCTCTTAATTTCTTATGCACATTTGGCAATCACGAAACAGTTGTTCTTAATTTCTTATGCAAGAATCTAGCTGACATATACGCGGTTCTTCAATATCAATTTCTAATGCAATTGAGTTGTTATCAATTCTTATACAGCACAATCACGAGAAAGTGAGTTGTGATAAATTTCTTATGGACGAACACGCAGCCAAAGCACCATACGCGCAAAAAAACACATCTTGGAATCACCATAAAGAAAATCGCAATCTATTGATGCAAGATTCCAGCAAAAAATAGTCAAGATTCTTCTAGTTCTTCATTTTATCTCAGATAGAAAAAAATCATAATTCCTGCAATTGATAAGTTCACCAAGTATAAAAAATGCGGCTCGACTGATTCAATGTTTTACTTTGATACTTACGAATGCAAAAAAATCTACTAAAAACAAAACCTAGAAAATCCAGTTATCTACGCAACAATTCTTAATGCATATACCAAATAAAAACCTTTCTAAACGAAATTCAACGAGAAAAAAGTCAAAATTCGAGTAAATTAAACGATAAAAGGCGTAAGATCTATCAAAACCACAAATTATTGCAAAAAACAGCTAATTAAATACAGATCTAAATACATATAATCAACAAATAATCCATTAAACCGAATAAAAACTGACCTCTATAAATCGGAGTACTTTCTCGCCCTTCCTCTATGAAGATCGAAAGGAACAAACCTCCCCACAAGAACTGGCAGATTCCCTTGACGGAAGAGCAAATCACAAGTGAAAAATTTGTATTTATACGGAATTTGGAAGAGTCGTCACGACTGGTGATGGTGGTAAGTAGAAATGTGAAAAAGGAAGACACTTTAACGGAACTTAAACGAGTTTCGTTATCCACGTGTTCTTTAACCTTATATAGGAAAAATTATAGGCCCCTCTTAAATTGACTTTGGGCACAAAACAAAAAAATAAAAGATTTTGGCAACTTCTTTGTAAATTACATATGTTTATTTATTTATTATTAAATATTTTTTTAAAAAACATACACTTTTAGTTAAATTAAAATTGAAATCAAATGAGTCAAAAGCTCACACACACTCTCCCCAGCATACAGTTGCTACCCGCAAAGGTTTTTGTCTGATTAAAATATTTAACTTACATAAACATCAACTTATAGTTTGGTATAGAAAGTAAATTCTCTCTCTAGTAAATAAGTATTTATTACTTTACCTTTTTTATCGCCGTAATACTACTGTTTCGATGCATTTATTGATCTTTTAAGTCATCTCTACCTACCCTTCCAATGTTTGGATTGAGATGGCTCTGCCTTTCAAATCTATTATAATCTTTTTCTTCTATAAAAAAAAAAAAAAAAGAGTCAAAAGCTTCTCTTTAGGTTAGGGATGAGATTTTTGTGTAATTTGTGTTTTTTAAAAAGATAATATGATTAATTTTATTATTAAAAAACAAGACTAATACCCATGCTTTGCATGGACATTTTATTGCACATATCATAAAAAATAAAGTATTTAAAATTCTAAAAGAGGGCATAATTGTACCTTTAATAATTTTTTTTTGTTAATGTCAAGTAGTTGAGAAATTATTTTTTTTCTTTTTGGTTGAATAGTAGTTGAGAAGTTTTTTTTTTTTTTTTGGTGTAAAAAAAGAGATCATAGGTTTTTTTCATTTCATAAAGATGAAAAAATTAGAGAAGAGAGAGTGGTCCTAAGCTAAATTTAAATCCCAAATTAAACATAAAATTTGAGAAATTCTTTTTTTTTTTTTCTGAATAAGTAGATTTATTAAAAAGTAAAAAAAAATTACACATAAAAATAATAATATAAGAATACATTATCCATGGTAACAAAAATAAATCATACTTGAACGAGTTAAGTGATTTTAATACATGATTCCTTATTTAAAATTTTTTACGTGACATGTTAAGTGAGAGGTTTTAAGTTCAAGTAATTTAAGAAATGATTTAATGTGACATGTCAATTTAGTACTGTTGTCTGGAAATTTTGTGCTCTTCAATCCCTTGCGATGTGATTTATGTTATTGAAATATTCTTAATTTGGAGTTTTAGTGTATAAAATTAAATATTAGCAAAAACAACGCGTTTCAAAATAAAAGGAACAAAAAAAGCAAGAAAAGGGAAAGGAAAAATAAACTGCTACATCTGGGTAGCAAAGGATTGTCTGTATCACTTTATTATGTAGCATTCTTTGTACCATTAAGTTTTATAATGTATTTTTTCTTTTTAAAATTTATTATTAATAAAATATACTAAATTGAAGAACGAACGGCATAAAACCAATAGTAATACTCAGAATCATTACATTCTCTACTAATACACTTTCTTTATTAGTAACTTTCTTTTTTAATAACTTTCCTTTGGAGGCTATTTGGTTCAAGAGTTTTAGTGTAGTAAAGAAAACACTTTTACTTTGAAATATATAAGTCATTATTTTATTTTTTATTTTTAAATTTTTATGAGGAAAATATAATGGAAGATTCTAATATTTGTTATTGGATAAGATCATATTGTTGTTTGCCCCAAGGTTGTAAATTGACTATGGAGGGAGAAGCTCCAAATTCAAAAGGAGAATAGTATAAGCATCTATCATATTCATATTCACCATATAGATACATTTGAGATTTATTTGTGGAAGCAAACATTTTTCCTTTTTTTTTTTGGAAAATTATGCTCTCTTGATTGGTGTTCATACATTGTTAAAGATTTAAAAAAAAAGATTAATAATGGTTCGGAATCATACGATTATTTAAAATACGAAACTATTAACTATCATCGAAGAATATGTAGCTAAATATTCCCTCATTAAAAGTGTGAATATTGAGAGTAATTCTGACATGAAAATGATTACTCAGAATCTAGAGTTTTATTTTAATTTATCTTTTAAGTTATTCAATAATATTATGTGCATAAATTAAGGTAATTAAAAGAAAACAAAAGAATATATAAATAGAGGAGAATTTTTATTAGAATTTGGGCTTGAGTCTAAAGAAGAGTGCTTAAAGTCTTTATAAAAAAATAATTATTTCTTAAAAGGACTGGACATCTGTGCAGGTGAGCCACACATTACTTAAAAGGTACCTGTAAAGGAAAGAATTGTCCAAGACTTTAATGGGTAATTATTTCTCAAAGAATTCTTAACAATTTCTCACATGGAAATTCAAGAAGGTCAAGGTCAAAACATGATCATGAAAATCGAACCGTCCATTTTTTCATCAAACACCGATTTCAAAACAAAGAGAAGAGAACACATTAATTTGATGCATTCATAAATTTTGCAAGAAATTCATTAACCAAATAAACCTCTTCTCTCATCATTCATTAATCCATCAAAAAAATCTTCCTATGATCTCCAACATTCTGGATCATATAAACTTGTTACTGTCTGAACATCCAAAAATTGTTGGATTCAGATGGAGCATAACAGAATCATGGGGTTCAACATGGTCATTCTTAATTTTCTCAATTTCTACATACATTTCCACATCCCTTTTCCTCCATATTTTCCTCCTCTGTCTCTTCCCCAGTCGACGTCCTATTCCATTAGGCCCAATTCCAGCTCTCCACAGCTTCACAATGGCACTCTTATTCGCCATAATCTTCATTGGAACTCTGTTTTCAACCGTGGCAGAAATTCGAGACACAAGATGGTTTTGGCAACGATTTAAAACCCCATTTGAATGGCTATTTTGTTTCCCAATTGGGACACGTTCATCTGGAAGAGTCTTTTTTTGGTCTTACATTTTTTATCTATCTCGATTTCTTCATATAATTCGTACATACTTCACAATTCTAAGACGAAGAACACTTTCTTTTGTCCAAATCTTTAATCATTCCACTTTACTATGTATGTCTTTTCTTTGGCTTGAATTTTCTCAATCTTATCAAGTTGTTGAAATTCTTTTAATGAGTCTTGTTTTTGGTTTGATTTATGGGTATAGATTTTGGACAGAAATTGGATTGCCCAGAGCTTATTTTCCTTTGGTTATCAATTTTCATGTGATTTTATTGGGTTTTAATTTATTAGGCCATACTGGTGTGCTTTTGTTACATTTCTTTAAAGGGGGCTGTAATGGAATGGGGGCTTGGGTTTTTAACTCTGTTTTGAGCAGTATTGTTCTTTTGATGTTCTTGAAGTTTTATGCTAAGTTCAGACATTATTATTATTATAGTAAGAAAGCAATTTTTAATGTTTCTGCCGATGATGATGATGATGAAGAAGATGATCAACCATTGATGGCCGTCGGCAAGCAGGCAAGTCAATAGCCGCCCGAGCTTGCCAATTCTTGACTTTTGTACTTAGTCTTCTTTCTACATGGCGTTCTGCCATCCCTAGAATTGTTGCAAACTAGAATGTCTGATTTGGGATAGAAACTTCTATGTATGTACTATATTGTTGGAAGATTTGAACTTGGAATTAATCATACTTGTGCAATGTTTTTTTAATGTTTTATTTCAAGTTTTGTTTCGGTATAAATAAGTAAAAAGGTAACTAGAATCATGGAAATACAAGTTGAACGGAATTATAAACTATTAACATTTCTAAGTCAACATCAAAAGTAAAATTAACCGTTATAATTACAGCAGACTAAAAATAATATAACAAACCAAAAAAGACATATAAAGAAGATTATGTGGCCTATATTGTTCATTTGTAAAACATTCACAGTCCACACTCAACAGCTATCACGTGATCATATAAAAGATACGTATTAAGAAACTAGTTTGAAGGCAACACAAATACGATGTTGTTTATGGTCCGCATCATAACGGCCATCCAAGGTGAACAACCTGATATCTTAGAGTTTCAAAAGATTCCATCAGTTGGAGTTATGTCTTAAAATAAAATAAGTCTAATGTGAGTTCTTGCATGAATTATTAGTAGTATTCACTAAAAAAAAAAAGATATATCAATGTATCTTAATACATGGTCCATAGATGTATGTATGCACCTGATTCATAATAGAAATTTTTATTTTTTTACCAATATATATTCTACTCTAATTATCAAAATAGATTAGTGATTGAAAACTCTTTGTCATAGTTATTTATTAATATTATGGACCATGTGGCTACATCACATTTATTATTGGTTAGGTCTCTAACTTTTGAGAGAAAAATATCTACTTATAATAGTAATTTAAAGTCAATAAATTCTGGAAAATAATAAAAATAAGAAGTTTTTAGGAAGATTGGGTAGTAGATTCTATTTGGAATAAGCTTTCAGTAGGCGTTAGGATCGGCAGAAGCTTCGCACATTAATCTAATCGCTACGCTTCCCTTCCCAACCAATAGTTTTCTGTTTATAGACTTGCTAACTAACTCAATTTCCCCAACTATAGTCCAGATGCTCCTCCGCCATTGGTTTTGGGTTCACATCATCAATCAAGATTTAGATCTTTGTCTATCTTTCAAGGCAACCAATCCCAATTGATCCCAACTGTAGGCCCGAATACACTTGATAGAATCTCTAACCGTTTTCAAGAAAATATAAAGATAAACATGGCTCATTTTTCAAGAGTCCGAGTGAACTATACAGAGAAGAAAGAAAGGAAGTAAGGCTTTTATGTTTTATCCTCTCTGGCTCTTCTCGAATGAATCAAGAATCTTTCGTGTCGACTCCTTTGTAGGTAAAAATCTTATCTTTAAGGTATATGCATGTGTAATAAATGTAATGCAGAATATAAAGTTTGTTTCTTTGTTTGAATCAGAATCTTGATTTTCTGTTGTTTCATGTTGTAAAGTTTGATCTTTTTATTCTAGTTGAGAATCTGGGATTCTGAATCTTTCTGGGTTTTCTTAATTTTACCAAAAAGGGACTCTTTTTCTGTGTTTTTTTCCGGTCATATAGATTATGAATCCTGCTGTCACTTACTAGGATTGAATTCTTCATGGAGTTAATTAAAGAGAGGATGTTAGAATTATTGCAGAGAGATCTGAGTTGGGATTCTGATAGCTTTCTTGATTTACTTAGTCTGAATTAACTGTCTCTTCACTTCTTAGATTGTTGTTTACTGTTTTATTCTTGTATTTGGATTTCTTCTGTTTGCAGGATTTATAATTATTACCTTCTGAATTGCCTTTTTGGTTTGGAAGCCGTAATTAGAGTACATTTGGCCTTGAGAGTTTATAGAATTACTACACGATTGCTTGATATTTTGTAACATAGTAACATGCTAAGGCTATATTGACCTCGGATTCTAGTGGAAGTTTGAGTGTTGCAGATTACTACATAATTTAGACGAAATATTAATTGAATTAAGTGTAATACAGAACTTGAAAGTCATGGATAGTAGATTTAATGCAAAGAGTTTTGCCTTGAAATTTGCATTGTAAGATCAGATAAAATTCTTGAGAATACGCTCAGGAACATTTAGAGCAAGCAAAAAAGGGAATTAGATTTGTCTTTATGAAGTCTCAAAGATGAGAAAAAGCACAGCATCCATGTAAGTACTTTGTCATAGCTTGATAGTATGTCAAGAATTAGCTAAAAGCTTATGCAGAGTATTCACTGATATAAATGAGGCAAGGCACTACTGAGGTTTATCTGGAAAATATGAGAAACGTACTCGAAAGTTCATCAAATCTATAGTGCAAAATCAGTGTGTTTGGAAAACTAACAGTAACGGAATGAATGCGATAGAGGATGAGTAGACAAACTGATTTTTTATTGCCACTCTAGGTTGAAAAGACGGTGAAAATAGAAAGACTCGATCTAGTTCCGAGTCTATGTCCATTGTTGAAATGCTTTAAGAGTAGCCATGTTTTTGAAATGCCTCCTTTCTCATTAAGGTAACCTTCTCCTAAATCAGCACTTGAAAAGGAATTGGTTTTACACTACCCTTATCCTTTGTTTTCATCGGACTAAGTCCCTGTTGTTGCCAGTTTTTACTATCCCCAACCAAAATTGAGTAGAATCTTTGCAAATTCTTTGTGAGATCGTCGTATGATGGTGTATAGCTATGTTCATTTTTCACTTTTGTCTTCTTTAATGCAGATATAATCTCCATGACTCTGCGCCTTCCATTTCTACCGGGGACTTCATTGACCTTCTGATTCTTTAACAAGCAGAAGCTTTGCACTTGCAGCTTTGTAGGTGAATGGTCTAAACTGCAAAACTAAAGAAATGGAAGTTTGCCAGTCCCTTGACTCTGCCAATAACTTCAAGCATCAACCACTGACTCCCCTGAGAATATTCAGGGGTCTGCTATGCTTAACA
This sequence comes from Catharanthus roseus, assembly GCA_028651295.1. NCBI lineage: Eukaryota > Viridiplantae > Streptophyta > Magnoliopsida > Gentianales > Apocynaceae > Catharanthus > Catharanthus roseus. The sequence goes on along the minus strand of JAPQWS010000104.1, from coordinate 20,606,545 downwards.
GTTTATATTTCCACTGCCTTGATGTTTTTGGTCTATCTTGTGCCCGTGCTTGCTGTGCTTTTGCGCCTTTTTAGCGTGCACTATAGCAGGAAAGCAGTGTCTTACGCTTTTGGTCTCTGGCTAGGCTTATGGCCATTCTTATTTGAAAAGATAAACAAAACAAAAGTGATCTTTTCAGGAGACACCGTCCCAGAAAGGGAACGTGTTTTGCTCATTGCAAACCATAGAACCGAAGTTGATTGGATGTACCTCTGGGACCTTGCTGTGCGAAAGGGTTGCTTAGGATGCATTAAATATATACTCAAGAGTAGTTTGATGAAATTGCCGATCTTTGGCTGGGGATTCCATGTATTAGAGTTCATCCCAGTGGAGAGAAAATGGGAATCAGATGAAACTAATTTGTGCAGAATGCTGTCAACTTTTACCTGCCGTCAAGACCCCTTATGGCTCTCTGTCTTTCCTGAAGGCACTGATTTTACGTAATTACACTGTATTCCCTCTCTTTTCCACTTGTTCTATCTTGTTTAGCCTTACTGATCATAACCGGTGTTTTTTCTCCTCTTCTCTTTTAGTCTAATGCTGTATAATACGAAACCACTATCTTTCAAGTTCTTGAACTAATTTTCATTACCATTTTGTTCAGTGAAAAAAAGTGTGAAAGAAGCCAGAAGTTTGCCCGTGAGAACGGATTACCAGTACTGAAGAATGTGCTACTTCCAAAGACGAAAGGATTCCATACTTGCTTGAAGACTTTAAAGTCTTCTTTAGATGCAGGTTCCTCCCTCCTTTACCTCTATGTTGCCTGCATTCACCATTGGCGAGTCACTTTTTTGCATACAAGAGATCTCTCTTAATCATCAGCATTTTCATTCCTTAGATAATCTTGATTCTCTCTCTCTCTCTCTCTCTCTCTCTCTCTTTCTCATGATGTTTTAACATGTTGATGCAGTTTATGATTTGACTATCGCCTATAAGCATCGTTGTCCTACATTTTTAGACAATGTTTTCGGTGTTGAACCATCCGAAGTACACATTCATATCAGACGCGTTCCAATGGAGGAGATTCCAACGCCTGAGAAGGATATCGCTACGTGGTTGATGGACACATTTCAGTTCAAGGATCAGTTGATCTCTGATTTCATTGCCAACGGACATTTCCCTAATCAAGGAAACGAAACAGAACTTTCGACAGCCAAATGCTTCATTAATTTTGGAATAGTAATTGCTTTTACTCTCATTTTTGCATATCTTACTTTCTATTCATCCATTTGGTTCAAAGTATATGCTGTTTGTTCATGTACATATCTTGCTTCCTCTACTTACTTTGATTTCAGACCAATTTCAGTTCTTGATTTTGTTAAAGATGTATTTTGCTGCTCCAAAACTGCATAGTTTTTATAATGCCATTGCAATAACAATCTTTGATTTTCAAGTACATATCTTGAAAGGACTCTATTTAGTAACATTTCTTCCTTTTTTAAGTTGTTTTTATGAGATTTTTTAGGCTTCTGTTATAGAGAAGAATTGCTTTCATAGGGAAGTGCCCATATCCATGGTCAGTTCTGACTGGTTCAGATTCGAACTTTTAACTTTTCAAACATTTACAGTGTGTTTATTCACTGTATCAGATTATCGAGTTTTGAGAGACAATGTGTTAGGAACGTGATTTTTTGGTTGGGGTTTTGTTTTACGTAAATGGAACGACAAGGCAAAAGACAGAGGAAAATAGGCAGCAAAACCCAACTTAGAAGGCAATCTAGAAAATTTTCTTGGTCATCACGTTTGGTTAAAAATGAAAAGACGTTGGTGGAAAGCCATAGGTCTTTTGTCAAATGCTTTCTAAAGCCATAAGTGGGAGAAACAATATTGACATTTGAGGTCAAGAGGTGTGTGGTCCGATAGCATGATACTTCACGTAGGTTTCTTCGCATGGTATGTCAAGTGAGAGATTCAAAGTTTGGATCATTCAGAGAGCGATTTAATGTTGCATACTAGTCTTGTGCTGCTATTTGGAGATCTTGTGTCCTCCCCGTTCTTCCTGAATTAATTGATGACTCTTGGATACTGAGTTACTCAGAAAAAAAAAATATTGGCATTTGAGATTATGAGTTTCTTTCCATGCGAGCTTCTTCATATTTCAAAACCTGCTGACGATTTCTTCTTCAATTCTTCATAGATCGAGAGTTCTTCTCTCTTTTTGTTGGAGAAATTTTTAAACCCGGATCAGATTTGTGTCCTTTCTTAGTTTTCGACTTCTTTCCAAAACAATATTTAAGATTGTGATAAAATGCCCATGATCTTATGAGTCGGCCTTTGATAAGAGAGAGATTGAAGGTAAATGTTCATATTCATCGTTGTTCTGGCTCAAGAACTGTGATAAAGACACTACGATGAATACCATTATGTATTTATTTTATTTACTAATATTAGTATGTTCTATTCACCTGGATGTGGATTTTTATCTGTAACATGATTTTTGTGCTGTTGTTATTTCTTATTTTAGATGGTTCCCTTGTTGTATTGTCGATAACTCATTTAATATCAATAAAAAAAATTAAATATAAATTAAAAATCATGTCTACCTCTTATTTCATGTCTAATGACTTTGAACTTCATAACAAGATTACAAGTATTTTTTTTTTTCTCTCATGGATTCTCAAAAAGCTTTAAACAAGTGAGATTGTGCAGTCTCTCATAAAATTAAAAACCAAGATTAGTAAAACAGTATGATCAGCTAGGTGGATGACTTAGATAAACGGACTTTAAATGTTGACATATAAGAGTTAAATTCTGTAAATATTTTGTGGATTGAATATAAATCGGTTAACATTATGTATTCTTAAATATCGGATGTCCTTTATAACTATAGAAAATTGTAAGAAAATTGCAAGAAAAACAAATTAGCAAAAAAGAAGAAGGAGAAGAGGACAACGAGAGACAACAATTTGAGGGTAAAACAGTTTTCTCTTAAGATCTTCATTTGGCTTGTTAAGTGAGAGGTTGAATTCGAGTTATTTTTAGAGCGCCTTTTATATTGTCTTTACAGTTGGTCTTGTACCCCGTAAATCTTTTCTTGGACATCATATTAAAAAAAAAATTAAAAAGGAGATGGGAGTTCTTTGTATGACACTTCTACTATTCATTTAAAAAAATTTAATTGAATACCAAACAAAAAGGTTCAGAGAGTTCAGAGATCTGGATCATCATTAATATCGGAACAGAAGAAAAATAATTGATCCAATTAAAACTAATCATTTAACAATGTTAATTAATCAAGACAAAAACTTGATTTCTCTAAAATATTAGCCTAAAAATCCAAAGTTGTGTGGAAAAAAAAAAAGAAGAAAAAGCTTAAAGATAAACACATTATTTTTTAATTGAATTAAACCTTAAACTTTGCTTCTGAATTTGAATCAATAGATCAAAAATGGGAAATTACCAAACAAATATACTTAATTATTCCCTCAAAATATATATAATTAGAAAAATATTTCCTAAAAATATATTAGGATACCATATTGAACAATAATAATAATAATAATAATAATAATAATAATAATAATAATAATAATAATAATAATAATAATAATAATTCCAGTACCCCTTTGTTTTCCCGTTTTCTTTGGGGCATGATGAAGTTTTTCTTTAAGGTAATACTCAGTATAGTCCTACAGAAAATTTTTATTATGGAACGAATTCGTATTTCTATTCATGTATTATGTATCATGTACTAAATTATATTAAACATGGTCTGTAAATAGAGATATATTTACCGAGTTTACTGTGGGATTTCACAGTAGATCCAAGGTCTGAATCATATAATCGCAATATGAGAATTTCACTCTATAACGGATCGTTGAGTCACCGTAATTTACATCTTTCATTATTTTGCAGGGTCAGAGATAAGAGCCGTAAAGGTGAGAAATTTTGTTTTTTTTGTTTTTTTTTTGTCACAAAAACTCGTATATGTCAATTACCAAAAATGAATATTTAGCAAAAAAAATTTCCAAAAATGAAAACATAAACAATTTTATATTTTTTCACTCTCAAAAACTAATTAATTAACAAGTGTAAATATTGGAAAGGAAAAAAAAAAGGAAATGTGTGTGGGGTTTTTTTTGTACGTGAAAAAGTCTAACCACAAGCATATTGCCACATCTATAAATGGCTGGCCGTTGTTCTCTCTCATAACACGATCCCCAACTACAATCCAACCAACCGCCCCCCATATTTATTCATTGCATTCTCTCTCTTTCTCTCGCATTCTCTCTCTCCCTCGCACTCTCTCTCTCGATCTCATGGCAGCCATGCAAGAGTTCCCTCTTTTTCTTCTGTTTCTCGTTGCTTTAGGTAAATGTTTTCATATTCTCATCTGTCTTACGAGTTTTTCCCTTTTCCTTTCAGAAGAAAACCAGTCATATTCTTTTTTTGTGTTTTCTTGGGTTATGTTTGCTTTGTTTGTGTTCATGTTCAATATTTGGAAGATGTCAAGTATCCATATTTAAGGGTATATAAGTTTTTTGTGTGGAGGGTTTTGTTTGCTTTTTTCGTGTTCATGTTCAATTTTTAAATATCTATCAAAAGTATGTAAAGTCACCGGATTGTTTCATGTTTAATAATAGAACTAATATTTATTTTCCCTTTTAAATGTTCAAAATTTTAGAAAGAACAATTCTTTTTTTTTTTTTTTTCTTGATTTCTTTATCACCCTTGATAAGGGCCATCGGAAAATCAAGAATTTAATTCTGACCTTGAATGTACATATATACATGCAGGAGGTACAATCGCTTCTGCAACAAAGTTCACGCTCCAAAACAGTTGTAGCTACACAGTCTGGCCAGGAACACTCTCCGGCAACGGCGGCAACGTACTCGGTGAGGGTGGTTTCGCATTATCTCCCGGTGGAACAATCGAGCTCACAGCACAACCCGGCTGGTCAGGCCGTTTCTGGGCACGTACAGGCTGTAAATTCGACGATTCCGGCAACGGCAAATGCATTACCGGCGATTGCGGAGGACTAAAATGCACCGGAGGCGGTGCACCGCCAGTAAGCCTGGTAGAATTCACCATAGCCAATGACGGAACCGGAAAGGACTTTTATGACGTCAGCCTCGTCGACGGATACAATGTGGGCATCGGAGTTCGACCTTCCGGTGGTACCGGCGATTGTCAGTACGCAGGGTGCGTGGCCGATGTTAATGCCAGATGTCCTCAAGAATTGCAGGTTGTTAATTCCCGCAAGGTGGTGGCTTGCATGAGTGCATGTGCGGCTTTTAATAAGCCGGAATTTTGTTGCACCGATAACCATTCGACGCCGGAAACTTGCCCGCCGACGGATTATTCAAGGATTTTTAAGGCTGCTTGTCCGTCGGCATATAGCTATGCTTATGATGATGCTTCGAGTACATGCACATGTGCTGGCTCTGATTATTTGATTACTTTCTGTCCCTCTTCTTGAAATTAAAATGTTGTCTGAATCGAACCGATTTAATTGGTTCCATGAGTGTAAAATAAGAGAGAGAGAGGATATTGTAATGACGTTATAAATATATATAATTATAAATAATAAAATTTTTGTAAAATAGTATTGAATTATTTACCAAGTCTCATTATAATTATTTATAATAAAATCTAGATAAATATTTTAATGACATTTTGAAGAAAGTTTTATTATAAATATATTAATAATACAAATCTCACTTTAATTTAACTTTTATAAAATTTAATAATAAAAAAATTCACTTAGAAATAATATACTCAAATTATTTTACTTGTTTCGATATTTTATTGCTCAATCTTATGTTGGCTTCTATGGCCATTCAAGATTCCACATAGGTAAGTGAGAAATTGTGTACTATACTATAGTTTTATTTTGATATTTTAAATCTAAATTTTATAAAAGTTTGAAATGGTAGTATTATACTTCTTTTATTTTTTTACTTATTACATCGTGATAATTCTTATATTTTTTTTATTTATCATATCGCGATTCTAAGAAATCGAACTAAGAAAAAATTCTCGCCGCGAACATAGAGCTCTAAGTCACTGAAGATATATGCCGGACTTCTATTAAGCAATGTGTGAGTCGTAGCATTAATATCTGAGCCAAATTGAGCAAAGACGATGTTGGTTCAAGTCAAATCGTTACCGAGCATCCCAAGCTCCATCTCTTTTTAAATAATATTAGTGGAAGGTGTTGCTCCCCTCTTGAGGTACGTTTTTGGGTGAGTTAGGCTCAAATCCAAAAATTCTAACATAGTATCAGAGTCAGTTGTTGGGCTGCCCGAGTTGGGCCACCCGCGCAGATGTCCAATCCTGCTTATAAAGACTTGGACAGTCCTCCCCTCTTGAGGTACCTTTTGGGGTGAGTTAGGCCCAAACAAAAAAATTCTAAAGTGGTATCAGAGCCTTGGTTGGAAACCATGACGAAGACTATCAAAGATCAAGTGGCGGGATCCGACACCACCAATGTGGAGTCATCGCAACAAGGCCGGGGGCGTGAGGAGCAACGCAACCCCGTTATACCAAAGCCGAGGGGGAAGTCCAAGGACCGCACAATTAGCTTTGAGTTACGCCTAACTCGGGTGGAGGAAGGCATGGGCGCCGTGGACGCACACATGGAGAATCTAAACCAACGGGTGGAAGGTCTAGAGGCCGACGTTGCCACATGTAATAATCTTGGCCATCCATTGAGGAGGTGCTTGTCTATAAATAGGCTTACCCTCTTCATTTGTAAACACACCAGAACTTAGAGTACTAAGACTTGTAAGTTCAGAAGAACTTTTTTTTACTATATCCTTTCATTAATAACAAATTCTAATATTTTTATTTTTTTAACGTACAAACTAATATAAATAATAATAAAAAAAAAGGAAAAATTTGAAAGATACTTTAGCCTCTAACAAGAAAAAATTAAATAGGATATATCTAAAATGCAAAAATTAAAAAAAAAATGTAAAACTAAAATGCATGTTACGAATATTTGAAAGGTCGAATCTGAGTTGCCTGAACCTCAAGGGTTTGGTAATTGGTTGGCCTCGTTTTCTGCATGCATTGTCGGGTGGATTTTATAATGGTTATGGATATGAAATCCAACAGTGATGAAGGCAGGTTTACTATATTAATCTAACGTTGTTTTGTGTCCCATGTTTCATTTCGATTGCTCCAATAAGAGATGCGTGTTGTCCAGAATATTTATTCATTTGCTTCCTTCCTTGTATCAAATCATCCAAAGATTGCTGCATTTTTTTTTTTTCTGCCTTGTAATTTAATGGTAATGAGTGGGTGGTGTTATTTGGTTCAAAATTTGCGATAAATGGATCAACATTTAGTTAATTATAGTGACTTAATAAAGATTTTGAAAGGGTCGTTTCTGTTTCTAGCTAGATTTTGAGGATATCTAAGGGTATCGCCTTAGGGTCATTTCGATTTCAAGTGTCGTTTTTCAGTAAGTTGTTTTTACAAGAGTTACCGGACGAAGATCTTGTATGTAGCCAATAAATGGGGGGTCATTAGTTAGGTTAGGTCTTCTCATGCTAAATTTTCTGTGGGAGAGCAATACAAGCGTTGTTGTTAGGCGAAGCAGCCCGAATGCTGCACCCCAGTTGGCAAAAGTCCAGTAGTCGAAAGCATCACTAGCTTACGCTCTGACCCAAGAAGCATGGGGTATGTGGAATCCCGTGTGAATCGACAAAGACCACCTTGCAAAGCTAAATACTCATGGGTAACCGATAGCAAAGTAGCGAAAGTACTTGTATCATCAGGAAATCTGACGATAATTATTCTTGGATGGTTATTTTTAATATTCCTCGAAAGTAATTAGAGATTACTCCTAATTTATTCGGACTCAATTTGTGAGCAAAGTGCTTGCAAAATTTTACTCGAAATTTTAAGCATTTCACGATGTTATAAACTTATACTCCTGATTCATATCGCCTATAAAGTGTAAAGCAAAATTATACTCCAAAGATTAGATCTTTCACAAGACGTGTGATTTGATAACGTCACTTATGTAGCTGATATATACCAAATGAGAGATCCTGAATTCGAATTATCCAAATAGCAATTTAATATCACATGCCAGCCTTGTATTGTTATTTAGAACCATAATAAAACATGGTAATAGAACTAAATATGCAGCTGTTTTAAATATAATCAAAGGCCTTAGGCCTGATAATAGTGTTCATTCATTCATTCATTACAATACCTTCTTTTTCTCTCTATTTTTTTTGCTTTCTCATACACTGTCAATTTCTCTCTACATTTAGACTTTCATCTTCGAAAGCCCGATTCGAACCGGAATCAACCCATCCATCTTTTTTTGCCAAAAGATTTATGGATGGGAAGACCAAAAATCTACTCTAACTGCACTTGCAATTTGTGCCAACCTATTTCTAGAGCTAGAGTGAAGAAAAAAACCGAAAAGAAAAAAAAAAAACAAGAAGTACAAGCCTGAAAAAGAGGGAACTAAAAAGACTACCTACACATGTACAAGAATTACCAGGGAATGGTTACAATAACAGCTATTGGCTGGCTGGCTGGCTTTCATTTGGCTCTGGCAAGAATCGCCCGTGAGTGATCCTGTTTGCTGCCATGCCGTTAATCAAAACCAAGAATCGAGTTCACCCCAACCGGTGCAAAGACCTTCTCCCTCTTCCTCATTGCTGAATAGGGTTTGATCAGAACAATCGAGTGAAGCTCCACAGGCTCGGTTATATGATTGGCATGCAGAGTGGCATACTCGTAGCCTGTTGTCTCCATCATTGTCGCATTTTTGGATAGAGATCTAGTTCAAAGAACTTAATAAGCCACAAACAGAACAAAGTATATGCTCAAAATCATTGAAAGACTGCCTAAATCTATCATAATTCATATCGCCAAAAGGAAAATGAAAAGGGGAGTAAGAGAACTCGTAAGATTTGAAGAATGACAACACCATTCGCTTGTTAGAAAGCATAAAAGTAGCAGCACTTACCCAGCAGGCTAGTCGTTTAGCAGCACCATCGCAATCTTTGCCTCTGAAATAATTTAAGAACTTGCGAGGTCCACCAGGGAATAAACGATGGTAATTGGGCATTACAACGACTTCTTCTAGCTGCTGCAAGATACCCAACTCACTAGGAGCACAATGTTGTCCACCTGCTTCTTTCTTCAACACGTCTTGGCAAACCGAGAGACTGGGAAGTAGAGTGGAGCTATTCTGGCAAGTGTAACCAGCGTAATCAGAGCAACGGAATTCACAAACTCCATTATCACAAACACCACCATGAAGGCTACACTGTTCATCACAAACCGCTGCAATATTTAAAGGTAATGTTAGATAACTCCGAGGAAGAAGAATTTACGTTACTTGTTGCATCGTTTTGCCGTTAAAACAGGTTATCGTCTTCCTCTGAGTAGACTCCTTTTTCATTTACTTTGCCAACACAAAGCAGACAGAAAAATATACCTGTAGAGCAATCAATGCCAGTGTACCCATTCTCACATTCACAAACACCGTGTTTAAGGCACTCCCCATGCCCACTGCAATTGCTTGGGCAAGAGCCTGCAATGGAAGTCCCATTTAAAATTTTTAAGAAGAAAAAAAAAGAGAGAAAATCCTTAATCAGGAGGCAAAGAGGAGAAACAGATAGAGCAGCTCACGTTTGCTACAATCATGACCATCAAACCCCAAGAAGCAACTACATCTTCCATTTATGCAATCCCCGTTAAAGTTACATGAGCTCGGACATTGACCAGACCCGGGTTCTGGATCTACGTTACAGAGTTCGTGATAAGCTGGGCAGATCAACTCACCTACAGTTTTCATGTCAAAAGTAGAATCACACAGTTAGAAACTTGACACAGGTACTCATACAATTATGGTTGAAAATTGGAAAATGAAGCAGTGAAGTTACCATTAAAACCAGGGAATTGAACTGGTCCACCTGCTTCAGGGCATACTTTCCAAATGCCATCAACAGCAACCTGGAATACAGTTACAAATTACGTCAGAAATTTGGGCTTCCAAAGATTACAAAGATGAAAGCTTCGGCCATCAAAAAAAAGAAGCAAAGGCCGAGTCTTGGCATGGCAAAAATATCATCCCACAAAGAGCCAAGGTTGGGTCTTATTTTCCAAACAGTTCATTTCTCTACAATGAATTTCCAAAACCAAAGAATTCCAAGGGCTATATAACATTTACTCCTGCACTTTAGCCAGATTCGAGCAATGGAAAGGTTTCTTAAAACTGTCCATATTTGAATATTTCCCAGTTCCTCAAATGCCACTTTCTCCCTCCAGAGGAAAAGACTAAATAAAAATGAGAAGACAAAACCATCAAGCATTATGGCTATACTTCTATTCTAATGTAACATTTGCTTTAAGCCAAACAGAAGAAACAATTAATAAGCACCCGTGATCGAGGTCCAATAAATTTAATAAAACAGACATACACATACTCACGCAGACATGAGATTAAAAGAAATGATGGCTGCAGCCCCATATCATACCTCCAGGAAGTTGTTTACACATCTATGCTGATAACAACCATTTCCCTGTGCCACAGAACCACGAACAAACCCAGTACGAACCAAGGATGAGGCCATACACCTACACATGTGAATACAGGAAATTATAAGTGGACACAACTTCTTGCTACATATATAACGGAAATATAAAATATTGGGAAAAAATGATCACCTTGAATTACTTCCCCGTACTTCACCCAACATCCGGTCAGGTGCCCGAGCACTGTTGGTGTCTGTACATGATCCATCAGAATATGCTACAAAGTAAGTACAATAATCAGCCAATGATGATTGGCCACCTGCAATGGTCATAAAGGAAGGGATCAGTAATACATATTTTAAAATTCAGGTGGTCCTACTTGTTCAATGTAAATATTACTTATGATCTCTGCAGCTGAGGAATAAGAAGAATGATAAGTTTGAAAAACCCCAAGGTTTAGTCTTTTATCTAAATACTCCACTTGGTCTTTCACAAGGTTTTATGACACGGTTATAGATTTTACACCTCGTAAGTACTAGTGCCTTCCATCAGTCATCATGTGGACTACAAGAAATTGTTGTAATTCAACCAAAAAAATATGATAATCCAAAACCTCCTTCCATAATAGCACACTCAGGAAAGAAACCGCAAAGTCTCAATCTAAGGAAAAGATGAGGCAAAACTATGAATACTTATTCGATGGGGGTGAAGAGGATGTTGCGGTGTGGCCCAGCAACATAGGATGGAGTTAACTTCCACATCAGCCATGTTATCCAAATTCTCCAAACAATTATAATACAAGTAATGCCATAACAAAGCTATATTAGCACCCGAAAAGCATTTAAAAATTAATAGAGATAAAAGGATCATAAATATAGATCGCACCTCTGTTAGCCTGTGGAAAATAGCGAGCCCACTGCGGAAGGTCCCCACTGTAATTTAGTATTGGGCAGTAGCCTTCGGCCTCTCTATTATACGTACATCCAGATAACTGTGTTGTGTTACAATGATATGCCCCTTTCCAGAGGTTGCAAGGCAAGGTTACGAATTCAGTTCCTTGATTGCGGCCCCAGTCAAGATGGTCAGCCATGCTATAGTTAGCTTGGTACCATCCGCTATCTTCTAGTAAAGCAAGAGTCATTTCTGAAACAACAGATCTGGTATCCACTGAACCTGTCATTATCTCATTCATCAAGAGCCTTTTCTCCCAGTGTGATCCTGCAACAGGATTGCAAAATTTTACAGAAAATGTGAAAACCTATCCTGATTTCTGGGAAAAACAGAACAAAGAATTTACACCAGATTGTTTAAGATTGAAAGCACTCAATGAGAATTCCAAGTGGTATTGTTCCATATTCATCAGCATATCTTACAAAAACACAGGTTTGAGAGTGGAAAAAAGAAACCAACCTGATGTGCCACGCCCACCACCATCTTCCAGCTCTAAACCAGTGAAATTCTCCGAGAATGCCTGTCAGTCATGTTGTGTTGCATAGTATTTGTAAATCCAATTTTGACAAGATTTGACAGTTTAAAAAGATAAATGCACCCTTCATATAAGCAACTGTCAAGAAAGGCTCAAGAGTCAAAATACCCCATAGTGATAGCGGGAGTGCATGACCACTCGAGGAAGCACAACTCTTGTCACCATCCGGCCTAGCTTTTCATCCATGGTCTGTTCAGTAACCTACAAAACAGATGGTAAGTGAAGTGGCTTCCGAAACGTGATCATATGCATATAAAGTAGCACAGTATGCAAGCTACAAACTTTGAGAATTAAAAGCTATGATAGGACACACTTTACAAGCAATCGTCTGACAAATAAAATTATAAATGAAAATGAACAAATTGAGTGTCTCATCGGAACCAGAAAACCCATAAATCCAATACATCCCAAAGGATCCCCCAAATTGTAGGTCTGGGATAATCCTTTGTTCTGTATCCAACAAAAGTAAAAGCACTGATCACAATTAGAATAACTTCAAGAATAAGAATCACAAGTTATTCATGGCCCTCTAGAACTACAAGCATTTTTATACCACATCAGTAATATCAATCACTTGTTTTGGTGGGAAGTGGCATTCAGCTATACTTTGCAGGACGAGCACCAACTCTGACTCATTTGGGAGGGAACAAAATGAGGTGTTTGGTTGAGAATAGTGGTAGGAGCAGGGGAAAGAGTTGTTTGAGTCGATAAGTCAAGGAGTAGAGAGGAAACTGCTGCCCAAACCAATCTATCGGTGTTAAAAGGCAGAGTGAGGCCGATTGTTGGATTCTCTTGGGAACTGTGGGCTTTATCAAGTAATTGATAATACTTTCCACGAAAATATATATAGTTTGATATTTCAATGAAACTACTAACAGATGATGTGAAAATCAGATCATTTGCACATAATGAATGTGAATATCCATAATGAAATGCTAAATTTTTTAACCCCATTGGCACATACAAGCAAATTTTATTGAAAATGACACTAGTAAAATAATTAATCATAATTTAAAATTCGAGTAAGAAACATCTAGATAGCCATTTATCCTTTGTATTAGCAAAACACAGTTGGAACATTTTGTTTATTCCTGCTAATACATAGGATATAACACCAAAAATGCAGTACTTGTATCATTTATATGTGTATACAGTACAACATACTATATAGACTATTTCAAAGAATGAGTAGCTTTCTCAATCAACACGACAATATAATCCAGACCAAGGTATTTGAGACAGTATTCCCGAATTCACAAATTAAGATGCTGAATAGAGCATCGCTTGAGTTAGTTTTCTACCATAATTCAGCACCAGTTCTAGCATAACTCCAAGCATTAATGTCAGAAAATTCTTGTTATGGAAAATAAAGAAGAATAACGAACAACAAGAGTTTCTGATGGTATCTTAAGACGGTAAATATACAAGCACATGGTCTGAGAAAACTAATTACCCGACTACGCCTTCTTTTCCTCTCATCACGGAAGTGAGCAAAGGCGTGCGGATCAAATCCAAGAACATGCATCACCTGTGCAACCAAAAAAAAAAAGGTTCATTATTACATGAAGAAAAAAGAGACTTTGTAAATTCATTAATGACATAGCCGAAAACCTACTCACCTCGTGTATTAGAGTAGCAGAAAGTAGACTTTCTGCTTCAGCAGTCAAGTGGCGTGGAGCAACATTAACATGCCCTGCAGATAGCAAGGTTAATGATTGGGAACCACATACGGGAACATGTTATTAAATGACAACGATGGGTTCAACAAGGAGAAATTATCGAGCAATAAATTACCAGCAACAGCACGCCCCCATTGATCACGTTCACATGCAACAGCCCAGGCCAATGTGTTTCCCGTGGTAGGTCTCGTAGTCACTAAGAGAACTAAATCTGCATCAGAAATTCCTTCTGCACATTGGAAAACTATACATTATGAACACGAAGCAAATATTTAGTATACGAAAATATATGGCCAAAATGAACCTATGCTGAGACAAGTGTACCTTCTACATATTCCCTAGGAAGTTGGACGCCACCATCTTGTCCACATGCAGAATAGCCACTCAACCGCAAGTTTCCTTTCACAGGTTCAACAGATAATGCTCTTTTGAACCAATCTGCTGTCTGCTCAAGGGCCTGCATTAAGTAATCTCCAGATATCAGTTTTCTTTCATTTTCAAATCATAGTCAATTTGGGACTCTCATCCTAAAGAATCAAGGGGATGTATCCAAAAGATAAAGACAATACAAGCATAAAATGGTGTCCCAATGCACAAGCAAGCCAATTCTTCTGATGTAAGATCACTATGTTTCTGGTGTGATACCTATTTATTCAAGTGTTCAATGTAGCAAAGCTGACTGCAAAAACTTGGAGCAATACCTTACGAAGACGGTGTTTCTTGTCCTCTCCAGCTATATCTTCTAATGTGCAGTTATACCAGCAATCACCATAAAGGGGAGGATCTCCATGTGGATTACAAGAAGGCTCGCCAGAAAAAGAAGCCCCTGGTGGCTCCCCCAGCTGGTTAGAAGAATAAGAAAACAGAACTATCAGAACTGGAGATACTGCAAACTGATTTTACCATTGGACATTGGACAAGTCAAAGCTAAAACTTGCCTTCACTACATCACCGACATTTTGACAATCCCTATCAGATGAGTGTCCAACAGCATCATAATTTAAATAAATCCTAATGGGTTGCTTGACATCTTTCTTCTGCTTAGAAGACTCAGAAATTCCTAATAATGCCCTTCCCCTGCGGTGAGTGGGCCTGGAAACATCAGACGCCTCATAGACCTGGGGAGTAACAGAATACACCTGGCGACCAGGACGCTTTCTTTGCTCAATTATCTGATCATGAATGCAAGAATGTGAAATAACATAATCATCCCCATTTTCCAAGCCTTGCCTCTGTAATGTGTGTTCTTGGAGTGTTCCATAAATAGCTTCCAAACGCACCAATATCAAGAAAATCTACAAGACGAGGAAAAACATTAAAATTTTGGAAAACAAGAAAAGAAAAAAGTAGCAGTGATTATTATACCAGATAAAAGTAGCAATCTTTACACCCTATACGTCTACTGAAGCTCAGAATAGCTCATAATTTACCAATGACTAATTTGGTACAAACACGGAAGCCATGTCATTGGACCAATCATCCAATATATGTATGCATGAAAGAAATCATCTTTCGCCACAATTTTGCTCTAGCATTCCAAGCTAAGTTAGGGAAACGCGGATAAATAAGGAAACTACCAAAAATTCAGAATACAAGTTCCAGGATTAATTGTCTTCCATAGAAAACCTTACAAGTTCAGAATTAAAAATAAAAGAGAAAAATTTCAGTAGTCCTGATCTAAATTTTCCTTGAGCAGCTAAACCTCGTCTATTAACCAAATTGTGAAGCCTTCCCGGAATGAAAGGTTTCAGTCCTAAACTAAACCCCCAAAAAATCCTTATTTTTCTTCACATATTTCTCAGAAACCAACAGCCCATTAAGCTAAATTACGAAACTCCAGCTTATTTCCTTCCAGCATTCTCTTTAACCCAAAATACTAAGAATAGAAAGAACCCATAACTGTTGTTAAAATTCCAATCCTCAATTCCATATTTTCCATAAAATTTCACGAAAGTAAAGTGATTTTCAAGCTTACCTTGAAGAGAATGGCAAATAATTGCAGCTTAGCTGATGAAAACCTGGGATTTAAAGACACACTAGTACATCGGCCAGACTGAATCCTTAACTCCATGAAACGCTGCGTTCAACAACAAATACAACCTCGGTTCCATCAAATCACCGACGATACTCCGATGAACACCCACCCATTAAAATACCTGAATCCTCTCAACATTATGTATTCCAAACGCTAATTCACAGCTCAGAAGAACCCTTTTTCGATTCATAAAAATCAAGAAACTGAGAAAAATTAGAAATTATTCTCCTTCTCAGCTTTGACTGCTGGAAATCTGGGTTCTTGAGTACACTGTACAATAATAATAACAGTAAAGATTACTAATTAGAGATAAGGAGAGAAGAAAGTGAAGAAATTGAATAAATACTGAAGCTACTCCTCCTTATTTAGTTCCCTACTGCAGCAAAAAAATAATCAGAAAGTGGGTTGGAGTGGGGTGGGTAGAGAAGTTGATGATAATTTTTTCTCTTCTTAATCTCTAACAAACAAACAATGAAGGAAAAAGGTTGCAAGTTGCTGCATTTTGATATTACGTGTACCCGTACCATACGCGTATAACATCTCCTATACTCGTATAGTTGGTATGGACTTATTTTTCCTCGAGGTAAATTGACAAAAATACCCTTGTATAATTTACGTTTTGTCTCTTAAAAACATTGCATATTGTGATGATGGGTGATCTTTTGCTAATTTATGTCACGTGATACTCACATGTCATATTTAGTAAGTGTAAAATTGTCCATTCAGGCTAACTAGCAATTGAAATTGATCAAAATAACCCCGACCCATGAATTGACATGAACCATTGTCAGGTTATTTTTATCTATTTTAGTTGCGTATTATACTTACATTAGTAGTTGGACAATTTTACCCTTACTAAAGATGACATGTAAATGTCATTATATATAAATTGGCAAGAAACCACCAATGGGGATGACAATCAAGACAGGAATTAAAAATCCCGTCCATGTTCCCCCACTTTATATCATATCACGTCATGTTTAAATTTATGTCAGGGATCCCTGTCCTCGTCCATGTGGGGAGAAAACTGATTTCATCCCCATCCGATCCCCAAATGGAGAAACGACACTAAATTTTCCCATTTAGCCCTACAAAAAAATGGGATTAAAATCCCCGTTTAGTTTCACCACAATATAAAAGGTTTTAGTTGCATTTAAACTCATATAATTACCTTTAAAAATTAAAAAATTTACTTTAAGAGTATACAAATTATAAACTAATTTAAAGCTTGAAAATGCAAGTTTCCAACAAAAATTTATTAAAAAATACAACATAAAATGAGGATGGAACGAGTCAAGACATAACAGAAGAAATTTCATCTCCGTCCCATTCCTGTTTCATCCTCAGTTTTTTGTTCCATCCCCAATTAAAGTCAGGAAATCCCAATCCCATTCAGGACGGGACAAGAAAAGATCCTGCTTTTGGCAAGGTATCTTGCCATCCGAACACCAATCACTGTCGTATAAAAATATTTTCTTCTTAGTAAAAAGTTATTGAAAAACAGTAATGAATAAAATAAATAATATTTTTAAATGACAAAATATAAATTATACCAGAACTGAAATTTTCCAACCAAAAAGTTAGGGATTTAAGTACTACATAGTATTATAAGATTTACCTGAGAAAAAAATAATCTTTTAAAACATTTTAATTTATGGTCCAATGTATAGTGAACATGTGATGCTAATATGATTGGATGAATGCTGCTTAAATTTTTACCACTTATTCTCATCTATTTAGGTGACAACCTATTAAACAAACAATTATATGAAAGAAATAGTTTCATTCATCAAAGATTGGTGAGCTGTTTTCCAAACTTTAGTTTAGTTTTTGGTGAAGTATGGAAGATGTGGACCACCAATATATATATATATATATGTAAAAGTAAATAATTAATTAATAAGAGGAAAAAAGATGTCAAAGTTGCATGAAAATATTGGTACATAGTTGGATTTGTATAGATCATCAAAACACCAAACCTAACTAACCCTTATTTGAAGTCATTTTTTGGCAATATTAATCTTTTGCTTTTGTGTATGGATATTTTCATATCTTGTCATTATCTTACATTTTCAACTAAGGATAATTCTAAAGTAAGACCCCCCAATTAAAGTGCCCTTTCCCTTCTCTTTGTTTCAAACTTTTTTGTAAAAAGATATGATAATGGACTTGGAAATTAAAACTAACTTTTATTCCTTTGGAAACTTTTGCAAGATAATCAAAGATTGGGATTATATACTATTGAGAAATTGGATATATATATAGGCTTTGAATTATATATTTTTATTTTTTATTTATAGTTATAAATTTTATTTATTTATTTTTATAGGTATGCAATGTGTAACAATTTAAATATTTTACGATGGAATTTGATTTATTTTAATACATAAATCCTACATAATAATAGTAAAAAAATAACTAAATTCTTTATGTTAAATTATAAAAATTGTTAAAAAAAATGTACTGAATATCACTATGAAATCAATAAATTGTTACAAATTTGCAATATTAAAAATAATTTTGGCTAAAACAAGATTAAATAAAAGTTTTTAGGCTATAAATAACTAAAATAAAAGTTCATAGTTATTAAAAAAAAAATTAGGATAGTTTGAGACTATCATACTATTTCCATCATGCCATTAATTCTATCATTATTATGAATAGTACGTGGTGTTAAAATAGTAATTCAGTTAGATCCGTTGTTGTGAATTTGAATTTGAATCACATTTTCTCCGATAAAAAACCTCAAATGTTGAATCAAAACCGTCTGACAAGAGGTGTGTAGTATAATAGTTTGACACCCCTCACTTAAAATATTCTACATAGCATGTCAAGTGAGAGGTTTTGAGTTCGAATCAGTCTAATGCCCCTATTTGAAGACTTTATACCCTTCGATTCCTCCCATATGAGTTAATGACTATCGGATACCGGTTAAAAAAAAAACCCATCTTTTGTCTCTTATCTTATGAATAGTGAGTGAGTAGGTCATTGAATACTACTCAAGATTGTTGAAAATGCATGACAATGTTTCCTCTCCTCCATGCTTTGGCTTCCATGAATTCACTGTCCAAATTGATAGACTTTTTTGCATGCAATATAGTATTTCCTCAAATTGACCCAAACATGTGATCCTTCATTGTCTTCTCCCCTATAACCATGGTGCATGCTTCCACCTAATCCCACTAGCTACCAATTTTTCAAACGGGACATTCAATTCAATCCCAAAAAATTAATAAAAATGATTACATTTTCCTCTTCCAAATTCATGTAAAATACTATTTTATTCTTCTATTATATATATATATATATTATATATATTCATAATGAACTAATTATTATTAAATTTTCAAAAATATCATTTCATGTGTCCGGTTCTTATTTACTATAGATTAAAATCATTACTTTTATTAAAAATTTTTATTAAAGAATATTATTACCTTAATATATGATAATAAACAATAAGTTTTACCTTGCAAAATGATATTTCTAGAAGCATTTTAAACTTTTCTATGGTAGAATGATTGTTTTTTGATAATTTTTTTTATTGAAATAAGTTTTAGGAATTAAATAGTTATGGAAAAATATAAACGATATGCATATATTTATAATTTATATAAAATAAAGAAATTCAATCCCAATTCCATTCAATTATAATTTATATATTCAAAGACATTCAATTCAATCCCAAAAAATTAATAAAAATGATTACATTTTCCTCTTCCAAATTCATCTAAAATATTATTTTATTCTTCTATTTTTTATATATATATATATATATTACAAATACATTTTATTCTTATTGTTTATATATTCAAAATGAATTAATTATTATTATTAAATTTTCGAAAATATTATTTTATGTGTCTGGTTTTTATTTAGTATCATATATTAAAATCATTACCTTTACTAAATTTTTTTTATTAGTCTGATTTCTGTAATATATATGATAATAAACAATAAGTTTTAACTTGCAAAATGATATTTCTAGGAAGATTTTAAACTTTCTATTGTAGAATGATTGTTTTTTGATAATTTTTTTTATTGAAATAAGTTATAGGAACTAAATAGTTATGAAAAAATATAAATGACATATATGTGTTTATAATTTATACAAAATAACAAAATAAAATTATAATTCGAACAAACTTTAAGGAGGATGCATCAAGCTAAACATAAATTCCAAGAAAAAGAAAGATCGGTTTCTTTTTTTTTCCTCCCTTTATATTTAGTCCTCTTGCCAAAAAGAAATAAAAAAACAAAGAAGACTAGTTATAAATGAATATAAATAAAATTTTAAAATTATACATTAAGATGGATAAAGGAAAGCCAACAACATTGACCCACACCAATTAAATGGGATTGCGGTGGATGCTCCAATTATGTCGTTTTGAGTATAGTATTTTATTGTATTATACATATTCCATTCTATTCTTAGACAAAAAAGTGTGTATATTTAATTATTTATAATAAAATAGGAATTTTTTTAAAAATTTGGTCACTCTATCTGGCATGGGTCCCCATCAAATCATCATAAATTCTAATTTTAATGTATTTTAAATTATAAATATTTTGAAACTGTTTTCGATTACTTATTAGGTTGATTTTTAACTTAAAAGAAAGTGATAAAAATTTATTTTTGAAAAGTTAGTATGGGAGTATATTTTATAACTGTTTTTGCTGATTGATATTGTTAAAAATGAAATTATTATATTAATTTATTTAAAATAATTTTTTATAAACACTTATTTTTAATTAATTAAAAAAACATAAACAACGGATGGATTAGTATAATTTAGTGTAATCCGATAAATTAACTAGCATACATTTTTTAATTAATTAGCATACATTTTTTATTAATTAGATGCCCTTTTTAATGATAGTTTTGTTATAAATATGTTTAAAACCCTACATAACTAAAACAATCATGCCCTTCAACAAATGATTCTTGTAGCCTTAATTATTCTTCTTTGAAGTGGGACTGAATTTGCTTGTTGTTTGTTGGATGTAAAAACTACTACTCCTAACTACAATATGATTTTTATTAATTTGTTTGTATATATTAATAAATACTTGTAGCAATTCGTGTAATTCTTGTAATATATAATAAAAATATAGATATATTTCATGTGAAAAACATTATTTCGTTGATATAATTTAACAATAATTAAATACTTTTAAAATATGACGAGATTGAGTAATAACTGAATTGATTAGAAGTAATTATTTAATACATATATAAATTAATTTTGAATTTGATTCATAACTTTACCCAAATATATTAATTTTCTTTTTTAAAAAAAAAATCTAGAAAGGTGATTTAGTTATGTAATTGCCATTTCCTACCTTAGTAGACCTTGCCCTCAGGGCCCTCACCAGACTGCCCGACGCCTAAGTGGAGGATGTAAATTATGGTGACTCAACGGTCCTGTAGACTGGAGGCCAGGACCTGGTGCGCACAAGGAACCACCTCCCACATTGGAGAGATTGAAATTTCCACACTGCCACTGCCAGAATTCGAACCTTGGCTCTTGGACCAACTCTGTAGCTCCAGAATCAACTGAGCTACGCCCATAAGGCACCTTAGTAGTATGTCTTTTTCTACATAGTGATGTATATTTTATAATTTATAGGTCTTTATTCAATGAGATCTTTAATGCTACCATTAAGGGGCATATCAAATTGAAACAATAGAAGTAGTCTATATCCTTCTAATATCTTACATAACATTAATTTGTAATTTTTTAAAATTTAATAGCTTTAAATTTTATTATTTATCTTTTATATTTAGATTTATCGACAAAAATATTACATTACACCTATTACAAAAGTAGTGTTACAAATTAAAAATATATTAGGAATGATATATTATTTCCGGTCAAAAATATAAATCATTTTAATCTAAACAGTATAGTCAAAATTATAAGTCTTTTTTTTTTTTACATATTATTATATCTCATTCCTATCTTTCTCTCTCTTTATTTATTTAAAGGTTTTTTTAAATTCTTAATTTGTGTGCAAACTCTAAAAGAACTGTTGAGAATTCCACATCGGCTAATTAAAGAAAATAATTACTTCTTATAAACACTTGGGCAGTCCTCACCTCTTAGGGTACCTTTTGGGGTGAGTTAGGCCCAAGCCAAAAAATTCTAACATAATATCAGAGCCAGTTGTTGGGCTGCAGATGTCCAATCCTGCAAAATTCCACGCACTAGATGTTCATTTCTGGGTGTGTTGAGAATTTCACATCGGCTAATTAAAGAAAATAATTACTTCTTATAAACACTTGGGCAGTCCTCACCTCTTAAGGTACCTTTTGGGGTGAGTTAAGCCCAAACCCAAAAATTCTAACAAGAACTTATATTTTTTACTGAATGAAGCATCATATATTGCAATTATAAAATCCAAAAAAATGACTACTATTTTTTTGTTTTTATTTTTCTTTAGTCAAACATCAGAGCGGGTTGAATTAGGAAATTGGATAGGTACTAATTGTATATAATTAAGAATGAAATTGACATCTAATTGGTCAATCATGCATATTAATAAAATTTAATTCATCCAATAATGTTTAAGACCATTGTTTGTATTCTAATTTATCAGTTGAACAACTTTCAAATAGTCTTTGTTAACGTTGGATTGGCAATCAATTTTTTTATTTTTTTTTTTTAAAAGGGGGCAATCAATTAGTTGGACAACTTCTTAGTTTTTTTTGGGAAACTCAACCTAAGTAATATCCTTAGTCAAACATGTTTCTCTTTTCTTAAGGCTTTATAATTTTGTTAAATGTAAAATAAAATAATTATATTGTGTCTTAGATTTTATTACTCATGTTCTCTTTGTTAAATTAATTTAGTTAAAAGTTTATTGAATTAGGTAAATTGATAACAAATATTATTAAATTAGGTAAATTGGGACTTCTAAATTAGTAGAAAGTTCTCTCACCACAAAACTATTATCTTGTGATCATGCTCATTTTTATATAATTTATTAATAAGTAATTATAAAAAAATATTAAAAAATATATTAAACTATCCTAATTAAATTCGCTACTAGTTGAGAGTTATATTGCATCAAATGAACAAAACAATTCCATTATGGCCAAGTCTTATTGCTAATTGTATGTGTAATTATAGAGACAAGAACAATCAAACGAGTCGTGCAGTTTAGAGGGCCTTCCTCCTCTCCTCTACTCCCTTTTACAAAACAAAAGCTTTAAAAAAATACATCACAAAAAACCCAGAGAAAGTCTCCAAACAAGGGTTACAAAAAATATCAGTTTTTGGGTTTGAAGAAGAAGAAACATGTGGTGGGGTGGTAGCCTGGTAGGGACCTGTTTGTTTCATGGAACTGATGATCCCACCTAAGCTAAAACTAAAACCTCCACACAATTTCTCTCTCTCTCTCTCTCTCTCTCTCTCTCTCTCTCTCTCTCTCTCTCTCTATATATATATATATATATATATACTTTATAGTTCAACTGATGATCATCAGGGACCCGAAACCAGCCCCAGCTTCAGTAGATTTTGGGGATAAGGTTGTGGTCAAGATCGCATCGTAGAGGCCTTTTTCTGTCTTAAATTTCTCGCAATTGATATTAATTATGCGCTGCCGTTTAGCATTTTCACGTGATCTCTTTATTCTGCATTGTTGTTTCGAAATGTTTAAAAGAAGAATTTGCTTTGCATAATTGTAATTATAAATAAATAAATATGATTCACTAGTTTCCCTTTTTTTTTCTTTTTGAAAATATTTTCCAGCTTCTTATTATATAAATTATCTTTATTTTTCTGTATTAATTTGTACTACATTTCTTTTTTAGGGAAAAACGAACAAAAATAACTGACGTTACAAAATTAGGAGCTTCCTCCATACATATTAAGAAATCATCGAAATCTCTCGCCCTCAGAGCTCTCACCAGACTGCCCGCATGGGCGTAGCTCAGTTGGTTTTGGGACTGTAGAGTTGGTCCAAGAGCCAAGGTTCGAATCTTGGCAGCGGCAGTGTGGGAATTTCAATTTCTCCAATGTGGGAGGTGGTTTCTTGTGCGTACCAGGTCCTGGCCTCCAGTCTGCAGGACCGCTGAATCACTATGATTTACATCCTCCATCTAGGCGTCGGGCAGTCTAGTGGGGGCCCTGAGGGCGAGGAATTTCGCCTTCTGGTCCAAGAAATCATCTAACGCACATGCATACTTGGTCATAAGGTGGGTTGGAACGTTAAAATTTCTATTACTTTTAAAATTTTATTTATTTCATGTTATTATTTTTATCCCGACAATATAAATCTCACCTGAAGTACATATGATTTTCTAAACTATTCTTAAAATCGTGATTGTACATTAGTGTAGTTCTAATTTTCTTTATTCTGATTCTGAATGGCGATGACGTGATATAAATAAAAGAGTTAAATGTAATAACAAATGGAGAAAAATAAATATTATATATATAATTGAAAACTAGCTAGTAAATATCGATTATGTTTCTGATATAGTTTATTATTGATGTTTTCTTTAAGATATATTAGGACGGAGTGATATGATTGGAACAAAGATTTCTAACATGTTATAAGTGTTTCTATCCGATCAGAGGTGTACCGGTAAGAAGATGCTATCTCCCTCAATTAAGTACTTTCATATAATATATTAAGTGAGAGGTTTTGACTTCGAGTTATTCAGAAAATGAAATTTAATACTGCATACAAGCCTTGTGTCTTCTGTTAGAATTTTTCCCTCAGTTAAGTACTTTCATATAATATATTAATGAAATTTAATACTGCATACAAGCCTTGTATCTTCTGTTAAAATTTTTGGGCTTGGGCCTAACTAACTCACCCTGCGCGAGTGGCCCAAGTCGGGTAGCCCAACAACTGGCTTTGATACCATGTTAGAATTTTTGGACTTAGGCCTAACTCATCCCAAAAGGTACCTCAAGAGGAGAGGACTGTCCAAGTCTTTATAAATTGTAATTATTTTCTTTAATTAGCCGATGTGGGATTCTCACCAGTCTTACGATTCTTTCCAAATTAGTCAATGATTCTTGACTTGTTTTTCTAGTGTAAGAGTATGAGATTAAGACTCTTCCAAGACCTCCATTACAATAAGGTCCCCCCCCTCCCACACACCCTTTTCTCTTTTTGAGATTAAAATGAAATGTTTTTTAAGTAACCCGATTCATTTTATTTAAAATATTAAAAAAATAATGGAATACTTTTAAATATCATGACTTTTTAAAATACTAAAATTCTAATTTATATTATAAATTATAATTGGATAGCTAAATATGCCGTAATTATCAGACTATATATAATAAAGGAAGGTTGAACTCTTTTTATCTCCTAAAAAATAGAAAAAAGAAATTATTCTCATGTGGAAAATGGCATCTCTAGTTGAGGACAGCATATTTTCCCCTTTTCATCTTTCAATTTAAAAAAGGAAATCATGGGCATGCACGTTTTTTTACTTATAATTCATAAGTATTTTGATTTCTTAAATAAAATAACAGTTTTTAACATGTGTTTTTAAAATATATGTTTATAAAAATTAAAAAATATAAAAAGTTTTTTAATTTTTTTGTTTGGATTCAGAATTTACTCACAAACTATTTACCTTTTACAAGCCCTCAGATGGTCGAGGGATTATCAGGCTACCTTCACACGGTAAGGACTGATCGTAGATGTGATTTTGCGGGAAAGTTCAGTTATCCTACGAGAATTAGGCTTTAGACTTCTTTGTTGGACCGATCAAGACCATTTGCGAGCAATAGCGTCTTAGACTTTCCCAAAGAAGCCCAAAGAAAAGGGATCAACCCTTCTTCACCAAAGACAAAGAGCAAATCTATCTAATCGGTGAGGGTGCCATACCATCGTCCGTGACCGGCCATCCCGTGAACCCACTGAGGGGAAAGCCTTTTGAGCGTTAGGCTTTACGATGGCTAATTAGAGCACTTTTCTAGCTAGGAAGCAAGCGCCTCAAAGGGTTGACAGGGAAGCTCGACTGGTAAAAAAGGGGATGGTATCGGTCCGGCAGTGCTAGAAGGGGTTCTTTAGTCTTGGCCGCTTTTAGTTCTGAAAAGGATTCTAAAAAAATTCACTTTTTCAGATTAAGATATAATTTTTTTTAAAGTTTTAAATTTTATAAGATGTAATTATGATATATAATATATTTTATTAATATATGATATGTTTTATCTATATTAACGTATAATTACAAGACTCCAAATAGCAGTACAATATTATCACGTCTTACTTGATATATTAAATGGAGATATTAAGTGACGAAGGTTGGGTAAAATAAAAAAAAAAAAAAGGCAAGAGGAGCTTTATTAAACCCATTGAAATTGCAGCCGAGGCCCCATGATGGTTGCGTGCTTGGGTCACAAGGCCATTGAAAAAGATAGGCCCTTAGCTTACAAGCCCAGCCCAGAACTTAATGGACTATTTTCCAGTTTCCTGAGGAATAATGGGATTCAATAAGGATTATAATTATTTATTTACTAATTATTTTTTTTAATAAACTTACATCGAGGAAGAAAAATTCTTTTATGTACCTAATTCATGTCTCTGTTCATATATTACATGATTTGTATTGAGCTACATCATACGTGTTATTGATTATGTAAATGATAGTGATTTTTTGAACACGCTCGGGTTAACCAAGTCTTGAGGGATCGGTTCTTGGCTGATCATTGATAGGAGCTCAGTAAGAGTGGTAGCTGAATAAGACTGTATTGAATAGGGGCCAGAGTGGGTGGTTCTCCCTACGTACATGATTGACAAAGTTGAAGACGCCAAAGTGGAAAGTTCCTCTATTCCTAACTCATGTAGAACGACGCAGATTGAAATAGGAGCCGATTCAACAGGGTTGCTCAGACTTTGTTTTTCCTTCAACTGCAAGGCGGATCTTGTTCTATCCTTAATCAGGCCATCATAGAAACATAGATAGGGTCAACGACAGCTTAGTACACATTACATGGTTCATGAACAAAAAATATAGATCAAATCCATAGCAACATTTTTTGACAAAAGAGGTGATAGCTTGATGACGAGACTATCCTCACTTAAGTACCTTTACCTGACTTGCCAAGTGAAAGATCTTGAGTTTAAATCATTTTTGACGTGACTTTATGCCGAATTTTAGTCTAGTGCGGTAGTCATGAACATTGTACTTCTTAATTTCTCATGAATTAGTCGAGGAGTAATATATAGCCCGTAGATCATACAAAATGCTAAACTATGCTAAGTAAAAATTTAGTAAGAGTTCAGATCTAAAGATTAAGAGTTTAATTTTTACTTAGTGTAAAAGTTTAACACTTAATGAATTAGTGTGAGATATAATAGAATTTCAAATATTTAATTTCTGTCTAGGATTTATAGTTATAACAACTCATCTAAAAATAAAATAAAAAAAGAGTACAAAGTTTTATAATGAAACATTAAATATTTGAATTACTAATTCAAGAAATTAACCCAAAAAAAAAAAAAAAAAACTTCTCATCTCACTAGGCTATTTTTACATGAACAAAACAAAAAATCCCAAAGGGAATAAAAAAAAAAATAAAAATACGAATTTAATTACAAGAATGAATTTTTTCCAGCTGCCTGGCGAAGTTGATTATATTTTTCAACATCAAAATTATGAATTTTCATCAATTTCTTCTGTTTAACTTCAAAACGACGCCGGAAATACCCTTCAAAAGAAGGTTCTTTTGATGTCCTCAAGAAGAATCCATAAGCAATAGCAAAGTGAAGTGACGTCACAAAGAAACAAATGGGCTCCATTACATCCCAACTCAATTCCCAAAATGTTAGCCTCATAAAGCCCAATGTTTGTAATAATATAAAGCCCAGCCCACAATAGAGTTCTCCTTTTACTAGTGATGAAGCTTTTTCATCTATTATCCCTTTTTTTTTCTCCATTTCTTCTAGCTCTTTTCTTCTTGGATCATTTGGTGTTGCTATTATTGATTCACTTATCATCTTCTCCACTGATTTTGCTACCTATAATAGTCATTTCACCATAAATATTTAATTAAATAACATCCACAGTAAGACATAAAATATACAAGTTAATGTATCTGTCGGTTATGTAATAGTTAAATCTAATATGTAAATACAGCTATATCTGTTTGTTATGTAATAGTTAACCAGAAGTCTCAGTAACGGACATTCCGATGACAAAATACTCTTATTTTAGGAACATATAATTAATAAAGTAAATGAGAAGTTTTGAACTATCTCCGCTTAAGAAGTGTGTTGTATCTCTTAGATCTCTTTTGAATTAGTCGAGAAATCTTAAATAACAGATAAAAAAGGCTAAATGCCTCAAATACAATATAATTGTATGAGGATTATGTAATTAGTCCTTAGTGTGATGAATTATGGTTCCCAAAAGAAAAAAAAGGGTCTATGACGTCACGATTTTCCGTTCACTGTTAATTTCGTTACCTGATCTGGTCGGAGGAAGACGACGTTGCCGAGAACGATGACAGTTCCAGAATGATCAAGAATCTTCGCAAACTCCAGACCTTGCTCAATGTTATTACAAACCTCACCACATATTTTCACGAAATCATGGTACAAAATCGAATTGGAAGGCATCTCTTTAATCCTCAATCTTATCTTCTCCAACTGAGCAGACCTTAAAATTTTTCTCGCCTGTTCAACAGACATGCCTCCTCCGATCTCCATCGCCGCCGGAATAGACGACGGACGTTCACCGGCAATGTTAATCGACCTCAATTTTTCTCGGAGCTTATCACCAACCGGAATGTTGAGAAATTCCGGCAGCTTAGACGGTACGGATTGGTTAATCGCTCTCTTTTGATCGAGGAAGCGTCGGAAAAAGCCTGTTTTTGAGGAATCAGGTGGTAGAGAGAGAAATTCTCTCTGGAAATTTGGTAATTTTTGGAGGGCATTTGAAGGTGGATCAAGTGAGGGAAGTTTAGTAGATTCTAATCGATTTTTGGTGAATTGGCGTATCCAGAGGGCTTTACGAAGCGCCATTGAAGTGAATTTTTCCAGAACAGAGTAGACTGAAGAAGACTTAGAGGACCGGTGATGGAGGAGGGAAAGGTACGAGGAGGAGAGGGGGCTATTTATAGTGTCCGAAGTCAGAGGGAGGAGAGAGAGAGAGAGAGAATCTCTTTCTCTGAAATAAAATTGAAAATCCCGGGAGATATTGGCATTGCGATATTTTGGTAAGTGTGAGAAAATGAAAAAAATAATAAAGGTGTATTTTTTATGGGGAAAAGGTTAAAATTTTATATTTATTTGGATATAAAAAGAATTCAAAAATTTTTCAATGGCCTCACTTCTCCATTTCGGTATCAACTCTGCAATTCTAAAATTAACTGAACTATACCCATGCGAGCCACACCTCTATCTCACATATCACAAACTTTAAGGAAAAAAACTCATTTTTTAAAAATCAAAATACACCCTTATCAGACAAAATAACAAAATAAATTACTACCTCCATGTCAAATATAAATTATTTTAAATTTATGCACAAGAATTAAAAAAATTGAAAACAAAATAAGTTAATAAAATATCTTTTATACCTTAATAAATAAGAGAGAGATAGACGAGGAGTGGGGAATAAATGATTAAAGATTAAAAAAAATGCAATAAAACACTTATTAAAAGAGTAAAAAATATATATATTTTTACTATCTTTAAACAAACTAAAAGGTCTTATATAATTTCTGGCCGGAGGTAGTATAGAAGAAACCACCTCCATTTAAATGTTAGAAGGCAAAAAAATATGCGTAATAGTATTTTTAAAACGTCTAATAAAAAGAATAGAGTTATGGAGTTCAGTTATAAGATTCTGATCTGATCTGATAATATAGGTAAGATATTGTCAATTATAGACACTTTTAAAAAGAATAACAATATAGTTAAAGTAATAAACTAATTGATATTTTTAAGGATGCCCTATGAGTTTTAGGTTCCCAATTTGGACTTAGATTGGAATTTAAAATAAAAACAATATAATTGAATATTAGAATCTTTTCTAGAATAATTGAATATTGTTGGATATATATTGAGATTTTTTACTATGCAAAGATAATATATTTTTGTTAAGTATGACAAAATGAGAAAGATTTGTGCTTGAATTCATGTATAATTATAAGAAAGTTTTAAAAATTAACTAAATTGTCACAAATTAGCTAGAAAAATACATAATTATACATCATTTGAAGATTTCAAATTTTCTTTTCTTCATAATTATAATATGATCCCTCCCTCCTGAACTACTTGAAAACTCTCGGATACTAGGATTTAAAAAAAAAAGTACTTGTTGAGAATCCCACATCGGCTAATTAAAGAAAATAATTACTCTTTATAAAAACTTGGGGAGTCCTCCCCTCTTGAGGTACTTTTTGGGCTAAGTTAGGCCCAAGCCCAAAAATTCTAACATGATATCAGAGCCAGTTGTTAGGCTGCCTTGCAAAATTCCACGCACCAGATGTTCATTCCCGAACTGTTAACAATTTTAATTTGCCCCACATATTATTCAATTATGTCAATCATATCCTTATTTTTCAAGGTATAAAGCACATAAAGGATTAAAGTGAACAATATTTAAGAAAAATGCCATGGACATTGCTCTAAAACTAAACTTAATTGAGGTATACGTATGGTTTTATAATTTACAAAGATATCGTGATTTTTTACAATTATAAATTAATAAATAATTTAAGTGACGAAACATTGACTTAAATGTATAAAACGAGACGAGAGATTGGATATCTCATTTTTATTGAAGTGTATCGTCAGACGTTACTTATAAACTTCATTTTAAAAAGCGTTTTTTGTCGATATCCAATGATGAAATGATTTTTTGTCGATATCTTATAAACAGAAAAAAGTCATATTTTGTCGCTTTTCGTAATACAATATGAACTTTTCCGACATTCGATGATGAAGAACAATTGATAAATACAGAAACTAGGAACAAAAATACAAATTTATTCAAAATTGTTCTCTTCCATGCAAATCAACATTTTTCCATGCACTTAAAAATAAATACAAATTTCTATAGTCCTCATGAGGTAATATAAAATTTTCCAGGGACCGTTTCCAAATACTCAAGGAGTTGATTTTTTTTTTTTTTTTTTTATAAATTTTGTAAAAAAGATTTGTTATTTACATGTGTGTGATGTGTAGAGCTGAGTTGTTTTTATTTTTATTGTTATTATTTTTTGAAACGGTGAATAAATGAATTTTTGGACTTTTTCTAATGCTTCAACAATATTTCTGACTTTTTAAACAACCACCTATTTATTATTTATGATCCTTTATTATTTTGCATGTTGTTTTTGTCCATTTATATTAGATTCGTAACAAATATTTGTCAATATTCTCTTAAAAAAAAAGAAAAAAAAAGAATATACTTGCAAGATCCACCGTTTTGATTCGTCATTTCTTAGCCATCAAAGCTATCGGTGCTTTCATGTCTTCATGCAAAAATTTCCTCTCCTTTTTTTTTTTTTTTTTAAAAAATTATTATAGAATCTATCTCTCCTTCTTATCTTCTCGTGATAGTTCTCTCGAAAAAAAACTATTACAAGATGCTGTAAATATATATATATTATATTTCTGCAGAAAATTTTGCATATGTTTCATTATAATAAAGCGTTACATATATTCAAATATATTCTCGTCGGGTACCATATATATATATCTTTGCAGATGTATTTTGTAACGAACAGTGTTATATGGTTCAAGTAACATTAAAATTTAAAAATATAAGAATAAGAGAAATCAGCAAAGTCGGTACTAAAATAATTTAATTTCTTTTAACTTAGTTCTAAAATAATTTTTTCTTCAAAAAATACTAGTCCGGATAATCTCTTTTGGGATAAAAATTGTCAAATTTTTTTACAAGTTTCACTTGTATAATTCACTGTGAAAGAAAAAATTTGAAATCTCTTACACTTTTCTTGTACATATTCACAAAATACATTCATAATTTTTTTCTATATTCACTTTATTTAATGTATTTAGGCAAAAATAATTAAAATTTTGTGACTTTTTTCTCTTATTCGAATAACACATGCAAGTAACACTTGTAGGAATTTCTTAAATTGAACTTAAAAGTGACAATAAAGATCAATATTTTTTTAAAAAAAACATAGTTATAAAACTAAAAGTATAAAAGATAGTTTTAGGACTAAATTACGTTGACCCAAACCAGTTCCGAGGATTCCAGCCCGATGGAATCCGAAGGTTCAAATTGGTTTGATCTTCCCAATCATCCTGACCCAGCAGAGATCACCTACTCAATCTTTCTAGATCGTTCTGCCACTCACCTGACACAGAACCAATCGGAAGCGGGCCCGATGGAATCCGAAGGTTCAAATTGGTTTGATCTTCCCAATCATCCTGACCCAGCAGAGATCACCTACTCAATCTTTTTAGATCGTTCTGCCACTCACCTGACACAGCGCTTCCGATTGGTTCTGTGTCAGGTGAGTGGCAGAACAATCTAGAAAGATTGAGTAGGTGATCTCTGCTGGGTCAGGATGATTCGGAAGATCAAACCAATTTGAACCTTCGGATTCCATCGGGCTGGAATCCTCGGAACGGGTTTGGGTCAACGAGCTTACTAACTAAAAGATTTCAGACTGATTTTTTCCATTTCTCAAAAAATAATTTAGTATGAAAAGTCTTTCTATATATTCAGAATAAAAGTATTTCTTTATCATGCGGAATAATGACTGAATTTTATACGGAACAAATGTTTAGTTTTCCTTATTCTTTTTCTTTTAAATTTTTGTGAAACTTTTTTCAAGTAATGGAACCCTATTTTTCTATGGATTAATTTAAAAGCTCCCTGTATTTTTAATAAATTATCAATTGAGTATTTAAAATTTTAATTTGACAAATAAGTATCCAAATTAGTGTTTTGTCAAGTAAATAACGGCTAAAAAAATTTTAATTTTGACAATCAAATACCCAAATTAAAATTTTGTAAAAAAAATTACAGTTGAACCCCAATTTAAATATTTGATTGTTAAAATTATTCAATCATTATTTTTTAAAACTAAATCCTAGTTTGAATACTTGTCAAACTAAAAATTTAAATAAATTAACAATTTTTCTACTAAGAAATTAGGAAATATATGTTAAAATTTGGGTTTTGGTCCACCTCATCCCAAAAGATATCTCGAGAGGATTCTCAACACACCCCTCAAGTTTAGGACTGAGCATTTAGAGTGTGAAGTTTGTAGGATTGTACATAGTGCGGGTGTCCCAATAACTGTCTCTGATACCATGTTAAAATTTAAGTTTGATCTTAATTCACCCCAAAAGTACCTCAAGAGGAAAAAACTCTTCAAAATTTTATAAAAAGTAATTATTTCTTAAATATTAGTCACGTGAGATTCTCAATAACATATATAGGTTTTTTCC
Source organism: Catharanthus roseus (assembly GCA_028651295.1). NCBI lineage: Eukaryota > Viridiplantae > Streptophyta > Magnoliopsida > Gentianales > Apocynaceae > Catharanthus > Catharanthus roseus. The sequence continues at coordinate 20,573,442 of JAPQWS010000104.1, read as the reverse complement.
TTGTTCGTCAAGCTTTCAAGCAGCTCTTTCAACTACTGCCTAATCCCCCAACATGCTCAAGAGCCGGGAGCCGCCCAGGAACTGGACTCCACCAAGAGGTTCTTTCTCTTACGCAATTTCTCAGTGTAGAGTGAGGTCTTAATTCTCAATTTAGTGCGTACAATCTCAGATACTAACCAAAAGGGAAGCAACTGATAGCATAGCATAGATAGTAAACCCGGGTGAGATTCTCAATAATATATGAACTTATGAAATTATGAGAGGAAGTGCATGTAATGGATTAAAAGAATAGTATGAAAAGAATCATTCGAATAGGATTCCAAGATCTTAGGGAAGGGAACCCTTGTTCCTCATTCGTGGTCGGGAAATAATGTAAAACAAGAATCAATGTTGTTTTCAAAAGCAGAGGAATATTTTTGAAAAGAATCCCAACAAATTGGGAAGTCTGTTGGATTCCAATTTGGGGATTCTTCAAGCCGACGGAGGCAGGCATCAGTGGGATGTCTACTTAAACCATCTCTTGCCGTCTCAACTTGCCTCCACTATTTCGTAACTCACTTGTCTAGAGAATTCTATTATTCTCTTTACGGGATTCTCTTTGATTTTATAAGAGATTATTTTAAATTTAGTATGTTATTGATTAATATTATTAGTGATCGGTTAGAATCTTATATCAATAAACAATTTTAAAAAGTACTTTCATAATAACATTTTTAAAATAACTCTTTTTAAGCTAAAAATGAATATAATAAGAAGACGAGAACAGCTTCAAAACAGCTTATAGTTTAAAATAAGTTAAAAGTTGCTGATTTTATGCAATGAAAACAGGGCCTAGAAGTATTCTTATCTATGCGATAGGTTAGAGATCACCTATAGGTCTATAGGTTTGATTCATACTACCGCCTGCTTTGTAGTTAATTTTCGTTATTCAGAAATTAAACCCTAAACCTTAGCCTCCACGCAAGCAGTGGTGAACGAAGCGGAAGCGAGAATGTCGGCTTGAGTAACACAAACATTGGTGAGAATTCAATGCCCCGAAAACCTAAGGGTTCCTCTGCAAGGTTCGTCCACGGAGGGTGAGTCAAGACCTAAGATCAGGCCGAAAGGTGCAGTCGATGGACAACAAGTGAATATTCCTATATTACTGTTTATTGGTTCCGAGGGATCGAGGAGGTTAGATTAGCCAAAAGATGATTATCGATTCAAAAACGTAAAATACTTTTGCTTTTTCAGAGTGAGAAAGGGTAGAGAAAATGCCTCTAAAAAAGCTTCTTGTAATTAATTTTTGTTATTTAGAAAAAATAAAGGAAGGAATAAAACATTGACCTTAGAGTTTGTATGAGATAGATTCCACTCAAATTGGCTTTGTATGTATAACTCAATATAGCGATGGGAGTGGGATTGGTCCTAAATGCTGATGGCATTTTGGAGACAAACCAACTTTCATGTAACATTGTATGTTGTCCACTTAATGATCATAAACAATTTATATAATTTATCGGGCACATATTAATATGAATTAATTTTTTAATTAATTAAAGTACGAGTTTATTAAGATTCAATAATTTTTATTAGTTTGTAAAGCCTTATTCAAATGGCGGAAACAAAAATTTCACAATCAAGGAATTCATTTGTTATATTATGTTACACGATATTGCTGTCTTTTATAATATTTATATTTTTCCTTTAATGGTACTATCTCCGGTCAAAAATATAAGGAATTTTACACTTTTCAATAGTCATTTATTATATTTTTTCTATTTATATACATATTTTTGTTCATTTATTACACTCTTATTATTTATCTTTCTCATTATTTACTAAGAGTATAAATAGCACTTTGATCCGACAATTATCTTATTTTAATACCCTTAATTCTTGTACATAACCCTTAAACCCTTTATTAATATTTATGACTGGAGGTAGTATATATTTTCTATACGTATTAATATGTATCCAGAGATATTCATTAAACCGATTTTAAAAAATATTTTTATCGAACAAAAAAGAAGATAGAAAATAAGACTTCTAAATTAATACTTAATTTTTTTTTAAAGTTTAACGATTTCTATTAAAAAAATTAAAATTTTATAAACTAATATATACATAGAAACACATTTTAGACATACTTTATACCATAGTGTTGAGAATCCCACATCGGCTAATTAAAGAAAATAATTACAAGTTATAAAGACTTGGGCAGTCCTCCCCTCTTGAGGTACCTTTTGGGGTGAGTTAGGCCCAAGTCCAAAAACTCTAACATGGTATCAGAGCCAGTTGTTGGGGTGTGTTAAGAATCCCACATCAGCTAAAGACTTGGGCAGTCCTCCCCTCAGGGTGAGCTAGGTCCAAGCCCAAAAATTCTAACACATAGACATACCCTACCCTAGATAATATTGCTACCTTTGTGAGTTTTTTTGATTGGATTACAAGAAGATTTGGGGGATGATGCTAGCTGATTAATAATTAATAATAGTAATATGATTGAAAAAAAGTAATTTAATTGGTAATGAAAATTGAGATGGAGAGATGTAAGAAAGAATCTTAATGCTATCCACATAGAATTAGTGAGCTAAGCAATGCCCAAATGATCATCACTAGTTGATTTAGTGGGGATCCAATGCATCTCCTCTCCTCTCCTCCTAGTATGAAATCTACTTGTTCTAAAGAATGTTCTTACAATTTCGTCACCAAATTACCATATATCTTTAGGAGGAAAAAGTATTTTCAGACAACGATTGGATTATGGTTGATGATGATGATGATATGATGGTTGAGGTTGAGGATGTGTGAATCATTTTCCTATCCTTTAATGCACATTTTTAATTAATTATATATTGGTTAAGAATCGTAAACTAATTAAAGAATTAATGAATCGTTAATAAGTTTTAACAAATCCTCCTCCTTCTCCAGAGGTATCATATTAAGTGGACGATAGGTAACTTTAGGAAAAATGTCACTTTCTCTTGCGTTGAAGCAGCCATATCTCGTACTTAACTCCTTTAACGAAGAAATTAAAAGAGAGGACGGAATACAAGACTTAGTCGATTGGTGCCTTAATAGCAATATCAGAATCTGATAGGAGAAGAAAAGCCTTCGCCTACCTCCGTATGCACAGACTAGCCAGAAATTGGTCTTACTTTACCGTTAAGAAAGGAAAGAAGATTTCCATCTCCAAGTTTAACTTAGACGTAGCTTATTTATCTTTTTCGACTTGCTTTCATGAAGCTGACTATAATGCTCCTTTAGTAGACAGTGAGTGGCTCGAGTTTCCAGACACATCGCACTTCCGTTCGGGTTGAGGTCCCCTTCATCTGGAGCTGTCGTAACTTGGGAGTTGGTTGGTTTAAGAGAGACAGACTCCGACACTGGGCTATATTTTGAGGTGAGTTAAATTCAAATTCAGAATTTGCTCCAGGCCCAGATGACAAGTCTGGGCGTGAGAGAGTATGTTAAGATTCTCACATCTATTATATCTTTTAGAGTGAGTTATGTCCAAGTCTAAATTTTAACAATTTATTTATGATTTATTTTTTAGAGTTTAAAATTTTATTTTATAAAATATAATTATACATTTTCCAAACTGCCGTTGCATTAATAATTAATTAATAATTTGTTTTTTAAAAAAATCAAATGAAATTATTTTTATCGAAGTAGTTAGTAATGGTTAAATAGTTCAAAGTTTATTTCTTCAAGTAGTTTGGTATAATCGAAGTTATAAGTTTGAATGTTGATCAGTATTGTTCGCTTTTAGAATTATATTCGCTTTTTGGTGGTCCTACTCTAACAGATCAATATTTACGTTGATTGTTCAGTTGATCTGAGATGAAATAACTGATCGTTCGTAAGAGCATCTTATTATTTAGAAGAAAAAAAATGCATGGATCAATAATTCTGAAAAAGATATGACGCAAGAAGGATTAATCATGGCTCAGATTAATTGTTTTTTTATGATTTATTGATTAATACTGTAATTAACGTCATGCAAAGCCTTTCCTTTAGGAAGTAAAGTTGGGTGTAAACGCAATAAATAAAAAGTTTAATTAATTAGGTACACAATTCTTTTTCTTAGTTAAGGACGAATCAGAAACGCAACACTCTCTCTCTCTCTCTCTCTCTCTCTCTCTCTCTCTCTCTCTCTCTCTCTATATATATATATATATATATATATATTATATGGTCGATTTTTGTTTCACGCAGAATATAATTACGTAGTTTATTCAGAAAAGAATATAATTACGTAGCTGACCCCTGAGTGTGGATAAGGAGATGGAATTCCATATATGCCCTCGAACAATATCCACCATGAATTCATTGCAAGATCGTCACAATTTTTTTTTTCTTTAGTTTGATGTTTAGAAGAAACTTATTATAATTCTTTGTAAATCATGACACAAAATTTTTAAACTTTACTCCCTTATTTTTCTCTCTAAATATAACTTTTTTTGTTTTAAATTATTTTTATTTTAATAAATCAAAATTAAGAGAGTATTACCTTTTAAAAAAAAGAGGGTATAAAAATTTTCCATATATATACCCTATACCCTTGTGTATTGTTATAGAAATGGCACAATCTAATAAATACTTGATATAATTCGAATAAATTTATATTTTTAAGGATAATTCAATCTATTCAACCTTCAATTAAAATAACATAATCATTTTAATAGTTGTGATAGGTTCTAAAATAAATGAAAACAAGAAAATAGTAAATAATTAATTAATAAATATGTAAATATTTATATATAAATAACTAAATTTTCAAAATACTAATAATGGTTAGATTAATATTTTTTTTGTAAATTTTATAGGATTTGCAAATTTTTGTAACAATAAATATCTAGGTAATTTTTTATTTAATAATGCCCATCAAATATGCATGATGTAATATGCATGATGTAAGATGAGCATGTTTGAAAGATGGAGAACTTTTTAAATTTTAATCTCTCTAACGCGTGGTATTCCTTGGTACCAGATTGCCTGAAGTTCAGGTGGAAGATGTAAATCATGGTGACTCAGCGGCTCTGCATATTGGAGGTCAGGTACTGGTGCGCACAAGGAACCACCCACCACTTTGGAAAGGTTGAAATTCCCACACTGCCGCTGTCAGCATTTGAATCTTGGACCTTAGTACCAACTCTGTAGCCCCAGAACCTACTGAGCTATGCCCATGCGGGCAACGTGCGGTAGTTCCTTGTGAGTACCAGGGTTTGACCTCCAATCTACAGGATTATTAAGTCATTATGATTTACATCTTCCACTTAGGCTTCGTTCAGTCTAATGAGAATTCTGAGACGAAAAATCTCGCCTTTTGATAACAAAACGAAGAACCTTTATGAAATATGGCATGTGAATTTTATGAAATACTTATGTTAAATATTAATGGAGGGCAAGAAGAAGATTCTTAACTACCCAAAAGAGTACTACTCAGAATGCATTATGGTGGGGATTCTTAAAATTTATATTCTTACATCCCCTTGCATGTCAACTAGAATAATTAGATTTAGAATTTCAAATTTTGTTCCATTAAGAATCTAAATCTAATATATATATTTTTTATTAATTAATTAATTTAGACATGTGTTTTTCAACAGGAGATGAAATCTCCACAGTACCCTTTGTTCTTACACAATTTCTCTTCGTATATATTTATTCAGATTCCCCCATTAAGAATGGATATGGATTTACATGAATAATTTTCTTCTTCTTTTTCATTCTTCCACATCAGAAAAGATTAAGTGAAAATGGGTTCCTGTTTACTGGATTATAACTACTTTTAGGACATTTTTCAGAAAAAAAAAAACTACTTTTAGGACATAATGGAGTTGTATGATTAAGTAAGGGTATATTAACCTTTTTCCTAAGGGTTTATCTTTTATTTGTAGATTTTATTAATAAAATATGCCAAATTAGGAATGTTACAGAGTGTCAGGAAATGTTACAGAGGATCTGAACCGATATTTAAAGGCTCAGGATCCTCTGTAACATTTCCTGTAACATCTCGTGTAACATTTCCTTTTATAATATGTTTTCCTCCTTAGGGTTGATCCTTTTCCCTTAGGGTTGTGACAGGAAATGTTATAGAGGATCTGAACCAATATTTAAAGAAAGTGGCCAAAAGTCAAAGGAAAATTGTATCATGCACTGGTATATGAGTAGAGACGTGAACCTCTCCAACTGATTCGGATAATTTTATAATATTTTTAATTTAAGTATATTTTATTAAAATATATCAAATAAAAAATAAAACTTAAGGAAAAAGAATCATAAAGAAAAAATACATTATAAAAAGAAATATTAGAGGATATGTTACCGGAAATGTTATAGGGGAACCTGGATATCCTTAGACGTACCTTGGTTTGTCGGTAACATTCTCTATAACATCTTCTGTAGTATTTTTGTTTATAATATATTTTTTTCTTTAGAATTTATCATTTTCCGTTAGGATTTATTTTTTGTTTGGTAAATTTTATTAATAAAATACTCTATATTAGGAATATTACAGAGAGTGTTACACAAAATGTTATGGGCGATTTGAACCGTTTTAGACAATATTAAGACAAGTCATCCAAATGATTAATACTTTGGATCTTTATTTCCATAAATAGATATATGATCCACACAAAAGACTTAAAGTATTAACAACATGAATGATATAATTTAATATGATCCTAAAAATTTATATCCTTATCTATGAACTACCTTTTTCTTAATAAATAAGAGGTTATCCATCGATAAAAAAAGTTGGGGTCATTACAATCAAAACAATCCTCCTCCAACTTGTTATTCAACACAGAAGAAAAGTTTAAGGATTGTGAAAACCTCACAACTAAAAATAAAAAAATTACATAAAGTAATAGAGATTCTCTTGTTCCACGACCTACGAATTTAGGAAGAAACGGGGAGTAGGTATGAACCGAAAGGCATTCTTAAGCAAAGCACGAATGAAACGGAAAAATTTATTCTATTATAAAGGGTGAAAGGCGGGTGAACTAGTCTACATCGTCAACCGCCTGGAAAGTGGATATAGAATTACCGGTGCTAGCTTATAGAATCGATTTCGACGCAAGGATCCGTTCAATAAGGATCTGTCACCGCTGCCAAATCCTACTAGGAGTTTTTCCCGGGCATCGTCAATAAAAAGGTTTTCATACTATACTTTAGTAGGTGGATAAGATAAACTAATACTAAACCTAGTACAACAAACAAACACACAATAATTTTCTCTGTAGTTACAAAAAAAAAACAATTTTCTTCGTAGTACCTTCGTCATAATCTTCAGAGGACGACGGCATAAGAATTTTAGATTCGTCATTTTCATTAGAAATCAACAATTTAAAAGACCATGTGCGTATAAACAGTCTTAAAAGTTATCTCGAAAAAATAAAAAATATTAAAAAAAGACTCAGATTAAATCCGGATTAATACTAAGATCGGTTTTAGATCGCGCCACCAAGTGCTACCAACATATTGCAAAGTGGAAAATCTTAGCATGTAAGAAAAATCAAAGAAAAGAAAGGGAAAATAGTGGTGAGATATTTAAAGAATGTAACAGTCACATGAATTGAAAAATTAGTAGTGGGATTATTTATATGTTAATAATCTCATATATTATACATTAATTAGCTAGCTAATTCACAATAAATGCTTGTGCAAATCAGCTTCCACCACGTAAATTTCAGAAAAAAAAATAATAGCCTTTTATTACATTAATTAATATAATTATTCGCATTATTCATAAAGCAAAAGCTATAGAAACATTTTATTTGCTAAAAACAAATAAAAGAAAGTACCACAAGCATTAAAAAAATAAAAAGAAAAAGAATAGAACATTATAATAAAAGGAGTGTGTGAAAATTAAATTAATTACCTTGCATAGATAATGCCCTCTCTCATACTTTTAGTATTCTAATTTTTTTTAATGAGCAACTGCCCATAATTTTGTTCAAAATTGAGCGGAAGTAAGTGAAATGAACAGGCAAGGAGCAGAGGATCCAAACTTTCTCGGAAGAAATTCCAGTGAACAAGTATCAAGCGGTTATTTTAAGTAAATAAAAAATAGGATTTAGGAGAAGGAACGAAAGTATGCTCGACTTTCGCATCATTGTCGAATCCTGTAAAGCGAATAGGCGAACTTGTTCTTAATTTGGGCCTCGAGCAATCCTGCTCGTTGCCCCCTTGGCCTGCCAAGTGCCCTCGGACAACCGTCGTGCCTAACAACAAATCCGGTGTGGAAAGCGCCAAGGACTACTCAAGTGGGATTGCCTTCCTTCGATCGGCTCGTTCGCGGTGCTGTCCTTGGGAGCTAAGGCACCTTTGTAAACCAAAACGACTCTCGGCAATGGATATCTAGGCTCTCGCATCGATGAAGAACGTAGCTAACTGCGATACTTGGTGTGAATTGCAGAATCCCGTGAACCATCGAGTTTTTGAACGCAAGTTGCGCCAGAAACCATTAGGCCGAGGACACGTCTGCCTGGGCGTCACGCATCTCGTTGCTCTCCCCTCGTCCATCTGTGGATGACTCGGCGGTTGCGGGAGGATGTAGTCCATCTTTTGTCGAGAAATTGGCATCAAATATTTATTTTTCTATTTTAATATCGATAATTCATAGTATAGTGTTTCAATTTTGTTACAATAAATTAGTCCATTCAATTTATAAATTCCAAATAACTTGAAAAAAAAAAGCTATAAATTCCATATTTGTGAATTTTGTATTTTGTAAGGCTTTTGTTACATATAGTTTTTTTGACAAAAAATGCCAATAGAGTGATGTTAATGGCCAAATGGAAGATACCAAAAGAGGTGTGGGATCTACCATGACATGAATCTTTGACCATATGAATCTTTTTCCTTGTTGCTTTCTTTCTTCAACAACTTACATCAAAATACACCTCTTAATATCTATATTTATATAGGTTTAATCGGTGATTGAACGTACTATAAATATTTGAAAAGGGGAAGATTCGAACTTTTTTCGTAGTATCATGAAACATTAATATTTAGAACTAAATCTTGAGTAAGAGTCTAATATTTTACTGATGCTTAAGTCGAATTATGATTAGTTAAAAGAGTGTATTTTTAAATACCGAACATATCTTAAAGATATCTAAAAATATATTACATAGATTTTTAAAAATGTTCGTCGAGACACATGTTAATATATATTAACTTTTAATCTGAGACGTAAGTTTGTTTAAGGTTTGACAATTTGTATTAAAATTTTAAATGTTATAAAATTGTTAGATTCGAAATACTATGTATAATATGGCATGTTTTATCTTTATTAATGTGCGCAAAGACATCGGAAACCATTATATGTATATAACTTTTTTATAATTATCATTATTTTTGATATATTAAAGAGGAGAATATAGTTCGAACTTAGAACCTTTACTTAGTAAAGATAAAGAGCATTCTTTACCATCGAGCTAGCTCTCTTGCCACATTATTGCCTGTTCTCCATTACTTATGTTTTTTTTAAACAATTAAAAATAAGTACTTATAAAAAAGTTATTTTAAATCAATTTATATAACAATTTTATCACTAATAATATTAATAAATAGAAGTAGTTATAAAAAGCACCCAACAGGAGTTTTTCAAAAATAGTTTTTTTAGCTATTTTTAAATTAAAAGTAAATATAAGAAATAATAGAGAATAACTCCAAAATAATTTATAATTTAAAATAAGTTAAAAACTGCTGATTTTAAGCGTCGCAAAATGGGCATATATGTCACTAGAGGAACTTGCAAATGTCATACAATAACACATAAGAAAAATGCTTAGTTTTCATATGTTGTAATGCAAGCCGTCATCAGTAATAGTCTTCCACACAAACTCTACCATGTTTTCTCAACTTTTTTCTCCTTTTTTTAACTTTCTTTGGAGTCGTCTCCCTTCCAAATTTTGTAGCACCTCATGTAATGTATTCTATTTTTAAGGGGTTTTGTTTTAACAAGTTACGCAATTTTGTACACCAAACACTGCTTATATTGTCATTTCATCCAAAGCTCCAACGACCTTCTTGTTCTTTTCATTAGAAGTACTCGGCTCAGATCTTCTATACCACTTCTTTATTTCTTTATATCTATAAGCGGAATTACACGAGTCTGGAGGGGCTCGAACCTTTGCGGTCATTCAGCTTGTATATAATTTTTTATAATTAAAGTTTAAACAAAATGTTAAGGTTCTAATTATTTTTTTATCTCTTTTATTTGTTTTCAATTCAAATCTTAATAATCTTTAATCTCTATTTCTATATGAATGCACGTGGGCAATATTACTTCAACAAGCTACTCGTCGCTCTAGTCTATTCTAGTTCTATCTCAATATGTTTCTTAATTTTATAAATTCCAATTTTTTTTAGTTGAAAGCGTGTTACACAGAATATTAGTTACAGGGAGTGTTACAGGAAATGTTACAGAGGATCCGAACCGCCAAAAAATAGGTCTCCATAAAATTGCTCAAAATAATTTTGTATGTTCCTCATGTTTAAAAAATAATCGTACAAAGTGTAAGTTGTCCTTTGAAGTCCAAATCTGTGACTTAATCATTACGTTTTTTACAAAATTTATGTGCGCAAAACAATTCTCTATAAAATTGTTCAAAATGATTCATTATGTTTCTCATGTTATTAAGATACATCGCATCACGTTTCACTTGCCAGTTAAAGCTCGAATTCGTGTACTAATCATCACATTTTTTACAAAATTTAGGTCCGAAAATATTTTTCCATAAAATCGCTCAGATCAATTATGTATATTTTCCATGTTGTATACATATATGGCACAATATTTAACTTGTCTTTAAAAGTTCGAATTTGTGTGCTAATCATCATATTTTTCTAGATATTTTGGTCTAAAAAATATGTACCTATAAAATTACTCAAGATAATTCCTTTTTTCTCATATTTTAAAAATAATCGTAGAAAGTTTCAGTTGTCTTTTGAAGGCCAAATCTGTAACTTAATCATTACGTCTTTTTACAAAATTTATCTCCGTAAAACAATTGTCTATAAAATTGTTCAAAATGATTCGTTATGTTTCTCATGTCGTAAACATATATTGCACAACGTTTCATTTGCCTGTTAAAGCCCAAATTCGTGTGCTAATAATCACGTTTTTTTCTAAAAATTTTGGTCCAAAAATATGTTTCCATGAAATTATTTAAAATAATTCTGTATGTTTCTCATGTTTTAAAAATAATCGTACAAAGTTTCAGTTGTCCTTTGAAGGCCGAATCTTTGACTTAATCATTACATTTTTTATAAAATTTACGTCTGTAAAACGTTTCTCTATAAAATTGCTCAAAATAATTCATTATGTTTCTCATGTCATAAAGATACGTCGCCCAACGTTTCACTTACCTGTTAAAGCCTGAATTTGTGTACTAATCATCACGGTTTTTTCAAAATTTAGGTCTGAAAAATATTTCTTCGTAAAATTGCTCTGATCAATTCTATAAATTTTTCATGTTGTATAGATATATAGCACAATGTTTTACTTGTCTTTAGAAGTCCGAATTTGTGTGCTATTCATCATGTTTTTTACAAAGTTTAGGTCCGAAGAATATTTTCCGTAAAATTGCTCAGATCAATTCTGTATGTTTTTCATATTGTATAGATATATGACACAATGTTTTAACTTGTCTTTAGAATCCAGAATTCGTGTGCTAATCATCACGTTTTTATAAAAAAAATTTTCCAAAAAATAGGTTTCCATAAAATTGCTCAAAATAATTATGTATGTTTCTCATGTTTTAAAAATAATCGTACAAAGTTTAAGTTCTCCTTTGAAGTCCAAATCTGTGACTTAATCATTACGTTATTTACAAAATTTATGTCTGCAAGAAAATTCTCTATAAAATTGCTCAAAATGATTCATTACGTTTCTCATGTTGTTAAGATCATCGCATCACGTTTCACTTGCCTGTTAAAGCTCAAATTCGTGTGCATCACGTTTTTTACAAAATTTAGGTTCAAAAAATTTTTCTCCGTAAAATTACTTAGATCAATTCTGTATGTTTTTCATGTTGTATAGATATATGACACAATGTTTTATTTATCTTTAGAATCCCGAATTCGTATTCTGATTATCACGTTTTTATAAAAAAATTTTCCAAAAAATAGGTCTCCATAAAACTACTCAAAATAATTCTGTATGTTTCTCATGTTTTAAAAATAATCGTACAAAGTTTAAGTTATCCTTTGAAGTCCAAATCTGTGACATAATCATTATGTTTTATACAAAATTTATGTCCGCAAAACAGTTCTCTATAAAATTGCTCAAAATGATTCATTATGTTTCACATGTTGTTAAGATACATCGTACAACATTTCACTTGCCTGTTAAAACCAGAATTCGTGTACTAATCATCACGGTTTTAACAAAACTTAGGTTCAAAAAATATTTTTTAGTAAAATTGCTCAGATTAATTATGTATATTTTTCTTGTATAAATATATAAGGAACAATTTCACTTGTTTTTAAAAGCCCGAATTCGTGTGCTAATAATCATCACTTTTTTAACAAAATTTAGGTTCGAAAAATATTTTTCTGTAAAATTGCTCAAATCAACTCTGTATGTTTTTTAGTTGTATAATTATATACGGCATAATTTCACTTGTCTTTAGAAAACCTAATTCGTGTGCTAATTATCACGTCTTTTACAAAATTTAGTTCCGAAAAATATTTATCGTAAAATTGCTCAGATCAATTCTTTATTTTTTTTTTTCATGTAATTTAGATATATGGCACAATGTTTCACTTGTCTTTAGAAGCCCGAATTCATGTGCTAATCATCATGTTTTTTTAAAAATTTTTGTAAAAAAATATTTCTCCATAAAATTGCTGAAAATAAATCTTCATGTTTCTCATCTTTTAAAAATAATAATACAAAGTTTCAATTGTCCTTTGAGGCTGAATCTGTGAGGTAATCATTACGTTTTTTACAAAATTTATATCCGCAAAATAATTCTCTATAAAATTGCTCAAAATGATTCATATATTTCTCATATCATAAAGATACATCGTACAACGTTTCATTTGCCTGTTAAAGCCAGAATTCGTGTGTGACTCATCACGTTTTTTACAAAATTTAGATCCGAAAAATATTTCTCAGTAAAGTTGCTCAGATCAATTCTGTATATTTTTCTTGTATAAATATATATGGAACAATTTCACTTATCTTTAGAAGCCCGAATTTTGTGTGCTAATAATCATCACAGTTTTTTACAAAATTTAGGTTCGAAAAATATTTCTCCATAAAATTGCTCAGATCAATTCTGTATGTCTTTCATGGTATATAGATATATGGCACAACATTTCACTTGTCTTTAGAAGCCAGAATTCGTGTGCTAATCATCACTTTTTTTACAAAAATTAGGTACAAAAACTATTTCTCAGTAAAATTGCTCAAATTGATTATATATGCTTTTCATGTTGTATAATGATATACGGCATAGTTTCACTTGCCTTTAGAAACCTAATTCGTGTGCTAATCATCATGTTTTTTTACAAAATTTTAGTACCAAAAACAGTTCTCCATAAAATTGCTCAGATCAATTCTGTATTTTTTCCATATTTTATAGATATATGACACAATGTTTCACTTGTCTTTAGAAGTCCGAATTCGTGTGCTAATCATCACGTTTGTTAAAAAATATTTGTAAAAAAATATTTCTCCCTAAAATTGATCAAAATAATTCTGTATGTTTCTCATGTTTTAAAAATAATAATATAAAGTTTCAATTGTCCTTTGAGGCTGAATCAGTGAGTTAAACATTACGTTTTTTACAAAATTTATGTCCGAAAACAATTCTCTATAAAATTGCTTAAAATAATTCATTATGTTTCTCATATCGAAAAGATTAATCGCGCAATATTTCCTTTGCTTGTTAAAGCTCGAATTCGTGTGCTAATCATCACGTTTTTTACAAAATTTAGGTTCGAAAAATATTTCTCCATAAAATTGCTCTGATCAATTCTGTATGTTTTTCATGGTATATAGATATATGGCACAATGTTTCACTTGTCTTTAGAAGCCAGAATTCGTGTGCTAATTATCACGTTTTTTACAAAATTATGGTCCAAAAAGTATTTCTCTATAAAATTGCTCAGATCAATTCTATATGATTTTCATAGTATATAGATATATGGCACAACGTTTCACTTGTCCTTAGAAGCTCGAATTCGTGTGCTAATCATCATGTTTTTTAGAAAATTTAGGTCCGAAAAATATTTCTTTGTAAAATGCTCAGATCAATTCTGTACGTTTTTCATGTTGTATAATGATATACGACATAATTCCACTTGTATCTAGAAACTTAATTTGTATGCTACTCATCACGTTTTTTACAAAATTTTAATCCGAAAAATAGTTCTCCATAAAATTGCTCAGATCAATTCTGTATTTTTTTCATGTTGTATAGATATATGGCACAATGTTTCACTTGTTTTTAGAAGCCCGAATTCGTGTGCTAATCATCACGTTTTTTTAAAAAAACTTTATAAAAAAAATATTTTTCAATAAAATTGATCAAAATAATCATGTATGTTTCTCATGTTTTAAAAATAATAATATAAAGTTCAGTTGTCCTTCAAGGTTGAATCTGTTAGTTAATCATTGCGTTTTTTTACAAAATTTATATCCGCATAACAATTCTCTATAAAATTTGCTCAAAATAATTCATTATGTTTCTTATGTTGTCAAGATATTTCGTACAACATTTCACCTGCCTGATAAAGCCCGAATTCGTGTGCTAATCATCACGATTTTTTACAAAATTTAGGTTCGAAAAATATTTCTCCATAAAATTGCTAAGATCAATTCTATTTTTTTCATGGTATATAGATATATGGCACAATGTTTCACTTGTTTTTAGAATCCAGAATTCGTGTGCTAATCATCACGTTTTTTACAAAATTTAGGTCCAAAAAAATTTCTCCGTAAAATTGCTCAGAACAATTCTGTATGTTTGTCATGTTGTATAATGATATACGGCATAGTTTCACTTGTCTTTAGAAACCTAATTCGTATGATAATCATCACGTTTTTTAGAAAATTTAGGTCCCGAAAAGTATTTCTAGTAAAATTGATCAGATCAATTTTGTATTTTTTTCATGTTGTTTAGATATATGGAACAATGTTTCACTTATTTTTAGAAGCCCCGAATTCGTGTAATAATCATCACTTTTTTAAAAAAATTTCGTAAAAAAAATATTTCTCCATAAAATTGATCGAAACAATTATGTATGTTTTTCATTTTTAAAAATAATAATATAAAGTTTCAATTGTCCTTTGAGGCTGAATCTGTGAGTTAATCATTACGTTTTTTACAAAATCTATGTCCGCAAAACAATTCTCTACAAAATTGCTCAAAATAATTCATTATGTTTCTGATGTCGTAAAGATATATCGTACAACGTTTCACTTGCCTAATAAAGCCCGAATTTGTGTGCTAATCATCCGTTTTTTACAAAATTTAGGTTCGAAAAATATTTCTCCATAAAATTGCTTAGATCAATTATGTATGTTTTTCATTGTATATAGATATATGGATCAATGTTTCACTTATCTTTAGAAGCCCGAATTCATGTGTTAATCATCATGTTTTTTTAAAAATTTTCGTAAAAAAAAAATTTCTCCATAAAATTGCTCAAAATAAATCTGTATGTTTCTCATCTTTTAAAAATAATAATACACAGTTTCAGTTGTCCTTTGAGGCTGAATCTGGGAGTTAATCATTACCTTTTTTACAAAATTTATGTCCGCAAAAAAATTCTCTATAAAATTGTTCAAAATGATTCATTATGTTTCTCATATCGTAAAGATACATCATACAACGTTTCATTTGCCTGCTAAAGCCAGAATTCGTGTGCTATTCATCACGTTTTTTACAAAATTTAGATCCGAAAAATATTTCTCAGTATAATTGCTCAGATCAATTATGTATATTTTTCTTGTATAAATATATATGGAACAATTTCACTTATCTTTAGAAGCCCGAATTCAAGTGCTAATAATCATCACGTCTTTTTACAAAATTTAGATTTGGAAAATATTTCTCCATAAAACTGCGCAGATCAATTCTGTATATTTTTCATGGTATATGGATATATGGCACAGTATTTCACTTGTCTTTAGAAGCCCGAATTCGTGTGCTAATTATTACGTTTTTAAAAAAAATTTAGTTCCAAAAATTATTTTTCTGTAAAATTGCTAATATCAATTATGTATACTTTTCATATTGTATAATGATATACGGCATAATTTCACTTGTCTGTAAAAACCTAATTCGTGTGCGTTTTTACAAAATTTTAGTCCGAAAAATAGTTCTCTATAAAATTGCTCAGATCAATTCTGTATTTTTTTCATGTTTTATAGAAATATGGCACAATGTTTCACTTGTCTTTAGAAGCCCGAATTCGTGTGCTAATCATCACGTTTGTTAAAAAAATTTTGTAAAAAAAATATTTCTCCATAAAATTGATCAAAATAATTCGGCATGTTTCTGATATTTTAAAAATAATAATATAAAGTTTCAGTTGTCCTTTGAGGCTGAATCTGTGAGTTAAACATTACGTTTTTTACAAAATTTATGTCCGAAAACAATTCTCTACAAAATTGCTTAAAATAATTCATTATGTTTCTAATGTCGTAAAGATTAATCGCACAATGTTTCACTTCCCTATTAGAGCCCGAATTCGTGTGCTAATCATCATAATTTTTACAAAATTTATGTTTAAAAAATATTTCTTTATAAAATTGCTCAGGTCAATTCTGTATGTTTTTCATGGTATTTAGATATATGGCACAATGTTTCCCTTGTCTTTAGAAGTCCGAATTAATGTGCTAATAATCATGTTTTTCTAAAAATTTTTGTAAAAAAAATATTTCTCCATAAAATTGCTCAAAATAAATCTGTATGTTTCTCATCTTTTAAGAATAATAATACAAAGTTTCAGTTGTCCTTTGAGGCTCAATCTGCGAGTAATCATTATGTTTTTTACAAAATTTATGTCCGCAAAACAATTCTCTATAAAATTGCTCAAAATGATTCATTATGTTTCTCATATTGTAAAGACACATCGTACAACGTTTAACTTGCCTTTTAAAGCTAGAATTCGTGTGCTACTCATTACGTTTTTTACAAAATTTAGTTCCGAAAAATATTTTTCCGTAAAATTGCAAAGATCAATCCTGTATGTTTTTCATGTTGCAAAGAACAATTTCCTTTGTCTTTAGAAGCCCGAATTCATTTACAAATCATCACGTTTTTTACAAAATTTAGGTCCGAAAAATATTTCTTCATGAAATTGCTCAAATCAATTATGTATGTTTTTCTTGGTATATAGATATATGGCACAATGTTTCACTTGTCTTCAGAAGCTAGAATTCGTGTGCTAATCATCACGTTTTTCACAAAATTTAGGTCCGAAAAATATTTCTCCGTAAAATTGCTAAGATCAATCCTGTATGCTTTTCATGTTGTATAATGATATATGGCATAATTACACTTGTGTTTAGAAACCTAATTCGTGTGCTAATCATCATGTTTTTTACAAAATTTAGGTCCGAAAAATATTTCTCGTAAAATTGCTCAGATCAATTCTGTATTTTATTCATGTTGTTTAGATATATGGCAGAATGTTTCACTTGTCTTTAGAAGCCCGAATTCGTATACTAATGATCATATTTTTTAAAAAAATTTTGTAAAAAAAAAAATTATCCATAAAATTGATCAAAATAATTATGTATATTTCTCATTTTTTAAAAATAATAATATAAAGTTTCAGTTGTCCTTTGACGCTGAATTTGTGCGTTAATCATTACGTTTTTTACAAAATTTATGTACGCAAAAAAATTCTCTATAAAATTAACTCATTATGTTTCTCATGTCGTAAAGATGCATAGCACAAAGTTTCACTTGCCTTATAAAGTCCGAACTCGTGCGCTAATCATCACGTTTTTTACAAAATTTAGGTTCAAAAAATATTTCTCCATAAAATTGCTCAGATCAATTCTGTATATTTTTCATGGTATATAGATATATGGCACAATGTTTCAGTTGTCTTCAGAAGCCAGAATTCGTGTGTTAATCATCAGGTTTTTCACATAATTTAGGTCCGAAATCTATTTCTTCGTAAAATTGCTCAGATCAATTATGTATGTTTTTTTCATGTTGTATAATTATATACGACATAATTTCATTGTCCTTAGAAACCTAATTTGGTGTGTTAATCATCACATTTTTTACAAAATTTAATTCCGAAAAATATTTCTCGTAAAATTGCTCAGATCAATTCTGTATTTTATTCATGTTGTTTAGATATATGACAGAATGTTTCACTTCTCTTTAGAAGCCCGAATTCGTGTGGTAATCATCACATTATTTAAAAAATTTTTTAAAAAATATTTCTCCATAAAATTGATCAAAATAATTTTGCATGTTTCTTATTTTTTAAAATAATAATACAAAAAGTTTCAGTTGTCCTCTGAGGCTAAATCTGTGAGTTAATCATTACTTTTTTTACAAAATTTATGTATGCAAAACAATTCTCTATAAAATTGTTCAAAATAATTTATTATGTTTCTCATGTCGTAAAGATACATCGCACCACATTTCACTTGCCTGTTAAAGCCCGAATTCGTGTGCTAATTATCACTTTTTTTACAAAATTTTAGTCCGACAAATAGTTCTCCATAAAATTGCTCATATCAATTCTATATTTTTCCATAATGTATAGATATAAGGCACAATGTTTCACTTATCTTTAGAAGCCCGAATTCGTGTGCTAATCATCACGTTTTTTTAAAAAAATTTATAAAAAAAATATTTCTCTATAAAATTGATCAAAATAATTATGTATGTTTCTCATGTTTTTAAAATAATAATATAAAGTTTCAGTTGTCCTCTGCGGCTGAATCTGTGAGTTAATCAATGCATTTTTTTACAAAATTTATGTCCGCAAAATAATCCCCTATAAAATTGATTAAAATTATTCATTATGTTTCTCATGTAATAAAAATACATCTCACAATATTTTACTTGCCTGTTGAAGCTTGAATTCGTGTGCTAATCATCACGTTTTTTACAAAATTTTGGTCCGAAAAAAAGTTCGCCAAAAAATTGTTCAAAACGATTCTGAATGTATTTTATGGTGTATAAATACACAAAACGAGGTATCACATTCCGGATAAAGCCCGAATTCGTGTGCTAATCATCACGTTTTTTACAAAATTTTGGTCCGAAAAAAAGTTCCCCAAAAAATTGCTCAAAACAATTCTGAATGTATTTTATGGTGTATAAATACACAAAACGAGGTATCCCATTCCCAATAAAGCCCGAATTCGTGTGCTAATCATCACGATTTTTACAAAATTTTGGTCCGAAAAAAAGTTCCCCAAAAAATTGCTCAAAACGATTCTGAATGTATTTTATGGTGTATAAATACACAAAACGAGGTATCACATTCCCAATAAAGCCCTAATTCGTGTGCCAATCATCACGTGTTCTACAAAATTTTTGTCCGAAAAAAAGATTCCAAAAAATTGCTCAAAACAATTCTGAATGTAATTCATGTTCTGATGAAGTATCATAATCCCAGTAAAGCCCGAATTCGTGCGCTAATCATCACGTTTTTTACAAAATTTTGGTCCGAAAAAAAGTTTTCCAAAAAATTGCTCAAAAGGATTCTGAATGTATTTTATTTTTATAAATACACAAAACGAGGTATCACATTCCCAGTAAAGCCCGAATTCGTGTGCTAATTATCACGTTTTTCAAAAATTTTGGTCCGAAAAAAAGTTCTCCAAAAAATTGTTCAAAACGATTTTAATTGTATTTTATGGTGTATAAATACACAAATCGAGGTATCACATTCCCAATAAAGCCCGAATTCGTGCGCTTATCATCACGTTTTTTACAAAATTTTGGTCCGAAAAAAAGTTTTCTAAAAAATTGCTCAAAAGGAATCTGAATGTATTTCATGTTCTGACGAAGTATCACATTCCCAATAAAGCCCGAATTCGTGTGCTAACCATCACGTTTTTTACCAAATTCTGGTCTGAAAAAAATGGTCTCCAAAAAATTGCTCAAAAGGATTCTGAATGTATTTTATTTTTATAAATACACAAAACGAGGTATCACATTCCCAATAAATCCCGAATTCTTGTGCTAATCATCACGTTTCTTACAAAATTCTGGTCCGAAAAAAAAGGTTTCGGAAAAATTGCTCAAAACCATTTTAATGTATTTTATTTGTATAAATACACAAAACGAGGTATCACATTCCCAATAAAGCTCGAATTCGTGTGCTAAACATAACGTTTTTTACAAAATTTTGGTCGGAAAAAAAGTTTTCCAAAAAATTGCTCAAAACGATTCTCAATGTATTTTATTTGTATAAATACACAAAACGAGGTATCACATTCCGGATAAAGCCCGAATTCATGTGCTAATCATCACGTTTTTTACAAAATTTTGGTCCAAAAAAAAGTTTTCCAAAAAATTGCTCAAAAGGAATCTCAATGTATTTTATTTGTATAAATACACAAAACAAGGTATCACATTCCTGACGAAACCCGAATTCGTGTGCTATTCATCACGTTTTTTAAAAAAATTTTGGTCTGAAAAAAAGTTTTCCGAAAAATTGCTCAAAACGATTCTGAATGTATTTTATGGTGTATAAATACACAAAACGAGGTATCACATTCCGGATAAAGCCCGAATTCGTGTGCTAACCATCACGTTTTTTACCAAATTCTGGTCTGAAAAAAATGGTCTCCAAAAAATTGCTCAAAAGGAGTCTGAATGTATTTCATGTTCTGACGAAGTATCACATTCCCAATAAAGCCCGAGTTCGTGTGCTAACCATCACGTTTTCTACAAAATTCTGGTCCGAAAAAAAAGGTTTCCGAAAAATTGCTCAAAACGATTCTGAATGTATTTTCTTTGTATAAATACACAAAACGAGGTATCACATTCCCAAAAAAGCTCGAATTCGTGTGCTAATCATCATGTTTTTTACAAAATTTTGGTCCGAAAAAAATTTCTCCAAAAAATTGCTCAAAAGGAGTCTGAATGTATTTCATGTTCTGACGAAGTATCACATTCCCAATAAAGCCCGAATTCGTGCGCTTTTAATCACATTTTTTACAAAATTTTGGTCCGAAAAAAAGTTTTCTAAAAAATTGCTCAAAAGGAATCTGAATGTATTTCATGTTCTGACGAAGTATCACATTCCCAATAAAGCTCGAATTCGTGTGCTAACAATCTCGTTTTTTATAAAATTTTAGTCCCAAAAAAGTTCTCCTAAAAATTGCTCAAAACGATTCTTAATGTATTTCATGTTGTATAAATACACAAAACGAGGTATCACATCCCAGTAAAGTCCGAATTCGTGCGCTAATCATCACGTTTTTTAAAAATTTTGGTCCAAAAAAAGTTCTCCAAAAAATAGCTAAAAACGATTTTGAACGTATTTTATTTGTATAAATACACAAAACGAGGTATCACATTCCCAATAATGCCCGAATTCGTGTGCTAATTTTACAAAATTTGGGTCCGAAAAAAAGTTGTCAAAAAAATTGCTCAAATGGAATCAGAATGTATTTCATGTTCTGACGAAGTATCACGTTTTTTACCAAATTCTAGTCTGAAAAAAATGGTCTCCAAAAAATTGCACAAAAAGATTCTGAATGTATTTTATTTTTATAAATACACAAAACGAGGTATCACATTCCCAATAAATCCCGAATTCTTGTGCTAATCATCACGTTTCTTACAAAATTCTGGTCCAAAAAAAAAGTTTCCGAAAAATTGCTCAAAACCATTTTAATGTATTTTATTTGTATAAATACACAAAACGAGGTATCACATTCCCAATAAATCCCGAATTCTTGTGCTAATCATCACGTTTTTTACAAAATTTTGGTCCAAAAAAAAGTTTTCCAAAAAATTGCTCAAAAGGAATCTGAATGTATTTTATTTGTATAAATACACAAAACAAGGTATCACATTCCTGATGAAGCCCGAATTCGTGTGCTATTCATCAGTTTTTTACAAAATTTTGGTCTGAACAAAAGTTTTTTGAAAAATTGCTCAAAACGATTCTGAATGTATTTTATTCGTTTAAATACACAATACGAGGTATCACATTCCCAATAAAGCCCGAATTCGTGTGCAAATCATCACGTTTTTTACAAAATTTTGGTCCGGAAAAAAGTTCTCCAAAAAATACCTAAAAACGATTTTGAACGTATTTTATTTGTATAAATACACAAAACGAGGTATCACATTCTCAATAAAGCCCGAGTTCGTGTGCTAACCATCACGTTTTCTACAAAATTCTGGTCCGAAAAAAATGGTTTCCGAAAAATTGCTCAAAACCATTCTGAATGTATTTTATTTGTATAAATACACAAAACGAGGTATCACATTCCCAATAAAGCTCGAATTCGTGTGCTAATCATCACGTTTTTTACAAAATTTTGGTCCGAAAAAAAGTTTTCCAAAAAATTGCTCAAAACGATTCTGAATGTATTTTATTTGTATAAATACACAAAACGAGGTATCACATTCCCAATAAAGCCCGAATTCGTGTGCTAATCATCACGTTTTCTAAAAAATTTTGGTCCGAAAAAAAAGTTCCCCAAAAAATTATTCAAAACGATTCTGAATGTATTTTATGGTGTATAAATACACAAAACGAGGTATCACATTCCCAATAAAGCCCGAATTCGTGTGCTAATCATCACGTTTTTTACAAAATTTTTGTCCGAAAAAAAGTTTTCCAAAAAAATGCTCAAAACAATTCTGAATGTAATTCATGTTCTGACGAAGTATCATATTCCCAGTAAAGCCCGAATTCGTGCGCTAATCATCACGTTTTTTACAAAATTTTGGTCCGAAAAAAAGTTTTCCAAAAAATTGCTGAAAAAGATTCTGAATGTATTTTATTTTTATAAATACATAAAACGAGGTATCACATTCCCAATAAAGCCCGAATTCGTGTGCTAATCATCACGTTTTTTACAAAATTTTGGTCCGAAAAAAGTTCTCCAAAAAATTGTTTAAAACGATTCTGAATGTATTTTATGGTGTATAAATACACAAAACGAGGTATCACATTCCCAATAAAGCCCGAATTCGTGCGCTTATCATCACGTTTTTTACAAAATTTTGGTCCGAAAAAAAGTTTTCTAAAAAATTGTTCAAAATGAATCTGAATGTATTTCATGTTCTGACGAACTATCACATTCCCAATAAAGCCCGAATTCGTGTGCTAATCATCACGTTTTTACAAAATTTTTGTCCGAAAAAAAGTTTTCCAAAAAATTGCTCAAAACAATTCTGAATGTAATTCATGTTCTGACGAAGTATCATATTCCCAGTAAAGCCCGAATTCGTGCGCTAATCATCACGTTTTTTACAAAATTTTGGTCCGAAAAAAAGTTTTCCAAAAAATTGCTCAAAAGGATTCTGAATGTATTTTATTTTTATAAATACACAAAACGAGGTATCACATTCCCAATAAAGCCCGAACTCGTGTGCTAATCATCACGTTTTTTACAAAATTTTGGGCGGAAAAAAAGTTCCCCAAAAAATTGCTCAAAACGATTCTGAATGTATTTTATGGTCTATAAATACACAGAACAAGGTATCACATTCCCAATAAAGCCCGAATTCGTGTGCTAATCATCACGTTTTTTACAAAATTTTGGTCCGAAAAAAAGTTCCCCAAAAACTTGCTCAAAACGATTCTGAATGTATTTTATGGTGTATAAATACACAAAACGGGGTATCACATTCCCAATAAAGCCCGAATTCATGTGCTAAGCATCACGTTTTTTACAAAATTTTTGTCCGAAAAAGTTTCCCAAAACATTGCTCAAAACGATTCTGAATGTAATTCATGTTCTGACGAAGTATCATATTCCCAGTAAAGCCCGAATTCGTGTGCTAATTATCACGTTTTTTACAAAATTTTGGTCCGAAAAAAGGTCTCCAAAAAATTGTTCAAAACGATTCTGAATGTATTTTATGGTGTATAAATACACAAAACGAGGTATCACATTCCCGATAAAGCCCGAATTCGTGTGCTAATCATCACGTTTTATACAAAAATTTTCTCCGAAAAAAAGTTTTCCAAAAAATTGCTCAAAAGGAGTCTGAATGTGTTTCATGTTTTGACGAAGTAACACATTCCCAATAAAGCCCGAGTTCGTGTGCTAACCATCACGTTTTCTACAAAATTCTGGTCCGACAAGAAAGGTTTCCAAAAAATTGCTCAAAACGATTCTGAATGTATTTTATCTGTATAAATACACAAAACGAGGTATCACATTCCCAATAAAGCTCGAATTCGTGTGCTAATCATCACGTTTCCTACAAAATTTTGGTCCGAAAAAAAGTTTTCCAAAAAATTGCTCAAAACGATTCTCAATGTATTTTATTTGTATAAATACACAAAACGAGGTATCACATTCCCAATAAAGCTCGAATTCGCGTGCTAATCATCATGTTTTTTACAAAATTTTGGTCCGAAAAAAAATTATCCAAAAAATTGCTCAAAACGATTCTGAATGTATTTTATTTGTATAAATACACAAAACGAGGTATCACAATCCCGATAAAGCCCGAATTCGTGTGCTAATCATCACGTTTTTCACAAAAATTTTTCCGAAGAAAAGTTTTCGAAAAAATTGCCCAAAACGATTCTGAATGTAATTCATTTTCTGACGAAGTATCATATTCCCAATAAAGCCCGAATTCATGTGCTAATCATCACGTTTTTTACAAAATTTTTGTCCGAAAAAAAGTTTTCCAAAAAATTGTTTAAAACGATTCTGAATTTATTTTATTTGTATAAATACACAAAACGAGGTATCACATTCCCGATAAAGCCCGAATTCGTGTGCTAATCATCACGTTTTATACAAAATTTTTGTCCGAAAAAAAGTTTTCCAAAAAATTGCTCAAAAGGAGTCTGAATGTATTTCATGTTCTGACGAAGTATCACATTCTCAATAAAGCCCGAGTTCGTGTGCTAACCATCAAGTTTTCTACAAAATTCTAGTCCGAAAAAAATGGTTTCCGAAAAATTGCTCAAAGCCATTCTGAATGTATTTTATTTGTATAAATACACAAAACGAGGTATCACATTCACAATAAAGCTCGAATTCGTGTGCTAATCATCACGTTTTTTACAAAATTTTGGTCCGAAAAAAAGTTTACCAAAAAATTGCTCAAAACGATTCTGAATGTATTTTATTTGTATAAATACACAAAACGAGGTATCACATTCCCAATAAAGCCCGAATTCGTGTGCTAATCATCACGTTTTCTACAAAATTTTGGTCCGAAAAAAAAGTTCCCAAAAAAATTATTCAAAACGATTCTGAATGTATTTTATGGTGTATAAATACACAAAACGAGGTATCACATTCCCAATAAAGCCCGAATTCGTGTGCTAATCATCACGTTTTTTACAAAATTTTTGTCCGAAAAGAAGTTTTCCAAAAAATTGCTCAAAACAATTCTGAATGTAATTCATGTTCTGACGAAGTATCATATTCCCAGTAAAGCCCGAATTCGTGCGCTAATCATCACGTTTTTTACAAAATTTTGGTCCGAAAAAAAATTTTCCAAAAAATTGCTGAAAAAGATTCTGAATGTATTTTATTTTTATAAATACGCAAAACGAGGTATCACATTCCCAATAAAGCCCGAATTCGTGTGCTAATCATCACGTTTTTTACAAAATTTTGGTCCGAAAAAAAGTTCTCCAAAAAATTGTTCAAAACGATTCTGAATGTATTTTAGGGTGTATAAATACACAAAACGAGGTATCACATTCCCAATAAAGCCCGAATTCGTGCGCTTATCATCACGTTTTTTACAAAATTTTGGTCCGAAAAAAAGTTTTCTAAAAAATTGCTCAAAATGAATCTGAATGTATTTCACGTTCTGACGAACTATCACATTCCCAATAAAGCCCGAATTCGTGTGCTAATCATCACGTTTTTTACAAATTTCTGTCCGAAAAAAAGTTTTCCAAAAAATTGCTCAAAACAATTCTGAATGTAATTCATGCTCTGACGAAGTATCATATTCCCAGTAAAGCCCGAATTCGTGCGCTAATCATCACGTTTTTTACAAAATTTTGGTCCGAAAAAAAGTTTTCCAAAAAATTGCTCAAAAGGATTCTGAATGTATTTTATTTTTATAAATACACAAAACGAGGTATCACATTCCCAATAAAGCCCGAACTCGGGTGCTAATTATCACGTTTTTTACAAAATTTTGGTCCCAAGAAAAGGTCTCCAAAAAATTGTTCAAAACGATTCTGAATGTATTTTATGGTGTATAAATACACAAAACGAGGTATCACATTCCCAATAAAGCCCGAATTCGTGCACTTATCATCATGTTTTTTACAAAATTTTGGTCCGAAAAAAAGTTTTCTAAAAAATTGCTCAAAAGGAATCTGAATGTATTTCATGTTCTGACGAAGTATAACATTGCCAATAAAGCCCGAATTCGTGTGCTAACCATCACGTTTTTTACCAAATTCTAGTCTGAAAAAAATGGTCTCCAAAAAATTGCACAACAGGATTCTGAATGTATTTTATTTTTATAAATACACAGAACGAGGTATCACATTCCCAATAAAACCCGAATTCGTGTGCTAATCATCACGTTTCTTACAAAATTTTGGTCCGAAAAAAAGTTCTCCAAAACACTGTTCAAAACGATTCTGAATGTGTTTTATGGTGTATAAATACACAAAACGAGGTACCACATTCCCAATAAACTCGAATTCGTGCGCTAATCATCACGTTTTTTACAAAATTTTAGTCCAAAAAAAACTTTTCCAAAAAATTACTCAAAAGGAATCTGAATGTATTTTATTTTTATAAACACACAAAACGAGGTACCACATTCCGAATATTGCCCGAATTCGTGTGCTAATCATCACGTTTTTTACAAAATTTTGGTCCGAAAAAAGTTCCCCAAAAATTTGATCAAAACGATTCTAAATGTATTTTACGGTGTATAAATACACAAAACGAGGTGTCACATTCCCAATAAAGCCCGAATTCGTCACGTTTTTCACAAAATTTTGGTCCCAAAAAAAGTTCCCCAAAAAATTGCTCAAAACGATTCTGAGTGTATTTTATGGTGTATAAATACACAAAACGAGGTAACACATTTCCAATAAATCTCGAATTCGTGTGCAAACCAACACACTGTTTACAAAATTTTGGTCCGAAAAAAAGTTCTCCAAAAAATTGCTCAAAACGATTGTAAATGTATTCTATTTGTATAAATACACAAAACGAGGTATCACATTCCCGATAAAGCCAGAATTCGTGTGCTAATCATCACGTATTTTACAAAATTTTTGTCCGAAAAAAAATTTTGCAAAAAATTGCTCAAAAGGAGTCTGAATGTAATTCATGTTCTGACGAAGTATCATATTCCCAGTAAACCCCGAATTCTTGTGCTAATCATCACGTTTTTTACAAAATTTTGGTCCGAAAAAAAGTTCCCCAGAAAATTTCTCAAAACGATTCTGAAAGGTATCACATTCCCAATAAAGCCCGAATTCGTGTGCTAATCATCACGTTTTTCACAAAATTTTGGTCCGAAAAAAAGTTCCCCAAAAAATTGCACAAAACGATTCTGAGTGTATTTTATGGTGTATAAATACACAAAACGAGGTACCACATTCCCAATAAATCCCGAATTCGTGTGCAAACCATCACACTGTTTACAAAATTTTTGTCCCAAAAAAAGTTCACCAAAAAATTGTTTAAAACGATTTTGAATATATTTTATTTGTATAAATACACAAAACGAGGTATCACATTCCCGATAAAGCCCGAATTCGTGTGCTAATCATCACATTTTTTACAAAATTTTGTCCGAAAAAAAGTTCTCCAAAAAATTATTCAAAACGATTCTGAATGTATTTTATGGTGTATAAATACACAAAACAAGGTATCACATTCCCAATAAAGCCCGAATTCGTGGGCTAACCATCACGTGTTTTACCAAATTCTGGTCTGAAAAAAATGGTCTCCAAAAAATTGCTCAAATGGATTCTGAATGTATTTTATTTTTATAAATACACAAAACGAGGTATCACATTCCCAATAAAACCCGAATTCGTGTGCTCATCATCACGTTTCTTAAAAATTTTGGTCCAAAAAAAGTTCTCCAAAAAATTGTTCAAAACGATTCTGAACGTGTTTTATGGTGTATAAATACACAAAACGAGGTATCATATTCCCAATAAACCCGAATTTGTGCCCTAATCATCACGTTTTTTACAAAATTTTGGTCCAAAAAAAAGTTTTCCAAAAAATTGCTCAAAAGGAATCTGAATGTATTTTATTTGTATAAATACACAAAATGTGGTATCACATTACTGATGAAGCCCGAATTCGTGTGCTATTCATCACATTTTTTTAAAAATTTTGCTCTGAAAAAAAGTTTTCCGAAAAATTGCTCAAAACGATTCTGAATGTATTTTATTCGTTTAAATACACAAAATGAGGTATCACATTCCCGATAATGCCCGAATTCGTGCGCTAATCATCACGTTTTTTACAAAATTTTGGTCCGAAAGAGAGTTCTCCAAAAAATTTCTCAAAACGATTCTGAACGTATTTTATTTGTATAAATACACAAAACGAGGTATCGCATTCCCGATAAAGCCCGAATTCGTGTGCTAATCATCACGTTTTTTACAACATTTTGGTCCGAATAAAGTTTTTCCAAAAAATTGCTGAAAAGGAGTCTGAACGTATATCATGTTCTGACGAAGTAACACATTCCCAATAAAACCCGAGTTCGTGTGCTAACCATCACGTTTTTTACAAAATTCTGGTCCCAAAAAAATGGTTTCCGAAAAATTGCTCAAAACCATTCTGAATGTATTTTATTTGTATAAATACACAAAACGAGGTATCACATTCCTCATAAAGCCCGAATTCGTGTGCTAATCATCACGTTTTATACAAAATTTTTGTCCACAAAAAAGTTTTCCAAAAAATTGTTCAAAAGGAGTCTGAATGTATTTTATTTGTATAAATACACAAAACGAGGTATCACATTCCCAATAAAGCCAGAATTCGTGTGCTAGTTATCAAGTTTTTTTACAAAATTTTGATTCGAAAAAAAGTTCCCCGAAAAATCAATCAAAACGATTCGGAATGTATTTTATGGTGTATAAATACACAAAACGAGGTATCACATTCCCAATAAAGCCCGAATTCGTGTGCTAATCATCACGTTTTTTACAAAATTTTTGTCCGAAAAAAAGTTTTCCAAAAAATTGCCCAAAACAAGTCTGAATGTAATTCATGTTCTGACGAAGTATCATATTCCCAGTAAAGCCCGAATTCGTGCGCTAATCATCACGTTTTTTACGAAATTTTGGTCCGAAAAATAGTTTTCCAAAAAATTGCTCAAAAGGATTCTGAATGTATTTTATTTTTATAAATACACAAAACGAGGTATCACATTCCCAATAAAGCCCGAACTCGTGTGCCAATTATCACGTTTTTACAAAATTTTGGTCCGAAAAAAAGGTCTCCAAAAAATTGTTCAAAACAATTCTGAATGTATTTTATGTGGTATAAATACACAAAATGAGGTATCACATTCCCAATAAAGCCCGTATTCGTGCACTTATCATCACGTTTTTTACAAAATTTTGGTCCAAAAAAAAGTTTTCTAAAAAATTGCTCAAAAGGAATCTGAATGTATTTCATGTTCTGACGAAGTATAACATTGCCAATAAAGCCCGAATTCGTGTGCTAACCATCACGTTTTTTACCAAATTCTCGTCTGAAAAAAATGGTCTCCAAAAAATTGCTGAAATGGATTGTGAAAGTATTTTATTTTTATAAATACACAAAACGAGGTATCACATTCCCAATAAAACCCGAATTCGTGTGCTCATCATCACGTTTCTTAAAAATTTTGGTCCGAAAAAAAGTTCTCCAAAAAATTGTTCAAAACGATTCTGAATGTGTTTTATGGTGTATAAATACAAAAAACGAGGTACCACATTCCCAATAAACCCGAATTTGTGCGCTAATCATCACGTTTTTTAAAAAATTTTGGTCCAAAAAAAAAGGTTTCCAAAAAATTGCTCAAAAGGAATCTGAATGTATTTTATTTGTATAAATACACAAAACGTGGTATCACATTACTGATGAAGCCCGAATTCGTGTGCTATTCATCACATTTTTTAAAAAATTTTGCTCTGAAAAAAAGTTTTCCGAAAAATTGCTCAAAACGATTCTGAATGTATTTTATTCGTTTAAATACACAAAATGAGGTATCACATTCCAGATAATGCCCGAATTCGTGCGCTAATCATCACGTTTTTTACAAAATTTTGGTCCAAAAAAGGGTTCTCCAAAAAATTACTCAAAACGATTCTGAATGTATTTTATTTGTATAAATACACAAAACGAGGTATCGCATTCCCGATAAAGCCCGAATTCGTGTGCTAATCATCACGTTTTTTACAACATTTTGGTCCGAATAAAGTTTTTCCAAAAAATTGCTGAAAAGGAGTCTGAACGTATATCATGTTCTGACGAAGTAACACATTCCCAATAAAGCCCGAGTTCGTGTGCTAACCATCACGTTTTTTACAAAATTCTGGTCCCAAAAAAATGGTTTCCGAAAAATTGCTCAAAACCATTCTGAATGTATTTTATTTGTATAAATACACAAAACGAGGTATCACATTCCCCATAAAGCCCGAATTCGTGTGCTAATCATCACGTTATACAAAATTTTTGTCCACAAAAAAGTTTTCCAAAAAATTGCTCAAAAGGAGTCTGAATGTATTTTATTTGTATAAATACACAAAACGAGGTATCACATTCCCAATAAAGCCAGAATTCGTGTGCTAGTTATCAAGTTTTTTTACAAAATTTTGATCCGAAAAAAAGTTCCCCGAAAAATCAATCAAAACGATTCGGAATGTATTTTATGGTTTTTAAATACACAAAACGAGGTATCACATTCCCAATAAAGCCCGAATTCGTGCGCTAATCATCATGTTTTTTGCAAAATTTTTGTCCCAAAAAAAGTTCACCAAAAAATTGTTTAAAACGATTCTGAATATATTTTATTTGTATAAATACACAAAACGAGGTATCACATTCCCGATAAAGCCCGAATTCGTGTGCTAATCATCACATTTTTTACAAAATTTTGTCCGAAAAAAAGTTCTCCAAAAAATTATTCAAAACGATTCTGAATGTATTTTATGGTGTATAAATACACAAAACAAGGTATCACATTCCCAATAAAGCCCAAATTCGTGCGCTTATCATAACGTTTTTTACAAAATTTTGGTCCGAAAAAATGTTTTCTAAAAAATTGCTCAAAAGGAATCTAAATGTATTTCATGTTCTGACGAACTATCACATTGCCAATAAAGCCCGAATTCGTTTGCTAACCATCACGTTTTTTACCAAATTCTGGTCTGAAAAAAATGGTCTCCAAAAAATTGCTGAAATGGATTCTGAAAGTATTTTATTTTTATAAATACACAAAACGAGGTATCACATTCCCAATAAAACCCGAATTCGTGTGCTAATCATCACGTTTCTTGCAAAATTTTGGTCCGAAAAAAAGTACTCCAAAAAATTGTTCGAAACGATTCTGAATGTGTTTTATGGTGTATAAATACACAAAACGAAGTATCACATTCCCAATAAACCCGAATTCGTGCGCTAATCATCACGTTTTTTACAAAATTTTGGTCCAAAAAAAAGTTTTCAAAAAAATTGCTCAAAAGGAATCTGAATGTATTTTATTTGTATAAATACACAAAACGAGGTCTCAAATTCCCAATAAAGCTCGAATTCGTGTGCTAATCATCACGTTTTTTACAAAATTTTGGTCCAAAAAAAAGTTCTCCAAAAAATTGCTCAAAAGGAGTCTGAATGTATTTCATGTTCTGACGAAGTAACACATTCTCAATAAAGCCCGAGTTCGTGTGCGTATCACGTTTTCTACAAAATTCTGGTCCGAAAAAAATGGTTTCCGAAAAATTGCTCAAAACGATTCTGAATGTATTTTATTTGTATAAATACACAAAACGAGGTATCAAATTCCCAATAAAGCCCGAATTCGCGTGCTAATCATCACGTTTTTTACAAAATTTTGCTCCGAAAAAAAGTTCTCCGAAAAATTGCTCAAAACGATTCTGAATGTATTTTATTTGTATAAATACACAAAACGAGGTATCACATTCCCAATAAAGCCCGAATTCGTGTGCTAATCATCACGTTTTCTACAAAATTTTGGTCCGAAAAAAAAGTTCCCAAAAAAATTATTCAAAACGATTCTGAATGTATTTTATGGTGTATAAATACACAAAACGAGGTATCACATTCCCAATAAAGCCCGAATTCGTGTGCTAATCATCACGTTTTTTACAAAATTTTGGTCCGAAAAAAAGTTCTCCAAAAAATTGCTCAAAAGGAGTCTGAATGTATTTCATGTTCTGACGAAGTAACACATTCTCAATAAAGCCCGAGTTCGTGTGCTAACCATCACGTTTTAAACAAAATTCTTGTCCGAAAAAAATGGTTTCCGAAAAATTGCTCAAAACGATTCTGAATGTATTTTATTTGTATAAATACACAAAACGAGGTATCAAATTCCCAATAAAGCCCGAATTCGCGTGCTAATCATCACGTTTTTTACAAAATTTTGGTCCGAAAAAAAGTTCTCCGAAAAATTGCTCAAAACGATTCTGAATGTATTTTATTTGTATAAATACACAAAACGAGGTATCACATTCCCAATAAAGCCCGAATTCGTGTGCTAATCATCACGTTTTCTACAAAATTTTGGTCCGAAAAAAAAGTTCCCAAAAAAATTATTCAAAACGATTCTGAATGTATTTTATGGTGTATAAATACACAAAACGAGGTATCACATTCCCAATAAACCCGAATTTGTGCGCTAATCATCACGTTTTTTACAAAATTTTGGTCCAAAAAAAAGTTTTCCAAAAAATTGTTCAAAAGGAATCTGAATGTATTTTATTTGTATAAATACACAAAACGTGGTATCACATTACTGATGAAGCCCGAATTCGTGTGCTATTCATCACATTTTTTAAAAAATTTTGCGCTGAAAAAAAGTTTTCCGAAAAATTGCTCAAAACGATTCTGAATGTATTTTATTCGTTTAAATACACAAAATGAGGTATCACATTCCCGATAATGCCCGAATTCGTGCGCTAATCATCACGTTTTTTACAAAATTTTTGTCCGAAAAAGAGTTCTCCAAAAAATTTCTCAAAACGATTCTTAACGTATTTTATTTGTATAAATACACAAAACGACGTATCGCATTCCCGATAAAGCCCGAATTCGTGTGCTAATCATCACGTTTTTTACAACATTTTGGTCCGAATAAAGTTTTTCCAAAAAATTGCTGAAAAGGAGTCTGAACGTATATCATGTTCTGACGAAGTAACACATTCCCAATAAAGCCCGAGTTCGTGTGCTAACCATCACGTTTTTTACAAAATTCTGGTCCCAAAAAAATGGTTTCCGAAAAATTGCTCCAAACCATTCTGAATGTATTTTATTTGTATAAATACACAAAACGAGGTATCACATTCCCCATAAAGCCCGAATTCGTGTGATAATCATCACGTTTTATACAAAAAATTTTGCCCACAAAAAAGTTTTCCAAAAAATTGCTCAAAAGGAGTCTGAATGTATTTTATTTGTATAAATACACAAAACGAGGTATCACATTCCCAATAAAGCCAGAATTCGTGTGCTAGTTATCAAGTTTTTTTACAAAATTTTGATCCGAAAAAAAGTTCCCCGAAAAATGATTCAAAACGATTCGGAATGTATTTTATGGTTTATAAATACACAAAACGAGGTATCACATTCCCAATAAAGCCCGAATTCGTGCGCTAATCATCACCTTTTTTACAAAATTTTGGTCCGAAAAAAAGTTTTTCAAAAAATTTCTCAAAAGGAATCTGAATGTGTTTCATGTTCTGACGAAGTATCACATTCCCAATAAAGCCCGAATTCGTGTGCTAACCATCACGTTTTTTACAAAATTCTGGTCCGAAAAAAATGGTCTCCAAAAAACTGCTCAAAACGATTCTGAATCTATTTTATGGTGTATAAATACACAAAACGAGGTATCACATTCCCAATAAAGCCCGAATTCGTGTGCTAATCATCACGTATTTTGCAAAATTTTTGTCTGAAAAAAAGTTCTCCAAGGAATTGTTTAAAACGATTCTGAATGTATTTTATTTGTATAAATACACAAAACGAGGTATCACATTCCTGATAAAGCCCGAATTCGTGTGCTAATCATCACGTATTTTACAAAATTTTGGTCCGAAAAAAAGTTTTCCAAAAATTTGCTCAAAACGATTCTGAATGTATTTTATTCATATAAATACACAAAACGAGGTATCACATTCCCGATAAAGCCCGAATTCGTGTGCTAATTATCACGTATTTTACAAAATTTTGGTCCGAAAAAAAGTTCTTCAAAAAATTGCTCAAAACAATTCTAAATGTATTTTATTTGTATAAATACACAAAACGAGGTATCACATTCCCAATAAAGCCCGAATTCGTGTGCCAATCATCACGTATTTTGCAGAATTTTTGTCCGAAAAAAAGTTCTCCAAAAAATTGCTCAAAACGATTCTGAATGTATTTTATTTGCATAAATACACAAAACGAGGTATCACATTTCTGATAAAGCCCGAATTCGTGTGCTAATCATCACGTTTTTTACAAAATTTTGGTCCGAAAAAAAGTTTTCCGAAAAATTGCTCAAAACGATTCTGAATCTATTTTATTTGTATAAATACACAAAATGAGGTATCACATTCCCAATAAAGCCCGAATTCGTGTGTTAATCATCACGTTTTTTACAAACTTTTCGTCCGAAAAAAAGTTCTCCAAAAAATTGCTCAAAATGATTCTGAATGTGTTTTATTTGTATAAATACACAAAACGAGGTATCACATTCCCGATAAAGCCCGAATTCGTGTGCTAATCATCACGTTTTTTACAAAAGTTTTGTCCGAAAAAAAGTTTTCCAAAAAATTTCTCAAAAGGAGTCTGAATGTATTTCATGTTCTGACGAAGTATCACATTCCCAATAAAGCCCGAATTCGTGTGCTAACCATCACGTTTTTTACAAAATTCTCGTCCGAAAAAAATGGTTTCCGAAAAATTGCTCAAAACCATTCTGAATGTATTTTATTTGTATAAATTCACAAAACGATGTATCACATTCCCAATATAGCCCGAATTCGTGTGCTAATCATCACGTATTTTACAAAATATTTGTCCAAAAAAAAGTTCTCCAAAAAATTGCTCAAAACAATTCTGAATGTATTTTGTTTGTATAAATACACAAAACGAAGTATCACATTCCCAATAAACCCGAATTCGTGCGCTGATCATCACGTTTTTTACAAAATTTTGGTCCAAAAAAAAGTTTTCCAAAAAATTGCTCAAAAGGAATCTGAATGTATTTCATGTTCTGACGAAGTATCACATTCCCAATAAAGCCCGAATTCGGTTGCTAACCATCACGTTTTTTACAAAATTCTGGTCCGAAAAAAATTATCTCCAAAAAATTGCTCAAAACGATTCTGAATGTATTTTATTTGTATAAATACACAAAACGAGGTATCACATTGCCAATAAAGCCCGAATTCGTGTGCTAATCATCACGTTTCTTACAAAATTTTGGTCCGAAAAAAAGTTCTCCAAAAAATTGTTCAAAATGATTCTGAATGTGTTTTATGGTGTATAAATACACAAAACGAGGTATCACATTCCCAATAAACCCGAATTCGTGCGCTAATCATCACTTTTTTACAAAATTTTGGTCCAAAAAAAAGTTTTCCAAAAAATTGCTCAAAAGGAATCTGAATGTATTTCATGTTCTGACGAAGTATCACATTCCCAATAAAGCCCGAATTCGGTTGCTAACCATCACGTTTTTTACAAAATTCTTGTCCGAAAAAAATTGTCTCCAAAAAATTGCTCAAAACGATTCTGAATGTATTTTATTTGTATAAATACAGAAAATGAGGTATCACATTACCAATAAAGCCCGAATTCATGTGCTAATCGTCACGTTTTTTACAAAATTTATGTTCGAAAAATATTTCTCCATAAAATTGCTCAGATCAATTCTGTATGTTTTTCATGGTATATAGATATATGGCATAGTGTTTCACTAGTCTTTAGATGCCAGAATTCGTGTCATGTTTTTTACAAAATTTAAGTGAAAAAAATATTTCTCCGTAAAATTGCTCAGTACAATTCTGTATGTTTGTCATGTTGTATAATGATATATGACATAATTTCACTTGTCTTTAAAACCTAATTCGTGTGCTGATCATCTCGTTTTTTTAAAAAATTTAGGTCCGGAAATATTTCTTGTAAAATTGCTCAGATCAATTCTGTATTTTTTTCATTTGTATAGATACATTGCACAATGTGTAACTTGGCTTTAGAAGCCCGAATTAATGTGATAATCATCACGTTTTTCTAAATTTTTTTGTTAAAAAAACATTTCTCCATAAAAATGCTGAAAATAATTCTTTACATTTCTAATGTTTTAGAAAATAATACAAAGTTTCAGTTGTCCTTTGAGGCTAAATATGTGAGTTAACATTACGTTTTTAACAAAAATTTTGTCCGCAAAAAAATTCTCAATACAATTGCTTAAAATGATTCATTATGTTTCTCATGTCGTAATGATACATAGCACAACGTTTCACTCGCCAATTGAAGTCCGAATTCGTGTACTAATCATCACATTTTTTACAAAATTTAGGTCCAAAAAATATTTCTCCATAAAATTGCTCAGATTAATTCTGTATTATTTTTATGGTATATAGATATATGGCACAATGATTCACTTGTCCTTAGAAGCCCGAATTCATGTGCTAATTATCACGCTTTTTACAAAATTTAGGTCCGAAAAATATTTCTCCGTAAAATTGCTCAGATTAATTCTGTATGTTTTTCATGTTGTATAATGATATACGGCATAATTTCACTTGTCTTTAGAAACCTAATAAGTATGCTAATCATCACGTTTTTTACAAAATTTTAGTCCGCAAAATAGTTCTCCATAAAATTGCTCAGTATCAATTCTGTATTATTTTTATGTTGTATAGATATATGACACAATGTTTCATTTGTCTTTAGAAGCCCGAATTCGTGTACTAATCATCACGTTTTTTTAAAAAAAATTGTACAAACAAATTTCTCCATAAAATTGTTCAAAATAATTCTATATGTTTCTCATGCTTTCAAAATATTAATATAAAGTTTAAGTTGTCCTTTGAGGCTGAATCTGTGAGTAAATAATTACGTTTTTTACAAAATTTATGCCCGCAAAACGATTTCTACAAAATTGCTCAAAATAATTCATTATGTTTCTCATGTCGTAAAGACATATCGCACAACTTTCACCTGCCTGATAAACCCGAATTCGTGTGTTATTATCACGTTTTTTACAAAATTTAGGTTCGAAAAATATTTCTCTATAAAATTGCTCAGATAAATTCTGTATGTTTTTCATGGTATGTAGATATATGGCATAATATTTCACTTGTTTTAAGAAGCCAGAATTCGTGTGCTAATAATCACGTTTTTCATAAAATTTAGGTCCGAAAAATATTTCCTCGTAAAATTGCTCAGATCAATTATGTATATTTTTTATGTTGTATAATGATATACGGCATAATTTCACTTGTCCTTAGAAACCTAATTTGTGTGCTAATCATCACGGTTTTTAGAAAATTTAGGTCCCGAAAAATATTTCTAGTAAAATTGATTAGATCACTTCTGTATTTTTTTCATTTTGCTTAGATATATGGCACAATGTTTCACTTGTCTTTAGAAGCCCGGATTCGTATACTAATGATCACGTTTTTTAAAAAAATTTGTAAAAAAAAAATTTCTCTATAAAATTGATCAAAATAATTGTGTATGTTTCTCATATTTTAAAATTAATTATATAAAGTTTCAGTTGTCCTTTGAGGCTGAATCTGTGAGTTAATCATTACGTTTTTTACAAAATTTATGTACGCAAAACAATTCTCTATAAAATTAATTCATTATGTTTCTCATGTCGTAAAGATACAACGCAAAATGTTTCACTTGCCTGATAAAGCCCTAACTCGTGTGCTATTCATCACGTTTTTTACAAAATTTAGGTTCGAAAAATATTTCTCCATAAAATTACTCACATCAATTCTGTATATTTTTCATAGTATACAGATATATGGGACAATATTTCACTTGTCTTTAGATGCCAGAATTCATGTGCTAATCATCACGTTCTTCACATAATATAGGTCCGAAAAATATTTCTCTGTAAAATTTCTTAGATCAATTACGTATATTTTTCATATTGTATAATGATATACGGCATAATTTCACTTGTCCTTAGAAACCTAATTCATATGCTAATCATCATGTTTTTTACAAAATTTAGGTCCGAAAAATATTTCTCGTAAAATTACTCAGATCAATTCTGTATTTTTTTCATGTTGTTTAGATATATGACACAATGTTTCACTTGTCTTTAGAAGCTCGAATTCGTGTGCTAATCATCACGTTATTTTAAAAAAATTTAAAAAATATTTCTCCATAAAATTGATCAAAATAATTCTGTATGTTTCTCATTTTTAAAAATAACAATATAAAAAGTTTCAGTTGTCCTTTGAGGCTGAATCCGTGAGTTAATCATTACGTTTTTTACAAAATTTATGTGCGCAAAACAATTCTCCATAAAATTGTTCAAAATAATTCATTATGTTTCTCATGTTGTAAATATACATCGCACAACATTTCACTTGCATGTTACAGCCCGAATTCTTATGCTATAATCATCACGTTTTTTACAAAATTTAGGTTCAAAAAATATTTTTCCATAAAATTGCTCAGATCAATACTGTATCTTTTTCATGGTATATAGATAAATGGCACAATGTTTCACTTGTCTTTAGAAGCCCGAATTCGTGTGCTCATCACGTTTTTTTAAAAATTTTAGTAAAAAAAAATATTCCTCCATAAAATTGCTCAAAATAATTCTTTATATTTCTAATGTTTTAGAAATTATAATACAAAGTTTCAGTTGTCCTTTGAGGCTAAATATTTGAGTTAATTATTACGTTTTTTAAAAAAATTTTGTTTGCAAAAAAATTCTCAATACAATTGCTCAAAATGATTCATTATGTTTCTCATGTCGTACTGATACATAGCACAACATTTCACTCACCAATTGAAGCCCGAATTCGTGTACTAATCATCACGTTTTCTACAAAATTTAGGTCCGAAAAGTATTTCTATGTAAAAATGCTCAGATCAATTTTGTATGTTATTTACGTTACATAGATATATGGCACAATGATTCACTTGTCCCTAGAAGTCCGAATTCATGTGCCAATTATCACGTTTTTTACAAAATTTAGGTTCGAAAAATATTTCTCCTTAAAATTGCTCAGATTAATTATGTATGTTTTTCATGTTGTTTAATGATATACAGCATAATTTCACTTGTCTTTAGAAACCTAATTCGTATGCTAATCATCACGTTTTTTACAAAATTTTAGTCTGCAAAATAGTTCTCCGTAAAATTGCTCAGATCAATTCTGTATTTTTTTTCATGTTGTATAGATATATGGCACAATGTTTCATTTGTCTTTAAAATCCCGAATTCGTGTGCTAATCATCATGTTTTTTTAAAAAAATTTGTAAAAAAAATTTCTCCATAAAATTGTTCAAAATAATTCTGTATGCTTATCATGTTTTAAAAATAATAATATAAAGTTTCAATTATAATTTGAGGCTGAATATGTGAGTTAATAATTACGTTTTTTACAGAATTCGTGTGCTAATCATCACGTTTTTCATAAAATTTAGGTCCGAAAAATATTCCTTCGCAAGATTGCTCAGATCAATGTTTTTCATGTTGTATAACGATGTACAACATAATTTCACTTGTCTTTAGAAACCTAATTCGTGTGCTAATCATCACGTTTTTTAAAAAATTTAGCTCTGAAAAATATTTCTTATAAAATTGCTCAAATCAATTCTGTATATTTTTCATGTTGTTTAGATATATAGCACAATATTTTACTTGTCTTTAGAAGCCCGAATTCCTGTACAAATCATCACGTTTTATAAAAAAAATTGTAAAAAAATTATTTCTCAATAAAATTGATCAAAATAATTCAGTACGTTTCTCATGTTTTTAAAATAATAATATAAAGTTTTAGTTGTCTTCTGAGGCTGAATCTGTGAGTTAATCATTGCATTTTTTACAACACGTCCGCAAATTAATTGTCTATAAAATTGCTCAAAACGGTTCATTATATTTATAATGTCGTAAAGGTATATCGCACAACGTTTCACCTGGCTGATAAAGCTCGAATTCATGTGTTAATCATTACTTTTTTTTACAAAATTTAGGTTCGAAAAATATTTCTTCATAAAATTGTTCAGATCAATTCTCTATGTTTTCATGGTATGTAGATATATGGCACGATGTTTCACCTGTCTTTAGAAGCCAGAATTCGTATGCTAATCATCACGTTTTTTACAAAATTATGGTCCGAAAAATATTTCTCCATAAAAATGCTCAGATCAATTCTGTATGATTTTCATGGTATATAGATATATGGCACAATGTATTACTTGTCCTTAGAAGCCCGAATTCGCGTGCTAATCATCATGTTTTTTACAAAATTTAGATCCGAAAAATATTTCTCCGTAAAATTGATCAAATCAATTATGTATGTTTTTCATGTTGTATAATGATATACGGCATAACTTCACTTGTATCTAGAAACTTAATTCGTGTGCTACTCATCACGTTTTTTACAAAATTTTATTCCAAAAAATAGTTCTCCATAAAATTGTTCAGAGCAATTATGTATTTTTTTTCATGTTGTATAGATATATGGCACAATGTTTCACTTGTCTTTAGAAGCTCGAATTCGTGTGCTAATCATCCCCTTTTTTAAAAAAATTTTATAAAAAAATATTTTCCATAAAATTGATCAAAATAATTCTGTATGTTTCTCACGTTTTAAAAATAATGATATACAGTTTCAGCTGTCCCTTGAGGCTGAATCTATGAGTTAATTATTGCATTTTTTTAAAAATTTATTTCCACAAAACAACTCTCTATAAAATTATTCAAAATAATTCATTATGTTTCTTATGTCATAAAGATATTTCGCACAACGTTTCAGCTGCCTGATAAAGCTCGAATTCGTGTGCTAATCATCACGTTTTTTGCAAAATTTAGGTTCGAAAAATATTTCTCCATAAAATTGCTCAGATCAATTCTGTATGTTATTCATGGTATATAGATATATGGCACAATGTTTCACTTGTCTTTAGAAGCCAGAATTCGTGTGCAATAATCACGTTTTTTACAAAATTTAGGTCCAAAAAATATTTCTCCGTAAAATTGCCAAGTTCAATCCTGTATGCTTTTCATGTTGTATAATGATGTACGGAATAATTTCACTTGTGTTTAGAAACCTAATTCGTGTTAATTATCCTGCTTTTTACAAAATTTAGGTCCGAAAAATATTTCTCGTAAAATTGCTCAGATCAATTCTGTATTTTTTTTCATGTTGTTTAGATATATGGCACAATGTTTCACTTGTCTTTAGAAGCGCGAATTCGTATACTAATCATTATAGTTTTTAAAAAATTTTGTAAAAAAAAAAAATTCTCCATAAAATAGATCAAAATAATTCTTATGTTTCTCATGTTTTAAAAATAATAATATGAAGTTTCAGTTGTCCTTTGAGGATGAATCTGTACGTTAATCATTATGTTTTTTACAAAATTTATGTACGTAAAACAATTCTCTATAAAATTAATTCATTATGTTTCTCATGTCGTAAAGATATATCGCACAACGTTTCATTTGCCTGATAAAGCCCGAATTCGTGCGCTAATCATCACATTTTTTACAAAATTTAGGTTCGAAAAACATTTCTCTGTAAAATTTCTCAGATCAATTCTTCATATTTTTCATGTATATATATATGGCACAATGTTTCACTTGTCTTTAGAAGCCAAAATTTGTGTGCTAATCATCACGTTTTTCACATAATTTAGGTCCAAAAAATATTTCTCCATAAAATTGCTCAAATCAATTATGTATGTTTTCCATGTTGAATAATGATATACAGCATAATTTCACTTGTCCTTACAAACCTAATTCGTGTGCTAATCATCACGTTTTTACAAAATTTAGGTTAGAAATATATTTCTCGTAAATTTGCTCAGATCAATTCTGTATATTTTTCATGTTATATAGATGGATGGCACAATGTGTCACTTGTCTTTAGAAGCCCAAATTTGTGTGCTAATCATTACGTTTTTTACAAAATTTTAGGTCCGAAAAATATTTCTCCGTAAAATTGCCCTGATCAATTTTGTATGTTTTTCATGTTGTATAATGATATACGAGCATAATTTCACTTGTCTTTAGAAACCTAATTCGTGTACTAATCATCACGTTTTTTTAAAAATTTTGGTAAAAAAAATATTTCTCCATAAAATTGCTCAAAATAATTCTGTAAGTTTCTCACATTTTAAAAATAATAATACAAGGTTTCACTTGTCCTTTGAGGCTGAATCTGAGAGTTAATCATTAAGTTTTTTAAAAAATTTATGTTCGCAAAATAATTCTCTATAAAATTTGCTCAAAATGATTCATTATGTTTCTCATGTCGAAAGATACATCACACAACGTTTCACTTGCCTGTTAAAGCCCGAATTCATGTGCTAATAATCACGTCTTTTACAAAATTTAGGTCTGAAACATATATCTCCGTAAAATTACTCAGATGAATTTTGTATTTTTTCATGTTATATAGATATATGGATCAATGTTTCACTTGTCTTTCGAAGCTCGGATTCATGTGCTAATCATCACATTTTTCTAAAAAATTTTGTCGAAAAAATAAGTCTCCGTAAAATTGCATAAAATAATTCTGTACGTTTCTCATGTTTTAAAAATAATCGTACAAAGTTTCAGTTGTCCTTTGAAGGCCGAATCTGTGGCTTAATCATTACGTTTTTTACAGAATTTTATTTCCGCAAAAAAATGCTCTATGAAATTGCTCAAAATGATTCATTATGTTTCTCATTTCATAAAAATACATCACACAACATTTTACTTGTCTATTAAAGCCCGAATTCGTGTGCTAATCAGTATATTTTTTATAAAATTTAAGTCTGAAAAATATTTCTCCGTAAAAATGCTTAGATCAATTTTGTATGTTTTTTATGTTGAATAAAGATATATGGCATAATTTCATTTGTCTTTAGAAGCCCTAATTCGTGTGCTAACAATCACGTTTTTTACAAAATTTAGTTCCGAAAAATATTTCTCTGTAAAATTGCTCAGATCAATTCTATATATTTTTAATGTTGTATAGATATATCGCACAATGTTTCACTTGCCTTTAGAAGCCTGAATTTGTGTACTAATCATCAAGTTTTTTAAAAAATTTTGTAAAAAAAAATATTTCTCTATAAAATTGCTCAAAATAATTCTTTATGTTTCTCATGTTTTAAAAATAATAATACAAACTTTCAGTTTTCCTTTGAGCCTGAATATATGTGTTAATCATTATGCTTTTAACAAAATTTATGTCCGCAAAACAATTCTCTGTAAAATTGCTCAAAATAATTCATTATGTTTCTCATAGAGGAAAGATACATCGCACAACATTTTACTTGCCTGTTAAAGCATGAATTCGTGTGCTAACCATCACTTTTTTATAAAATTTAGGTCCGAAAAATATTTTTCCGTAAAATTGCTCAGATCAATTCTTTATGTTTTTCATATTGTATAAATATATATGGCAAAATTTCACTTGTCTTTAGAAGCTCGAATTCGTGCATTAATCATCACCTTTTTTTAAAAAATTTGGTAAACAAATTATTTCTCCATAAAATTGCTCAAAATAATTCCGTATGTTTCTCATGTTTTAAAAATAATAATACAAAATTTAGCTATCCTTTGAGGCGGAATCTGTGAATTAATCATTACAGTTTTTAGAAAAGTTAAGTCTGCAAAACAATTCTCTATAAAATTGCTCAAAATGATT
This sequence comes from Catharanthus roseus, assembly GCA_028651295.1. Lineage (NCBI taxonomy): Eukaryota > Viridiplantae > Streptophyta > Magnoliopsida > Gentianales > Apocynaceae > Catharanthus > Catharanthus roseus. The sequence continues at coordinate 20,529,222 of JAPQWS010000104.1, read as the reverse complement.
TATTAGGTTTCTCATATCATAAAGATACATCGCACAATGTTTCACTTGCCTGCTAAAGCCTGAATTCGTGTATTAATCATCACGTTTTTTAAAAAATTTAGGTCCGAAAAATATTTCTTTATAAAATTGCTCAAATCAATTCTGTATGTTCTTCTTGTTGTATAAATATATATGGAACAATTTTTTTTGTCTTTAGAAGCCCAAATTCGTGTGCTAATCATCACGTTTTTTACAAAATTTAGGTCTGAAAAATATTTCTCTGTAAAATTGCTCAGATTAATTCTATATGTTTTTCATGTTGTATAGATATATGGCACAATGTGTCACTTGTCTTTAGAAACCCGAATTTGTGTGCTAATCATCACATTTTTTACAAAATTTAGATTCGAAAAATATTTCTCTATAAAATTGCTCATATCGATTCTGTATGTTTTTCATGTTGTATAATGATATACGGCATAATTTCACTTGTCTTTAGAAACCTAATTCGTGTGCTAATCATCACATTTTTTACAAAATTTAGGTGCGAAAAATATTTTTCTCTGTTAAACTGCTCAGATCAATTCTGTATTTTTTTCATGTTGTATACATATATGGCACAATGTTTTACTTGTCTTTAGAAGCTCGAATTCGTGTGCTAATCATCATGTTTTTCAAAAAAATTTGGTCCAAAAAATGTCTCCATAAAATAATTATGTTTGTTTCTCATGTTTTAAAAATAATCGTACAAAGTTTCAATTATCCTTTGAAGGCCTAATCTGTGACTTAATCATGACGTTTTTTACAAAATCTATGTCCGCAAAATAATTCTCAATAAAATTGCTCAATATGATTCATTATGTTTCTCATGTCTTAAAGATACATCGCACAATGTTTCACTTGCTTGGTTAAGCCCGAATTCGTGTGCTATTCATCACATTTTTTACAAAATTTAGGTCTGAATAATATTTCTCCGTAAAATTGCTCAGATCAATTATATATTGTTCATGTTGTATACATATATGGCACAATGTTTCACTTGTCTTTAGAAGCCCGAATTCGTGTGTTAATTATCACGATTTTTAAAAAATTTTAGTCCGAAAAATATATCTTCGTAAAATTGCTCAGATCAAATATGTATGTTTTTCATGTTGTATAAAGATACATGGCACAATGTTTCACTTGTTTTTAGAAGCCCGAATTCGTATGCTAATCATCATGTTTTTTACAAAATTTAGGTCCGAAAAATATTTCTCCGTAAAATTGCTCAGATCAATTCTGTATGATTTTCATGTTGTATAGATATATGACACAATGTTTCACTTGTGTGTAGAAGCCCAAATAAGTATGCTAATCATCACGTTTTTTTAAAATTTTGGTTAAAAAAATTGTTCCCCATAAAATTGCTCAAAATAATTCTGCATGTTTATCGTGTTTTAAAAATAATAATACAAAGTTTGAGTTGTCCTTTAAGACCGAATCTGTAAGTTAATCGTTACGTTTTTTATAAAATTTATGTCCGCAAAATAATTCACTATAAAATTGCTCAAAATGATCCATTATTTTTCTCATGTTGTAATGATACATCAGAGAACCTTCCCAAATTCGTGTGCTATAATCATCACGTTTTTTAAAAAATTTAGGTCCGAAAAGTATTTCTACGTAAAATTGCTCAGATCAATTTTTTTTGTTTTTCATGTTGTATACATATTTGGCATAATATTTCACTTGTCTTTAAAAGCCCGAATTAGTGTACATCATCATGTTTTTTACAAAATTTAGGTCCGAAAAATATTTTTCCGTAAAATTGCTCAGATCAATTCTGTTTGTTTCTAATGTTTTAAAAATAATAGTATAAAGTATCAGTTGTCCTTTGAAGGCGAATCTGTGACTTAATCATTACGTTTTTTAAAAAATTTATGTCCGCAAAATAATTCCCAATAAAATTGCTCAAAATGATTTATTATGTTTCTCATGTCGTAATGATAAATCGCACAACGTTTCACTTGCCTGTTGAAACCCGAATTCATGTGCTAATCATCACTTTTTTAAAAAGTTTAGGTCCGAAAATATTTCTCCATAAAATTGCTCAGATCAATTCATTTTTTTTTCATGTTGTATACATATATAGCACAATGTTTCACTTGTCTTTAAAAGCCCGAATTCGTGTGCTCACGTTCTTCTAAAAATTTTAGTCCAAAAAATATTTCTCCATCAAATTACCCAAAAAAATTCTTTTTGTTTCTCATTTTTAAAAATAATCGTACAAAGTTTCAGTTGTCCTTTGAATACCGAATCTGTGACTTAATCATTACGTGTTTTAAAAAATTTATGTCCGCAAAATAATTCTCTATAAAATTGTTCAAAATAATTCATTATTTTTCTCATGTCATAAAGATAAATCATACAACGTTTCACTTGCCTGTTAAAGCCCGAATTCATGTACTAATCATCATGTTTTTCTAAAAATTTTGGTCCAAAAAATATGTCTCTATAAAATTACTCAACATAATTCTGTTTGTTTCTCATGTTTAAAAATAATCGTACAAAGTTTCAGTTGTCCTTTAAAGGCCTAATCTGTAACTTAATCATTACGTTTTTAACAAAATCTATGTCCGCAAAATAATTATCAAGAAAATTACTCAAAATGATTCATTATGTTTCACATGTCGTAAAGACAGATCGCACAAAGTTTCACTTGCATTGTTAAGCCCGAATTCGTGTGCTATTCATCATATTTTTTACAAAATTTAGGTCTGAATAATATTTCTCTGTAAAATTGCTCAGATCAATTTTATATATTTTTCATGTGGTATACATATATGGCACAATGTTTCACTTGTCTTTTGAAGCCCAAATTCGTGTGCTAATCATCACGCTTTTTAAAAAATTTTGGTCCGAAAAATATTTCTCCCTAAAATTGCTCAAATCAATTCTGTATGTTTTTCATGTTGTATAAAGATATATAGCACAATATTTCACTTGTTTTTAGAAGCCCGAATTCGTGTGCTAATCATCACGTCTTTTACAAAATTTAGATTCAAAAAATATTTCTCCGTAAATTCTCTCTAAGTAATCTAAAGCTCCAACAGCCTTCTTGTTCTTTTCATTAGAGGCACTCTGCCGAGATCGTCTATACCACTTCTCTATATCTAAAGGCGAAATTACACACGAGTCCGGAAGGGCTCAAACCCCTACAATCATTAAGCTCATACATAATTTTTTTTGTAATTATAGTGTGAGCTCCTCCACTAATTAAGGTTTTAATTATATTTTATTTCTTTTATCTGTTTTCGAATCTTAATGATCTTTAATCTCTATTTCTATATGAATGCACGGGAACAATATTAGTTCAACAAGCTACTCATTGCTCTAGTCTATTCTAGTTCTACCTCAATATATTTTCTTAATTTTATAAAATTTCAAATTTTTTGAGTTGAAAGAATGTTACACAGAATTTTAGTGAGGATATCTAAAAAGAGAAAAAAAAAGTTAGAGTCAAGTAATCCACTGTTGGACCTTCGTAAAATATAAATTTTTTAAAAAAAAAATCTCAAAGCGAAGTTTTTTTATTTGTCTTTTGTTTAGAAAAGTCTTTCACCACTCTTAGATAACCACCTAGACAATTTTTCTCTCAAACTGATCATCACCGATGTCCGGCATACGGTTTGTTACCTTAGAGTTCAGCTTCAATTCTTGAGTCCTGGTTTTACCACTGTCTGTATCGTCTACTATTTCATTCCTAATTTAGTATACTTTATAAAGAGTAAAGATAAACATATTTAAAGACACATTATAATTATTTATTGAATAATGTAATAAAAATATATTCCTTGTAATAATATATATATATATATATATATATGAGCCAAACCATGAATTATGCAGTTCCTTGTAATGGCTTCCTCTGCCTTTTTTTCTCCAAACGATGATAAGGAAGGAAAAACTTTTCTTTTCCAAAAGAGTAGGAAAAGTTGATAAAAGTTGCTTCATTTTTGGACATGTTTTGTTGCATTAAGACTGCTGTTTTGTTTTCTAGTATTTGGCCAAACAAAATAATTAATCGTGTACTACTCTTCTTAGGACCATTTAATTATTAATGCACAAAGCTAATTACTAATTAATTAATTGCAATGAAAATTATTCATAAAAAATTGACAGCACTTTTCCTTTGAGTTTAACTAATAATTTATAATTCATTTTTAAAAAAGCCACCAATTGATATAGAAAAAGATTCCCATTTAGTGTACTAAAGTTGAGCAAAATAATTTATATAATTAATATTTGTGCAATAGAATCTTTGACTGAAATATTTTTCAATTGAGATTTTGTTGTATTAGTTTGATTTAAAATGAGATTCCATATGAATATTCAACCGTGGATTCTTCTTTTCTAGCACCAAAAGCAAAGTGCATTCAAGATTCTTATCCAAGAATTGTATTATTTATAATGCTATGTGAAGTGTATTTCTCGTTTTCAAAATTCTTACCAAATTGTCTGAAGTTCAAATACAAATATTATTCATAGTGATTCAACGGTCTTATAGATTGATAACGTAGGACTTTGTGCATAGAAGAAACTCATTTATATTAGAAATGTTGAAATTCTTACACTGTGACTGTTAAGATTCTAAACTTGATTCTTGATACAAACTTCGCAGCCTCAGAAATAGGGTTTCTTTTGTTTGCAAATGTGAGAATAGAGACAAATTATAGAAAAAGGAGAAAAAAGAAAAGAGGAAGGAAAGAAAAAAGAGCATTTTACAACCCAAATAATAATAATAATGCCTGCATGGGTGTGGCTCAGTTGGTTGTGGGACTGCAGAGTTGGTCCCAAAAGTCAAGGTTCGAATTCTAACAGCGGTAGTGTGGGAATTTCAATTTCTCCAATGTGGGAGGTGTTTCCTTTTGCGCACCAGATCATAGCCTCCAGTCTGCAGGACCGCTGAGTCACCATGATTCGCTTTTTGGTCCCAATAATAATAATAATAATAATAATAATAATAATAATAATAATAATAATAATAATATGTAGAAAGATGAGGAAAAGAAAGAAAAGGCCCAATTCAATTGTGTAGAGTAAGACAGGGCTAACAAGGCATGGCTAGGCCCAAGACTATTGTCTGTAGCCCAGTAGGCAGATCACTTACATTGGGCCAAAAATTCAGCCCAAGTGACCAAAAAAATATTTAGCCCAATATAGGTATCTGATTTTGGATTTTGATGAATATATTTACTATTATTTTTTGGAGAAATACCCGGAAAATATCCCTCAATTATTTACTTAAGTTGCATAATGATCCTAAACTCATATTTTATTTTTTAATATCCCTAAATTAAAATTAAGGTATTATAAAATAGTCTACTACCATAAATAGCAGTGGCATCACCTCCCAGAGAGCACATGTTACTCACGTGTGTGTTTGCGGAGGGACAAAATTGTTTATTAAAGACTTTCTCTCCATGATAAAACATGCAAATATACACGTGAGCAGCATGTGATTTTCAGAAAGTGGCAACGCTGCTATTTAATGGATTTTTTTTTTTTTTTTTTTTTTGTTGAGTGATGGTCTTAATAGATAATTTTGCCTCTCTCCAAACACATATGTAGGTAGCATGTGCAATCCGGGAGGTGATACTATCATTATTTATGGTTGTAGAATATTTTATAATACCTAGTTTTAGTTCATTGGTATAAAAAATCGAGTCATTTTAAGGGAATTTTTTCCTTATTGTTTTAAACAAAAGGATGTTTACTACTCATTCCGATTTTCATTAATGTCGCATTTTAGACATTTCACTATTTAAAGAAATACGAAATTTTAAATTTTTGTGTGTGGATCAAAATACTTTCAAACGTACGCTCTCCTCGTTATTATTTCTACAGGATTACATGAGAGAAAAGTTAAATGACATTGAAATTTGTTTTTAAAGAGGAATGAAAAATAATTCATTTGCATTATTTTTTTCATAACGTGACAAGTAAAAATTCTAAAAAAAAATTGATAGATTGTGATGAATAAAAAAACGGAAAGAGTATTGCTGTGAAACCAAATAGAATTCTACTTAAAACCTTCCGATCCAACTCTTGCTAAGTTAAATAAGATCTTAGCTCTAGAATGAATTATATCTGTGGATGTTAAAATTTGGACGTAAACTTAATTCCGCTCAAGAAGAATGGATTGTTCAAACCTTTATAAAAAGTAATTATATCTCAGATACTAATCACGTGGGATTCTCAATATTCTGTCAACATTGCATTAATTTATTTATTTAAAAGATAATTGCAGAATAACATTAGAAATTCATTTCACCTTCAAAGAAGTTGAAATTACACAACAGTAGTCCGATTCTCACATCATCATCTTTCTTCAGTGTGATCTTCAAACCGAAGTTGGAGGTGGTAGTAGTGGTGGCGGAGGGTATCTCAGGCGACGTGGATGGCGCTTCTTCTTAATTGAATGCGGAGGACGACGATGTGGTGGCGGATGGCGCTTAGGGAAATGTGGAGGAGGACTTGGAGGTGGTGGAGAATAGAAATAAAACCACGCCGGAGGCGGTGGTGGTGGTGCCGACGAAGAGTGACAAGGTGAAGATGGAGGCGGCGGCGGCGGAGTAATCAGATTCAGATATTGACGATGATCATAATTAACGTCTGAATTTCTTGAATAATAAAGCCTAGCAGCTTCTGATTGCAGAAAAATCATAGAGCTTATAAAAGCAACAAAAATAATAATCCAATTAAAGAACACTCTCGAAAGTAGAGCCATATATTATAGCCTGAAATTCTTAAGCAATATTCAAAGAACTTAGCAAATGGAGGAGGCTGTGTTCAGTGTTGTTGATCATTGAAGATATTGAGCCTTATTTATAAGCCAATAAAAATAAGAAATCTCTGGTTTCAAGCTTCTTTTTACTTTTTTTTTTTTTTCCCTCTGAGAGGCCCCTCCATGTTTAGAGTACATAACCTTATCTAATTTAGGCTCAGCATACAAAGCGTATAAAGTATTTGATTTACACACGTTAGTTAGGGTCTGATTGAACGTGTTAAGGTCAAACTCATGACATTTCATTAACATTAGCAGTTCGCTTACCATCTGGCTACATTTAAACTCGACTTATGGAGTATTTGACTCACACACTAGTGTTAGGATCTAATCGAGAGCCTTTTCAATATAGCGTCATGTGTTATGGTCAAATTCATGACTTCTATTTTCACTAATAGTTTACTTACCAGCTATCACATCCGAACTCGATTGACAAAACATTTGACTCACAGAACTGAGAATCTTTTTAAGAATACGTTAAATGATAGAACTGAACTCATAACTTTTTATTAGTATTAACAGTTTGCTTATCAGCTGTATCAATACAAGCCCATAAGCTTTAAGTCAATGTTGGATTGTGTTTAATTAATTGTTTTAGAAACCAATCAAATTTCTCTTTCTCGCGTGATCCCTCCCTTTTTACTTTAGCAAGAATTGCGCAATTATTTCACACCTAATCGCCATAGTTTTTCAACCATAAATATCCTCAAATACTCATACATTTGGGTCCATATATCACTAAACAAACTTTAAAAAGATAAAAGAAACTCTTACAACTTTCAAACACCATCCACCGTCATTTGCGGCCTTTGGCTTTTTACAATATTTTAGTTAACATTGAGGATTTTGTTTACTTGTACCAAAAGGCAAAATTCCTCCCTCACAGGGTCCTCATCAAACTGCCCAACGCTCAGCTGGACTCTATAGATTGAAGGGCAGACACTGAAACGTACAAAGAACCACCTCCCACGTTGAAAAAGTGTGATAACCCCAGAACTAACTAAGTTACGCCCATACACCCATGCCCCACAACCAAGGTATCAACACTTTTTGAGGATTTTGTTTACTTGAAACTATTTATGAGATGATAGATAATAGACTCAAAAAGTGAATCTTGATCGATATCACTGGATTCTGACAAGACTAATACTAGCGTAGATTGTTTAGTTAGTCTAATATGTTCATTAACGAAATGAATAGGGGAATCCGAACATTGGACAAATGGGGTATAAAAGACTATACATTTAAAATGACGGTTTTGCCCCTGGGTCAGAGTTACATTAAACAGGCAGAGCTTAGGAAGCCAAGAGAGCTTTCACAGCTAGAAAGTTACATTTATCTACATTGCTCTAAAACTATCACAAAACTACCCTAACTACTATTAGTAGTACCAAAACAACAAGGTCCAAAGAGCCTCAAAAGATGCACATATATTTATATATCTATACTATATCTAATATTTATAGACATTAGTAAGACGAGCGAAGGGGCATCAGGCGACGAATTTGTTAGTGTCAGGAGGAACAATATTCAAAACCAGATTTTGATCCTCGTATGTTTACTTGCACACCGTCTTCAGTCGCTTTGCAGCCTGCACGAACCCCACAATGACCTGCGACTCATCCAATTGCTGCACCAAGAACAGACAATGGCTATAGTTATCAGTAGTAAAAAAACAAGAAGCGGGCAAAGATCACATGACTATTACATAAGAAACATATCCTAGTATCCTTGGTATTTCTCGAGTTTGGGTAAGGAATGAATTGAAAAAAATGAGACATAATCAAGCAAAGACGAGTACCTGAGACATGAAATGCCTTTGTACAACATCGATGAGCTGCTCCTTTGAAGGGTTAGGTGTCGAATCCACCTAAAAACAATTAAACGATGGTGTTAAGGAATGCAGAAACTAATTCAATACAGGTCAAGAATTGCAGATGAAATAACTTACAAGGTTAAAGTGTCGAAGATATCTCCATAGCGCAGCCATCTCCAACTTACTGAGGTCAATCTTCTGTAAGGAATTGTTTTTTTATGAATAAAAATCATTATTTAGTTGAAGTCAAAGTTAAAACATGGTCCCTAAGTCCCAAGATATTTAAGATCAATAATAATGTCTTCTAATAAGTGACACGAAAGTCATAACATAAGTAATAAAGAAGCTAAAATGACCACATCACTTAAAAGGCATTCAAGAAATGCTCCCTTACCGTGGACCCCCGGGTGTTAGAAATGGATCCCTTTGAATGTGAATCACAAGAGACCGACCGACTCATACTCCTTTGGGATGAAACAGATGCCTTATGCATGCGATGTCTTGATCTTTGAGACTTCTGGGTATCATCGGATGCTGAAAAAATAGCAGGACAGGACAATCATAGTTAGTGGCGGGCCAAAGGAATAAGAATAAAGCAATGCAACAGAGTTTTTAGCAATGGAAAAGAGTAGAGTACAAATTCAAAAGAATCCAATGTAATAACCTTAACAAACTTTAGAATAAAATTTCAATTTGCAAATAATCATTTTAGTTGAATTCACATTGAGAAAATGATATTTTTATAAAAATCATTCTACCGAAAGATGTGAGGATTTGTAATGAAAATGACAACATAAATCAACAGTTACAGCACAAAAAACATAACACATGTAGATTCAATCATTTCTATGGAATGAGACCATAGAAAATAATAGTACTGAGAGTGAAAAGTCAGCAGCCGGCCACATTTTCCTTACCGGATCCATTCCACTGCAAATTTTCAAATTCAACATCATCGTCTTCTTCATTGCCGGTTGGAGCCTCAAGTACACTAAGGGCATTCCTCTGCAGCTTTACCTCTATGCCATTAGTGAGGACCTGCATAGCAAAATCAGCATAGTAAGTCCGGCTACCAGAACATCTGACAGGCATAATATTTTAAAGATCTCTGCTATTTTTTATAGATTATAAGAGTAAATATAGAAGTACATTTGAAAGCAACTTATTGATCAAAGAACCAACCACGATAAATGTAGCAAAATGAATTCTCCGAGCTTAAGATTGGAAGTAAGGCCAAGATGGATGAATGCAAGCAACAACAAGAATGTCTCCAACAACAAAAGGACAATTAATAGACATGAACTACCCCCCAACTATCACATAGCCCAGATTCTACTCACAGTTTGTCATTTTCTCAATAAAACAGAAAAAATGAAACAAATCATAGGCAGAGGATTTACAAAACATTTACAAAATTATGTTAGAAAAAGCAAAGGAAATTATACCCGCATTGCTAAGTCATCTAGTTGATGCAAAAATTTAACCAAGAATCATGAAAAATGAAGTACAAAGATTCATATGGAAGAGTTATAAAGAATTTGATTATTTCTAAAGCTGAAAGTTGAATATCTAGGAAGGACACTTAAAATGAGATATATTATGATAATCTAAAGTTATAGTGCATCTGACGCAAAAACAAATGAAAGAGCAAAAAAAATAATAATTATTTTTTAGCAAAACCCTTAATCAAAAGCATTAGTATTTTTGAAGGGCAACCCATCATTTAGAAAATATCAGAGAATCAGATCCATGAAAAGTAAGCAACATGCAGTAAGCAAAACTTAGAAAATCAGGTGTCAACAAAAAAAGGAAAGAAAACACTATCAAAATGGTAAATTTAAAACAAAAAAAGTGCCAAAGTTTGCAAACAAAAGAAACACATTGCTCAATTTAACATAATTAAAGACAAAAACAAGAAATTACCACATTGTAAACTCAAATTCAAAAATTCAACCTAATCAATTACCAAAACCCAAATTCCACATAATCCAACATTAGCCCAGAAACCCAGAAATATGATAAGAATTATTATTACCAGCCAGTGCCAACCTCCGAGACCAACAGCTTTCTTAACTACTCCTTGAAGACCAACTAAGACAGACTTTGTCCTGTTATTACCAGTCACAACTACTTTAGTATGACGAGGAAGAACCGCTAGCTCTTCTTCACTACTTTCTCCACAACAGCTCTGTAAATGCGAAAACCCATTCCCATTTACTGAATTCTCCACTGTTTCGAGCATTTCGGACCCAAAAAAATTCCAAATTCCAAATTCAACCCTCAAAATTCTAACAAATTCCTACATTAAACCCACGAAATCAGACATAATGGAAAGATCGTACATTGTAGAATTCGAAAAGTGTGATCTTTGATGTAAAAGAAGAGGAAACTGAAGCGAATTTGGGGATTTTTTCAGTGTGAAAAAACACAGAAAAAAGTGAAGAGAAGAGGAGAGAGAAGATGAGAGTGACTCTCTCTGTTTGTGTGTTTTTCTTCCATCGGTTTTTCTTTAATGCTTTTTGGCGTAGGCTGTGAATCCCGGAGACTAGGAACGGACCAATAAGAGATTGGCACGTAAGCTTGAAGGGTCGTCAATCATGCAGCAAGGTGGGCTTGCGTTTCGGCATGGTACAATACCACTAGCGGTGTTGGGTTGGAACATCACAGGGAGTTGACCGATTGACTGCTTGTACAAAGGTCGTGTCATAGATATTGACGAAACTGCCCCTGGTACTAAAAATCTAGCATTAAAAGACGAAATTTCTCGTCTACAAAGTCCTATTCACCGACCTTACAAACTAGAGGTCAGGCATTAGTGCGTACAATGAACTACCCTCCACATTTGAGATGTTGAAATTCTCACACTGCTGCTGTCAACATTTAAACATTAGTTATTGATACCAACTCTCCAGTCTCAAAACCAACTGAGCTACGTTCATGCAAGCTACTCGTGCAATTACTATAATTTATAATGTTTTAAATATAATAACACAAAAATGTGGTTCAAATTGACAAAGTGATAATTCACTTGCTTAGAAGCACCCTTACCATGTCATAGATCATGAGTTCGATTCACATCCCTTATCCTAATATATATAAAAAAAAAAAAAAAAATGTTTCAAAAGGTAATGTTGATGTAAACGGTTTAAAATAATATAAATATTAAAATCGTTACTCAAGATAGTTAGAGGCATGGCGGCCCTTAAAGAACTATATACATTTATACTCATTTATATATTCAAGCAATGGAAGTACAAACAGCTATACGACCATACCTGATATCTGCATTTTTCTTTTAGTTCATAGTCATTTTTATATTTCTTTACAGTTTATCAATTACTCGTAATGTTAATATTGTAATATAAGTTTCAAGATATCTGTCTTATCAGGTATGGTTTAACTATGTTATTCTTCGGTCGTACTTTGTTATATATTCTGAAATCTTGATATAACATTACGCGGATTAATTTTAAAAGAAAAAAAAAAGAAAAGTAGAAAAATGCAAAGTTCGAAAAATAAAAAGATGATGTGGGGGGCTATTTCAGTAATTTAGAAACGGCCGAAAGCAGAGGCTAGTAACGGAAACTGTTTAAAATAATATAAATATTAAAATCGTTACTCAAGATAGTTAGAGGCATGGCGGCCCTTATCAAAGAACTATACATTTATACTCATTTATATATTCAAGCAATGGAAATACAAACAGGTATACGACCATACCTGACATCTGCACTTTTTTTAATTCATAGTAATTTTTATATTTCTTTACAGTTTATCAATCAGTCGTAATGTTAATATTATAAATATAAGTTTTAAGATATATGTCCAATTGAGTGTGGTTTAACCGTATTGTTCTTCAGTCGAACTCCATTATATGTTTTGAAATTCCGATATAATATTACGCGGATTAATTTAAAAAAAAAAAGAAAGAAAAGTAGAAAATGCAAAGTTCGAAAAATAAAAAGATGATGTGGGGCTATTTCAGTAATTTAGAAACGGCCGAAAGCAGAGGCTAGTAACGGAAACCGGAAATTCGTGGAAAAGGGCCCACATCGGCAAGAACGTCTCTACCGACGTTATTGTCTTATCCGACACAGCCCAGTTGGCTATTTTCCCTCTCACACAAATATACCTCTAAAAAAAAAACAAATTAATAAATATTATATCTGCATATATTTATATATATATCCACATTGTACTAAAAATAAATAAAAAAAGACCTCAGATATTTCTTCCAGTGATGATGCAGAATCGTTTTTCCCGCCATAACTGGGGAAACAGAGACCGTTGGATGAATGGAATCGGACGTCATTCGATGGAATAGAGAAAAGGAGAGCACGCCATGTGTATAAGTAATGATCATGAAATTGAAAGGAGGTAAAGTTCTTTTTTTTTTTTTTTTTTTTTATATATTGTAACGTCTGTCATTTGATAAAGACAAAACAATATACGTCCAAACAATTTCATTACTCCTAGACTACTCCTACCTTTTTCTTTTTCTTTTTTTTTTGTTTTATTTAGAGGAATTGTTCATTTTCGAAATTTACTATACTAGACGGTTCGAAATTCAGATAAAGAGATTGAAATTCATATACTGTTATTGCTAGAATTTAAATATTGATTTTTATTACCAACTTTGTAACTCAAAATTGACTGTACTTATGCAGACAATTTTATTTTTTCCTCTGTGAATATCATTTTTTTTTTTTAGAAAAAAATAGATTAGATGGTTTGGCACGAATTCGAATTATTTTCGTGATATTAAAAAATATTCAGAATCAGACTCTAATCTTCAAGTAATAGTTTAAAATTTATAAACATTTCGTAAGTTGAATTCATAATAGTCAAAATTTGTTGAGAATTCCACATCGGCTAATTAAAGAAAATAATTACAACTTATAAAGACTTGGGCCACCAAATATCCATTTCTGGGCGTGAGGGAGTACTTATAAAAAGATCGTATACTATTAAATATTAGATATCTTTCAGCATTATCAAAAAATAAATAAATTATGTTGTTTTTTTTGTGTCTACATTTATAATCATAAAACTATGTAGATAAAGATTGATCATGAATTCTTAGAAAAAGAATTGATCATAAATCAAATTGAATAAAATAGCCAACACACTTTTAAAAAAAGTTTTAAAAAAATTCACAGCACGGTTAAAATATTTTTTAGTTTATATCTTTTAAAAAGACATTTGATAATCAGAATCAAGACGATACAATTTTAATTAATTTATAATCGATATAAAAAATATTGTCTGTTCATTATAAATTTTATATATCTTTTCACAAAAAATCAAACATATATTCCTAAACTTTATTATTTTTTCACTTAGAAAAAAAAAACTTTATTATTTGTTCACTCTTGAGGTATAAATAGAAGTCATTTTGGGCGAAAATTGGTCACATGCCACCAATATAGTGTATGAGAAATAAAAAAAATAAAAATAAAATTTATTGGTACCTTGGCCTGTAACACTTGTTCCTTCTTCATTCCCAAAATTCCTTCTGCATACGTCATTTTCCAGAAATGACTTTCCTCTAAAGTAAGAAAATAAATATCAAATTTAGAGGACACATTTGAAATGGCCCATTAATCGTTCTAAGAAATTATGGCGTTAGGTTTGCCAATTAATGATTGAGAATCGCAGGGGGAAGAGTCGGTGATTCAATAGCTCTATAGATTAGAGGTCAGATTTTAGTGTACATAATAATTTATTTTATAGTGAAAAATTAAAATTCGCACATTATCGTTGTCAGAATTTTAACTTTGTTCCTTGTTATCAATTCTGCAATTTAAAATCAACTGAATTACCCTCATGCAATCACAAGAGTTGCATTTATTAAAAATATATGAGAAATACGTATTTAAATTTCATTTTATTTTTTTAAAAAGAAAAATTGCATTTTATTTAAATGAGTATATTTAGAACATATTTCAACTAAAACACAATGTAATATTTTCATTTTACTTTTTACAAATTATGAAATGACAAATCGTACTCACTCATTGGATATAAAATAAATAAACGATATAATTAAGAGTAATAATGTGCACACAATAAAAAAAGAAAACACAAAAATTACTTTAGCGGAATCCTGGGTCGGAAAAGCAGCTAACAAGAGGAGCTGGCTTGCTCGTGCAATCAACGAAAAAATGCCGACTTCAATTCGGATACCGGTTAGGATGACCCACAGATCCACGTGTGGCTGATGTCTATCAAAGTGTGATTAATGCACTTGGTGTCACGATTTCTTTACCGAAGTCTTTGATATCGGACATTGGTGGTAGAATCTTTCTCCCTCCTTCCTATAGCAGCCAATAAGCTAGTTCAAAAGGGAAAGAGAAAAACGGGGATTTAGCTCTATTAACCTCTTCTTCCTTTTAGCCTACTGCTTCACTAACAGAAGTATGTAATATGCCTACAGGCCGAATCGAATATAGAATGAAAAGAAGCGAGTGTACCGATCCCAGAAAGCAAGAAGTGGTTTGAAATGGTTTCGAACGTAGTAGCGAGCCTCCTTGTTGGGTGTTTCAGGAACGGCAATGCCTTTACATTTAAGATTCCGGGCATGCATAGAGAAGCTGATTCGGTAAAAGTATTTGCTCCGAGGGACCGTAGATCGGAAAGCGCCTTCTAAACCCCCGCGTCCTTGCACAGCTCGTTCTTCGAGCCGTAGCGTTAGAGTTTCTTATACCTCGGCAGATGTTTTATAGGCATGTATTGTTTGTTGTTGCATACTTTTAGCTCTTCTACAATATGAGCATTGATTGAATCGTTTATTTTTTAAAAAATAATATGAAATATTACAGACGATTTTGAGTCTCCACCAACCCTCTCCATCTATAAACCTTATGTTCTATTCCGGTCTCACTCTTCCAAGAATGATGGAGTAGAATAGATATTAATAGTGAAATCAAATCAAGAATGAGGCTTAGATAAATTAATGACAACACATTAAGGTATTGAAAATTAGACCATTTTAAGACAAACAATCCTAAAATTTTAGCAGTTATCATTTCGCCGGTAGCATAACTCAACCTATTTTGGAACTGTAAAATTGGTATTGAGAATAATCAAAATTCTTGTAGCAGTTAATCTCTTCAGTAAATCTATATTATACTATAAACTACATCTTTTCAACTCCATGCTATATATAACACAAGAATACACATTTAAACATTGTAGAAGTCTAGAATGGCATGAAACAAAAGTATTTCTTTATCCTTTTGTTCTTCATAACCTTCTTTTTGCCATTTTGAGTGGCTGCATTGGTGCTGGATGATGCCGCCTTAGTATGGGAACGCCGGGGACCTTGATCGCTTTGTTCTGCCTTCAGCCTTTTAACCGTATGATTTGCAGTTCTTTCATCAAGAACCTTTGTCTCGATGACTGATGAGCCCGGTTGGCATCCAGTTGGTTCTTGTCTTTCAGCAGAATAAACCAAAGAACCTAATCAAGAACAGTGATTTAGAGATTAGTCGAATATAGGCTTGGCTATCTTACGAGAGAAATACTTTATGATTATGAATCTTCTAATACATTCTCTAGTACATACGCAGTTTTAGTCTCATTCCAAGGACTGAAAACGTACCTGAAGTGGCCGGCTGCATTACCACCTCAAATGATTTGCTAGATTCAACAACACTAAATCTAGAACTTGAATCTTTCCCCTGCTGATCTTGGTTATTGTTGTTTTCAAGTTCCTGCAATAAGGCAATTGGATCAAAGTATTCATCGAATGTCATGCTTGAGCGACCTGAATTCTCTGAACTAGTAGAATGTGATTGTGGATCAACAAGGTCATCCAATTCCAAGTAGTCGCCATTAAGAACATACTGCTCCGAAAGGTCTCCCCAAGGATTCAGGAGTTTGTCAGCCACAGACAAAAATGTTGTCCCTTCATCAGCATCCTTCATCTACGTAAGAGATTGACAGAGCTGAGAAAAAACCTAATCCACAGAAACAGCAAAGGATAATGCAGCATTTTGCAACACTATCTGTACACAAGCCAAAGACTACACATACTGTGGCATAGATATAGAAGTTCAAAAGGAAAACTCAAGAATGCAAGACAAGAATGGTCCTCCTCATTCGAACCGGTTCCTTTCCCCTTCAATTTTTACCTTCTAACATAGATTTCCATTCGCATGATTGTCAAAAGTTGACATATAAACAAATGTTATAGGTTAAGGAC
Organism: Catharanthus roseus; assembly: GCA_028651295.1. Lineage (NCBI taxonomy): Eukaryota > Viridiplantae > Streptophyta > Magnoliopsida > Gentianales > Apocynaceae > Catharanthus > Catharanthus roseus. The sequence goes on along the minus strand of JAPQWS010000104.1, from coordinate 20,512,395 downwards.
CAGTTGTATTTAGTCATGGAAAATCAAATCTTGCAAGTTGATCTTACATTGGATTACAAGCTGGTTGCTAAATTGTCGAAATTTGGAAACTTTGACCTGAAAATTAAACATCAAAACTCAAGAGGCTAACTGCAGAGTGTGTGAGAATTAGCTACTGATTTCTTGATGGACTCAGACAATTAGACTAGTTACAGCTAAGACTTCTGCCGGGACAAAGAAAACATTAACATGCCATGGTCTACATATATGTAAGGATGAAAGAAGACCAACCAGGGATTCACTTGGAGAACCTTTTCTAGGTACATTGTCAACACTTGGAGCAATTGATGGCATCATATGGGATTCATCCCTGCCATCACTCGCAGTGCCTCGTGAATCGGGAAGCATTTCTTTGTTAGAGCTTCTAAGGAAAACTCTGCACAATTTTCTCAGTTCCTGCACATGATCCCACTAAATGACCAACTAATTGGTAGTATGGCTATTGGCCTTCCTTTGTTCATATTATTCATAGATTACAAAATGATTCTTGCATGAAATTAGTCTGTGCTTTACCTTTTCTTTGTTGGTTGCAGATTCTCCCTTTTGGATTATACTGTATTCTTCCATTACCCAATTAGTTCTTGGTTGTTCCAAAGAATCCTTTAACTCAAAAAATTCCAGAGTTGTTCTCCAGCCACTTATACAAGAGTTTGTGAATATCTCATAGGCCTCTTCTTTTACTTCCCAGAATCCAAATTCATTCTTTTTATTCTCAGTTGAATGAACAATGTACCAAATTCCGTCTACACATCAAATATATCCTCTCTTGGTAAGCATTTCCATAGACTATAAACCTTTTTCATGCATTAAATCTGAGTAGTTTACACCAATGAAAAATACTAACCTGGTAACCTTGAAGGTCTATACTGGTATGGATTTATATCTTCAATCACATTTCTTGGGAGGGGAGATCCAGGCTTGAAACTATCCAGGTACAAAATGGCTTCCTCATTAGAATCATTCAATACCATATATTCTGGGCTATCTAGTGCTGGGGGACACATGGTAAAACTTGTATTCTGTAAAAACTCAGTATCTTGATCAGCTATCCACCAGAGGCTAGAAACAAGATTAACAATTTACCAAAAAAGAAACAACATTAACAAATATGATGAACTCTCCAACATCATCAGAAATTTACCAAAAGAATACTAATAGAAACATAAAATGGGAAACAGAATCAAAAGAAATTCATGATGGAACAGATTAATGAACTGAGGATTCCACTATTGCATTACCCATTATAATTTATCCCGGATTAACATTTATCCATTCATAACCCATCAGTCGGTACACACTCAGATTATCTAACGCATCTTCTAATACACTTCGTTTAATAGTAATTTATCTCTTAGAGTTTTAGATACAGAGGAAGTGTGTATTAGAAAGTGTATTTTAGAAGAGGTACTAGATGATTGGGCGGGTCATTATAGGTAGAGACAATAAGACCACACTTTTGTTTACTTCAGAGGACTTTCAATGACTAAGTATGCCCACATTGACTTGGATTCCAAGTTATAAAGACATGAATTGATCATTGTATCAAAAATCTTTTCATTTATTCAAGTTTATTTTATCATCAATGGAAAATTGAACAATAAACAGAAAGAATCAAGATCAAGACTAGAAGAGAAAGTGATAGTACTAAAAAGAGAGGTATATTAAAGCAAGCAACTGAAAGTGTAAAGTTGATTCATCAAAGGAATAAAGAGAAGGGAACAATCAAGAATATCTACGTCAATAATCACCCCATCAAAGTGAAAAGGAGGAAATCAAAAGCCCACAAATACTTAATTGGTATAATCCCATTTAAGATTCATTTGACAGGAAAAGATTCATCTTCTCTTAAAAATAAAAAAAGCCCAGATCATAATTTGAAGAAAAATGCATTAAAAAGTTACCAAATGTTTAAAGAACTGAAGAAAATGAATCAATTAATGTAAGAAAAAAGCTAAAGACAAAAGCAAGAAACCATGAAAGGATCAAAAACACAAACCTAAGAAGTGAAAAACTCTCTGGGATTTTTCAAACCTTAAAACTTTCTTTCAGTGGGTTTCACTTCATTAATCTTGAATTTGATCACTCATCTAAGTGAGAAGCAATTTTAAGCATTGTTGGATAGGAGGGGTATTTATAAGGAACTATAACCATGGTTAAATTTCTTTGCCGCGCACAGTTAAGTTTGTGGGTCCCATACTTCTCTTTTGCCTGGGTGAGGACCTTGGAGGATACGTGGCGATTTTTTATTGGTTGGATTATGCAAACAAAATAGTGGACCCCACATCTCTAAACTCTATTCTGATTACGGTTAACGCGTCTTCGACGAAGCTTCTGTTCTCTGTCATAAACCATCCTTTATTATTTACAAGTATTTCATTTGATGATGACGTAATATGTCTTCTCTCTTGCTGATGAGAAAAAATCATTTTATTTCAAAATTGAAATACCAACTATTTTTAAAAAAATAAAAAAAAGGAACGTTATTGTATTTGTATTTGGATTTTCTTTTTTTTAGTTTTGTGAAAGAAAATATATAAAATTCAGAGAAGAAAAAAAAAAGAAAAAAATAAGGTTTATTTCTTAGAAATGGTTCACAATAAGTTGTCGTTTTAAAAAATTCCACTTGAATAAAGAGTTTAAAAGAATAATTTAAATTTAAAATAAACTCTAATCCGCTTACACATTTTGTTCAAAAGTTTGAAAAATAAAAAAATTCAAAATACAAACTAAATTGAAACGATAACAGAAATACAAAATTCACCGATATGAAGTTTTAATTTGTAATTTTTTATGGGACAATTAAGTAAAATTTAGTAAAAAAAAAATTAATTTATTGTCCAAGTAAACTCACCTTTTAAAATAAACTTACTTTTTTTTTTATTTTAGCATGCCAGATCAACATTTTTCAAAAACAATAAAAAATAAAAAAGTTCCGATTGAGCTCAATCAATTTGATCAAATAAGAGTAATTTTGTAAATACTTAAGAAAGTGAATTATAATTACCCTTGTCGAATTTTCGTTTATTTGAATTTAAAACATTTTAAATAACATTATATATAATTATTTTGTTTCTTATAACCTAATTTACGAGTTTAAGTGGAAACTTTACATTATTTAACTTTTCTATTAACTCATTTCTCTTCCTTTCTTGAAACTTGGATTATAAATAGAAATGAAAAAAAATGAAAATTTGTTATTAAACATACGTAAAAAGAAATTATTTGTAAGAAAAAAAGTGAGATTCAAAATAAAAATGTAAAAAAAATATATATATTTTAAATCTATTTCAAAAGTATATACAATAACTTAAATATAATATTTTAAATAAAAATGCAACTTAATTTATTCAGAAAAAAAGAAACATACTTGATTTAATTTTAAAACATAATAAAATTTAATTTTACTAAACTATAATGATCGGTTGAAATTATCTACTATATCTTTTAGATATTTTCTTAGCCAAAATCAAATTTTCTTGTCTCCAATTATTATTATTTAAAATTGTAACACAATCCTTAGGGGATAAGGAAGTAGCCTTTGTCTTCTACTATTTTATACATCATATATGTGCAATAAAAAGAATATAACTAGAAAATATTATGGTCAAAGAGCATATAGTATAATTCATTTCATTTCAAAGTTGAAATACCCACTATTTGAAAAAAATGAGGAACTTTGTTGTATTTGTATTTGGATTTTTTTTATTTAATTTTGTAAAAGAAAATATAGAATTCAGAAAAGAAAAAAGAAAAAAATTTTGAACGGAAATTTCTTTTGTAAAATAGAGGTAAATAAGTGAAGGATGTAAATCATATAACTCACCACTCCTTACATTAGAGATGTTGAAATTCTCATATTGTCGCTGTCAAGACTACAGATTTTACAGTCCCAAAATCGACGTTCATGCTGACATCATTCAACTTTTCTATCATATAATAAATTAAATACTATTTAAAATCAGAATAAAAGACGTGAAGCATATTTAATAAGATTTTAAAGATAAAAAAGCTTTATTTGGATCAGTAGCTTATTTTAATTTTCATTCACTTTATTTACTGTGGATAGTGTCTTTTCATTAATAATTTAATTTTTACAAATTTTAAAAGAAATAAAACACACACTTCCAAACCAAAAATCTATTTAAATAAATTTAAATAGTTTTGCAAAATGGGAATGAGTGATCCTTGCATTGCCAAATCCTATTATTATTATTATTATTATTATTATTATTATTATTATTATTATTATTATTATTATTTTAATTATAACACTATCTTAGTGGGTAAGGAAGTATGATTTGGTCTTCCCCTTTGAAAGTCAAAGTACCATTCTCTACATAATATGTCCAAAAGAAAACATATAACTATAAATCATTATGGTCTTGGCAAAGCCATATATGGTCAAAGAGCAACTCACTTTGCATCTTGTAGTACTCTATTGCATAATTTATAATAATTTTATTAATAAAAAATATATATTAGAGAATAAAGGAATCGTACTATCTGAATGGAATTTATAAAAAGTGCATAAATCTCTAAGTTTTTATTCAAATTTTTCCTTTGGACAATGACTTCCACTCTAAAAAATTATAACTTTCAAGAACTATGAGATAGAAAAAAATACACTTTATTAATTATAAAAAAAAATTTTTGGAGGGGAATCCATATAAAAACATTTATAAAATGTGAAAATTTTGTCATAAGAACGCGAGCATCTTATGCGTTCAAAGGTCGATAACGCATTAGCTTGTCAAAGACCGGATAAAGGGTGAGTATTCGGAGTCCGGAGCAGTGCTCCTGGACCTGGAAGTCAATTGAAGCTGTAGCTCTCCTTACAATGGAAGACTCGGTAGCTGACGATCGACTCTCAGAGTTTCTCAAGACTGGACTTTATAGATTGGAGAATTCGAATACCATATTTATGGACCCGGTTCGAGTATTGAACCGATACTATTCAAGGTTCAGAGTTTCGCCTTCTGCTTACTACACCCGCTTCTTCCAGTTCCGGGAAGCTAACAACAAACCATTTGAGAATAGTACCGCAAAACGTAAGCGTAAGAGACAGAGAAAACCTCAGACTTTGAATCAACGAGAAGAAATTGCAAACCAACGCCATCAGGTACGACCCGACCCGTTAGTGATAGCTCCTTCCCCATATGGGTTTGGCGCTCTTTTGTTTTTTGGCTGGAAAAATTGAGTTATTTTGTTTGAAGGAAGCAAGATCATTGCTGGCGAGAGCACATGCGGCTTTGCTTGTAGATGGTGAGCTTTTGGAAATTTTGAGAAGTTTGAGAAAGGATGGAGAATCCTTGGAGAAGAGGGACGGCAGTGAACTTAATTTTGTGGAGCTAGGAAGTGTTTGGCAAGCTCCATTGTATGAAATTATTCTTAATCTCTGTCAAGATCATATTTTTACTGAAAATGAAGGTTGGCTCCATTAATTACTCTAACCTTCTTGATGTTTAATGTTTAAGTTGTTATGGGGTTTGTAATCACTTGGATGGAAAGATGATTTGGCATTTCTTGACATATTTCAAATGCCAGTGTTTGACTATAGAAATTTGATCATTCAGCAGATTCTATACTTATTTGTTAATTTTTCATAAATTTAGCCTTTTTTGTTATATGGCCTTTCTCTTGTTTGTTTTCAGGTTCTCAAGTAAACCAATGCTGTGAGCCAAGAATGGTACCTGTATTCAATAACCATGTCATCAACCAGGGGACCGATGATTTGGTGGCGGAACTATTGAGCAACAAGTATATTATACCTCGGGGTAGTTGTTTCTATATGGTGAGCATCATATGCCTAAAGTGCCTTCAGTTTTGAGGAACACTAGTGTGTTAGAAGGAACTTGATCTTTAGCATGTTTTTCCTTTTGCATTTTCTTCTATTCTATTTTGTTGGTTTTATCTCCTCATGGAGCTACTGCACTTGTGGGATGTATTGAATCTGACATTCTTTATTTGTTTCTTTCTCTTATCATGTGGAAGTCTGATTTGCGAGATGTTCAAAATTTGGTTCCAGGTAATAATCCGCAGTCATATTCTTTTTTGCATTTAAATATGGAAGACTGAATCTTGAAGTCTAGATGGTTAGGAACCTTGCTTCAGCTAGGATGGCAAGATAGCTTATTTCTCAGTAATGTATGGAGATCCAGTTCTATGAGGTGTCCATGTTAAATCATGGGAACCATCCTCCTGCGCAGTGCTAGGATTCCAAATATATTTCACTTAGCGCTATAATTTAGCCGTTGTTGGGAAGATAAATCTCCATTTCAAATGGGGTGCGGGGAAGACAGGAGTCTCATGTTTCTTTACTATTTCCTTCTGTTTTGTCTTTGTTCACCACGATTTAGACCTTCAAGTTATCACGAAGAACTGAAGATTTTGTTCTTAAATTATGCAGCTGAATCTGATTCTGGCTTCAACTTGATATTGATTGATCCTCCATGGGAGAATAGCAGTGCACATCAGAAATCAAAGTATGTGTGATATTTTCTCACTCCAACATAGATAGACACAATACTCATCACAAGCTTAATTTTATTAGTTCCTACTTTTTCATTTGTTACAAGGTATCCAACTTTGCCAAATCGCTACTTCTTATCACTTTCGATCAAGCAACTCACTCATTCACTAGGATCTTTAGTTGCCCTGTGGGTGACTAATAGGGAGAAGTTACGAAGGTTTGTTGAAAATGATTTGTTTCCCTCATGGGGAGTCAAATATGCAGCTACTTTTTACTGGTTGAAGGTAATAATACTCTTAACAAGTAAAAAGCTCCTGTTTGTTATATTTTCTTCATGCAAATTTCATTACTGTTAATTGATACAGGTGAAGGCAGATGGGTCTTTAATTAGTGAATTGGATCTCTTTCATCATAGGCCATACGAATGTCTTGTCCTAGGTTATTGTCCTGGGAAGGTGAGAAGCTCCTGTTCTACTGTCATTTGTTGTGGTAGATGATTTCGAGTGTCCGAGGTTTGTTAATTGTTTATGATGTTTTGGCAGAATGGCGATTCTGAGGGCCTATTAAAACAGAATCCTCTACCAGATAATCAAGTATTTATCAGTGTGCCTGGTGATTATTCGAGGAAGCCCCCTGTTGGAGGTAGCGTAGAGTATTAATCTAGCTGAAATTTGTGGCCTTCTCTTACTTTTCTTTACTTACTATCATGTCTTAAGCTAGTATCACATGACTTTTGCTGTCAAATAACAGATCCATCTCCATTAAAATCCTTACAAGATTTGATCATTGAGAGTATAACATCTTTAACAATTCAAGTCTTCTTGATGCAATCTAATTGATTGCCATCTTCTTCGCTTTCTTTGATGTCTCCATACATCAGATTTTTTGTTGAAGTATGCACCAAGCGTTGATCATCCACGATGCATTGAACTATTTGCTCGAGAACTCATAGGCGGTTGGAATTCTTGGGGAAATGAACCACTTCACTTTCAAGATTCAAAGTACTTCCTCAACCAGACAGACAGATAACACATACTACTCATAAAGTACCTGCTAAATAATGCAAGCACCCCTCTTGCAAGGCCTTGGCTTGTTGTAAGTTCCTTTCTTTGAGTTGGCTATTTGTTATTTGTGCAGCAGGGATTATTTTGTTGTAGCTGGAACCAAACATCCATGGTTAAAGACTTCGCTAAAGGGCTCTCTCTAGTGCAGAAAGGAAAAAAACCCACAAACATACACACAGTAAAAGAGCTGGGGATAGGGTTCCCAAAACATGGCGCATTGAGACTTCAGAGCTCATGGTGTCGGCTCTTCCTTAGTCCTTTCTTGCCAACTCCTATTGAAAAAATGCTAGCAGGCTTGATCGGACGGACTTGCCTGCGACTTTTCTATAAGGACACGTTTAGTGAATCAAGGTCGGTTTTACTCTGATTTGAGAATTCGAGCCCGAGCTGGAGTAGCCAAGATAAAACTCTTTTCTTTGAAGTTGGTGGACGCAGGACCGCCAACTACACTAATAGCAGTTGCCAAGAAAGGGAGAGACGTTCGATTCCCTGGCCAGTGACAGTTGACTTTACTTCGTAACCTTAACGTACTTTTTACTGTAGCACAGGCCCGAGCCTGAAAGATTTTGAATGTTTCTTTCTTCCCTCCTTCACTGGCTTTCTTTCCATTTTCTTTCCTTAAAGAATGGAGAAAAAAATTTAAAAATGATGTGAAATACCTATTTTATTCATATAGATAATAACAAATTACACATTAAATGTTTTATTATCTTTTCTCAAGGTTATCAAACAACATTTAAATAAATTATCACTTTTTTTTCCTCCTCTTCTCTTCTTTTCTCTCCTCTCCTAAACTCCCAAACAAGGCCTTGGTGTTTGTTTATTTATTTTTTTAAATAATTGTTCTTTGTGGCCTTTTTCTCCCAATAATTTGGGTGTTTGGTACCCCTAAAAAAAAAAACACTTGGAGCTTTTGTTGGGTAAAGCCCAACCCCCCGATTATGCATGCATTTAAACATGGCAATTTGAAACTTAAACGACCACGTCGTTGTAGTATAGTGGTGAGTATTCCCGCCTGTCACGCGGGTGACCCGGGTTCGATCCCCGGCAACGGCGTTATTTTTTAATATCTTATCTTTTTGAACAGGAGGAAGTAGGCTTGGATTGAGCCTTGTCAGCCCCTCTAATATAGAGATCATTTATTATAGTTTCCAGTCTACATAGCAGTTGAATTACCATAATTTATGCGCATTTTTCAAAAGAAGTTTTTAGAAATCCATGAATAATCATTGGGTCTTTCTCTTTTCGGACAAGACATACAAAGAGACTCATCTATCTATTTTCTTTAGTTATTCACTAGAGCAATGACGATTTAGAAGTCGATCCGGGACATTGAAAATTTAAAGGTTTTTGAGCATTGTGAATGCCCGATACCGGCTTATAACATCGTAAAATGTTATAGAAATCAGATTTTATAAATATTTTATAAATTACTATAAAAAGTAGTCTAATCTCGTTTAAAATCTCATCCTCAAACAACAATACTTTAATTCAATTATGGCCGATCAATCATCATCTACATATATTTATATATATTTAGGATCATAAAAATTTACAACATCATCAATGGTTATCAAAATCAAGAATCGAAATTTTGAATCTTATCTTCTCTCACAGACCATTCGTATTTTTCTGAAACCTAACAAAATCAAACTCTGTGGAAGAGCAAGAACCATTCCATCTCCAAGACCTCCTAATTCTCCCTGTAAGCAATGTAATCAGCCAATGCAATCAATGGAGCAGCCTTATTAGGATCAAATTCAGACAACTGAGCTTTTGCATCACTGTTCAATTTCTCAGCAAATTCCCTTGCTTTATCCAAACCCAACAATTTCGGATAAGTAACCTTATCAGTCACCAGATCTTTACCTGCCGTCTTCCCTAATTCCTCCGACGATTTGGTAACATCCAGGATATCGTCGACTACCTGGAATAACAACCCAATACATCTCGCGAATCTCCTGAGTTTTTCAATTTCTTCTTCGGATCCACCACCAAGAATTGCTCCTAAAACCACTGAAGCTTCCAATAAGGCTGCCGTTTTATGGATATGGATGAATTCTAGTTGGTCCAATCCAACATTAGTCTTTCCGGTGGAAGATAAATCCACTACTTGTCCTGCAACTAACCCTTCTGTACCAATTGATTTTGCCAATTCACCTACTGCAGCTAAAATTCTCGCCGGCGCTACTCCGGTGGTGGAGGTGGCGACGTATTCGAAGGCGAACGCGAGGAGAGAATCGCCGGCGAGTACAGCCACGTCTTCGCCGAATACTTTGTGATTCGTCGGTTTTCCCCTCCGGAGATCGTCGTTGTCCATACAAGGTAAGTCATCGTGAATCAATGACATAGTGTGAATCATCTCTACAGCACAGGCGGCCGGCATGGCATTAGATATGTCCCCGCCAACAAGCTCGCAGGCGGCGATACAGAGCATAGGGCGGACTCTTTTGCCGCCGGCAAGTAAAGAGTAACGCATCGCTTCGTGAATCATAGGTGGATTTTTCAATGTAACGGCGTCGTCTAATGCCTTATTCACTGTATTAGCTTTTTCAATCATGTAACCCTTGAAATTGAAAATTTCTTGATGCATTTTTTCCTCTGATGCTTTAATGGCCTCTTCTTCTTTCGTAATTACTGCAGAAATGGCGAGAGAAGAAACCGGCTTCTTCACAAATCCACGCTGAACTTTGGGATAAACCAGAGGACTACTGTAGATATATCCCAAGAAAGATCCAGCAGAAATCTTCGTTTGATTATAAATTGAGAAATTCTGGACCCATGAATCTAACAAATTCATAGATCTCATTTTTCAGATACAGATCGGAATTGGAGCTTGGGGAAGCTTCGATGGAGGAGGAAGAGTTGAGCGAGAGATAGAAGTAAAATAGGGGAATTTAGCGGTTGGAAAAGGGACAAGGCAGAGGAGGGAAGGGGGGAATCATGGTGAAAGGAGATAGGGTTTTGGATCAGAGTCAGTGGCCAAAAAAGAGACTCCAATTGGGTGACATGTGACCAATGGGAATATTTCAAGTGGTGAAAAATAATATAAAAGAAAGAAAGCTCGGTGCCGATTCGATTAGCCAATTTGCCATTGCTATGGCTCACCTTGCCTAGTATGGGCTTCTGCTCGCGTAGCTACTACGTGGCTCCTATGGACATCGTTAAAATCACCAAAATGCCGGAAGACAAAATTTCTCGCTACTTTTCATTCAAATCCGTTTCCTGCAGAAGACTTGTATGCTGGCAAAGAAGTAGAATCTAGTTTTACATCGACCTGTCGGGAAACTAAACAGCTCGAGAAATCATGAACGGACGAGGACTTCAACTTGGATGAAAACTTTGAAACTGAGCTTTTACGAAAACAAGGAAGACTCATATTCTATAGGCTTATCCACGCCTACCCTGTTGCCTTAGGGCATGCAGACCCCTATAATTAATTATTCTCTTATAGACCAGAGGTGCATAGTCTGATAGTGATGTCCTAATTTTGAATTGTCCAAGACGGTTATTGGATTATTAAAATTACTCTCTTAAAAAACTGTTGAACAAAACTCTAAGAAGTATTTTTTTTATATATTGAAAAATGGATGTGCTTTGAATGAATAGTAAAAACAATAGATGATGGATGAATCAAGAAAACAAACCCTATATTTATCTTAGGTATTATATTATCTCTCGTAAATATGAGATATATGTTTACTTAAAATCCTATTAAATAAAACTTTAATAAAAAAAGTTTACGGTGAGTGAAAAATAATATTTTTTATGTCAAATATTACTTTCCTTAGTAATATGAATGATCGATGTGTCTTAATAGATAAGTATTCTAAATCATCATAATATCAGATTTGTTAAATGATGGGACACAATTCATCAGGAAAGGCTCGATAAATAATAGTTGAGTTTCTAGCACACAGGTCAAATTAGTGGCTAAGAAGGTACGTTGACTCAATCGCAAAGTCTCGCACGTCAAGGCAATTCCACGTGGGAAGCACTCACAAAGTGTGGCAAACGAAGTAGTATGTATATCTCGTAATATGTACTATTTAATGAATATTTAATATTAAATACTATTAATTTATTTATTATGTGAATCCTACCGACTTAATATAATAATATAATAACTCGAGATTTTTAAAAATTTTGAACAGTTATTCCAATATTTTTTTCCGAAAGAAAAATCCGGAAAAACCGTCAATAAATGACAAACTCCATTATGATTAAAATGAAAAGGTGTGCTTGTGCTACCTTCACTCAAACACTTTCCATCCTTCCTTGGAAAGATTAAATCGATATATATTCGGCTCTGCTATTGAATAAAGGAGATTTTAAGAATTGTTATCTTTAATATTTTAATGAACAAATCTTTTAAATTATCATAATGTCGAATTTATTACAAATCATGATTTCATCTCTTTTGGGCTCGTAAAAAAACATGAATATTTTAAGTAGACGTGCGGCCTTAGCACTCCCGCAAATGCTAAGAAAGCCTTAACTTGCTCAAACTTCAGAGGCTAGACGGGAACGTTGGAAAGTCGTAGGCAAAGAGTGGATGAAAGAAGCTTATATTGCTTGAAAGGAGCTTACAAATACAAGGCTTAGAACTCTAAGTTCTGATGTGTGTATGTGAAGTGTGTGATGTGATGTGATGTGATAGTGTGTGTGGGTGTTTTACAAATGAAGAGGGTGAGCCTATTTATAGGCAAGCACCTCCTCAATGGATGGCTAAGATTAGTACATGTGGCAACGATCTAACGGTTGCCTTCTACCATTCTAGAATATTCTACACAAAGGAATGTTCTAGAGAATTCTACTAGTTTACATGATGCCTCCTCCATGGTTCTAGAGACTTCCAGAGGATTCTAGAACCTTCTGGAATGTTCTAGAACTTTGTGGGCTTGTCTAGAATGTGGAAAAACCTCATGTCTTGCAAGCAGGGCGTGACATTCTCCCCCACCTATGCTCGCGATGCCCTCATCGCGCCTTCGTCGTGGAATTGCTGGATATGGTCTTTGAATTGCCAAAGGGCATCTTCACGCTCCCAACTTGCTTCACTTTCGGGCAAGTTCTTCCACTTTACGAGATATTCCCAATAACTTGGTACACCTCGTCTTCGAATATGGCGGTCGGCTAGTATGGCCTCGACTTCCTTGTCAAAGGAGGTGACCACGGCAGTTGGCGCTCGCTTAGATTCTCCTCGAGTGGGGTCCTCCATGTCTTCGTGATATGGTTTTAAAAGACTCACATGAAAGACCGGATGAATCTTGAGCCTGGAAGGCAATTGGAGCTTATAGGAGACCTTCCCAACACGTTTCAAGACCGGGAAAGGGCCCTCGTATCTCCTGATCAAGCCCTTGTGGACTTTCCTGAAGCTCTTGAATTGTTGGGGAAGAAGTTTCACCATGACAAGATCGCCTTCCTGAAACTCCAATGGTCTTCTTTTCTTGTCTGCCCATTTCTTCATCCTTTTTGAAGCCTTGTTCAAATACGCCCGTGCTAATTCGGTTTGTTCATGCCATGATTTGGCAAATTTAAATGCTGATGGGCTCTTACCTTCATAGCTTGTGGCAAGAGTAAGAGGCGTTGTAGGCTGCTGCCCCATGATTACTTCAAAAGGACTTCGGTTGGTTGCTTCACTCCGTTGGAGATTATAGGAGAATTGGGCTACATCAAGCAACTTTGCCCAATCTCGTTGGTTGGCACTCACGTAGTGCCTTAAGTATAACTCCAAGAGTGCATTGGTTCGCTCGGTTTGGCCATCACTTTGAGGATGGAAACTGGTGGAAAAGTTCAAATCTGAGCCAAGTAACTTAAACAATTCTGTCCAAAATCGTCCCGTGAAGCGCGGGTCTCGATCGCTCACGATGTTGGAGGGAACTCCCCAAAGCTTGACCACATTCTTCAAGAATAGTCGGGCTGTCTCTTCGGCAGTGCAATCTGTAGGGGCTGGAATAAAGGTGGCATACTTGCTAAATCGATCAACCACCACTATTATACTGCCAAATCCTTCTGACTTTGGCAAGGAAGTGATAAAGTCCATGGAAACACTTTCCCAAGGCCTCTTAGGGATAGGCAATGGATCAAGTAGTCCCGGTGGTGCGTTTTGTTCAACTTTGTCTTGTTGGCATATGAGGCACGTCCTTACATAAGACTCCACCTCATCTTGCATTTGGGGCCAGTAATATGTGGTCTTCAGCAAAGCAAGGGTGCGTTTCATACCTGGATGTCCAGCCCACTTAGAATCGTGACATTCTTTGATCAACTCACGCCGAAGATTTCCCCATTTGGGCACAAAGAGTCGGTTTCCCTTTGTGTAAAGCATCCCTTCTTCTAGCCAAAAGCGCCTTGTCTTGCCCTCCATTACAAGTGCTATAAGATTTTTGGCTAGGGAGTCTTGTTGTAGGCCTTCCTTGATACGCTTGAGTAAGGGGCTATCAACTCGACTGATGGATGCAAGTTCTACCTTGCGGCTTAAGGCGTCAGCTACCACATTGGCTTTCCCCGGCTCTAATTCGATTTGATGATCGACCTCCCTTCTTGGTGGCAGCTTCTTTGGTAATTCGTCAGGCATGACATCCCTGAATTCGCGAAGAACGCCTTCTATTTCCTTTGGAACAGTTGGTTGGGGAGGTATCTCCTCGTCGTCGTGCTCCTTGAGGATGGCTAGGTAGCTTTCCTCGTCCCTCTTCAAGCCTTTGTTGAACTGCATGGCTGACAATGCTTGCGGATCGGACTTGGTAGATCGTAGTGTTGGTACTACACAAGTCTTTCCTTCGTCCAAGATGCACATGGTGTTGGCAAAAGGAATTGGGAACGCCTTCACTTGATCAAGAAACTCCATCCCGAGTACTACCTTGAAATCGTCCATAGGTACCACGGACAAATTCAGGTAGCCCACCCATGCACCAAGGGTGGTCATGACGCCTCGAGCAATGCCTTGTATTGGCTTGGCCATAGAGTTGACGGCTTTCACAGACCCAGTGCCGCCAATTATCTGAAGGCCTAGTCTATTGGCTTCCTCTACGGAGATGAAGTTGTGGGACGCACCTGTGTCAAGTAAAGCTTTCGTCTCCTTCCCGTTGATAGTTGCATTTACGAACTGAAGTCCCTTAGCTTGAGTCTTCGGAGTACTTTGGATGACATTGAGGAGTTGTAGTGAGCCGACTTGAGCATCTTCCTTGTTGCCACTTGTTTCGTGCCCCTTGATATCGGCCGTCAAGGCATTGAGTGCCTTTGTCTTTGGACAATCTCGTGTCCAGTGTAGCTCGCCACATAAGAAGCATCCCCGTTTAGGGATGGAACGGTCAAAGTTCTCCTTTTGTTTGCCTTTATCCTTCGACGTCCAAGGATTTTGACCTTGGTTTCGATTTTCTTCCTTGCGGTTGCCTCGCCAACGTTCTCCCCCACCTTTGTTGGGACCACCCTTCTTCTCTTTGGACTTGGATGGCTCCTTTTTGCTTGAGTAATCGATCAAGCTTTCGGCTATAGCGATAGCAGCAGCAAGGTCTTGCACACCACGACGCCTAAGTTCGATTTTAGCCCAAGTTTGTAGACCGTCCATGAAAAAGAAGAGTGAGTCCTTATCGGACATGTCGGGGATTTCCAACACAAGGTTTGTGAAGTCTTTCACATAATCTCGGATGCTTCCCAGATGTTTAAGCCTTCGTAGGCGACCACGTGCCTCTTCTTCGGCATTTTCCGGGCAAAATTGCCTCTTAACTCCCCTTTAAAATCATCAAAGGTAGCGATGGAGCACGTACCTCTCTTGACGTCTTCCTGCCGTCGGCGCCACCAAAGCATGGCTGTATCGGTGAGGTACAAAGCTGCGCTCTTGATCTTGGCTCCATCTTCTATGATGCCTACAGCGTCGAAATATTGTTCTAGCCCCCATAAGAAGTTGTCTACTTCGCGAGCATTACGCGTTCCCGCGAAACTCCTTGGTTTCGGGATATCGACCCGTCGGGGTTCCACCGTGGATGTGGTTGAACCAGCAAGAACCGCCTTCTTACATAAGGCTAGATCCCCTCGAGCTTCCTCCAATTGTATTAGCAAGCTATTAATCTCCCTTTGATGGACGTCTCGCAAACGAGCTACCTCGGCCATAAATTCGTCCCTGAGGGCCTGTAAGTCTTCTCGATTAGACTCACCTAGCTTGGTAAGGGCTTCACGCACCTCTTCATGGGTTTCGGCGACGTCGGCCTCTAGACCTTCCACCCGTTGGTCTAGATTCTCCATGTGTGCGTCCACGGCGCCCATGCCTTCCTCCACCTGAGTTAGGCGTAACTCAAAACTAGCTGTGCGGTCCTTGGACTTCCCCCTCGGCTTTGGTACAACGGGGTCGCGCTGCTCCTCACGCCCCCGGCCTTGTTGCGATGACTCCACATTGGTGGTGTCGGATCCCGCCACTTGATCTCTGATGGTCTTCGTCATGGCTTCCAACCAAGCTCTGATACCACTTGTCACGCACTTACTTTTTCTTGTAAGTAGACGTGCGGCCTTAGCACTCCCGCAAATGCTAAGAAAGCCTTAACTTGCTCAAACTTCAGAGGCTAGACGGGAACGTTGGAAAGTCGTAGGCAAAGAGTGGATGAAAGAAGCTTATATTGCTTGAAAGGAGCTTACAAATACAAGGCTTAGAACTCTAAGTTCTGAGGTGTGTATGTGATGTGTGATGTGAGGTGTGATATGTGATAGTGTGTGTGGGTCTTTTACAAATGAAGAGGGTGAGCCTATTTATAGGCAAGCACCTCCTCAATGGATGGCTAAGATTAGTACATGTGGCAACGATCTAACGGTTGCCTTCTACCATTCTAGAATATTCTACACAAAGGAATGTTCTAGAGAATTCTACTAGTTTACATGATGCCTCCTCCATGGTTCTAGAGACTTCCAGAGGATTCTAGAACCTTCTGGAATGTTCTAGAACTTTGTGGGCTTGTCTAGAATGTGGAAAAACCTCATGTCTTGCAAGCAGGGCGTGACATTGTGCTACCTTCACTCAAACACTTTCCATCCTTCCTTGGAAAGATTAAATCGATATATATTCGGGTCTGCTATTGAATAAAGGAGATTTTAAGAATTGTTATCTTTAATATTTTAATGAACAAATCTTTTAAATTATCATAATGTCGAATTTATTACAAATCATGATTTCATCTCTTTTGGGCTCGTAAAAAAACATGAATATTTTATCTCGTTTAATATATTTTAGAGAATATAACATAAATATCTTGTATATTATCAGTTATTCATCTTAATTATACACATTTTAGTCAACGATCATAATTTATTATTTCTCATCAACACAAGATAAATAAGTGGTTGCTATATTGAAAATTATATACACTATTATAATAAATATTAATATATAACGTAATTTGTGTATATCGTAAAAATAATTAATATTATATATATATCAATTTCTATATGAGTTGAATCTCTATATGAGTTGAATTGTTTCTTAAAATTCTATAAATTATTTGAATAATATCAAATTACAAGTTTAATATACCTTTCATAAAAGATTTAAAAAAAAGAAAAAAGAAAAATAGATCATTTGCCATGGGCTGCGTCCGCAGAGAATAGAAATCCTTTCTCAAAAGTGGTCTTTCTTTGGGTTTTTTTTTTTTTCATTTCTCATATAGTCTCTCTCATCTATTTGATAAGAACTCCTGAAATCTCAAACCCCTTTTCTCTTTCCACCTTTCCCAGCTTGTTTTCTTCTCTTCTCTTCTTTCTGGACTTCTTAATCAATCAGGTTGATACTCTTCTCTACCGTGATTTTGCGATTTACATATATATATATATGTTCATGTGCAGATTTAGCTAAACTGGCGTTTTCATTTATTGTTAGATCGTGAAAATGGAATTTAGGGGTTTTCATAATTCTTAATTTCTAGGTTCTTGCTGGTGTTCTTATACTTGTCTTAGCTTATTTCTTGCGGATTTTGGTCAACTTTCTTTTGTGTGCGGATTGTTTTTACTTTTTTCTGCCTTGTGTCATTTGCTTTCCTTAAATTATGAAATTTGTTTGACGGGTATGAGGTGTAATTGATCTGGGTTGTAATATGATCATTTCCCCTGGATTTCGTTTCATTTCTCTAAGGCTGTGACTATTCAATTATGGAATACGTTATGTGGTTTGTGTTGTAGTGATGTTTATTCAAGCCCAAGATTGTTGATTACTTTGTGCTGAGCTGAGTTTTATCAGGTAAAGGCAGTTAATCTTCTGCTTATGATTCTGATTTTAGAATAGTTTAGTCAATGAACTAGCAAGAGAGATTCTGCAAGTGCAGCGAAATTTAGAGGTTTTCTGGGATTGAATGCAGGTTAATTATAGCTTGATAACATGTAGCTTTATTCATTGGTGAACTCATCCATAATCATTTTTGGCCATGGGATAACCATGCGGGTAGATGTTTGAGATATATATAAGGATTCATTTCTCTTTGTGGATCCGTTTCCTTCCAATCAGTTGGATTATTTATATTCTTGGTGCTACTATGATCGAGTTCTAGTTACGATTATATCATTTCTGATTCTACCATGGCAGAGTCAGTTAAGAGAGTAAATGATGAGGATGTTGGTTTTTGTTTAAACTATGAACGTGGAAAATCCTCTCTACTTTCTAGTTCTAGGAACTATATTTAATTTAATTTTATAAAAAGAGAACGCATCTCCAAATTGGTTTTGGGCTTCTGGATGTTGAGTTTATCTGGCCTTTTTGTTGAAGGTTCATAAATGTTACCGTTTTAAATGGAAAAAGAAAAATAACGTAGCCGTTTCTGTCTGTTACTTTTGTTTTTGCATGTTTTCCTTGGTCCTGGGGCGGCACACGTTATGAAGAATGAGCTTTTGTTGTTGTGAAGTCTTACTTCTGTATCTCAATTTCTTTTGTTTTTGCATGTTTTGTAGGAATTATGATTAAGCTATTCAAAGTAAAGGAAAAGCAGAAGGAACTTGCTGAAAATGCTAACGGAAAGCCTCCAGTTAAGAAGCAAAGTGCTGGAGAACTGCGTCTTCATAAAGGTTCTCTTTTAGTTCTTTTAGTTTTTCTAAATTAACAAATATATATATTTAATTTCATTAGGAACAGTGAGCTTTCTCATTCTGTTGATTCAGGAGGTTCTTAAAACTGACTGGGATTGTTTTGTGTTTTCTTGTGTTATTGCTGTATAATTTCATATCTTGAAGATTTTTTCATTTTTCAATTTTGGGGCTCATATCACTTTTCACATATAATTTATATTTTACAAACTCCAAGAAAAAATGCATACTTTTCTCAAACTAAATCCCTATCTTAGTGAGCTGTAACATCCGTTTGTTAAGGTTCTTGGACCATGTCAATTTATGTAGCGTTGGAAATTTCAAGATTTCTATCGCAATTAAAGATATTGCAGCCCTCGGTATATCTCATTTTTTGTGACACTTGTCTGATGATTTGGGGCGTGAGAAAATTCATTGTCAAACGCACAAATAAGTTCATTTTATTTTGTTTCCTGGCTGCCGCCTTTCTTGCAAGAATATGAAGACAATTATTCAAGGACCTCGGTCGGGCGCTTGGAGGAGTTATACAGTTTCATCAATATTCACACACAATGACTAGTGCCATAGCCAATTAACAAACTTAAGAAGAACAATCTGATGTAGACATGGACAAGATTTTCTTTAAGCTTTTCTTGCAGTGACCATGAAGTCTAAGGGTCTACTTGGATTAGCTTTTAAAAATGAAATTTTTTTCATTTCCTTTGCTACCCACTTTTCTCTCATAAATAATTTACTTTTTGCGAACTTGAAGAAAAAATTTTGTACTTTTTAGAACTTCAAGCCAGTGCAAGTGGACCATAATTTTACGTTTATAAACTGAAGTGAATGAGTGCTACTAATTTTGAGCAACTATTAAGAGCTTCAGTATTTTATTTGCGTCTCATGGGACAAAGTTACTATGTTTACTGCAAAACAGGTGGATGCTTTCACAGAGTTTCGCAATTCATACATGCCTCTGCCTTCCCCTTTGAGTTGGCAGGGATAATGACTGTAACCCTTACTTCTGCTTTATTCTTTCTGATGCAGATATAAGTGAATTAAACTTACCGAAGACTTGTAGCATATCATTCCCAAATGGCAAGGATGATCTTATGAACTTTGAAGTTACAATACGTCCTGACGAGGGTTATTACACGTAAGTATTTCTTTCCTGCTAGTTAGACGGTTAGGTAGTATGGGATGTGTTTTTCTTGGAATTTTTGTTTATTTAATTCTTTGATATGAGAACTTACTGCACTTGTTCTACATGGTTCGTGCTCGTGGTAGGGGTGGTACATTTATCTTTTCGTTCCAAATTTCTCCTATCTATCCTCATGAAGCACCAAAGGTCAAATGCAGGACAAAGGTAGATAACTTTTATCTTTTAGTTTATTACGCTACTTCCTTGAAACCTAATTTCTTTCAAGTATTTGTTATCTGATGTCTGTTGCCACCTGTGCAATTTGTATATTCCAGGTCTATCATCCCAATATTGACTTGGAAGGAAATGTGTGTCTAAACATTCTCCGCGAGGACTGGAAACCAGTACTAAACATAAATACAATCATCTATGGACTGTATCATCTTTTCACGGTATTTCTCTATCTTCTCTTGACATGACTATTTTCTTGCATTATGGTATCTATAATTGGTCTCTGGTGTAAAATGTGCAGGAGCCAAATCATGAGGATCCTCTCAATCCTGATGCAGCAGCTGTGTTGAGGGACAACCCAAGGCTGTTTGAATCGAACGTGAGGAGGGCAATATCTGGTGGTTTTGTGGGGCAGACATTCTTTCCTCGCTGCATATAGAGTGGGAAGCCAGCAAGCATATAATATCACCAGTTCAGTTCAGATACTGCTGCTGGTGCCTTTGAGATCATCAGAAGGCTGTAAATTTGGGCGCAAAAATCGCGTCCTCTCTGTAGTCTTCCTGCAACAACATATTTGATGCGCGGTTACCAAACAAAACCCGTAAGATCTGTGTAACCAAACCAGGAGCTGTTTGTATGCTACTACTACTATTGTAACTGTCTCTGTCTACTTCCCCCTGATTTATTATCATTCTGTTAAGAGATGAAAGGGGTCCGCATTTGCAGAATCTGTGAACTGAGATTATCCTGTTTTTGGTCACTGCCTTTTAGACTTGGTTATTAGCTTATATTATCCCCACTAGGTTGGTATTTGCCTTTTTTATTTTAATTTTTTATTATTATGTATCTACATGGGCCTATATACGGATATGAGGGACCTTTAACTCATATTCGTATTATATTTAGACTAATTTCTCTTCGAGTCTAAATAGAAGGGTAAGAGACAGCAAAGTTTTCGTACGAAATAATCGGTTTGGATCCTCTGTAATATTTTTTTAACACTCTTTGTAATATTTCTAATTTGATATATTTTATTAATAAAATTTATCAAATAAAAGATAAATTTTAAGGAAAAAGAGTAAATTTTAAAGGGAAGAACATACTATAAAAGCAGCAGGAAATGTTACAGAAGATCTGAGTGTGAAATAATAACTTGGGACTTTTAGTTTAATTAAGAGATATTTTAATTATCTTATTTGTGCATCTTGTGATAGTTTTCTAGTATTTTTCAACATTGGACAAGAGTGATTTACATAATTTTATATGAGAGAAGTATAATGGAGAAAATGTATTAGAATGTATATTATTAATTCTAGCTTACTTTTTTTAATCAATGCTTTTAATATATTATTTTGTTATATTTTTTAAATTATTGAGAATGAATAAATAGATGTATAGAACAATTAAAATGGGGTAGATAAATCTAACTCGTAAATATGAATGCATAGCGCGAAAAAAATCATTATTTTTCTTCCTCTTTCTCTCTACACAGTTTCTCTATGACTTATCTCTACTCCTTCTCCACTCTAAAACTAAAATCTTTAACATTAAACTTGAATTGAAGGTAGATATAGATCATTATAAAGAGTTTGTAAAAGAAAATATAAATTTAGATGTAAGAAAAGTTGAAATTTTTTTTTTTTCAAAACTTGGCTCGGATCGCCTGGACGGGCAACCCGAACATGAGTGGATTGCCCAGAATGGCAACCATCACACATCCGGAGAATGGCGACCCGGATGTGTGATGGTTGCCATTCTAGGCAATCCGCTCATGTTCGGGTTGCCCGTCCGGGCGATCCGAGCCCAGTTTTGAAAAAAAAAATTTTCAACTTTTCTTACATCTAAATTGATATTTTCTTTTACAAATTCTTCATAATGATCTATATCTACTTCCAATTCAAGTTCAATGTTAAAGAATTTAGTTTTAAAGTGGAGAAAGAGTAGAGAAAAGTTAGAGAGAAACTGTCTAGAGAGAGAAAAATGAAGAAAAATAATAAATTTTTTTGCGTTATATATTTATATTCTTGAGTTAGATTTATGGATAATAAATATATAGTAGCATAATTTATTTACGACAAAAAAAAGTAGTACTAGAAAGAATTCAACCGAAAAAGAAAAAAAAGAGGGGAACTCTTCGATCTCGAGGTTATCTAAAAAGAGGGCATATGGGGGTTTGTGGTGTGGACAGTTGGGGGTGGCCGGTTATCCACGCGGCAATACCCCATTGGAATTTTGACCAATCAACATCCAAGGAGACCAAACTCTGATCGGCCAAAAGTACAAACAGTCACCCCCTAACCCCACCCAGCCCACACCCCCACGAGAAAAGTAAAAATTTTCTCCTCCGACGATCTGTAGCTTTTTCCTTTTTTTGGTTCAAACGGAGCCACCACACCACGACGGCTTCTTCCATTATTGAGGCTGAGCAACTACTTTCTCTCCCACTCGGAAAAAACCGGAGGAAGGAATAATTTTTTTTTACTATATATATTTTAGAGTTATTGACTAATTTAATACGGACTTAAATTATAATATAATGTTGATATGCTATATTAATTACTTTTTTAGTAATTAAATTCAAAAATTTTAACTTGACATGTTAACTAAATATATTTAAACAAAAATTGAAGAATTGATAAGTTCAAATTCTGATAGTGACAATATAAGAATTTTAATTTTTTCAATGTAGGATGATTCTTTATATCCAACAAAACTGTTAAGTCAATATAATTTACATTTTCTATCAAAAAGTCGAATAATCCGGTGAAAATTTGAATGGGAGAATTTTTTTTTAATAAGGAATCGTTAGTGTATAAAAATTGGGGCCATCCTTGCTTTGGTGGTCCATACCATACCAGACCAGACCATATTCCGCGTACTGAAACACTACGTAGGCTATTGCTACACCCCCCCCCCCCCCCCCCCCCAAAACATTATTGCAATATATGATTAAAATCACATTATTAGAGTAATAGAAAATAATTCCTTTAAAAAAAGACCGATAAAAAATAATGAGTTCGTATTAATAATACAGTTGTCTTTTTATTGATATTATAAATAATATATTAAATTGTGTGTGATTAATTTTACTTTTGATAAAAAAAAAATATAAGTTTTTTAGATTTGTATTATGTGGATTTTGAAAATAAGATGGTTTTTAAATCAAAGTATTTGTTATATTTATTTTATAAATAAAGAGAGACAAAAAAATTAAATTAGAATAAATGAACATTAGAGATTTGTAAATATAAAAAATAAAATAAATATTTCTTATGCTTTTTTATTTGTTACATTATGGTAATTCTGAAATTTTTTTTACTTGTTATATTGTGGATTCAAAATAATAATTAATGAATTTTTTCTATTATACTCTCTCATTAATAACAAATTCAAACATCTTTTTATTCTTCTAACATTGAAACAAATAGAAATAATAATGAGAAGAGAAAAAAATTTAAGTTTATTATAATTTATAAAAAAATTTAATTTTGTATTTTTTTAAATAATGTAATTTTCTAATTAAAAAAAAAAAATTGTTTTGATATGTTGTTATCGGAAATGCCTAATTTTGCTTCATAAAAAGGAGATCATTCATCCCAAAACTTGGTCAAACTCAATTAAACCAAAGGTTATATAGTGCGCTCGTTTTCATTTCAGGTCATATTCTAGACATTATTATATTAAAAAAAATGAAAATCTGAAAATGAATTATAATGTTCTCGATTATAAATATAAAGAGATTTTAGATTAATTGAAAATGATCAATAATATATAGGTGTTTATAACTTTCAATAAGTATTTATTTAAATTTTTTCATCTTTTATCTATTTATTTATTTTACTTTCACTTTCATTTATTGTATTCTAAAAATTGTCTTATTTTTAAGATTCTTAAGTTGCGTGCAAATATTTATAACTTCTTATATTTATGATTTGGGGAAGTCTTATTTATACAAATTCCAACTATAGAGAATTAAAAAGGTTTAAATTTCTATTAGATATAAAAATATAATAAAAAAAATTATTAAATATTACATTTCGTAATATAAAAAGTAAAAGAATATAAGAATTCAAATAATAGGAGAAGTAAGAAATAAAATAAAAAAATTAATTCTTATTTTGTTTCCCCACATAATTATATAAAATGACACAAAAAAGCAAACAAGAAGGGAGATACTACACATCTTACACACAGAGAGAGAGAGAGAGAGAGAGAGAGAGAGAGAGAGAGAGAGAGATTATTGTTGTAAATTGTAATCTTGTTCTGAAGTGTGAAGTTGAGAAAAGCAGAGAAGGAAAGGAAAGGAAGAGGGAGAGAAGCACATTCCTCGTGAGTATTGCAGAACCCGGGAACGCATTATACGCTAAAAAAAATCCTTCATCAGCCCCCACCTCACCTTGGTCCCCACCCTCTATAAAAGACTAATCTTTGATTAAGAAAGAGAAAAAAGGGAGGAACTGTTTAATTTCTGTTTTCCCTACTACTAGTGTGAAATCAAGAGATAGAAATCATATAGAGAGAGAGAAAGAGAAAGATGATGTGGGAAGCTGGAGGATCAACTGCATCTTCATCAGCAGCCGGTGGTGGTGGTGGAAGCGGCGGAGGTGGCGGCGGTGGTGGCGGCGGAAGTAGTAGTGGTAGGAGGAAGCCGTCTTGGAGGGAAAGGGAAAATAACAGGAGGAGAGAGAGGAGAAGAAGAGCTATAGCTGCTAAGATTTATTCAGGATTAAGAGCTCAAGGGAATTATAATCTTCCTAAACACTGTGATAATAATGAAGTTTTGAAAGCCCTTTGTGCTGAAGCTGGATGGATCGTTGAAGCTGATGGAACTACTTACAGAAAGGTTCTTTTTTCTTCTTCTTCTTTACTATTTATGCTTCTCTTTTACTAAACTTTTGTAATGTTTTATTTTGATTTCTGTTTATGGTGGGATGTTTTGGATCTTCTTATAATTAGTGTATTTGTGGGATTTCTTTTTTCTTGATCTGTGCATTAAGAGGTTTTGTCTAGATCTATAAAGTTGTGAAATTGGATTTTGCCTTGTTTGGGCAAAATTGCTTATTTACTAACAGGGAAATTAACATTTCTAGGTTTCTTATCCTCAATTTTAATGGAAATAAACAATGAATTTCTTTCCTATTACTGATTTGTCCCCCTTGTTTTCTGCGACAATCAATTAACTCACCTTTTGAACTTTTTTTCCTTTTTTATGGGGAGGATGGGAGAAGGATATTATTGCCCAAGAATTGAATGTTTTGTTCTTGAACTGTTTCTAAGTGACATGTAATTCTTGCTGTTGAAATTTCTTTGATTTGTGGGCTATTCTGTAGAAGTATATTTACCAGATAATTTGGTCAGGGAACAAGAAAGGATAAATTTTTGGAAGAGATTGAATGATGTTTTCTGTCTTTCAAATACACTACTAGCTCATAACCTCCCTGGCCCTGCTCCAAATGCCTTTTGGTAACTTAAAAAACAATGGTTGCTTTGATGATTTCTTGAAATTTCAGGTTGTGAAGCTCAATTCTGTTCTGACAATTGTGTCTTCAATGAAAGGATTCTTTTATTTGCTTTTGCTTTGTATTTTAACATTGAGCTGTTCTTGGAGTTTTTAAGAAATTTGGTATATGAAGATGATGTTCTAAAGAGGAACTTTGGTTTGAATATGATTCAGGGATGCAGGCCACCTCCTATTGAAATGGGAGGTACTTCAACCAATATCACGCCGAGCTCTTCCAGAAATCCCAGCCCTCCTTCCTCATATTTTGCCAGTCCGATTCCTTCTTACCAACCCAGTCCTCTATCATCTTCCTGCCCTAGCCCAACGCGTCATGATGCCAATCCGGCATCTCATCCATTTGCATTTCTGCGAAATGTCATCCCTTCAACTCTACCTCCTCTCCGAATTTCCAACAGTGCCCCTGTTACGCCACCTCTCTCCTCGCCAACTAGGCTTCCTATGCAAACTTTCAATCTTGAGGCCCTTGCCAAAGAATCCATGTCTGCTTTGAACATTCCATTTTTTGCTGCTTCTGCCCCTGCAAGTCCCACTCGAGCACAACGTTTTACCCCAGCCACTATTCCTGAATGTGACGAGTCTGATTCCTCCACTATTGACTCGGGCCAATGGATGAATTTCCAAACTTACACAACCAATACGGTTCCAACCTCCCCAACATTTAATCTTATGAAACCTATGGTTCATCAGCAAGCTCCTTCTGGGAATGCTGTCATGGACAAGGGTAAAGGTACAGAATTTGACTTTGAGAAATTGACGGTGAAGGCATGGGAAGGCGAGAGGATTCACGAGGTGGGATTGGACGATTTAGAGCTCACACTAGGAAGTGGGAATGGCCGCATTTGAATCAAATGATTCGCAATACAAAACCCAGAATTCTGGAATGCATTTTTTCTTGGTTGCCGGTAGAGCCTGTGTTGTGTGTTGTGACAATTCTTTTCATACTCAGGAGGAGGCTCATTGTTTCAAGTTGGAATGCTGCTCTTAAGTGTAGAGAAAGTGAACCAATTTTGGTTCTTAGGATGGATTGAATTGAATTTTCAATTTATTTTCTCCATTTTTTTTTAAGTTCTTGCAGAGGCCCCTATTTAATTTGTTTGGGGTGTCTCCAAATCATTACCTGTAGATAAATTCTGTCATCTTTGTTGTTGCAAGCAAGAATTCTTTTCCTTCATTGTAGACCAGTGGGGAGATTTCCCCAACCAAGAATTGCTTCTTGATTTGTCTTTATAGATGCTTAATGTTACATTGCCAAACTCCACCCATATTATCTTCTTGGTTCCCGTGTTATTGAATAGGGTTTGATTTTGAAATTTTTACCTTCATGTGCTCATATCATAGATTAGTTTCTTTCGGCATGAAGCTACTTTCATGGAAATTCGAATTCAATACCTCTCACTTGACAAGTCAGTTAAAGGTATTTAAGGAAAGAGGAGATTAGTTTCTTTTAGCATGAAGTCACTTTCATAGTTAAAGATATTTAAGGAAAGAGGAGATTAGTTTCTTTTGGCATGGAGTCACTTTCATGGTGATTCGAATTCAATACTTTTTACTTTACAAGTCAGTTAAAGGTATCTAAGGAAAGAGTACTTTGCCATCACGCATATTCTCATTTATCGGTATCAAAAGGTTAAATCCCTCACTTATTGAGACCTACCAGACTACCCAATGTCCAAGTGGAGGATGTAAATCATGGTGACTCAGCGACCCTGCAGACTGGAGGCTAAGCACTGGTGCGCATAAGGAACCACCCCTATATTGGAAAGGTTGAAATTCTTACACTGCCGCTGTTAGGATTTGAATCTTAGTCCTTGATAGCCACTATGCAACTTCAAAATCAACTGAACTACGCCCATACAAGGTGAAAGATGATGGAACTTCATGTCTAATTTTCCTTCCATTTTTCCATTACGACCACAATTCACATGTTATAGTATCATATTAAGATTGTATGCCATCTCAAATCTCAGTTTTGTTTTGAGACACATATTCTCTCACACAATATCATCAAATTCTTTTCTTTAAACAAAGTTGGTATCAAGAACCAAAGTTTAAATCTTGGCAACGACAGTGTGAGAATTTCAACATTTCCAATATGAGGCTAGTTCCTTGTGCGCACCAATGCCTGACCTGCAGTGTCGGACAGTTTAATAAGGTCCTGATGAGTGAAAGATTTCGCCTTTTGATACCTAGTATTATATTGAAATTGTATGCCATCTCAAATCTCAGTTTCGTTTTAAGACTTACATATTCTCTAGCACACAGTATCATCAAATTCTTTTCTTTAAACAGATTTTCAGTTGGAAATGATGGCCCACATTTAAGCTGTCTGTTATTACCATTGAACATCCCATGTTCATGCACACGTATAACCCTGTTCAACCATATTATAAACAAAAAAAAAACACATTGAAAAAGTGGGGGCGACATGGATTTATAAATTAAGCTCTGCTGGGCAGCAGATGGAGATTTCTTGCAACATATTTTTTCTAGTTTGATACGAATTTTCTGCATTATATATAAATTAAACATTATCTGTTTATCCTTAACGCGGCTTCTGTCACATGTATTGTTCATCATGTTCTTACAGAAACTCCTATGATCCAATGAAGAAACCATGATTAAACCCCTTTGCCAGTGAGACAGACAAGCCAGGGAACACAAATCATTAAGCTAAAGATCTTGCTAACAAACTCCTAAATACGTTATAGTATGAAAATTAACTGCAGTTATTACAACAAATCAACACAAATGTTTGCCTCCTAATACAAACTTTACATGTAAAATCAACACGCCTGCAAATGGGTCAAGTATAGACAAGTATCTATCTAGGATAAGAGAACACAACTCGTGAATCTGACAGTACCTATTGTCCTTACTTGATAACCGTTCTCACTATACTAAAATGAATATTTCAAGATTCATACCGTACGAATATATTATATATGAAAGACTTGGTCACAACCATTGCAACCATGCCAATAGTGTTCTTCCTTGTCAGCTAACTAACTTGGAACTCAGTCAAAACATGAAAAAATTGGGAGTCAAGAACATATCTTTCTTCAGGTGGATGGATCATTGATAGTGTCATGTGCATGATGAAGTCTCTGAAGCTTCAACCTTGGCCTCTAAATTCTTTCTGCATTCGTTGTGTCTGAAGCATGATATAAGATGATCATTAACCATCCCAGAAACTTGCATAAATGAGTATACAACAGTAGGTCCAACACATCTAAAGCCCCTTTGCATCAAATCTTTGCTTATAAGTTCTGATTTTGGTGTTTTAGCAGGAACTTGACGTCCATATCGAAATCCATTTCTTATTGGTCTGTTGTTTACAAACCTCCAGCAGTAATTGCTGAAGGAACCAAACTCCTGCTGGATCTGCAATAGGCACACACATATATTATAACGAAACCAGAGCCAGAATACATATATCACTCCCAGTAAAGAGAAAATGGCCTATTTAGTCCCAAAAAACCACCCTAACTTAAGGACTTGCTTAGCATCAACAGGTTAAAGAGATGATGGATTGGTTAGAAATTTGTTACCTTAAGAACTTGCTTAGCATTTTCTACAATCGCGCGAAGCTTTTGTTCAGAGAGTTTAGAGCTCCCATTTGCACTCATTGACAGCAACTTCTTCTCATCAATACTTGCAACGGATGAGGGTTCAAAGTTATCAAACAGCTTTCTGTCCAGTAAGGTTATAATCATTGTCAAATATTCACTTGAATCTGAACATATACAATATGCAAATATTACGGTTGGACAATGTATATTCTAAATTCAAGATATTATAAAACCTGAATGTGTCTCTCTTGCTGAGAATTGTTGGCCAGGTGAGCTCAGCCAACGCTTGTGATAGAACAAGCAGTTCAAAAAGCTTTCTTTCATCAGTAACTGGATTCCCCCATTCTTCGTCATGGAAAGTAATATACATTGGTTCTGCCAAGTATCAAATTTAGCTCAATCATATTTCATTCTCCATGTGTTGGGTTCATTTTTGCCTCTTCAGTGAATAGACA
Source organism: Catharanthus roseus (assembly GCA_028651295.1). Lineage (NCBI taxonomy): Eukaryota > Viridiplantae > Streptophyta > Magnoliopsida > Gentianales > Apocynaceae > Catharanthus > Catharanthus roseus. The sequence continues at coordinate 20,482,878 of JAPQWS010000104.1, read as the reverse complement.
ACATAATCACATACTAGATTTTCAATCTTAAACTTAAACAGAATTAATCCATATTTTTCTATTTGTTTCCTATATGCCAAGGTTGGACCAGATCACCTTATCTTAAAGTGATATGTCTGCTTATACTGGAAATTTCCACATATTATTAGTGATTCAAAAGTGAAAAGCTCAGAGTTGTGAACCTAGTACAGCAGCAAATGTTTAGAAAGGATGGAAATGCAATAGGTACAAAGTAAAGTTTTGCTTGTGGATTCTCTGTGAAGATAAAAGAATCAAACAATGTTATGTGCAGATTATTTTTTCAAAATTTTCCATTTTCAATTCAAGAGGATCACTCAAATGCTAGCGTCTAATTAGTAACATCATAACATCCATCTCATGTTAATTTACGCAGAATCTAGCCAGAATAATGCAATTAAAACATGGTCGAAGTTAATTTACCGGAATTTGGTGTAATCCAATCGCAGCGCTTGACGGGCCCCCGAACAATTGGAGAAATTGCCAAAATTTCACCTCCATCAGGAACAATTTTCGCAGCTTTATTAACACTACTATTCTTCGATTTCTTCTTTATACTCACACTTTTAGCGGCCGACCCATTACATAATGAAGAATCCGAACAAATATCCGCTAACCCATTTTTCACAGCAACAAATTTCAGGCTCTCATGACTGACCAATTTCTTAGTAGCGACAACATCATTAGTCTTCTTCCCTGGCTGCTGCTTTTTGTTCTTCATCATTCCATCTTTTTTCTTCTTCTCTTCTTCGAAAACCCGAACCCTGTTTCCCCCAGGACCCAGTATTTTCCGAGTTTCTATTTCCTGTTTCGCCTGTGAATCCAGCTCACTGGACTCAGACATAGCTGAAGCTATTACACTGTACAGAAAACAGAATCAGGAGACTATGGGAGAGAAGAGGAGGAACTTGAAGAGGGCAGAATGTGGGAAAACGACGAGGGAACGGATGGGTTTTAAAAGCGGGTACTGTTTGAAAATGGTGACCGGCTATTTGCCGGTGGTGGTGCTCTTCTTATCAGTTGAATTACCTTTTTTGGCCTTGCAAGTTTTATTGGGAAAAAAAATGCTTATATCCATTTTTGTCTATTTAATTAGTATGATGCAAATTTTCAAAATTCAAACTCACCCCACTTTTTCTAATTGAGGTTTGTATCTAATTATAAGATATATTGAACGAGTTTTTATTTGAGATAGAGAAGATTAAAAGAGTATAATTTTAAAATTTGAATTCGAGACTTCTAGTTGAATTGTATTTTGTTAATAAAAAATGGCAACTCGATTTGCGCAATTCTCATTGTCTACATCCTCTTGTTATTATTATTGGAAGCTCTTAGGTTCGAGACATCTATACGACAAATATTGTATGTCAGCCAGTACTATTAAAAAATTGCATTTAAATACTTTTTTATGGGCATTTAGGTACTTATTTTATTTTAATTCTTCGGTACATAAATCAAATACATTAAAAGAAAAGGGAAAATTTTCAATTTATTTGCATTCGAAATCTTCTAATACATTTTTAATATTATTTTTACGTTAGAGTTTAAGTTTTATATTTTATTTTACTACATCATATCAGAATCAGAAGTATAAGTTATTTTTATATTTTTTAATAAGTATTTATTACATTTTTTCCATCTTTATCGATATTTTTATTCATTTATTCATCCTCAATTCTCTATCACTCTCTTCATTTATTAAATACAAATATATTTTGATTAAAAAGTTATCTCGTTCTCGACATCCTTCCTTAATATTTGTCCACAAATTTAAAATAATTTATATTTATAACCGAATGTAGTATAAGATATATTAATAAACTTACTATAAAATTAGTGTAGCACATAAAATATATTAAGATGATTTTTCCAATTTAATTGGGACTTAGAGTGAAGTATGTAAAAGGGTAGTTTTGGTAATTGGAAATAAGGTGGGGGGGAGGGGATGAAACGACCGGTAAGCGGCAGTTACAGGCTTTAGGCTATGAGTCGTAATCAGTTGGTTTCTCGTGGCGTCCGCTAAATGAATTAAGGCATTGTTTGCTTGTGAAAGAATTCCCTACCGTTAAGAAAAAGAATCCAAAGCCCACCCGAAAAGCAGTTAACAGATAGTGCCCAGGCAACGGCTAGGTGACCTTGTTGTCACTGGCCCACCCTTATAGCAGGCTGGGCTCACCATTATATGGGCCTATTTCGTTAACTAAGCAGACGGCCCAAATTCTAGAGCCCAAATAGTTTTTTTTTTGAAAGAAATTATATTAGTATCAAAAGGCGAAATTTCTCGCCGACAAGGCTCCCAACAGACTGCTCGACACTCAGATGGAAGATGTAAATCATGGTGATTCAACGGCTCTGCAGACTGGAGGCCAGACATTGGTGCACACAAGAAACAACCTCTACATTGGAGATGTTGAAATTCTCAAACTGCCGCTGCCAGGATTTGAACCTTGGACCTTGATACCAACTCTGCAGCCCCAAAACTAATTGAGCTACGCCTATGTGGGCGAAAGAAAGAAATTATATTGATTCTGCTGAGGCGTTAGTGGAATAAAATAGGGAATTATCTCAATCCACAATATTGGAAGGGTAAATAGAAACAACTTGAACAATTAAAAGATGGCAAGAAAAAGATAAAACAACAGACTGTCTATGGACAAAATTTTTTATAAGCATTTACTGTTTTTTTTTTCAAACATACCCTCATTTATTTAAGGAAGTCTTGGACTCTTGAAAATGAATGGAAAAAAGAGAAAAGGGTAGTTTGGGTATTTAAGATTAAAAAAATAGTTTGATTTTAAGAATATAATATGTGTGAAGGTCTTCGTCTGGTTGTAAGATTTAGATACACCAATTACATTCTTGAAAGTGACTGCAAAGCTGTTATTGATCAGCTTTGAGTCTGATCAGGGATTTTAGGTTCTCCGAGACATTCATCAACAAATTCTTTCCAAAAAATAATTATATATTCGACCACTTTTAATCTTACTAAAAGAATATATATTTATGACCGAAAGTAATATTATAGAAAGAAATAGTACAAATATGTTATAGAAGTTAATTTTTTTAGTGTAATTAAATTATAGTTAATCTTTTAAGTAGCCGGTATTTGAAAATTATTAATACTCTAAGAGGTTTCGAAAGCACATTATTGACATACGATATTAAGCCGCTCTAAAAAACTTCACCTGTATCAACCTGTAGGCCCAAAAACTCAGTCCAAGAGCATTGGGCCCCAACGGTGAAGGTCCAGTACTATGCTGCGGCGATTATTTTATATATTTGGCACGCAAATCAAGCCATAACTGCCCACAGGACACGAAAATCGAAAATGAAATGGGATGAACGCATTCACAACAGCGTCAAATTAATAGCGCTTACAAAAGCGTTCTGGCCAACAGAGCCAAACAAACAGGTCCAAAAAATATTTTTTCCGGCGAAGCTTCAGCGTCCATGGAAGCGAAGCATTCAAACGAAGCAGCTCTCTCCTCTTCCAAAAAATCTCAACCACCGAAGACTGAAATCTCCAGAAACAGAGATTTTTTACTTCATCTGGAAGCGTATTTAGCCAAACGGGATGGAATTGACAAGCTATTGAAAATCTCAAGGTACGCATCTAAGATCATCCTCGCCTCATCGCTACTTCCAGACAATCAGCCATTAACGAACCGTCTTAAATCGTTCGAGTCCAGTGTTGGTATCAGTCGTAAAGCTTTTCGTCTCGGAAAATTCATACAAGATGTGAATTCTCTTCGATTTTCTAGTTTTACATCTAGACAAGATTTGATCTTTTCAATTATCGCTTACGGTGGCGAAGGTTTGTATTATTTCATCGAACAGTTTGTGTGGTTAGGGAAATCAGGTTTAATTGATAAGAAATATTTAACTAATTTGCAGAAAATTAGTGCGTGGTGTGAATTTATTGGGTATATTGGGAGTATTAGTTTGAAGGTTAAGGAATTAAGGAGAATCGAAGAAGATGAGGCGTGTTTGCTTGCGAGTATAGAAATTTCAATTTTAAGGGGAATTGGATATATGGATGAAGAAGGGAGGCTTAGGAAATTGAGGGAGAAGAAATTGATGAAAAGGCTTTCTGTAATTCAAGATTTGGCTGATGGATTAATGGCCTTAGCTGATATTCGTGATGGTAAAGGTAAATTTTCAGGACCTCTTTTTGTGTCATTAGCTGGGCTTTTGTCCGCCATTATTAGTACTCATAAGAACTGGGTTTCTTGTTGATTTTTTTTTTTTTAATCTTCTGGAAAAATAATTTGAGGTATCGAATGAAGATTGCCTCATGAATTGTTTGATTTTTGTTATTGATCAAAACATTATGAAAAAAGATTAGATGTTGTAATTTTAGTACAATAAATATAAACAATATCCAATTGGATTTTTTGTTCATCGTTTAGATTTACAGCTTTTTACTGATAATCAATAATATTTCTCAAATTTGAGTTATCTTTTCCCTTTTCATGATGCGTTCTTGGTTGGTATTTGGATTTAAATTAGCAAGAGATTACTCTAAAGCCACTTATTTAATAACTTTGTAGTACCAAAGCTTAGAAAACATTTGGATGGTCTATTTGTGTATCAGACTCGAATCCATATAGTGAAACATGAGTTTAAATTTACACATAGATTTGTTGGGTATAAAATTTATGGACTCGAAACATATCCTTCAGAGTTTCGGGTAAAATCAGGTCCGGATATACCTGTACTTGTCTGTTATTTTTCTATTTTTTTCCTCTTAAATAAAGTATACTATAAAACACAAAGAGATTAATTAGATGATAAATAATTATTTATGTATCATGTAATAGTTCAGGAAAGAACTTCTGTTTTATTAAAAACGTGCAATGATAAATGCAAGATTTGTTGGGTATAAAATTTATGGACTCGAAACCTATCCTTCAGAGTTTCGGGTAAAATCAGGTCCGGAATGCCTATACTTGTCTGTTATTTTTCTATTTTTTTCCGCTTAAATAAAGTATACTATAAAACACAAAAAGATTCATTTAATAATAAATAATTATTTATGTATCACGCAATAGTTCAGGAAAGAACTTCTGTTTTAATAAAAACGTGCAATGATAAATGCAAGATTTGTTGTGTATAAAATTTATGGGCTCGAAACCTATCCTTCAGAGTTTCGGGTAAAATCAGGTCCAGATATACCTGTACTTGTCCGTTATTTTTCTATTTTTTCTTCCTCTTAAATAAAGTATACTATAAAACACAAAGAGATTCATTAGATGATAAATAATTATTTATGTATCGTGTAATAGTTCAGGAAAGAACTTCTGTTTTAATAAAAACGTGCAATGATAAATGCAATGATAAATGCAAGATTTGTTGGGTATAAAATTTATGGACTTCAGAGTTTCGGGTAAAATCAGGTCCGAATATACCTGTACTTGTCTGTTATTTTTCTATTTTTTCTTCCTCTTAAATAAAGTATACTATAAAACACAAAAAGATTCATTTAATGATAAATAATTATTTACGTATGATGCAATAGTTCAGGAAAGAACTTCTGTTTTAATAAAAACGTGCAATGATAAATGCAAGATTTGTTGGGTATAAAGTTTATGGACTCGAAACCTATCCTTCAGAGTTTCGGGTAAAATCAGGTCCGAATATACCTGTACTTGTCTGTTATTTTTCTATTTTTTTCCTCTTAAATAAAGTATACTATAAAACACAAAGAAATTCATTAGATGATAAATAATTATTTATGTATCATGTAATAGTTCAGGAAAGAACTTCTGTTTTAATAAAAACGTGCAATGATAAATGCAAGATTTTCAGTTGTTTTGTAGGGATGTAAACTACCTAAGTTTTTTAACTTAAATTTAAAACCACAATAAGAACAACTAAATAACTCGCCAACATTAATCATAATAGATAAAGAAAAAATGAATGAATTAAGTAAGAAAAAAACTAACCAGAGGCTTAGTTAAGAGAAATAAATTATGCGTTCGTAAGTGCGGGTTAGGGAAGTCATCTTAATAGGTCCCATCGTAATATTCAAGATGTCTGATCATAAAATTATATTGAAGCTTTTCCGATGTTATATATCCTTATTCGGATTTTTTTCGTAGCTAATAACAAATAAGAGATTCCAACGCAGCGCTTTTCCAGTGCAATAAAGAACCATAGTATCTTATAACGAGTGAATCTAATAAGATGGTGATTGGATGCGATTCTTTTCAGATGGGATAAATATTTTTACTGATGTTAATTAGAATGGTGATAAATCAACTCATCTTTTAATAAGGTTAGCTTTAATTTTGCCGCTATGACATAGCTCAATTAATTTTGAAGCTAATAATAAGGATCAAGGTTCAAATTCTGATAATTTTGGGCAAGGATCGGATCTCTTGAATCACTTTGTAGGGATGGTAACGGTACAATTTTTTTCCAATTTCAATAAATAATTGACTGATTATGTAGTCGACGGTAATTTCGAATGAATTTGATAAGTTTTGTTAAAAAGAATTTTATTGACGGAAAAAACTAATACTAATTATTTATATATATTATTTTTTAGATTTAATTCCATTGTGAAAAAATAAAAAAATAAAAAATTTAACCTTTTAATTAATAATCAAACTTATTATCGAAATTAGGTTAGTATCATCAAACGATTTCAGTATTAGTAATAAAAAAAAGTTATCGATCAGGTTCGGTATCAATAAGCATTCTAATAATGGTATAGGAATGAATCAATCGGGCTCGTACGGGCGTAGCTCAGTTGGTTATGGGGCTACGGAGTTGGTCCAAGAGCCAAGATTCGAATCCTAATAGCAGTAGTGTGGGAATTTCAATATCTCTAATGTGATAGGTGATTCCTTGTGCGCACCAAATCTTGACCTCTAGTCTATAGGACCGCGTACCACTAATTAATATACATAAAATGATATGAAGAATCCTATAGCGATGGAAACATTTAAATGACAAAAGTGGTTTCGCACGTAATGAATAAGTGTCAGTAATTTAATCCGTGACTTTGATTGTTTTGATTAGATCTACGTGACACCTCACCTTCCGCCCCCTCACTGCTCCAACTCAAACTCCAACTCCCTTTCCTTACGCGAAGACCCTTTAAACTGTCAATGCCGACCCGATAACCCATTTTCCCTTCCTTCATCTTCCTCAAATCATCCACCTTCAAATCTACCAAAGGATTACAGTTTTTCAACCATGGAGTCAGAACTCAAAACCCTTAACCCTACCCCCGCCCACCAACCTGAATCACTCGATGATAACTCAACCAAAGATGACCGCCCGCTTCTCAAACCCGAACCGGGATCGAATTCTTCTTCCGATTCGACCCGGAACGGTAACCCGAGCATGGAGGAGCTGGAGAAGAAGTACGCCGCTTATGTCAGGCGCGACGTGTACGGTATAATGGGACGAGGTGAGCTTCCATGTGTGGAGAAGCTGCTGCTTGGTGTGGCGTTGGTTACGTTGGTTCCTGTAAGGGTGGTGGCTGGAATTACCGTTTTGGTGATTTATTACTTGATTTGTAGAATTTGTACGGCGTTTTTGCCGCCAAATCGGGAGGAGGAGCAGGAGGATTATGCTCATATGGGTGGGTGGAGGAGGGTGGTAATTGTGCAAAGTGGTAGATTTCTTGCTAGAGTTATGCTGTTTGTCTTCGGCTTCTATTGGGTTCGAGAAACGTCTCGGATTGATGCGGATGATATTGTCAATGAAAGGCTTAATAGTGAGGTATCCTTTTGATTACTGCTGCTTCCTGCTGAATTTTCTGTGCTCCTCTAGCTCCTGTACATTGTAGACGTGTATGTTTTGCATCTGTGCCTGAAGTTTTCAGTTTGCTTTTATTTTACCTAGAGTTGTCAAAAGAAAAGTTATCGAAAATTTTGTTTTAAAAGAAGATAGAAGAGAATTTTTGAGTTTTAAAGGTTCTGGTAAGCAAAAAGATGATCTGAAAAAGTATTACTAGAGCTGTACTGATAAAGGAAATATGAACCAAGCAGCTTTAGAACTTCAGATAAGCTGGAATCAAAATTTATTCTCAGAAAACTGCAACACACAAGATTGAATCAATTCATTTGGTGTTCCTATGCTTGGAAGACAACTTGGAACAACTGAGCAGAAAAATGGTTTGCTTGGGTACACTTTGACACCATTCCCCTTACAGCTTTGGAGATAAAGTTGCTTTGGTTATTTATATTATATTTAGCTGTTAACTGGTTTTGGAAACGCAGAATATGTCATCCTAATGCAAATAATATGCGAGGATGTTATATTGAAGAAACCTGAAAAGAAAATTGTTTATTATGTGTTGAAAAACTGGAATTTTGCACCAGAAATTTATTGATTAGGATTGTATATTGCCTGGAATGTTCTATAAATTTTAGAATGAGTGTGTTTTGTAAGAGTGCGCGAGTTGTATGCTGTTAATAATTAAATTTCTGATATGGTAGTTCTTGAAAACCATGGGCCACTGACATACCTTCTTTGTGTCGTAAAGTTGGGTGAAAAGATGTTAGCTTATTGGGTTTGTGTTGGTTTGTTCTTTTCTTATTATGACTAGCATAATAGGAGGACTAAATCATGAGATCACAACTATGCATTAAGTGCACAGTACAGGGAGGGACCTTGGTGAAAGAATGAACAAGTTTGGATAAAATTTGATTTATATTGGTGATATCTTGTCCAAAGCTTATAGCATGTTTGAAGCTGCGGTTCCAGCAAGATGTGAAGTATGGCATTCAAAATTCTTACGGAACCCTGGTAAAATACTCTGACGACATATAGAAACTTTGCATTTTGACTGATGCGGTGGTTGCAATGATTGAACGGTGATACATGTCAACTTTTTGTGTCAGTGATTCAGTTGTTAATAGTTTGTCTGTACATTATGATACCGAGAAATATATGATTGTTATTAGTTCTTAAATTTTTTTACTTTGAAAGTCTCATATTCCCTATTGTGTTTTTGACCTAAGTTTATTCTTGGATTGTTTTTGACAAACACGCTATCTTTTCCAGACTGAATCAAAGGATCAATCACAAGAACCTGAGAGACCTGGGGTCATTGTATCAAATCATGTGTCATATTTGGATATTTTGTACCACATGTCTTCATCTTTTCCAAGCTTTGTTGCTAAGGTCTGTTGAGTTTCTGCTCACACGCATAATGATCGATTGATACCTATCGTTCTTGATTTATCTGATTTACATTTTGCTACTTTTTCTGTCGTGCTCGTTGCCTCTAAAATTGAAGAGATCAGTGGGTAAACTTCCTCTAGTTGGTCTTATCAGGTTAGTACTTTGTCTACTTATTTTACGTCATCAATAATTGCTGGTTTCTCCATACATCATTTCCCTGATTTTTACCTCTGAATTTGTTCAGATAGAGAAGAGGAGCCTTAATCTTCCAGCAAATTACAGTTTCCATTGAATAATAAACTATGAAACAGATTATCTTACTAGAACTATAAAATATAATGTTCACTAGAACCAAAGTTGTTGGCTCTTCCTTAAGGCTTAGTAAATTGTTTTGAAAGAAGATCAATTTTCGCCTGTATGCTGTTTGGATTTTTTTAATGCCGATGATGTCCAATTTTGTGTGTATAAATGAACTTATCAATACCAATAAGTATTTGCATTCTAGGAATGGTTATTTTAGCATAAGGCCTCAACTTCATTTAAATCTTCTGCAAAAACTCCTTTGAATTATAATTGTTAATCGAGAGAGAGTGGAATCCTCAGTCATTTCCAGTAGCATTCTTGATGCATGTAAATGTATGTATTGGTGTGGTTAGTTTGTTGCTAGCTTTATTATGCTCTTCCATTTCTTTTCTCTGTAATTGATTCAAGGCTAAGAGTTGGTTAAAGGTGGTTTTAATTGCTCCATTCCTTTACAGCAAATGTCTTGGATGTGTCTACGTTCAACGGGAGTCAAAATCATCTGACTTCAAAGGCGTCTCAGGTAGGATGCTGATCATATTTCAAGAAACTGAATATTTTGCACATTATGAAAATATTACGTGTGTTGAGCTGGATTTCCTTTCATACCTGCTCGCAAGTGAATCTTTCTTATTAAACAAGCAAGGGGGAAAGATGATTTATAGGATATTTTCTACGCCTAAACTTCTTTGTGCTAGCATAAGCTTGGTAACCAAAATATCTTGTAAACTTCTGTACATATTTGTTTTACCCTCAGAACCCCTGAATTTTAGTTTTCTGTGCTCACAGGTATTGTTAATGAAAGAATCAGGGAAGCTCATCAGGATAAGTCTGCCCCACTAATGATGCTTTTTCCAGGTTATTCTTGGTTTCCCTGGCACGTGCTTCATGTGCATTCCTCTTTAATCAGTCTCTAACGCCTATATGAATGGTCATTCTCTTTAATATAATGGTCATAGAAACTAGGTTACTTGTGAGATGGCTGATCTGATGAGTAAATGTTAGTTCAGTTATGTAAGAAAACAATGATCAGAATACTTATCAATCTTCTATGTGGAAACTGTACCTAGGAGGATACATTAATGATGTTATTATCTGGCCTCCTCAAGTTTTGATGTTTAACATGATTTCTGGTCAAACTATGCAGTTGCTTTAAAAATTTCCTGCCCCTTTTGCAGAAGGCACCACCACAAATGGGGATTTCCTCCTTCCTTTTAAGACTGGTGCTTTTTTAGCTGGAGTTCCAGTACTCCCTGTCATTTTGAGATATCCGTACGAGCGATTTAGTCCTGCCTGGGACTCCATACCGGGGGTGAGTAGTTTCAGCTTCATTATTTTCTTTTAGTGGGAATTATCTACTGACTGCATATTGAGGTGGATTTTAATGATCCAAGTGCAACAAAGGTGATTGATTGCATTTTGATCTTCCATGGTCAGAGAGAATCAGCAATTCTTTTTCCACTTCTTTTGCCTGCGTTCATATCATTCTACGCTTGACTATAAATCGCAAGAAAGAACAAGTGGAAAGTTTTTTTGTCTTACAATTTCCAAAAAGTTGGCCGAATGATTTTGAAGTTTCAAGGAGCTTGCTTTCATTTTGTCTCGCATCCCACCATAGGAGATATATGTCCAGCCTATTTGTACACCATTAATTTTAAATAAATTTACCAGGAAATGCCTAGTGGTGAAGTGCCAGAAGTTGTCAAAGTATTCCTAGATCTACCTGCAATTTCTGTTTTCGATTTTTTTAGAGCCTTACTAGCTAGAACGTAGTAGGTCTACATGTTTTTCTTCTCGTGTATCTTGTTGCTTTGTAGCCCATGAAATCTGTTGGACTCTGAGCTGAGGCTGTGAACTTTAAAGTTAACCTGAACTCTGGACAATATATATGCTGCTAATCTGGAATGAAGCTGCACTACAGTGTTGTTGCATAATTGGGTTTGCAGTTATTTAAATTCAATATAAATGTTGCTTTTGCAGGCACGGCATGTATTTTTTCTTCTCTGTCAATTTGTAAATTACATTGAGGTCACAAAGTTACCAGTATATTACCCATCTCAGCAAGAAAAGGAAGATCCAAGGCTTTATGCAGAAAATGTCAGAAGATTAATGGCTCATGAGGTATACATTTTAATTTAACTTAAGGGAGTTAATATTCATGTTTGGCATTAGATGATGATAGATAAGCATTTAAGAGTATTCCCTTGTCTATTATTTTTCAGTTCTTTTTCTCCTCTCTTTCTTTTGGGTGTGATTTTGTTCTCCATATTGAATATGGTGAAAGTAACATTCCACAAACCTCCTGAATTGACAACATGTTTCACATAGGACATCTAAATTTTACAAATTTTAAAATATTGTGTTTCATGAGGGTGCTAATTAACTGCATTTGATGTCACCATAGTCTGTTTCTGGAGACTGTAAGAGGAAAAGAGTAAAGCAAAATCATAAAAATGTCTTGCTATTTCTGATATTTCAATAGAAAACTCAAGAGATTGTGATTTTCTCTGGTAGTTTGCTTAAAAAGCTAGGGGGGAAAAAAGAACAAATAAATATTGTGGAAATCAGAGAAAATGAACTTTAATGAGTGAAAAAGTAATCGATGTCTTCTATGCCTCATGATCTCTTAGCTTGATACTCTTACCACCCCTGATCCGGGGGTAGAGGTCCATTTGGTCTCATTTCGTGTTGGTTTTTTGAATGTAGGGTAATCTGACACTCTCAGATATTGGCTTGGCAGAGAAAAGAGTATACCATGCTGCTCTCAATGGTAATAATAGCCTACCTACTGTTTTGCATCGGAAAGCCGATTGATAATTTCATGGCCTGGCTCTGAAAAGATATCTAGACCAACTTGGATTGTAGTGCTATTATTTAGTGAACATAAGAGATCTTTTGAGTGACTTTCTTAGTTCATTAAAAACAAAGTACTGGGTTCTATGTGATACTGGCTGTAATTTTTGTTTCTTATTTAATGAAATGATGGACCTTTTTCATAGAGAAATGTTTTCACGGGATAGCTCTTGACAGCTGTTAGCTTATCTTTCCGGTTTCAGGCATCATAAACACAGTGATAAAACAAATATGTTCTGTTAACTATCCTTGAAACTTAACTGTATGAAGGATATTGTGTTAGTAAAGCTGAAACATCTCTTTGGTTTTCCTGCAGGTTTATTGTGTCAACAGTAATTCAGGTTCGAGGTCTGTAAATTCGTTGTATGTCCCTTTGTCATATAAGATTTAAAAAAAAAAAATATGTGCAGATAATTATGCCCGGAAGAAGCATTCCTTCCTACTGTCAATACTCTCTCACTTAAATGTTTCCTTGTCCATATTGTTGCTCCTTAGGGAGGGGAGCATTCACGAAGTCGGCTATTCTTTGACATTGCCTTATTTGGCTAATTTATTTAAACAAAGCCATTTCCTAGAAGCAGCACCTTTAGTTTTTGCTCTTTTTAAGTATGTTATGTATCTTTGCAGGGTTAGACTAGGTTAGGTAGTGAATGAAACCATCTTTGCTTGGCTCAATCCTTGAATTTGATTATTTGTGCAAAATTTTGGTGGACTAATAATCTGAACATGTGCTATATTTACTCTAGATTCGTATCTCAATTATTATACATTTGTTTGAACAAAGATGTTCCTCTCTCTCTCTCTCTCTCTCTCTCTCTCTCTCTCTCTCTCTCTCTCTCGGATCAGTTGAATTGGTAAAAAACAGGAAATGCTGAAAATGGTTGTTATCTGAGGTTGCTTGTGTAGTGTATTCTTTTGTCCTCCTGTTTTCTGGTCTTCTAAAAGGCCAATTATCAAATGTAAACTAGCTGATGGGACTGCTTACCTAAGTTCCTTAAAAGGATTTAGGTTTGATATATATATACATATATATATATATGTATATACTCTGGTAAATCGCTTTCCTTGAATTTAGCATCCGAATTCGTGTGTTAATTATCATGTTTTTTTTTTTTTAAATTTAGGTTTGCAAAATAATTTTTCGTAAAATTGTTCAAAATGATTCGGTATACTTTTCATGTTGTATAAATGCACAAGGTAAAGTTTCACATTCCCATTAAGACATGAATTCGCGTATTAATAATCACGTTTTTTTACAAGATTTAGGTCTGCAGAATAATTCTTAGTAAAATTGCTCAAAATGACTTGTTATGTTTTTCATATTGTATAAATATAGCAGACAGTTTTAAATTCTCTTAAAGGTTAGAATTCGTGCATAAACCATCACGTTTTTTATAAAATTTAGGTTCGAAAAAAGTTTTTCCACAAAATTGTTTAAAACTTTCTTGAATTTTTTTTTTCCATGTAAAAAAATAGTTGAAAGTTTCACATTTCCATTAAAGTCTGAATTCGTGTGCTAATCATCAAGTTTTTTACAAAATTTAGGTACACATCCGATTAAAGTCCGAATTCGTTTGTTAATCATTACGTTTTTTACAAATTTTAGTTCTGTAAAAAGTTATCAACAAAATTGTTAAAAACGACTCTGAATGTTTTCATGTTGTATAAATACATCAGAAAAAGTTTAACATACCATTAAGGCTCAAATTCGCGTGCTAATTATGACGTTTTTAAAAAAATCATATTGGAAAAATAATTCTTCGTAAATTGCTAAAAATGACTTGGTATGATTTTTATGTCATATTTATACACCAAACAAAGTTTCAAATTCCCATTAAGACCGAATTCGTGTGCTAATTATCACGTTTTTAACAAAATTTAAGTCCGAAAAATAGTTCTCTGTAAAATTGCTCAGAATTACTTGCTATGTTTTCCATATTATATAAATACACTAGACCGAGTTTTACATTATCAATAAAGTCAGAATTTGTGTGCTAATCATCACGTTTCTTATAAAATTTAGGTCCGAAAAAAAGTTTTGCACAAAATCTCTTAATACGATTTTGAATGTTTTTCATGTTGTATAAATACACCAGAAAATGTTCCACAATCCCATTAATGCCCGAATTCGTGTGCTAATCATCACGTTTTTTACAAAATTTAGGTATGAAAAATAGTTCTCCGTAAAATTGCTCAAAATGACTCGATATGTATTTCATTTTGAATAAATACACCAAACAAAGTTTCAATTCCCAATAAAGTCAGAATGTGTGCTAATCATCATGTTTTTTAACAAAATTTCTAGGTTCGAAAAAAAGTTTCTCAAAATCGCTTAAAACGTTTCTTAATTTTTTTCATGTCGTATAAATACAACAGACAAAGTTTCAAATTCTAATTAAACCCCGAATTTGTGTACTAATCATCACGTTCTCTACAAAGTTTTTTTGGGACAAAAATTTGGTAAAAACGTGATGATTAGCACACGAATTCAGGCTTTATTGGGAATGTGATACCTCGTTTTGTGTATTTATACAAATAAAATACATTCAGAATTCTTTTGAGCAATTTTTCGGGGACTTTTTTTCTGACTAAAGTTTTGTAAAAAACGTGATGATTAGCACAAGAATTCGGGCTTGATTGGGAATGTGGTACCTCGTTTTGTGTACTTATACAAATAAAATACATTTAGAATCGTTTTGAGCAATTTCTCAGAGAACTTTTTTTGGGACTAAAATTTTGTAAAAAACGTGATGATTAGGACACGAAATCGGGCTTTATTGGGATGTGATACTTCGTTTTGTGTCTTTATACAACATAAAATACACTCAGAATCGTTTTAAGCAATTTTTCGGACTAAAATTTTGTAAAAAACGTGATGGGTTAGCACACGAATTCAGGCTTTATTGGGAATGTGATACTTCGTCAGAACATGAAATACATTCTGATTCCTTTTGAGCGATTTTTTGGAGAACTTTTTTTCTGACCAAAATTTTGTAAAAAACGTGATGATTAGCACACGAATTCGGCACTATTGGGATGTGATCCCTCGTTTTGTGTATTTATACAACATAAAATAAATTCAGAATCGTTTTGAGCAATTTTTCTGAGAATTTTTTTTTTGGACTAAAATTTTGTAAAAAACGTGATGGTTAGCACACGAATTCGGGCTTTATTGGGAATTTGATACCTCGTTTTGTGTATTTATGCAACATAAAATACATTTAGAATTGTTTTGAGCAATTTTTCGGAGAACTTTTTTTCGGACCAAAATTTTGTAAAAAACGTGATGATTAGCACACGAATTCGGGCTTTATTGGGAATTTCATACCTCGTTTTGTGTATTTATACAAATAAAATACATTCAGAATCGTTTTGAGCAATTTTTTGGAGAACTTTTTTTCGGACCAAAATTTTATCAAAAACGTGATGATTAGCACACGAATTCGGGCTTTATTGGGGATGTGATACCTCGTTTTGTGTATTTATACAACATAAAATACATTCAGAATTGTTTTGAGCAATTTTTCGGAGGACTTTTTTTCGGACAAAAATTTTGTAAAAAACGTGATGATTAGCACACGAAGTTGGGCTTTATTGGGAATTTCATACCTTGTTTTGTGTATTTATACGAATAAAATATATTCAGAATCGTTTTGAGCAATTTTTTGGAGAACTTTTTTTCGGACCAAAATTTTGTAAAAAACGTGATGATTAGCACACGAATTCGGGCTTTATTGGGGATGTGATACCTCGTTTTGTGTATTTATGCAACATAAAATACATTCAGAATTATTTTGAGCAATTTTTCGGAGAACTTTTTTTCGGACCAAAATTTTGTGAAAAACGTGATGATTAGCACACGAATTCGGTCTTTATTGGGAATTTCATACCTCGTTTTGTGTATTTATACAAATAAAAAACATTCATAATCGTTTTGAGCAATTTTTTGGAGAACTTTTTTTTCGGACCAAATTTTGTAAAAAACGTGATGATTAGCACACGAATTCGGGCTTTATCGGGGATGTGATACCTCGTTTTGTGTATTTATACAACATAAAATACATTCATAATTGTTTTGAACAATTTTTCGGAGAACTTTTTTTGGACCAAAATTTTGTAAAAAACGTGATAATTAGCACACGAATTCGGGCTTTATTGGGGACGTGATACCTCGTTTTGTGTATTTATACAACATATAATACATTCAGAATTGTTTTGAGCAATTTTTCGGAGAACTTTTTTTCGGACCAAAATTTTGTAAAAAACGTGATGATTAGCACACGAGTTCGGGCTTTATTGGGGATGTGATACCTCGTTTTGTGTATTTATACAACATAAAAGACATTATGAATTGTTTTGAACAATTTTTCGGAGAACTTTTTTTCGGACCAAAATTTTGTAAAAAACGTGATGATTAGCACACGAGTTCGGGCTTTATTGGGGATGTGATACCTCGTTTTGTGTATTTATACAACATAAAATACATTCAGAATTGTTTTGAGCAATTTTTCGGAGAACTTTTTTTCTGACCAAAATTTTGTAAAAAACGTGATGATGAGCTCACGAATTCGGGTTTTATTGGGGATGTGATACCTCGTTTTGTGTCTTTATACAACAAAAAATACACTAAGAATCGTTTTAAGCAATTTTTCGGAGAGCTTTTTTTCGGACTAAAATTTTGTAAAAAACGTGATGGTTAGCACACGAATTCAGGCTTTATTGGGAATGTGATACGTTGTTTTGTGTATTTATGCGACATAAAACACATTCAGAATCGTTTTGAGTAATTTTTCGGAGAACTTTTTTTGGGACTAAAATTTTTTAAAAAACGTGATGGTTAGTTAGCACACGAATTCAGTCTTTATTGGGAATGTGATACTTCGTCAGAACATGAAATACATTCTAATTCCTTTTTGGCAATTTTTTGGAGAACTTTTTTTCGGTCCAAAATTTTGTAAAAAACGCGATGCTTAGCACACGAATTCGGCTTTGTTGGGAATCTGATTCCTCGTTTTGTGTATTTATACAAATAAAATAAATTCAGAAACGTTTTGAGCAATTTTTTGAGTAATTTTTTTTGGACCAAAATTTTTTAAAAAATGTGATGAATAGCGCACGAATTCGGGCTTTATTGAGAATGTGATACCTTGTTTTGTGTATTTATACATCATAAAACACATTCAGAATCGTTTTTAGCAATTTTTCAGAGAACTTTTTTTCGGACCGAAATTTTGTAAAAAACGTGATGATTATCACACGAATTCGGGCTTTATTGGGGATGTGATACCTCGTTTTGTGTATTTGTACAGATAAAATACATTCTGAATTGTTTTGAGTAATTTTTCGGAGAACTTTTTTTCGGACCTAAATTTCGTAAAAAACGTGATGATTAGCACACGAATCCGGGCTTTATTGGGCATTTCATACCTCGTTTTGTGTATTTATACAAACAAAATACATTCAGAATCGTTTTGAGCAATTTTTTCGAGAACTTTTTTTCGGACCAAAATTTTGTAAAAAACGTGATGATTAGCACACGAATTCGGGCTTTATTGGGGATGTGATACCTCGTTTTGTGTATTTATACAAATAAAACACATTCAGAATCGTTTTGAGCAATTTTTCGGAGAACTTTTTTCCGGACCAAAATTTTGTAAAAAACGTGATGATTAGCACACGAATTCGGGCTTTATTGGGGATGTGATACCTCGTTTTGTGCATTTATACAAATAAAACACATTCATAATCGTTTTGAGCAATTTTTCGGAGAACTTTTTTTCGGACCAAAATTTTGTAAAAAACGTGATGATTAGCACACGAATTCGGGCTTTATTGGGGATGTGATACCTCGTTTTGTGTACTTATACAACATAAAATACATTCAGAATTGTTTTGAGCAATTTTTCGGAGAACTTTTTCTCAGACCTAAATTTTGTAAAAAACGTGATGATTAGCACACGAATCCGGGCTTTATTGGGCATTTCATACCTCGTTTTGTGTATTTATACAAACAAAATACATTCAGAATCGTTTTGAGCAATTTTTTGGAGAACTTTTTTTCGGACCAAAATTTTGTAAAAAACGTGATGATTAGCACACGAATTCGGGCTTTATTGGGGATGTGATACCTTGTTTTGTGTATTTATACAAATAAAACACATTCAGAATCGTTTTGAGCAATTTTTCGGAGACCTTTTTTTCGGACCAAAATTTTGTAAAAAACGTGATGATTAGCACACGAATTCAGGCTTTATTGGGGATGTGATATCTCGTTTTGTGCATTTATACAAATAAAACACATTCAGAATCGTTTTGAGCAATTTTTCGGAGAACTTTTTTTCGGACCAAAATTTTGTAAAAAACGTGATGATTAGCACACGAATTCGGGCTTTATTGGGGATGTGATACCTCGTTTTGTGTATTTATACAACATAAAATACATTCAGAATTGTTTTGAGCAATTTTTCGGAGAACTTTTTTTCGGACCTAAATTTTGTAAAAAACGTGATTAGCACACGAATCCGGGCTTTATTGGGCATTTCACACCTCGTTTTGTGTATTTATACAAACAAAATACATTCAGAATCGTTTTGAGCAATTTTTTGGAGAACTTTTTTTCGGACCAAAATTTTGTAAAAACGTGATGATTAGCACACGAATTCGGGCTTTATTGGGGATGTGATACCTCGTTTTGTGTATTTATACAAATAAAACACATTCAGAAACGTTTTGAGCAATTTTTCGGAGAACTTTTTTTCGGACCAAAATTTTGTAAAAAACGTGATGATTAGCACACGAATTCGGGCTTTATTGGGGATGTGATATCTCGTTTTGTGCATTTATACAAATAAAACACATTCAGAATCGTTTTGAGCAATTTTTCGGAGAACTTTTTTTCGGACCAAAATTTTGTAAAAAACGTGATGATTAGCACACGAATTCGGGCTTTATTGGAGATGTCATACCTCGTTTTGTGTATTTATACAACATAAAATACATTCAGAATTGTTTTGAGCAATTTTTCGGAGAACTTTTTTTCGGACCTAAATTTTGTAAAAAACGTGATGATTAGCACACGAATCCGGGCTTTATTGGGCATTTCACACCTCGTTTTGTGTATTTATACAAACAAAATACATTCAGAATCGTTTTGAGCAATTTTTTGGAGAACTTTTTTTCGGACCAAAATTTTGTAAAAAACGTGATGATAAGCACACGAATTCGGGCTTTATTGGGGATGTGATACCTCGTTTTGTGTATTTATACAAATAAAACACATTCAGAATCGTTTTGAGCAATTTTTCGGAGAACTTTTTTTTTGACCAAAATTTTGTAAAAAACGTGATGATTAGCACACGAATTCGGGCTTTATTGGGGATGTGATACCTCGTTTTGTGCATTTATACAAATAAAACACATTCAGAATCGTTTTGAGCAATTTTTCGGAGAACTTTTTTTCGGACCAAAATTTTGTAAAAAACGTGATGATTAGCACACGAATTCGGGCTTTATTGGGGATGTGATATCTCGTTTTGTGTATTTATACAACATAAAAGACATTCAGAATTGTTTTGCGCAATTTTTCGGAGAACTTTTTTTGGACCCAAATTTTGTAAAAAACGTGATGATTAGCACATGAATTCGGGCTTTATTGGGGACGTGATACCTCGTTTTGTGTATTTATACAACATATAATACATTCAGAATTGTTTTGAGCAATTTTTCGGAGAACTTTTTTTTTTACAAAAATTTTGTAAAAAACGTGATGATTAGCACACGAGTTCGGACTTTATTGGGGATGTGATACCTCGTTTTGTGTATTTATACAAATAAAATACATTCAGAATTGTTTTGAGCAATTCTTCGGAGAACTTTTTTTCGGACCAAAATTTTGTAAAAAACGTGATGATTAGCGCGCGAATTCGGCTTTATTGGGGATGTGATACGTCGTTTTGTGTATTTATACAACATAAAATACATTATGAATTGTTTTGAACAATTTTTCGGAGAACTTTTTTTCGGACCAAAATTTTGTAAAAAATGTGATGATTAGCACACGAGTTCGGGTTTTATTGGGGATGTGATACCTCGTTTTGTGTATTTATACAACATAAAATACATTAAGAATTTGTTTTGAGTAATTTTTCGGAGAACTTTTTTTCGGACCAAAATTTTGTAAAAAACGTGATCATTAGCACACTAATTCGGGCTTTATTGGAGATGATACCTCGTTTTGTGTATTTATACAACATAAAATACATTAAGAATTGTTTTGAGCAATTTTTCGGAGAACTTTTTTTCGTACCAAAATTTTGTAAAAAACGTGATGATTAGCGCACGAATTCGGGCTTTATTGGGGATGTGATACCTCGTTTTGTGTATTTATAAAACATAAAATACATTAAGAATTTGTTTTGAGTAATTTTTCGGAGAACTTTTTTTCGGACCAAAATTTTGTAAAAAACGTGATCATTAGCACACTAATTCGGGCTTTATTGGAGATGATACCTCGTTTTGTGTATTTATACAACATAAAATACATTCAGAATTGTTTTGAGCAATTTTTCGGAGAACTTTTTTTCGGGCCAAAATTTTGTAAAAAACGTGATGATTATAGCACACGAATTCGGGCATTATTGGGGATGTGGTACCTCGTTTTGTGTATTTATACAACATAAAAGACATTCAGAATTGTTTTGAGCAATTTTTCAGAGAACTTTTTTTCGGACCAAAATTTTGTAAAAAACGTGATGATTAGCACACGAATTCGGGCTTTATTGGGAATTTCATACCTCGTTTTGTGTATTTATACAACATAAAATACATTAAGAATTGTTTTGAGCAATTTTTCGGAGAACTTTTTTTCGGACCAAAATTTTGTAAAAAACGTGATCATCGCGCACGAATTCGGGCTTTATTGGGAATTTCATACCTCGTTCTGTGTATTCATACAAACAAAATACATTCAGAATCGTTTTGAGCAATTTTTTGGAGAACTTTTTTCGGGACCAAAATTTTGTAAAAAACGTGAAGAACAGCTCACGAATTCGGGCTTTATTGGGGATGTGATACCTCGTTTTGTGTATTTATACAACATAAAATACATTCAGAATTGTTTTCAGCAATTTTTCGGAGAACTTCTTTTCGGACGAAAATTTTGTAAAAAACGTGATGATTAGCACACGAATTCGGGCTTTATTGGGAATTTCATACCTCGTTTTCTGTATTTATACAATAAAAAACATTCAGAATCGTTTTGAGCAATTTTTTGGAGAACTTTTTTTCGGACCAAAATTTTGTAAAAAACGTGATGATTAGCGCACGAATTCGGGCTTTATTGGGGATGTGATATCTCCTTTTGTGTATTTATACGACATAAAATACATTCAGAATCGTTTTGAGCAATTTTTCGGGGAACTTTTTTTCGGACCAAAATTTTGTAAAAAACGTGATGCACGAATTCGGGCTTTATTGGGGATGTGATACCTCGTGTTGTGTATTTATACAAATAAAACATTCAGAATCGTTTTGAGCAATTTTTCGGAGAACTTTTTTTCGGACCAAAATTTTGTAAAAAACGTGATGATTAGCACACGAATTCGGGCTTTATTGGGAATTTCATACCTCGTTTTGTGTATTTATACAAACAAAATACATTCAGAATCGTTTTGAGCAATTTTTTGGAGAACTTTTTTTCGGACCAAAATTTTGTAAAAAATGTGATGATTAGCACACGAATTCGGGCTTTATTGGGGATATGATACCTCGTTTTGTGTATTTATACGACATACAATACATTCAGAATCGTTTTGAGCAATTTTTCGGGGAACTTTTTTTCGGACCAAAATTTTGTAAAAAATGTGATGATTAGCACACGAATTCGGGCTTTATTGGGAATCTCATACCTCGTTTTGTGTATTTATACAACATAAAATACATTCAGAATTGTTTTGAGCAATTTTTCGGAGAACTTCTTTTCGGACGAAAATTTTGTAAAAAACGTGATGATTAGCACACGAATTCGGGCTTTATTGGGAATTTCATACCTCGTTTTCTGTATTTATACAAATAAAATACATTCAGAATCGTTTTGAGCAATTTTTTGGAGAACTTTGTTTCGGACCAAAATTTTGTAAAAAAGGTGATGATTAGCACACGAATTCGGGCTTTATTTGGGATGTGATACCTCGTTTGGTGTATTTATACAACATGGAATACATTCAGAATTGTTTTGAGCAATTTTTCGGAGAACTTTTTTTTCGGACCAAAATTTTGTAAAAAACGTGATGATTAGCACACGAATTCGGGCATTATTGGGAATTTCATACCTCGTTTTGTGTATTTATACAAATAAAATACATTCAGAATCGTTTTGAGCAATTTTTTGGAGAACTTTTTTTTGGAACAAAATTTTGTAACAAACGTGATGATTAGCACACGAATTCGGGCTTTATTGGGGATGTGATACCTCGTTTTGTGTATTTATACGACATAAAATACATTCAGAATCGTTTTGAGCAATTTTTCGGGGAACTTTTTTTCGGACCAAAATTTTGTAAAAAACGTGATGATTAGCACACGAATTTGGGCTTTATTGGGAATTTCATACCTTGTTTTGTGTATTTATACAACATAAAATACATTAAGAATTGTTTTGAGCAATTTTTCGGAGAACTTTATTTCGGACCAAAATTTTGTAAAAAACGTGATGATTAGCGCGCGAATTCGGCTTTATTGCGGATGTGATACGTCGTTTTGTGTATTTATACAACATAAAATACATTATGAATTGTTTTGAGCAATTTTTCGGAGAACTTTTTTTCGGACCAAAATTTTGTAAAAAACGTGATGATTAGCGCACGAATTCGGGCTTTATTGGGGATGTGATACCTCGTTTTGTGTATTTATAAAACATAAAATACATTAAGAATTGTTTTGAGCAATTTTTCGGAGAACTTTTTTTCGGACCAAAATTTTGTAAAAAACGTTATAATTAGCACACGAATTCGGGCTTTATTGGAGATGATACCTCGTTTTGTGTATTTATACAACATAAAATACATTCAGAATCGTTTTGAGCAATTTTTCGGGGAACTTTTTTTCCGAGCAAAATTTTGTAAAAAACGTGATGCACGAATTCGGGCTTTATTGGGGATGTGATACCTCGTGTTGTGTATTTATACAAATAAAACATTCAGAATCGTTTTGAGCAATTTTTCGGAGAACTTTTTTTCGGACCAAAATTTTGTAAAAAAACGTGATGATTAGCACACGAATTCGGGCTTTATTGGGAATTTCATACCTCGTTTTGTGTATTTATACAAACAAAATACATTCAGAATCGTTTTGAGCAATTTTTTGGAGAACTTTTTTTCGGACCAAAATTTTGTAAAAAACGTGATGATTAGCACACGAATTCGGGCTTTATTGGGGATATGATACCTCGTTTTGTGTATTTATACGACATACAATACATTCAGAATCGTTTTGAGCAATTTTTCGGGGAACTTTTTTTCGGACCAAAATTTTGTAAAAAACGTGATGATTAGCACACGAATTCGGGCTTTATTGGGAATTTCATACCTCGTTTTGTGTATTTATACAACATAAAATACATTCAGAATTGTTTTGAGCAATTTTTCGGAGAACTTTTTTTGGGGCCAAAATTTTGTAAAAAACGTGATGATTATAGCACACGAATTCGGGCATTATTGGGGATGTGGTACCTCGTTTTGTGTATTTATACAACATAAAAGACATTCAGATTTGTTTTGAGCAATTTTTCAGAGAACTTTTTTTCGGACAAAAATTTTGTAAAAAATGTGATGATTAGCACACGAATTCGGGCTTTATTGGGAATTTCATACCTCGTTTTGTGTATTTATACAACATAAAATACATTAAGAATTGTTTTGAGCAATTTTTCGGAGAACTTTTTTTCGGACCAAAATTTTGTAAAAAACGTGATCATCGCGCACGAATTCGGGCTTTATTGGGAATTTCATACCTCGTTTTCTGTATTTATACAATAAAATACATTCAGAATCGTTTTGAGCAATTTTTTGGAGAACTTTTTTTCGGACCAAAATTTTGTAAAAAACGTGATGGTTAGCACACGAATTCGGGCTTTATTGGGGATGTGATATCTTGTTTTGTGTATTTATACGACATAAAATACATTCAGAATCGTTTTGAGCAATTTTTTAGGGGAACTTTTTTTCGGACCAAAATTTTGTAAAAAAAGCGTGATGCACGAACTCGGGCTTTATTGGGGATGTGATACCTCGTGTTGTGTATTTATAGAAATAAAACATTCAGAATCGTTTTGAGCAATTTTTTGGAGAACTTTTTTTCGGACCAAAATTTTGTAAAAAACGTGATGATTAGCACACGAATTCGGGCTTTATTGGGAATTTCATACCTCGTTTTCTGTATTTATACAATAAAATACATTCAGAATCGTTTTGAGCAATTTTTTTGAGAACTTTTTTTCGGACCAAAATTTTGTAAAAAACGTGATGGTTAGCACACGAATTCGGGCTTTATTGGGGATGTGATATCTTGTTTTGTGTATTTATACGACATAAAATACATTCAGAATCGTTTTGAGCAATTTTTCGGGGAACTTTTTTTCGGACCAAAATTTTGTAAAAAACGTGATGCACGAACTCGGGCTTTATTGGGGATGTGATACCTCGTGTTGTGTATTTATAGAAATAAAACATTCAGAATCGTTTTGAGCAATTTTTCGGAGAACTTTTTTTCGGACCAAAATTTTGTAAAAAACGTGATGATTAGCGCACGAATTCGGGCTTTATTGGGAATTTCATACCTCGTTTTGTGTATTTATACAAATAAAATACATTCAGCATCGTTTTGAGCAATTTTTCGGAGAACTTTTTTTCGGACCAAAATTTAGTAAAAAACGTGATGATTAGCACACGAATTCGGGCTTTATTGGGGATGTGATACCTCGTTTTGTGTATTTATACAAATAAAATACATTCAGAATCGTTTTGAGCAATTTTTTGGGGAACTTTTTTTGGACCAAAATTTTGTAAAAACGTGATGATTAGCACACGAATTCGGACTTTACTGGGGATGTGATACCCCGTTTTTTGTATTTATACAACATAAAATACATTCAGAATTGTTTTGATCATTTTCTCGGAGAACTTTTTTTCGGACCAAAATTTTGTAAAAAACGTGATGATTAGCACACGAATTCGGGCTTTACTGGGGATGTGGTACCTCGTTTTCTGTATTTTTACAACATAAAATACATTCAGAATCGTTTTGAGCAATTTTTCGGAGAACTCTTTTTCGGACCAAAATTTTGTAAAAAACGTGATGATTAGCACACGAATTCGGGCTTTATTGGGAATTTCATACCTCG
The DNA here is from genome assembly GCA_028651295.1 of Catharanthus roseus. NCBI lineage: Eukaryota > Viridiplantae > Streptophyta > Magnoliopsida > Gentianales > Apocynaceae > Catharanthus > Catharanthus roseus. The sequence goes on along the minus strand of JAPQWS010000104.1, from coordinate 20,457,170 downwards.
TTTTGTATATTTATACAAATAAAATACATTCAGAATCTTTTTGAGCAATTTTTCGGAGAACTTTTTTTTGGATCAGAATTTTGTAAAAAACGTGATGATTAGCACACGAATTCGGGCTTTATTGGGAATTTCATACCTCGTTTTGTGTATTTGTACAACATAAAATACATTCAGAATTGTTTTGAGCAATTTTTCGGAGAACTTCTTTTCGGACGAAAATTTTGTAAAAAACGTGATGATTAGCACACGAATTCGGGCTTTATTGGGAATTTCATACCTCGTTTTCTGTATTTATACGAATAAAATACATTCAGAATCGTTTTGAGCAATTTTTTGGAGAAATTTTTTTCGGACCAAAATTTTGTAAAAAACGTGATGATTAGCACACGAATTCGGGCTTTATTTGGGATGTGATACCTCGTTTGGTGTATTTATACAACATAGAATACATTCAGAATTGTTTTGAGCAATTTTTCGGAGAACTTTTTTTTCGGACCAAAATTTTGTAAAAAACGTGATGATTAGCACACGAATTCGGGCTTTATTGGGAATTTCATACCTCGTTTTGTGTATTTATACAAATAAAATACATTCAGAATCGTTTTGAGCAATTTTTTGGAGAACTTTTTTTTGGAACAAAATTTTGTAAAAAACGTGATGAGCACACGAATTCGGGCTTTATTGGGGATGTGATACCTCGTTTTGTGTATTTATACGACATAAAATACATTCAGAATCGTTTTGAGCAATTTTTCGGGGAACTTTTTTTCGGACCAAAATTTTGTAAAAAACGTGATGATTAGCACACGAATTCGGGCTTTATTGGGGATGTGATACCTCGTTTTGTGTATTTATAAAACATAAGATACATTAAGAATTGTTTTGAGCAATTTTTCGGAGAACTTTTTTTCGGACAAAAATTTTGTAAAAAACGTGATCATTAGCACACGAATTCGGGCTTTATTGGAGATGATACCTCGTTTTGTGTATTTATACAACATAAAATACATTCAGAATTGTTTTGAGCAATTTTTCGGAGAACTTTTTTTCGGGCCAAAATTTTGTAAAAAACGTGATGATCATAGCACACGAATTCGGGCATTATTTGGGATGTGGTACCTCGTTTTGTGTATTTATACAACATAAAAGACATTCAGAATTGTTTTGAGCAATTTTTCAGAGAACTTTTTTTCGGACCAAGATTTTGTAAAAAATGTGATGATTAGCACACGAATTCGGGCTTTATTAGGAATTTCATACCTCGTTTTGTGTATTTATACAACATAAAATACATTAAGAATTGTATTGAGCAATTTTTCGGAGAACTTTTTTTGGGACCAAAATTTTGTAAAAAACGTGATGATTGCACACGAATTCGGGCTTTATTGGGAATTTCATACCTCGTTTTGTGTATTCATACAAACAAAATACATTCAGAATCGTTTTGAGCAATTTTTTGGAGAACTTTTTTTCGGACCAAAATTTTGTAAAAAACGTGAAGATTAGCTCACGAATTCGGGCTTTATTGGGGATGTGATACCTCGTTTTGTGTATTTATACAACATAAAATACATTCAGAATTGTTTTGAGCAATTTTTCGGAGAATTTCTTTTCGGACGAAAATTTTGTAAAAAGCGTGATGATTAGCACACGAATTCGGGCTTTATTTGGGATGTGATACCTCGTTTGGTGTATTTATACAACATAGAATACATTCAGAATTGTTTTGAGCAATTTTTCGGAGAACTTTTTTTTCGGACCAAAATTTTGTAAAAAACGTGATGATTAGCACACGAATTCGGGCTTTATTGGGAATTTCATACCTCGTTTTGTGTATTTATACAAATAAAATACATTCAGAATCGTTTTGAGCAATTTTTTGGAGAACTTTTTTTTGGAACAAAATTTTGTAAAAAACGTGATGAGCACACGAATTCGGGCTTTATTGGGAATTTCATGCCTCGTTTTGTGTATTTATACAAATAAAACACATTCAGAATCGTTTTGAGAAATTTTTCGGAGAACTTCTTTTCAGACCAAAATTTTGCAAAAAACGCGATGATTAGCGCACGAATTCGGGCTTTATTGGGAATTTCATACCTCGTTTTGTGTATTTATACAGATAAAATACATTCAGAATCGTTTTGAGCAATTTTTCGGAGAACTTTTTTTCGGACCAAAATTTAGTAAAAAACGTGATGATTAGCACACGAATTCGGGCTTTATTGGGGATGTGATACCTCGTTTTGTGTATTTATACAAATAAAATACATTCAGAATCGTTTTGAGCAATTTTTTTGGGAACTTTTTTTGGACCAAAATTTTGTAAAAACGTGATGATTAGCACACGAATTCGGACCTTCATCGGGGATGTGATACCCTCGTTTTTTGTATTTATACAACATAAAATACATTCAGAATTGTTTTGATCATTTTTTCGGAGAACTTTTTTTCGGACCAAAATTTTGTAAAAAACGTGATGATTAGCACACGAATTCGGGCTTTACTGGGGATGTGATACCTCGTTTTCTGTATTTTTACAACATAAAATACATTCAGAATTGTTTTGATCAATTTTTCGGAGAACTTTTTTTCGGACCAAAATTTTGTAAAAAATGTGATTATTAGCACACGAATTCGGGGTTTATTGGGGATGTGGTACGTCGTTTTGTGTATTTATACAACATAAAATACATTCAGAATTGTTTTGAGCAATTTTCCGGAGAACTTTTTTTCGGACCAAAATTTTGTAAAAAACGTGATGATTAGCACACGAATTCGGGCTTTATTGGGAATTTCATACCTCGTTTTGTGTATTTATACAAACAAAATACATTCAGAATCGTTTTGAGCAATTTTTTGGAGAAATTTTTTTCGGACTAAAATTTTGTAAAAAACGTGATCATTAGCACACGAATTCGGGCTTTATCGGGGATGTGATACCTCGTTTTGTGTATTTATAGAACATAAAATACATTCAGAATTGTTTTGAGCAATTTTTCGGAGAACTTTTTTTCCGACCAAAATTTTGTAAAAAACGTGATGATTAGCACACGAATTCGGGCTTTATTGGGAATTTCATACCTCGTTTTGTGTATTTATACAACATAAAATACATTCAGAATTGTTTTGAGCAATTTTTCGGAGAACTTTTTTTCGGACCAAAATTTTGTAAAAAACGTGATGATTATAGCACACGAATTCGGGCTTTATTGGGAATTTCATACCTCGTTTTGTGTATTTATACAAACAAAATACATTCAGAATCGTTTTGAGCAATTTTTTTGGGAACTTTTTTTGGACCAAAATTTTGTAAAAAACGTGATGATTAACACACGAATTCGGGCTTTATTGGGGATGTGATACCTCGTTTTTTGTATTTATACAACATAAAATACATTCAGAATTGTTTTGAGCAATTTTTCGGAGAACTTTTTTTCGGACCAAAATTTTGTAAAAAACGTGATGATTAACACAGGAATTCGGGCTTTACTGGGGATGTGATACCTCGTTTTGTGTATTTATACAAATAAAACACATTCAGAATCGTTTTGAGCAATTTTTCGGAGAACTTTTTTTCGGATCAAAATTTTGTAGAAAACGTGATGATTAGCACACGAATCCGGGCTTTATTGGGCATTTCAGACCTCGTTTTGTGTATTTATACAACATAAAATACATTCAGAATTGTTTTGAGCAATTTTCCGGAGAACCTTTTTTCGGACCAAAAATTTGTAAAAAGCGTGATGATTAGCACATGAATTCGGGCTTTATTGGGAATTTCATACCTCGTTTTGTGTATTTATACAAACAAAATACATTCAGAATCGTTTTGAGCAATTTTTTGGAGAAATTTTTTTCGGACTAAAATTTTGTAAAAAACGTGATCATTAGCACACGAATTCGGGCTATATTGGGGATGTGATACCTCGTTTTGTGTATTTATACAACATAAAATACATTCAGAATTGTTTTGATCATTTTTTCGGAGAACTTTTTTTCGGACCAAAATTTCGTAAAAAACGTGATTATTAGCACACGAATTCGGGCGTTATTGGGGATGTGGTACCTCGTTTTGTGTATTTATACAACATAAAATACATTCAGAATTGTTTTGATCATTTTTTCGGAGGACTTTTTTTCCGATCAAAATTTTGTAAAAAACGTGATGATTAGCACACGAATTCGGGCTTTATTGGGGATGTGATACCTCGTTTTGTGTATTTATACAAATAAAACACATTCAGAATCGTTTGAGCAATTTTTCGGAGAACTTCTTTTCGGACCAAAATTTTGTAAAAAATGTGATGATTAACGCACGAATTCGGGCTTTATTGGGAATTTCATACCTCGTTTTGTGTATTTATACAAATAAAATACATTCAGAATCGTTTTGAGCAATTTTTCGGAGAACTTTTTTTGGACCAAAATTTTGTAAAAACGTGATGATTAGCACACGAATTCGGACTTTACTGGGGATGTGATACCCCGTTTTTTGTATTTATACAACATAAAATACATTCAGAATTGTTTTGATCATTTTTTCGGAGAACTTTTTTTCGGACAATATTTTGTAAAAAACGTGATGATTAGCACACGAATTCGGGCTTTACTGGGGATGTGATACCTCGTTTTCTGTATTTTTACAACATAAAATACATTCAGAATTGTTTTGATCATTTTTTCGGAGAACTTTTTTTCGGACCAAAATTTTGTAAAAAACGTGATTATTAACACACGAATTCGGGCGTTATTGGGGATGTGGTACCTCGTTTTGTGTATTTATACAACATAAAATACATTCAGAATTGTTTTGAGCAATTTTCCGGAGAACTTTTCTTCGGACCAAAATTTTGTAAAAAACGTGATGATTAACACACGAATTCGGGCTTTATTGGGAATTTCATACCTCGTTTTGTGTACTTATACAAACAAAATACATTCAGAATCGTTTTGAGCAATTTTTTGGAGAAATTTTTTTCGGACTAAAATTTTGTAAAAAACGTGATCATTAGCACACGAATTCGGGCTTTATTGGGGATGTGATACCTCGTTTTGTGTATTTATACAACATAAAATACATTCAGAATTGTTTTGAGCAATTTTTCGGAGAACTTTTTTTCCGACCAAAATTTTGTAAAAAACGTGATGATTAGCACACGAATTCGGGCTTTATTGGGAATTTCATACCTCGTTTTGTGTATTTATACAACATAAAATACATTCAGAATTGTTTTGAGCAATTTTTTGGAGAACTTTTCTTCGGACCAAAATTTTGTAAAAAACGTGATGATTAGCACACGAATTCGGGCTTTATTGGGAATTTCATACCTCGTTTTGTGTATTTATACAAACAAAATACATTCAGAATCGTTTTGAGCAATTTTTTGGAGAAATTTTTTTCGGACTAAAATTTTGTAAAAAACGTGATCATTAGCACACGAATTCGGGCTTTATTGGGGATGTGATACCTCGTTTTGTGTATTTATACAACATAAAATACATTAAGAATTGTTTTGATCATTTTTTCGGAGAACTTTTTTTCGGACCAAAATTTTGTAAAAAACGTGATTATTAGCACACGAATTCGGGCGTTATTGGGGATGTGGTACCTCGTTTTGTGTATTTATACAACATAAAATACATTCAGAATTATTTTGAGCAATTTTCCGGAGAACTTTTCTTCGGACCAAAATTTTGTAAAAAACGTGATGATTAGCACACGCATTCGGGCTTTATTGCGTATTTCATACCTCGTTTTGTGTATTTATACAAACAAAATACATTCAGAATCGTTTTGAGCAATTTTTTGGAGAAATTTTTTTCGGACTAAAATTTTGTAAAAAACGTGATCATTAGCACACGAATTCGGGCTTTATTGGGGATGTGATACCTCGTTTTGTGTATTTATACAACATAAAATACATTCAGAATTGTTTTGAGCAATTTTTCGGAGAACTTTTTTTCGGACCAAAATTTTGTAAAAAACGTGATGATTAACACACGAATTCGGGCTTTACTGGGGATATGATACCTCGTTTTGTGTATTTATACAAATAAAACACATTCAGAATCGTTTTGAGCAATTTTTCGGAGAACTTTTTTTCGGATCAAAATTTTGTAGAAAACGTGATGATTAGCACACGAATCCGGGCTTTATTGGGCATTTCAGACCTCGTTTTGTGTATTTATACAACATAAAATACATTCAGAATTGTTTTGAGCAATTTTCCGGAGAACCTTTTTTCGGACCAAAAATTTGTAAAAAACGTGATGATTAGCACACGAATTCGGGCTTTATTGGGAATTTCATACCTCGTTTTGTGTATTTGTACAAATAAAATACATTCGAATCGCTTTTGAGCAATTTTTTTGGTGAACTTTTTTTTGGACCAAAATTTTGTAAAAAACGTGATGATTAGCACACGGATTCGGGCTTTATTGGGGATGTGATTCCTCGTTTTTTGTTTTTACACAATATAAAATACATTCAGAACTGTTTTGAGCAATTTTTCGGAGAACTGTTTTTCGGACCAAAATTTTGTAAAAAACGTGATGATTAGCACACGAATTCGGGCTTTATTGGGGATGTGGTACCTCGTTTTGTGTATTTATACAACATAAAATACATTCAGAATTGTTTTGAGCAATTTTCCGGAGAACTTTTTTTCGGACCAAAATTTTTGTAAAAAAGCGTGATGATTAGCACACGAATTCGGGCTTTATTGGGAATTTCATACCTCGTTTTGTGTATTTATACAAACAAAATACATTCAGAATCGTTTTGAGCAATTTTTTGGAGAAATTTTTTTCGGACTAAAATTTTGTAAAAAACGTGATCATTAGCACACGAATTCGAGCTTTATTGGGGATGTGATACCTCGTTTTGTGTATTTATACAACATGGAATACATTCAGAATTGTTTTGAGCAATTTTTCGGAGGACTTTTTTTCCGACCAAAATTTTGTAAAAAACGTGATGATTAGCACACGAATTCGGGCTTTATTGGGAATTTCATACCTCGTTTTGTGTATTTGTACAACATAAAATACATTCAGAATTGTTTTGAGCAATTTTTCGGAGAACTTTTTTTCGGACCAAAATTTTGTAGAAAACGTGATGATTAGCACACGAATTCGGGCTTTATTGGGAATTTCATACCTCGTTTTGTGTATTTATACAAACAAAATACATTCAGAATCGTTTTGAGCAATTTTTTGAGGAACTTTTTTTGGACCAAAATTTTGTAAAAACGTGATGATTAGCACACGAATTCGGACTTTACTGGGGATGTGATACCCCGTTTTTTGTATTTATACAACATAAAATACATTCAGAATTGTTTTGATCATTTTTTCGGAGAACTTTTTTTCGAACAATATTTTGTAAAAAACGTGATGATTAGCACACGAATTCGGGCTTTACTGGGGATGTGATACCTCGTTTTCTGTATTTTTACAACATAAAATACATTCAGAATTGTTTTGATCATTTTTTCGGAGAACTTTTTTTCGGACCAAAATTTTGTAAAAAACGTGATTATTAGCTCACGAATTCGGGCGTTATTGGGGATGTGGTACCTCGTTTTGTGTATTTATACAACATAAAATACATTCAGAATTGTTTTGAGCAATTTTCCGGAGAACTTTTCTTCGGACCAAAATTTTGTAAAAAACGTGATGATTAACACACGAATTCGGGCTTTATTGGGAATTTCATACCTCGTTTTGTGTACTTATACAAACAAAATACATTCAGAATCGTTTTGAGCAATTTTTTGGAGAAATTTTTTTCGGACTAAAATTTTGTAAAAAACGTGATCATAGCACACGAATTCGGGCTTTATTGGGGATGTGATACCTCGTTTTGTGTATTTATACAACATAAAAATACATTCAGAATTGTTTTGAGCAATTTTTCGGAGAACTTTTTTTCCGACCAAAATTTTGTAAAAAACGTGATGATTAGCACACGAATTCGGGCTTTATTGGGAATTTCATACCTCGTTTTGTGTATTTATACAACATAAAATACATTCAGAATTGTTTTGAGCAATTTTTTGGAGAACTTTTCTTCGGACCAAAATTTTGTAAAAAACGTGATGATTAGCACACGAATTCGGGCTTTATTGGGAATTTCATACCTCGTTTTGTGTATTTATACAAACAAAATACATTCAGAATCGTTTTGAGCAATTTTTTGGAGAAATTTTTTTCGGACTAAAATTTTGTAAAAAACGTGATCATTAGCACACGAATTAGGGCTTTATTGGGGATGTGATACCTCGTTTTGTGTATTTATACAACATAAAATACATTCAGAATTGTTTTGATCATTTTTTCGGAGAACTTTTTTTCGGACCAAAATTTTGTAAAAAACGTGATTATTAGCACACGAATTCGGGCGTTATTGGGGATGTGGTACCTCGTTTTGTGTATTTATACAACATAAAATACATTCAGAATTGTTTTGAGCAATTTTCCGGAGAACTTTTCTTCGGACAAAAATTTTGTAAAAAACGTGATGATTAGCACACGAATTCGGGCTTTACTGGGAATTTCATACCTCGTTTTGTGTATTTATACAAACAAAATACATTCAGAATCGTTTTGAGCAATTTTTTGGAGAAATTTTTTTTCGGACTAAAATTTTGTAAAAAAACGTGATCATTAGCATACGCAATTCGGGCTTTATTGGGGATGTGATACCTCGTTTTGTGTATTTATACAACATAAAATACATTCAGAATTGTTTTGAGCAATTTTTCGGAGAACTTTTTTTCGGACCAAAATTTTGTAAAAAACGTGATGATTAACACACGAATTCGGGCTTTACTGGGGATATGATACCTCGTTTTGTGTATTTATACAAATAAAACACATTCAGAATCGTTTTGAGCAATTTTTCGGAGACCTTTTTTTCGGATCAAAATTTTGTAGAAAACGTGATGATTAGCACACGAATCCGGGCTTTATTGGGCATTTCAGACCTCGTTTTGTGTATTTATACAACATAAAATACATTCAGAATTGTTTTGAGCAATTTTCCGGAGAACCTTTTTTCGGACCAAAAATTTGTAAAAAACGTGATGATTAGCACACGAATTCGGGCTTTATTGGGAATTTCATACCTCGTTTTGTGTATTTGTACAAATAAAATACATTCAGAATCGTTTTGAGCAATTTTTTGGTGAACTTTTTTTTGGACCAAAATTTTGTAAAAAACGTGATGATTAGCACACGGATTCGGGTTTTATTGGGGATGTGATTCCTCGTTTTTTGTTTTTACACAATATAAAATACATTCAGAACTGTTTTGAGCAATTTTTCGGAGAACTGTTTTTCGGACCAAAATTTTGTAAAAAACGTGATGATTAGCACACGAATTCGGGCTTTATTGGGGATGTGGTACCTCGTTTTGTGTATTTATACAACATAAAATACATTCAGAATTGTTTTGAGCAATTTTCCGGAGAACTTTTTTTCGGACCAAAATTTTGTAAAAAACGTGATGATTAGCACACGAATTCGGGCTTTATTGGGAATTTCATACCTCGTTTTGTGTGTTTATACAAACAAAATACATTCAGAATCGTTTTGAGCAATTTTTTGGAGAAATTTTTTTCGGACTAAAATTTTGTAAAAAACGTGATCATTAGCACACGAATTCGGGCTTTATTGGGGATGTGATACCTCGTTTTGTGTATTTATACAACATAAAATACATTCAGAATTGTTTTGAGCAATTTTTCGGAGGACTTTTTTTCCGACCAAAATTTTGTAAAAAACGTGATGATTAGCACACGAATTCGGGCTTTATTGGGAATTTCATACCTCGTTTTGTGTATTTGTACAACATAAAATACATTCAGAATTGTTTTGAGCAATTTTTCGGAGAACTTTTTTTCGGACCAAAATTTTGTAGAAAACGTGATGATTAGCACACGAATTCGGGCTTTATTGGGAATTTCATACCTCGTTTTGTGTATTTATACAAACAAAATACATTCAGAATCGTTTTGAGCAATTTTTTGGAGAACTTTTTTTCGGACCAAAATTTTGTAAAAAACGTGATGATTAGCACACGAATTCGGGCTTTATTGGGGATGTGATACCTCGTTTTGTGTATTTATACAACATAAAATACATTCAGAATTGTTTTGAGCAATTTTTCGGAGAACTTTTTTTCGGACCAAAATTTTGTAAAAAACGTGATGATTAACACACGAATTCGGGCTTTACTGGGGATGTGATACCTCGTTTTGTGTATTTATACAAATAAAACACATTCAGAATCGTTTTGAGCAATTTTTCGGAGAACTTTTTTTCGGACCAAAATTTTGTAAAAAACTTGATGATTAGCACATGAATTCGGGCTTTATTGGGAATTTCATACCTCGTTTTGTGTATTTATACAAACAAAATACATTCAGAATCGTTTTGAGCAATTTTTTGGAGAAATTTTTTTTCGGACTAAAATTTTGTAAAAAAACGTGATCATTAGCACTACGAATTCGGGCTTTATTGGGGATGTGATACCTCGTTTTGTGTATTTATACAACATAAAATACATTCAGAATTGTTTTGAGCAATTTTTCGGAGGACTTTTTTTCCGACCAAAATTTTGTAAAAAACGTGATGATTAGCACACGAATTCGGGCTTTATTGGGGATGTGATACCTCGTTTTGTGTATTTATACAAATAAAACACATTCAGAATCGTTTTGAGCAATTTTTCGGAGAACTTCTTTTCGGACCAAAATTTTGTAAAAAACGTGATGATTAGCGCACGAATTCGGGCTTTATTGGGAATTTCATACCTCGTTTTGTGTATTTATACAAATAAAATACACTCAGAATCGTTTTGAGCAATTTTTCGGAGAACTTTTTTTCGGACCAAAATTTAGTAAAAAATGTGATGATTAGCACACGAATTCGGGCTTTATTGGGGATGTGATACCTCGTTTTGTGTATTTATACAAATAAAATACATTCAGAATCGTTTTGAGCAATTTTTTGGGGAACTTTTTTTGGACCAAAATTTTGTAAAAACGTGATGATTAGCACACGAATTCGGACTTTACTGGGGATGTGATACCCCGTTTTTTGTATTTATACAACATAAAATACATTCAGAATTGTTTTGATCATTTTTTCGGAGAACTTTTTTTCGGACCAAAATTTTGTAAAAAACGTGATGATTAGCACACGAATTCGAGCTTTACTGGGGATGTGATACCTCGTTTTCTGTATTTTTACAACATAAAATACATTCAGAATTGTTTTGATCATTTTTTCGGAGAACTTTTTTTCGGACCAAAATTTTGTAAAAAACGTGATTATTAGCACACGAATTCGGGCGTTATTGGGGATGTGGTACCTCGTTTTGTGTATTTATACAACAAAAAATACATTCAGAATTGTTTTGAGCAATTTTCCGGAGAACTTTTCTTCGGACCAAAATTTTGTAAAAAACGTGATGATTAGCACACGAATTCGGGCTTTATTGGGAATTTCATACCTCGTTTTGTGTATTTATACAAACAAAATACATTCAGAATCGTTTTGAGCAATTTTTTTGGAGAAATTTTTTTTCGGACTAAAATTTTGTAAAAAAACGTGATCATTAGCACACGAATTCGGGTTTTATTGGGGATGTGATACCTCTTTTTGTGTATTTATACAACATAAAATACATTCAGAATTGTTTTGAGCAATTTTTCGGAGAACTTTTTTTCCGACCAAAATTTTGTAAAAAACGTGATGATTAGCACACGAATTCGGGCTTTATTGGGAATTTCATACCTCGTTTTGTGTATTTATACAACATAAAATACATTCAGAATTGTTTTGAGCAATTTTTTGGAGAACTTTTCTTCGGACCAAAATTTTGTAAAAAACGTGATGAATTCGGGCTTTATTGGGAATTTCATACCTCGTTTTGTGTATTTATACAAACAAAATACATTCAGAATCGTTTTGAGCAATTTTTTGGAGAAATTTTTTCGGACTAAAATTTTGTAAAAAACGTGATCATTAGCACACGAATTCGGGCTTTATTGGGGATGTGGTACCTTGTTTTGTGTATTTATACAACATAAAATACATTCAGAATTGTTTTGAGCAATTTTCCGGAGAACTTTTTTTCGGACCAAAATTTTGTAAAAAACGTGATGATTAGCACACGAATTCGGGCTTTATTGGGGATGTGATACCTCGTTTTGTGTATTTATACGACATACAATACATTCAGAATCGTTTTGAGCAATTTTTCGGGGAACTTTTTTTCGGACCAAAATTTTGTAAAAAACGTGATGATTAGCACACGAATTCGGGCTTTATTGGGAATTTCATGCCTCGTTTTGTGTATTTATACAAATAAAATACATTCAGAATCGTTTTGAGCAATTTTTTGGAGAACTTTTTTTCGGACCAAAATTTTGTAAAAAACGTGATGATTAGCACACGAATTCGGGCTTTATTGGGGATGTGATACCTCGTTTTGTGTATTTATACAACATAAAATACATTCAGAATTGTTTTGAGCAATTTTTCGGAGAACTTTTTTTCGGTCCAAAATTTTGTAAAAAACGGGATGATTAGCACACGAATTCGGGCTCTATTGGGGATGTGATACTTCGTTTTGTGTATTTATACAACATAAAATACATTCAGAATTGTTTTGAGCAATTTTTCGGAGGACTTTTTTTCCGACCAAAATTTTGTAAAAAACGTGATGATTAGCACACGAATTCGGGCTTTATTGGGGATGTGATACCTCGTTTTGTGTATTTATACAAATAAAACACATTCAGAATCGTTTTGAGCAATTTTTCGGAGAACTTCTTTTCGGACCAAAATTTTGTAAAAAACGTGATGATTAGCACACGAATTCGGGCTTTATTGGGGATGTGATACCTCGTTTTGTGTATTTATACGACATACAATACATTCAGAATCGTTTTGAGCAATTTTTTGGGGAACTTTTTTTGGACCAAAATTTTGTAAAAACGTGATGATTAGCACACGAATTCGGACTTTACTGGGGATGTGATACCCCGTTTTTTGTATTTATACAACATAAAAAACATTCAGAATTGTTTAGATCATTTTTTCGGAGAACTTTTTTTCGGACCAAAATTTTGTAAAAAACGTGATGATTAGCACACGAATTCGGGCTTTACTGGGGATGTGATACCTCGTTTTCTGTATTTTTACAACATAAAATACATTCAGAATTGTTTTGATCATTTTTTCGGAGAACTTTTTTTCGGACCAAAATTTTGTAAAAAACGTGATTATTAGCACACGAATTCGGGCGTTATTGGGGATGTGGTACCTCGTTTTGTGTATTTATACAACATAAAAGACATTCAGAATTGTTTTGAGCAATTTTCCGGAGAACTTTTCTTCGGACCAAAATTTTGTAAAAAACGTGATGATTAGCACACGAATTCGGGCTTTATTGGGAATTTCATACCTCGTTTTGTGTATTTATAGAAACAAAATACATTCAGAATCGTTTAGAGCAATTTTTTGGAGAAATTTTTTTCGGACTAAAATTTTGTAAAAAACGTGATCATTAGCACACGAATTCTGGCTTTATTGGGGATGTGATACCTCGTTTTGTGTATTTATACAACATAAAATACATTCAGAATTGTTTCGAGCAATTTTTCGGAGAACTTTTTTTCCGACCAAAATTTTGTAAAAAACGTGATGATTAGCACACGAATTCGGGCTTTATTGGGAATTTCATACCTCGTTTTGTGTATTTATACAACATAAAATACATTAAGAATTGTTTTGAGCAATTTTTCGGGGAACTTTTTTTCGGACCAAAATTTTGTAAAAAACTTGATGATTAGCACACGAATTCGGGCTTTATTGGGGATGTGATACCTCGTTTTTTGTATTTATACAACATAAAATACATTCAGAATTGTTTTGAGCAATTTTTCGGAGAACTTTTTTTCGGACCAAAATTTTGTAAAAAACGTGATGAATTCGGGCTTTATTGGGAATTTCATACCTCGTTTTGTGTATTTATACAAATAAAATACATTCAGAATCGTTTTGAGCAATTTTTTGGAGAACTTTTTTTCGGACCAAAATTTTGTAAAAAACGTGATGATTAGCACACGAATTCGGGCTTTATTGGGGATGTGATTCCTCGTTTTTTTTTTTACACAATATAAAATACATTCAGAATTGTTTTGAGCAATTTTTCGGAGAACCGTTTTTCGGACCAAAATTTTGTAAAAAACGTGATGATTAGCACACGAATTCGGGCTTTATTGGGGATTAGGTACCTCGTTTTGTGTATTTATACAACATAAAATACATTCAGAATTGTTTTGAGCAATTTTCCGGAGAACTTCTTATCGGACCATAATTTTGTAAAAAACGTGATGATTAGCACACGAATTCGGGCTTTATTGGGAATTTCATACCTCGTTTTGTGTATTTATACAAACAAAATACATTCAGAATCGTTTTGAGCAATTTTTTGGAGAACTTTTTTTCGGACCTAAATTTTGTAAAAAACGTGATGATTAGCACACGAATTCGGGCTTTATTGGGGATGTGATACCTCGTTTTGTGTATTTATACAAATAAAATACATTCAGAATCGTTTTCAGCAATTTTTTGGAGCACTTTTTTCGGACCAAAATTTTGTAAAAAACGTGATGATTAGCACACGAATTCGGGCTCTATTGGGTATGTGATACCTCGTTTTGTGTATTTATACAACATAAAATACATTCAGAATTGTTTTGAGCAATTTTTTGGAGAACTTTTTTTCCGACCAAAATTTTGTAAAAAACGTGATGATTAGCACATGAATTCGGGCTTTATTGGGAATTTCATACCTCGTTTTGTGTATTTATACAACGTAAAATACATTCAGAATTGTTTTGAGCAATTTTTCGGAGAACTTTTTTTCGGACCAAAATTTTGTAAAAAACGTGATGATTAGCACACGAATTCGGGCTTTATTGGGGATGTGATTCCTCGTTTTTTGTTTTTACACAATATAAAATACATTCAGAATTGTTTTGAGCAATTTTTCGGAGAACTATTTTTCGGACCAAAATTTTGTAAAAAACGTGATTATTAGCACACGAATTCGGGCTTTATTGGGGATGTGGTTCCTCGTTTTGTGTATTTATACAACATAAAATACATTCAGAATTGTTTTGAGCAATTTTCCGGAGAACTTTTTTTCGGACCAAAATTTTGTAAAAATCGTGATGATTAGCACACGAATTCGGGCTTTATTGGGAATTTCATACCTTGTTTTGTGTATTTATACAAACAAAATAAATTCAGAATCGTTTTGAGCAATTTTTTGGAGAAATTTTTTTCGGACTAAAATTTTGTAAATAACGTGATCATTAGCACACGAATTCGGGCTTTATTGGGGATGTGATACCACGTTTTGTGTATTTATACAACATAAAATACATTCAAAATTGTTTTGAGCAATTTTCCGGAGAACTTTTTTTCCGACCAAAATTTTGTAAAAAACGTGATGATTAGCACACGAATTCGGGCTTTATTGGGAATTTCATACCTCGTTTTGTGTATTTATACAACATAAAATACATTCAGAATTGTTTTGAGCAATTTTTCGGAGAACTTTTTTCGGACCAAAATTTTGTAAAAAACGTGATGATTAGCACACGAATTCGGGCTTTATTGGGAATTTCATACCTCGTTTTGTGTATTTATACAAACAAAATACATTCAGAATCGTTTTGAGCAATTTTTTGGAGAACTTTTTTTTGGACCAAAATTTTGTAAAAACGTGATGATTAGCACACGAATTCGGGCTTTATTGGGGATGTGATACCTCGTTTTTTGTATTTATACAACATAAAATACATTCAGAATTGTTTTGAGCAATTTTTCGGAGAACTTTTTTTCGGATCAAAATTTTGTAAAAAACGTGATGGTTAGCACACGAATTCGGGCTTTACGGGGGATGTGATACCTCCTTTTGTGTATTTATACAAATAAAACACATTCAGAATCGTTTTGAGCAATTTTTCGGAGAACTTTTTTTCGGATCAAAATTTTGTAGAAAACGTGATGATTAGCACACGAATTCGGGCTTTATTGGGCATTTCAGACCTCGTTTTGGGTATTTATACAACATAAAATACATTCAGAATTGTTTTGAGCAATTTTCCGGAGAACTTTTTTTCGGACCAAAAATTTGTAAAAAACGTGATGATTAGCACACGGATTCGGGCTTTATTCGGAATTTCATACCTCGTTTTGTGTATTTATACAAATAAAATACATTCAGAATCGTTTTGAGCAATTTTTTGGAGAACTTTTTTTCGGACCAAAATTTTGTAAAAAACGTGATGATTAGCACACGAATTCGGGCTTTATTGGGGATGTGATTCCTCGTTTTTTGTTTTTACACAATATAAAATACATTCAGAATTGTTTTGAGCAATTTTTCGGAGAACTGTTTTTCGGACCAAAATTTTGTAAAAAACGTGATGATTAGCACACGAATTCGGGCTTTATTGGGTATGTGGTACCTCGTTTTGTGTATTTATACAACATAAAATACATTCGAAATTGTTTTGAGCAATTTTTCCGGAGAACTTTTTTCGGACCAAAATTTTGTAAAAAACGTGATGATTAGCACACGAATTCGGGCTTTATTGGGAATTTCATACCTCGTTTTGTGTATTTATACAAACAAAATACATTCAGAATCGTTTTGAGCAATTTTTTGGCGAAATTGTTTTCGACTGAAATTTTGTAAAAAACGTGATCATTAGCACGAATTCGGGCTTTATTGGGGATGTGATTCCTCGTTTTTTGTTTTTACACAATATAAAATACATTCAGAATTGTTTTGAGCAATTTTTCGGAGAACTGTTTTTCGACCAAAATTTTGTAAAAAACGTGATGATTAGCACACGAATTCGGGCTTTATTGGGGATGTGGTACCTCGTTTTGTGTATTTATACAACATAAAATACATTCAGAATTGTTTTGAGCAATTTTTCGGAGAACTTTTTTTCCGACCAAAATTTTGTAAAAAACGTGATGATTAGCACACGAATTCGAGCTTTATTGGGAATTTCATGCCTCGTTTTGTGTATTTATACAAATAAAATACATTCAGAATCGTTTTGAGCAATTTTTTGGAGAACTTTTTTTCGGACCAAAATTTTGTAGAAAACGTGATGATTAGCACACGAATTCGGGCTTTATTGGGAATTTCATACCTCGTTTTGTGTATTTATACAAACAAAATACATTCAGAATCGTTTTGAGCAATTTTTTGGAGAACTTTTTGTCGGACCAAAATTTTGTAAAAAACGAGATGATTAGCACACGAATTCGGGCTTTATTGGGGATGTGATACCTCGTTTTTTGTATTTATACAACATAAAATACATTCAGAATTTTTTTGAGCAATTTTTCAGAGAACTTTTTTTGGGACCAAAATTTTGTAAAAAACGTGATGATTAGCACACGAATTCGGGCTTTATTGGGAATTTCATACCTCGTTTTGTGTATTTATACAACATAAAATACATTCGGAATTGTTTTGAGCAATTTTTCGGAGAACTTTTTTTCGACTAAAATTTTGTAAAAAACGTGATCATTAGCATACGAATTCGGGCTTTATTGGGGATGTGATACCTCGTTTTGTGTATTTATACAACATAAAATGCATTCAGAATTGTTTTGAGCAATTTTTCGGAGAACTTTTTTTCCGACCAAAATTTTGTAAAAAACGTGATGATTAGCACACGAATTCGGGCTTTATTGGGGATGTGATGCCTCGTTTTGTGTATTTATACAACATAAAATACATTCAGAATTGTTTTGAGCAATTTTTCGAAGAACTTTTTTTCGGACCAAAATTTTGTAAAAAACGTGATGATTAGCACACGAATTCGGGCTTTATTGGGAATTTCATGCCTCGTTTTGTGTATTTATACAAATAAAATACATTCAGAATCGTTTTGAGCAATTTTTTGGAGAACTTTTTTTCGGACCAAAATTTTGTAAAAAACGTGATGATTAGCACACGAATTCGGGCTTTATTGGGAATTTCATGCCTCGTTTTGTGTATTTATACAAATAAAATACATTCAGAATTGTTTTGAGCAATTTTTCGGAGAACTTTTTTTCGGACCAAAATTTTGTAAAAAACGTGATGATTAGCACACGAATTCGGGCTTTATTGGGAATTTCATACCTCGTTTTGTGTATTTATACAACATTAAATACATTCAGAATTGTTTTGACCAATTTTTTGGAGAACTTTTTTTCGGACCAAAATTTTGTAAAAAACGTGATGATTATTAGCACACGAATTCGGGCTTTATTGGGAATTTCATACCTCGTTCTGTGTATTTATACAAACAAAATACATTCAGAATCGTTTTGAGCAATTTTTTGGAGAAATTTTTTTCGGACTAAAATTTTGTAAAAAACGTGATCATTAGCACACGAATTCGGGCTTTATTGGGGATGTGCTACCTCGTTTTTTGTATTTATACAACATAAAAATACATTCAGAATTGTTTTGAGCAATTTTTCGGAGAACTTTTTTTCGGACCAAAATTTTTTAAAAAAATGTGATGATTAGCACACGAATTCGGGCTTTATTGGGGAATTTCATACCTCGTTTCTTTGTATTTATACAAACAAAATACATTCGAATCGTTTTGAGCATATTTTTTGGAGATATTTTTTTTCGGACTAAAATTTTGTAAAAAACGTGATCATTAGCACACGAATTCGGGCTTTATTGGGGATGTGCTACCTCGTTTTGTGTATTTATACAACATAAAATACATTCGAAATTGTTTTGAGCAATTTTTCGGAGAACTTTTTTCGGACCAAAATTTTGTAAAAAACGTGATGATTAGCACTACAATTCGGGCTTTATTGGGAGATGTGATACCTCGTTTTGTGTATTTATACAACATAAAATACATTCGGAATTGTTTTGAGCAATTTTTTCGGAGAACTTTTTTCTGGACTAAAATTTTGTAAAAAACGTGATGATTAGCACACAATTCGGGCTTTATTGGGGATGTGATACCTCGTTTTTTGTATTTATACAACATAAAAATACATTCGAATTGTTTTTGAGCAATTTTTCGGAGAACTTTTTTTCGGACCAAAATTTTGTAAAAAACGTGATGATTAGCACACGAATTCGGGCTTTATTGGGGATGTGGTACCTCGTTTTGTGTATTTATACAACATAAAATACATTCAGAATTGTTTGGAGCAATTTTCCGGAGAACTTTTTTTCGGACCAAAATTTTGTAAAAAACGTTATGATTAGCACACGAATTCGGGCTTTATTGGGAATTTCATTCCTCGTTGTGTGTATTTATACAAACAAAATACATTCAGAATCGTTTTGAGCAATTTTTTGGAGAAATTTTTTTCGGACTAAAATTTTGTAAAAAACGTGATCATTAGCACACGAATTCGGGCTTTATTGGGGATGTGACACCTCGTTTTTTGTATTTATACAACATAAAATACATTCAAAATTGTTTTGAGCAATTTTTTCGGAGAACTTTTTTCGGACCAAAATTTTGTAAAAAACGTGATGATTAGCACACGAATTCGGGCTTTATTAGGGGAATTTCATACCTCGTTTTTGTGTATTTATACAAACAAAATACACTCAGAATCGTTTTGAGCAATTTTTTGGAGAAATTTTTTTCGGACTAAAATTTTGTAAAAAACGTGATCATTAGCACACGAATTCGGGCTTTATTGGGGATGTGCTACCTCGTTTTTTGTATTTATACAACATAAAATACATTCAGAATTGTTTTGAGCAATTTTTCGGAGAACTTTTTTTCGGACCAAAATTTTGTAAAAAACGTGATGATTAGCACACGAATTCGGGCTTTACTGGAGATGTGATACCTCGTTTTGTGTATTTATACAACATAAAATACATTCAGAATTGTTTTGAGCAATTTTTCGGAGAACTTTTTTTCGGACCAAAATTTTGTAAAAAACGTGATGATTAGCACACGAATTCGGGCTTTATTGGGAATTTCATACCTCGTTCTGTGTATTTATACAAACAAAATACATTCAGAATCGTTTTGAGCAATTTTTTGGAGAAATTTTTTTCGGACTAAAATTTTGTAAAAAACGTGATCATTAGCACACGAATTCGGGCTTTATTGGGGATGTGCTACCTCGTTTTTTGTATTTATACAACATAAAATACATTCAGAATTGTGTTTAGCAATTTTTCGGAGAACTTTTTTTCGGACCAAAATTTTGTAAAAAACGTGATGATTAGCACACGAATTCGGGCTTTATTGGGGATGTGGTACCTCGTTTTGTGTATTTATACAACATAAAATACATTCAGAATTGTTTGGAGCAATTTTCCGGAGAACTTTTTTTCGGACCAAAATTTTGTAAAAAACGTTATGATTAGCACACGAATTCGGGCTTTATTGGGAATTTCATACCTCGTTCTGTGTATTTATACAAACAAAATACATTCAGAATCGTTTTGAGCAATTTTTTGGAGAAATTTTTTTCGGACTAAAATTTTGTAAAAAACATGATCATTAGCACACGAATTCGGGCTTTATTGGGGATGTGCTACCTCGTTTTTTGTATTTATACAACATAAAATACATTCAGAATTGTTTTGAGCAATTTTTCGGAGAACTTTTTTTCGGACCAAAATTTTGTAAAAAACGTGATGATTAGCACACGAATTTGGGCTTTATTGGGGATGTGATACCTCGTTTTGTGTATTTATACAACATAAAATACATTCAGAATTGTTTTGGGCAATTTTTCGGAGAACTTTTTTTCGGACCAAAATTTTGTAAAAAACGTGATGATTAGCACATGAATTCGGGCTTTATTGGGGATGTGATACCTCGTTTTGTGTATTTATACAAATAAAATACATTCAGAATCATTTTGAGCAATTTTTTTGGCGAACTTTTTTTCGGACCAAAATTTTGTAAAAAACGTGATGACTAGCACACGAATTCGGGCTTTATTGGGGATGTGATACCTCGTTTTTTGTATTTATACAACATAAAATACATTCAGAATTGCCTTGAGCAATTTTTCGGAGAACTTTTTTTCGGACCAAAATTTTGTAAAAAACGTGATGATTAGCGCACGAATTCGGCTTTATTGGGGATGTGATACCTCGTTTTTTGTATTTATACAATATAAAATACATTCAGAATTTTTTTGAGCAATTTTTCGGGGCACTTTTTTTCGGACAAAAATTTTGTAAAAAACGTGATGATTAGCATACGAATTCGGGCTTTATTGGGAATTTCATACCTCATTTTGTGTATTTATACAAATAAAATACATTCAGAATCGTTTTGAGCAGTTTTTGGAGAACTTTTTTTCGGACCAAAATTTTGTAAAAAACGTGATGATTAGCACATGCAATTCGGGCTTTATTGGGGATGTGATACCTCGTTTTTTGTATTTATACAACATAAAATACATTCGAAATTGTTTTTGAGCAATTTTTCGGAGAAATTTTTTTCGGACCAAAATTTTGTAGAAAAACGTTATGATTAGCACACGAATTCGGGCTTTATTGGGAATTTCATACCTCGTTTTGTGTATTTATACAACATAAAATACATTAAGAATTGTTTTGAGCAATTTTTCGGAGAACTTTTTTTCGGACCAAAATTTTGTAAAAAACGTGATGATTAGCACACGAATTTGGGCTTTATTGGGGATGTGATACCTCGCTTTGTGTATTTATACGAATAAAATACATTCAGAATCGTTTTGAGAAATTTTTCGGAGAACTTTTTTTCGGACCAAAATTTTGTAAAAAACGTGATGATTAGCACACGAATTCGGCCTTTATTGGGAATTTCATACCTCGTTTTGTGTATTTATACAAATGAAATACATTCAGAATCGTTTTGAGCAATTTTTCGGAGAACTTTTTTTGGGACCAAAATTTTGTAAAAAACGTGATGATTAGCACACGAATTCGGGCTTTATTGGGGATGTGATACCTCGTTTTTCGTATTTATACAACATAAACTACATTCAGAATTGTTTTGAGCAATTTTTCGGAGAACTTTTTTGCGGACCAAAATTTAGTAAAAAACGTGATGATTAGCACACGAATTCGACTTTATTGGGGATGTGATTCCTCGTTTTTTGTATTTATACAACATAAAATGCATTCAGAATTTTTTTGAGCAATTTTTCGTGGCACTTTTTTTCGGACAAAAATTTTATAAAAAACGTGATGATTAGCACACGAATTCGGGCTTTATTGGGGATGTGATACCTCGTTTTGTGTATTTATACAAACAAAATACATTCAGAATTGTTTTGAGCAATTTTTCGGAGAACTTTTTTTCGGAACAAAATTTTGTAAAAAACGTTATGATTAGCACACGAATTCGGGGTTTATTGGGAATTTCATACCTCGTTTTGTGTATTTATACAAATAAAATACATTCAGAATCGTTTTGAGCAATTTTTTGGAGAACTTTTTTTCTGACCAAAATTTTGTAAAAAACGTGATGATTAGCACACGATTCGGGCTTTATTGGGGATGTGATACCTCGTTTTGTGTATTTATATAGATAAAATACATTCAGAATCGTTTTGAGCAATTTTTTGTAGAACTTTTTTTCGGACCAAAATTTTGTAAGAAACGTGATGATTAGCACACGAATTCGGGCTTCATTGGGGATGTGATATCTCGTTTTTTGTATTTATACAACATAAAATACATTCAGAATTGTTTTGAGCAATTTTTTGGAGAACTTTTTTTCGGACCAAAATTTTGTAAAAAAGCGTTATGATTAGCACTACTAATTCGGGCTTTATTGGGGATGTGGTACCTCGTTTTGTGTATTTATACAACATAAAATACATTCAGAATTGTTTTGAGCAATTTTCCGGAGAACTTTTTTCGGACCAAAAATTTTGTAAAAACGTTATGATTAGCACACGAATTCGGGCTTTATTGGGAATTTCATACCTCGTTCTGTGTATTTATACAAACAAAATACATTCAGAATCGTTTTGAGCAATTTTTGGAGAAATTTTTTTTCGGACTAAAATTTTGTAAAAAACGTGATCATTAGCACACGAATTCGGGCTTTATTGGGGATGTGATACCTCGTTTTTTGTATTTATACAACATAAAATACATTAGAATTGTTTTGAGCAATTTTTCGGAGAACTTTTTTTTCGGACCAAAATTTTGTAAAAAACGTGATGATTAGCACACGAATTCGGGCTTTATTGGGGAATTTCATACCTCGTTTTGTGTATTTATACAACATAAAATATATTCGAATTGCCTTTGAGCAATTTTTTCGGAGAACTTTTTTCGGACCAAAATTTTGTAAAAAACGTGATGATTAGCACTACGAATTCGGGCTTTATTGGGGATGTGGTACCTCGTTTTGTGTATTTATACAACATAAAATACATTCAGAATTGTTTGGAGCAATTTTCCGGAGAACTTTTTTTCGGACCAAAATTTTGTAAAAAACTTGATGATTAGCACACGAATTCGGGCTTTATTGGGGATGTGATACCTCGTTTTTTGTATTTATACAACATAAAATACATTCAGAATTGTTTTGAGCAATTTTTCGGAGAACTTTTTTTCGGACCAAAATTTTGTAAAAAACGTGATGATTAGCACACGAATTCGGGCTTTATTGGGGATGTGGTACCTCGTTTTGTGTATTTATACAACATAAAATACATTCAGAATTGTTTTGAGCAATTTTCCGGAGAACTTTTTTTCGGACCAAAATTTTGTAAAAAACGTTATGATTAGCACACGAATTCGGGCTTTATTGGGAATTTCATACCTCGTTCTGTGTATTTATACAAACAAAATACATTCAGAATCGTTTTGAGCAATTTTTTGGAGAAATTTTTTTCGGACTAAAATTTTGTAAAAAATGTGATCATTAGCACACGAATTCGGGCTTTATAGGGGATGTGCTACCTCGTTTTTTGTATTTATACAACATAAAATACATTCAGAATTGTTTTTAGCAATTTTTCGGAGAACTTTTTTTCGGACCAAAATTTTGTAAAAAACGTGATGATTAGCACAGGAATTCGGGCTTTATTGGGGATGTGGTACCTCGTTTTGTGTATTTATACAACATAAAATACATTCAGAATTGTTTGGAGCAATTTTCCGGAGAACTTTTTTTCGGACCAAAATTTTGTAAAAAACGTTATGATTAGCACACGAATTCGGGCTTTATTGGGAATTTCATTCCTCGTTGTGTGTATTTATACAAACAAAATACATTCAGAATCGTTTTGAGCAATTTTTTGGAGAAATTTTTTTCGGACTAAAATTTTGTAAAAAACGTGATCATTAGCACACGAATTCGGGCTTTATTGGGGATGTGCTACCTCGTTTTTTGTATTTATACAACATAAAATACATTCAGAATTGTTTTGAGCAATTTTTCGGAGAACTTTTTTTCGGACCAAAATTTTGTAAAAAACGTGATGATTAGCACACGAATTCAGGCTTTATTAGGAATTTCATACCTCGTTCTGTGTATTTATACAAACAAAATACACTCAGAATCGTTTTGAGCAATTTTTTGGAGAAATTTTTTTCGGACTAAAATTTTGTAAAAAACGTGATCATTAGCACACTGCAATTCGGGCTTTATTGGGGATGTGCTACCTCGTTTTTTGTATTTATACAACATAAAATACATTCGAAATTGTTTTGAGCAATTTTTCGGAGAACTTTTTTTCGGACCAAAATTTTGTAAAAAACGTGATGATTAGCACTACGAATTCGGGCTTTCTTGGAGATGTGATACCTCGTTTTGTGTATTTATACAACATAAAATACATTCGAAATTGTTTTGAGCAATTTTTCGGAGAACTTTTTTCGGACCAAAATTTTGTAAAAAACGTGATGATTAGCACACGAATTCGGGCTTTATTGGGAATTTCATACCTCGTTCTGTGTATTTATACAAACAAAATACATTCAGAATCGTTTTGAGCAATTTTTTGGAGAAATTTTTTTCGGACTAAAATTTTGTAAAAAAACGTGATCATTAGCACACGAATTCGGGCTTTATTGGGGATGTGCTACCTCGTTTTTTGTATTTATACAACATAAAATACATTCGAATTGTGTTTAGCAATTTTTCGGAGAACTTTTTTCGGACCAAAATTTTGTAAAAAACGTGATGATTAGCACACGAATTCGGGCTTTATTGGGGATGTGGTACCTCGTTTTGTGTATTTATACAACATAAAATACATTCAGAATTGTTTGGAGCAATTTTCCGGAGAACTTTTTTTCGGACCAAAATTTTGTAAAAAACGTTATGATTAGCACACGAATTCGGGCTTTATTGGGAATTTCATACCTCGTTCTGTGTATTTATACAAACAAAATACATTCAGAATCGTTTTGAGCAATTTTTTGGAGAAATTTTTTTCGGACTAAAATTTTGTAAAAAACATGATCATTAGCACACGAATTCGGGCTTTATTGGGGATGTGCTACCTCGTTTTTTGTATTTATACAACATAAAATACATTCAGAATTGTTTTGAGCAATTTTTCGGAGAACTTTTTTTCGGACCAAAATTTTGTAAAAAACGTGATGATTAGCACACGAATTTGGGCTTTATTGGGGATGTGATACCTCGTTTTGTGTATTTATACAACATAAAATACATTCAGAATTGTTTTGGGCAATTTTTCGGAGAACTTTTTTTCGGACCAAAATTTTGTAAAAAACGTGATGATTAGCACATGAATTCGGGCTTTATTGGGGATGTGATACCTCGTTTTGTGTATTTATACAAATAAAATACATTCAGAATCATTTTGAGCAATTTTTTTGGCGAACTTTTTTTCGGACCAAAATTTTGTAAAAAACGTGATGACTAGCACACGAATTCGGGCTTTATTGGGGATGTGATAACTCGTTTTTTGTATTTATACAACATAAAATACATTCAGAATTGCCTTGAGCAATTTTTCGGAGAACTTTTTTTCGGACCAAAATTTTGTAAAAAACGTGATGATTAGCGCACGAATTCGGCTTTATTGGGGATGTGATACCTCGTTTTTTGTATTTATACAATATAAAATACATTCAGAATTTTTTTGAGCAATTTTTCGGGGCACTTTTTTTCGGACAAAAATTTTGTAAAAAACGTGATGATTAGCATACGAATTCGGGCTTTATTGGGAATTTCATACCTCATTTTGTGTATTTATACAAATAAAATACATTCAGAATCGTTTTGAGCAGTTTTTTGGAGAACTTTTTTTCGGACCAAAATTTTGTAAAAAACGTGATGATTAGCACACGAATTCGGGCTTTATTGGGGATGTGATACCTCGTTTTTTGTATTTATACAACATAAAATACATTCAGAATTGTTTTTGAGCAATTTTTCGGAGAAATTTTTTTCGGACCAAAATTTTGTAGAAAACGTTATGATTAGCACACGAATTCGGGCTTTATTGGGAATTTCATACCTCGTTTTGTGTATTTATACAACATAAAATACATTAAGAATTGTTTTGAGCAATTTTTCGGAGAACTTTTTTTCGGACCAAAATTTTGTAAAAAACGTGATGATTAGCACACGAATTTGGGCTTTATTGGGGATGTGATACCTCGCTTTGTGTATTTATACGAATAAAATACATTCAGAATCGTTTTGAGAAATTTTTCGGAGAACTTTTTTTCGGACCAAAATTTTGTAAAAAACGTGATGATTAGCACACGAATTCGGCCTTTATTGGGAATTTCATACCTCGTTTTGTGTATTTATACAAATGAAATACATTCAGAATCGTTTTGAGCAATTTTTCGGAGAACTTTTTTTGGGACCAAAATTTTGTAAAAAACGTGATGATTAGCACACGAATTCGGGCTTTATTGGGGATGTGATACCTCGTTTTTCGTATTTATACAACATAAACTACATTCAGAATTGTTTTGAGCAATTTTTCGGAGAACTTTTTTGCGGACCAAAATTTAGTAAAAAACGTGATGATTAGCACACGAATTCGACTTTATTGGGGATGTGATTCCTCGTTTTTTGTATTTATACAACATAAAATGCATTCAGAATTTTTTTGAGCAATTTTTCGGGGCACTTTTTTTCGGACAAAAATTTTATAAAAAACGTGATGATTAGCACACGAATTCGGGCTTTATTGGGGATGTGATACCTCGTTTTGTGTATTTATACAAACAAAATACATTCGAAATTGTTTTGAGCAATTTTTCGGAGAACTTTTTTCTGAACAAAATTTTTGTAAAAAACGTTATGATTAGCACTACGAATTCGGGGGTTTATTGGGAATTTCATACCTCGTTTTGTGTATTTATACAAATAAAATACATTCGTAATCGTTTTGAGCAATTTTTTGGAGAACTTTTTTTCGACCAAAATTTTGTAAAAAACGTGATGATTAGCTACACGATTCGGGCTTTATTGGGGATGTGATACCTCGTTTTGTGTATTTATATAGATAAAATACATTCAGAATCGTTTTGAGCAATTTTTTGTAGAACTTTTTTTCGGACCAAAATTTTGTAAGAAACGTGATGATTAGCACACGAATTCGGGCTTCATTGGGGATGTGATACCTCGTTTTTTGTATTTATACAACATAAAATACATTCAGAATTGTTTTGAGCAATTTTTTGGAGAACTTTTTTTCGGACCAAAATTTTGTAAAAAACGTTATGATTAGCACACGAATTCGGGCTTTATTGGGGATGTGGTACCTCGTTTTGTGTATTTATACAACATAAAATACATTCAGAATTGTTTTGAGCAATTTTCCGGAGAACTTTTTTTCGGACCAAAATTTTGTAAAAAACGTGATGATTAGCACACGAATTCGGGCTTCATTGGGGATGTGATACCTCGTTTTTCGTATTTATACAACATAAACTACATTCAGAATTGTTTTGAGCAATTTTTCGGAGAACTTTTTTGCGGACCAAAATTTAGTAAAAAACGTGATGATTAGCACACGAATTCGACTTTATTGGGGATGTGATTCCTCGTTTTTTGTATTTATACAACATAAAATGCATTCAGAATTTTTTTGAGCAATTTTTCGGGGCACTTTTTTTCGGACAAAAATTTTATAAAAAACGTGATGATTAGCACACGAATTCGGGCTTTATTGGGGATGTGATACCTCGTTTTGTGTATTTATACAAACAAAATACATTCAGAATTGTTTTGAGCAATTTTTCGGAGAACTTTTTTTCGGAACAAAATTTTGTAAAAAACGTTATGATTAGCACACGAATTCGGGGTTTATTGGGAATTTCATACCTCGTTTTGTGTATTTATACAAATAAAATACATTCAGAATCGTTTTGAGCAATTTTTTGGAGAACTTTTTTTCTGACCAAAATTTTGTAAAAAACGTGATGATTAGCACACGATTCGGGCTTTATTGGGGATGTGATACCTCGTTTTGTGTATTTATATAGATAAAATACATTCAGAATCGTTTTGAGCAATTTTTTGTAGAACTTTTTTTCGGACCAAAATTTTGTAAGAAACGTGATGATTAGCACACGAATTCGGGCTTCATTGGGGATGTGATACCTCGTTTTTTGTATTTATACAACATAAAATACATTCAGAATTGTTTTGAGCAATTTTTTGGAGAACTTTTTTTCGGACCAAAATTTTGTAAAAAACGTTATGATTAGCACACGAATTCGGGCTTTATTGGGGATGTGGTACCTCGTTTTGTGTATTTATACAACATAAAATACATTCAGAATTGTTTTGAGCAATTTTCCGGAGAACTTTTTTTCGGACCAAAATTTTGTAAAAAACGTTATGATTAGCACACGAATTCGGGCTTTATTGGGAATTTCATACCTCGTTCTGTGTATTTATACAAACAAAATACATTCAGAATCGTTTTGAGCAATTTTTTGGAGAAATTTTTTTCGGACTAAAATTTTGTAAAAAACGTGATCATTAGCACACGAATTCGGGCTTTATTGGGGATGTGATACCTCGTTTTTTGTATTTATACAACATAAAATACATTCAGAATTGTTTTGAGCAATTTTTCGGAGAACTTTTTTTCGGACCAAAATTTTGTAAAAAACGTGATGATTAGCACACGAATTCGGGCTTTATTGGGAATTTCATACCTCGTTTTGTGTATTTATACAACATAAAATATATTCAGAATTGCCTTGAGCAATTTTTCGGAGAACTTTTTTTCGGACCAAAATTTTGTAAAAAACGTGATGATTAGCACAGGAATTCGGGCTTTATTGGGGATGTGGTACCTCGTTTTGTGTATTTATACAACATAAAATACATTCGAAATTGTTTGGAGCAATTTTCCCGGAGAACTTTTTTCGGACCAAAATTTTGTAAAAAAACGTTATGATTAGCACACGAATTCGGGCTTTATTGGGAATTTCATACCTCGTTCTGTGTATTTATACAAACAAAATACATTCGAATCGTTTTGAGCAATTTTTTGGGAGAAATTTTTTTTCGGACTAAAATTTTGTAAAAAACATGATCATTAGCACACGAATTCGGGCTTTATTGGGGATGTGCTACCTCGTTTTTTTGTATTTATACAACATAAAAATACATTCGAAATTGTTTTGAGCAATTTTTCGGAGAACTTTTTTCGGACCAAAATTTTGTAAAAAACGTGATGATTAGCACACTAATTTGGGCTTTATTGGGGATGTGATACCTCGTTTTGTGTATTTATACAACATAAAAATACATTCGTAATTGTTTTGGGCAATTTTTCGGAGAACTTTTTTTCGGACCAAAATTTTGTAAAAAACGTGATGATTAGCACATGAATTCGGGCTTTATTGGGGATGTGATACCTCGTTTTGTGTATTTATACAAATAAAATACATTCGGAATCATTTTGAGCAATTTTTTTGGCGAACTTTTTTCTGACCAAAATTTTTGTAAAAAACGTGATGACTAGCACTACTAATCTGGGCTTTATTGGGGATGTGATACCTCGTTTTTTGTATTTATACAACATAAAATACATTCGAATTGCCTTGAGCAATTTTTTCTGAGAACTTTTTTTCGGACCAAAATTTTGTAAAAAACGTGATGATTAGCGCACTGAATTCCCGCTTTATTGGGGATGTGATACCTCGCTTTTTTGTATTTATACAATATAAAATACATTCAGAATTTTTTTGAGCAATTTTTCGGGGCACTTTTTTTCGGACAAAAATTTTGTAAAAAACGTGATGATTAGCACACGAATTCGGGCTTTATTGAGAATTTCATACCTCATTTTGTGTATTTATACAAATAAAATACATTCAGAATCGTTTTGAGCAGTTTCTTGGAGAACTTTTTTTCGGACCAAAATTTTGTAAAAAACGTGATGATTAGCACACGAATTCGGGCTTTATTGGGGATGTGATACCTCGTTTTTTGTATTTATACAACATAAAATACATTCAAAATTGTTTTTGAGCAATTTTTCGGAGAAATTTTTTTCGGACCAAAATTTTGTAGAAAACGTTATGATTAGCACACGAATTCGGGCTTTATTGGGAATTTCATACCTCGTTTTGTGTATTTATACAACATAAAATACATTAAGAATTGTTTTGAGCAATTTTTCGGAGAACTTTTTTTCGGACCAAAATTTTGTAAAAAACGTGATGATTAGCACACGAATTCGGCCTTTATTGGGAATTTCATACCTCGTTTTGTGTATTTATACAAATGAAATACATTCAGAATCGTTTTGAGCAATTTTTCGGAGAACTTTTTTTGGGACCAAAATTTTGTAAAAAACGTGATGATTAGCACACGAATTCGGGCTTTATTGGGGATGTGATACCTCGTCTTTCGTATTTATACAACATAAACTACATTCAGAATTGTTTTGAGCAATTTTTCGGAGAACTTTTTTTCGGACCAAAATTTAGTAAAAAACGTGATGATTAGCACACGAATTCGACTTTATTGGGGATGTGATACCTCGTTTTTTGTATTTATACAACATAAAATGCATTCAGAATTTTTTTGAGCAATTTTTCGGGGCACTTTTTTTCGGACAAAAATTTTGTAAACAACGTGATGATTAGCACACGAATTCGGGCTTTATTGGGAATTTCATACCTCGTTTTGTGTATTTATACAAATAAAATACATTCAGAATCGTTTTGAGCAGTTTTTTGGAGAACTTTTTTTGGACCAAAATTTTGTAAAAAACGTGATGATTAGCACACGAATTCGGGCTTTATTGGGGATGTGATACCTCGCTTTGTGTATTTATACGAATAAAATACATTCAGAATCGTTTTGAGAAATTTTTCGGAGAACTTTTTTTCGGACCAAAATTTTGTAAAAAACGTGATGATTAGCACACGAATTCGGCCTTTATTGGGAATTTCATACCTCGTTTTGTGTATTTATACAAATGAAATACATTCGTAATCGCTTTTGAGCAATTTTTCGGAGAACTTTTTTTGGGACCAAAATTTTGTAAAAAACGTGATGATTAGCACACGAATTCGGGCTTTATTGGGGATGTGATACCTCGTCTTTCGTATTTATACAACATAAACTACATTCAGAATTGTTTTGAGCAATTTTTCGGAGAACTTTTTTTCGGACCAAAATTTAGTAAAAAACGTGATGATTAGCACACGAATTCGACTTTATTGGGGATGTGATACCTCGTTTTTTGTATTTATACAACATAAAATGCATTCAGAATTTTTTTGAGCAATTTTTCGGGGCACTTTTTTTCGGACAAAAATTTTGTAAACAACGTGATGATTAGCACACGAATTCGGGCTTTATTGGGAATTTCATACCTCGTTTTGTGTATTTATACAAATAAAATACATTCAGAATCGTTTTGAGCAGTTTTTTGGAGAACTTTTTTTGGACCAAAATTTTGTAAAAAACGTGATGATTAGCACACGAATTCGGGCTTTATTGGGGATGTGATACCTCGTTTTTTGTATTTATACAACATAAAATACATTCAGAATTGTTTTGAGCAATTTTTCGGAGAACTTTTTTCGGACCAAAATTTTGTAAAAAAACGTGATGATTAGCACACGAATTCGGGCTTTATTGGGGATGTGATACCTCGTTTTTTGTATTTATACAACATAAAATACATTCAGAATTGTTTTGAGCAATTTTTCGAAGAACTTTTTTTCGGACCAAAATTTTGTAAAAAACGTGATGATTAGCACACGATTTCGGACTTTATTGGGGATGTGATACCTCGTTTTGTGTATTTATACAACATAAAATACATTCAGAATCGTTTTGAGCAATTTTTTGGAGAACTTTTTTTGGGACCAAAATTTTGTAAAAAACGTGATGATTAGCACACGAATTCGAGCTTTATTGGGGATGTGATACCTCGTTTTTTGTATTTATACAATATAAAATACATTCAGAATTGTTTTGAGCAATTTTTCGGAGAACTTTTTTCCGGACCAAAATTTTGTAAAAAACGCGATGATTAGCACACGAATTCGGGCTTTATTGGGGATGTGATACCTCGTTTGTTGTGTTTATACAACATAAAATACATTCAGAATTGTTTTGAGCAATTTTTCGGAGAACTTTTTTTCAGACCAAAATTTTGTAAAAAACGTGATGATTAGCGCACGAATTCGAGCCTTATTGGGGATGTGATACCTCGTTTTGTGTATTTATACAAATAAAATACGTTTAGAATCGTTTTGAGCAATTTTTTGCAGAACTTTTTTTCGGACCAAAATTTTGTAAAAAACGTGATGATTAGCACACGAATTCGGACTTTACTGGGGATGTGATACCTCGTTTTGTGTATTTATACAAACAAAATACATTCAGAATTGTTTTGAGCAATTTTTCGGAGAACTTTTTTTCGGAACAAAATTTTGTAAAAAACGTTATGATTAGCACACGAATTCGGGGTTTATTGGGAATTTCATACCTCGTTTTGTGTATTTATACAAATAAAATACATTCAGAATCGTTTTGAGCAATTTTTTGGAGAACTTTTTTTCAGACCAAAATTTTGTAAAAAACGTGATGATTAGCACACGATTCGGGCTTTATTGGGGATGTGATACCTCGTTTTGTGTATTTATATAGATAAAATACATTCAGAATCGTTTTGAGCAATTTTTTGTAGAACTTTTTTTCGGACCAAAATTTTGTAAGAAACGTGATGATTAGCACACGAATTCGGGCTTCATTGGGGATGTGATACCTCGTTTTTTGTATTTATACAACATAAAATACATTCAGAACTTTTTTGAGCAATTTTTCGGAGAACTTTTTTTGGGACCAAAATTTTGTAAAAAACGTGATGATTAGCACACGAATTCGGGCTTTATTGGGAATTTCATACCTCGTTTTGTGTATTTATACAAATAAAATACATTTAGAATCGTTTTGAGCAATTTTTTGCAGAACTTTTTTTCGGACCAAAATTTTGTAAAAAACGTGATGATTAGCACACGAATTCGGACTTTATTGGGAATTTCATAACTCGTTTTGTGTATTTATACAAATAAAATACATTCAGAATCGTTTTGAGCAATTTTTTGGAGAACTTTTTTTCGGACCAAAATTTTGTAAAAAACGTGATGATTAGCACACGAATTCGGGCTTTATTGGGGATGTGATACCTCGTTTTTCGTATTTATACAACATAAACTACATTCAGAATTGTTTTGAGCAATTTTTCTGAGAACTTTTTTTCGGACCAAAATTTTGTAAAAAACGTGATGATTAGCACACGAATTCGGACTTTATTGGGGATGTGGTACCTCGTTTTTTGTATTTATACAACATAAAATACATTCAGAATTTTTTTGAGCAATTTTTCGGGGCACTTTTTTTCGGACAAAAATTTTATAAAAAACGTGATGATTAGCACACGAATTCGGGCTTTATTGGGAATTTCATACCTCGTTTTGTGTATTTATACAAATAAAATACATTTAGAATCGTTTTGAGCAATTTTTTGCAGAACTTTTTTTCGGACCAAAATTTTGTAAAAAACGTGATGATTAGCACACGAATTCGGACTTTACGGGGATGTGATACCTCGTTTTGTGTATTTATACAAACAAAATACATTCAGAATTGTTTTGAGCAATTTTTCGGAGAACTTTTTTTTGGACCAAAATTTTGTAAAAAACGTGATGATTAGCACACGAATTCAGGCTTTATTGGGAATTTCATAACTCGTTTTGTGTATTTATACAAATAAAATACATTCAGAATCGTTTTGAGCAATTTTTTGGAGAACTTTTTTTCGGACCAAAATTTTGTAAAAAACGTGATGATTAGCACACGAATTCGGGCTTTATTGGGGATGTGATACCTCGTTTTGTGTATTTATACAACATAGAATACATTCAGAATTGTTTTGAACAATTTTTCGGAGAACTTTTTTTGGGACCAAAATTTTGTAGAAAACGTGATGATCAGCACACGAATTCGGGCTTTATTGGGGATGTGATACCTCGTTTTTTGTATTTATACAATATAAAATACATTCAGAATTGTTTTGAGCAATTTTTCGGAGAACTTTTTTTCGGACAAAAATTTTGTAAAAAACGTGATGATTACCACACGAATTCGGGCTTTATTGGGAATTTCATACCTCGTTTTGTGTATTTATACAAATAAAATACATTCAGAATCGTTTTGAGCAATTTTTTGGAGAACTTTTTTTGGGACCAAAATTTTGTAAAAAACGTGATGATTAGCACACGAATTCGGGCTTTATTGGGGATGTGATACCTCGTTTTTTGTATTTATACAAGATAAAATACATTCAGAATTGTTTTGAGCAATTTTTCGGAGAACTTTTTTTGGTACCAAAATTTTGTAAAAACGTGATGATTAGCATACTGAATTCGGCTTTATTGGGAATTTCATACCTCGTTTTGTGTATTTATACAAACAAAATACATTCGGAATCGTTTTGAGCAATTTTTTTGGTGAACTTTTTTCGGACCAAAATTTTGTAAAAAACGTGATGATTAGCACTACAATTCGGGCTTTATTAGGGATGTGATACCTCGTTTTGTGTATTTATACAACATAAAATACATTCGAAATTGTTTTGAGCAATTTTTCGGAGAACTTTTTTTCGGGCCAAAATTTTTGTAAAAAACGTGATGATTATAGCACACGAATTCGGGCTTTATTGGGGATGTGATACCTCGTTTTGTGTATTTATACAACATAAAATACATTAAGAATTTTTTTGAGCAATTTTTCGGAGAACTTTTTTTGGGACCAAAATTTTGTAAAAAACGGGATGATTAGCACATGAATTCGGGCTTTATTGGGAATTTCATACCTCGTTTTGTGTATTTATACAAATAAAATACATTCAGAATCGTTTTGAGCAATTTTTTGGAGAACTTTTTTTGGGACCAAAATTTTGTAAAAAACGTGATGATTAGCATACGAATTCGGGCTTTATTGGGAATTTCATGCCTCGTTTTGTGTATTTATACAAATAAAATACATTCAGAATCGTTTTGAGCAATTTTTTGGAGAACTTTTTTTCGGACCAAAATTTTGTAAAAAACGTGATGATTAGCACACGAATTCGGACTTTATGGGAGATGTGATACCTCGTTTTGTGTATTTATACAACATAAAATACATTCAGCAATTTTTTGTAGAACTTTTTTTCGGACCAAAATTTTGTAAAAAACGTGATGATTAGCACACGAATTCGGGCTTTATTGGGAATTTCAAACCTCGTTTTGTGTATTTATACAAATAAAATACATTCAGAATCGTTTTGAGCAATTTTTTGGAGGACTTTTTTTCGGACCAAAATTTTGTAAAAAACGTGATGATTACCACACGAATTCGGGCTTTATTGGGGATGTGATACCTCGTTTTGTGTATTTATACAAATAAAATACATTCAGAATCGTTTCGAGCAATTTTTTGGAGAACTTTTTTTCGTACCAAAATTTTGTAAAAAACGTGATGATTAGCACACGAATTCAGGCTTTATTGGGAATTTCATAACTCGTTTTGTGTATTTATACAAATAAAATACATTCAGAATCGTTTTGAGCAATTTTTTGGAGAACTTTTTTTCGGACCAAAATTTTGTAAAAAAACGTGATGATTAGCACTACAATTCGGGCTTTATTGGGGATGTGATACCTCGTTTTGTGTATTTATACGGATAAAATACATTCGGAATCGTTTTGAGCAATTTTTTGTAGAACTTTTTTTCGGACCAAAATTTTTGTAAGAAACGTGATGATTAGCACTACAATTCGGGCTTTATTGGGGATGTGATACCTCGTTTTTTGTATTTATACAACATAAAATACATTCAGAATTGTTTTGAGCAATTTTTCGGAGAACTTTTTTTCGGACCAAAATTTTGTAAAAAACGTGATGATTAGCACACGAATTCGGGCTTTATTGGGGATGTGATACCTCGTTTTGTGTATTTATACAACATAGAATACATTCAGAATTGTTTTGAACAATTTTTCGGAGAACTTTTTTTGGGACCAAAATTTTGTAGAAAACGTGATGATCAGCACACGAATTCGGGCTTTATTGGGGATGTGATACCTCGTTTTTTGTATTTATACAATATAAAATACATTCAGAATTGTTTTGAGCAATTTTTCGGAGAACTTTTTTTCGGACAAAAATTTTGTAAAAAACGTGATGATTAGCACACGAATTCGGGCTTTGTTGGGAATTTCATACCTCGTTTTGTGTATTTATACAAATAAAATACATTCAGAATCGTTTTGAGCAATTTTTTGGAGAACTTTTTTTGGGACCAAAATTTTGTAAAAAACGTGATGATTAGCACACGAATTCGGGCTTTATTGGGGATGTGATACCTCGTTTTTTGTATTTATACAAGATAAAATACATTCAAAATTGTTTTGAGCAATTTTTCGGAGAACTTTTTTTGGGACCAAAATTTTGTAAAAAACGTGATGATTAGCATACGAATTCTGGCTTTATTGGGAATTTCATACCTCGTTTTGTGTATTTATACAAACAAAATACATTCAGAATCGTTTTGAGCAATTTTTTGGTGAACTTTTTTTCGGACCAAAATTTTGTAAAAAACGTGATTATTAGCACACGAATTCGGGCTTTATTAGGGATGTGATACCTCGTTTTGTGTATTTATACAACATAAAATACATTCAGAATTGTTTTGAGCAATTTTTCGGAGAACTTTTTTTCGGGCCAAAATTTTGTAAAAAACGTGATGATTATAGCACACGAATTCGGGCTTTATTGGGGATGTGATACCTCGTTTTGTGTATTTATACAACATAAAATACATTAAGAATTTTTTTGAGCAATTTTTCGGAGAACTTTTTTTGGGACCAAAATTTTGTAAAAAACGGGATGATTAGCACATGAATTCGGGCTTTATTGGGAATTTCATACCTCGTTTTGTGTATTTATACAAATAAAATACATTCAGAATCGTTTTGAGCAATTTTTTGGAGAACTTTTTTTGGGACCAAAATTTTGTAAAAAACGTGATGATTAGCACACGAATTCGGACTTTACTGGAGATGTGATACCTCGTTTTGTGTATTTATACAACATAAAATACATTCAGAATTGTTTTGAGCAATTTTTTGAAGAACTTTTTTTCGGACCAAAATTTTGTAAAAAACGTGAATGCACAGAATTCGGGCTTTATCGGGAATTTCATACCTCGTTTTGTGTATTTATACAAATAAAATACATTCAGAATCGTTTCGAGCAATTTTTTGGAGAACTTTTTTTCGGACCAAAATTTTGTAAAAAACGTGATGATTAGCACACGAATTCGGGCTTTATTGGGGATGTGATACCTCGTTTTGTGTATTTATACAACATAGAATACATTCAGAATTGTTTTGAACAATTTTTCGGAGAACTTTTTTGGGACCAAAATTTTGTAGAAAACGTGATGATCAAAGACTACAATTCGGGCTTTATTGGGGATGTGATACCTCGTTTTTTGTATTTATACAATATAAAATACATTCGGAATTGTTTTGAGCAATTTTTCGGAGAACTTTTTTCGGACAAAAATTTTGTAAAAAACGTGATGATTAGCACTACCCAAATTCGGGCTTTGTTGGGAATTTCATACCTCGCTTTTGTGTATTTATACAAATAAAATACATTCAGAATCGTTTTGAGCAATTTTTTGGAGAACTTTTTTTGGGACCAAAATTTTGTAAAAAACGTGATGATTAGCACACGAATTCGGGCTTTATTGGGGATGTGATACCTCGTTTTTTGTATTTATACAAGATAAAATACATTCAGAATTGTTTTGAGCAATTTTTCGGAGAACTTTTTTTGGTACCAAAATTTTGTAAAAAACGTGATGATTAGCATACGAATTCTGGCTTTATTGGGAATTTCATACCTCGTTTTGTGTATTTATACAAACAAAATACATTCAGAATCGTTTTGAGCAATTTTTTGGTGAACTTTTTTTCGGACCAAAATTTTGTAAAAAACGTGATTATTAGCACACGAATTCGGGCTTTATTAGGGATGTGATACCTCGTTTTGTGTATTTATACAACATAAAATACATTCAGAATTGTTTTGAGCAATTTTTCGGAGAACTTTTTTTCGGGCCAAAATTTTGTAAAAAACGTGATGATTATAGCACACGAATTCGGGCTTTATTGGGGATGTGATACCTCGTTTTGTGTATTTATACAA
Organism: Catharanthus roseus; assembly: GCA_028651295.1. Lineage (NCBI taxonomy): Eukaryota > Viridiplantae > Streptophyta > Magnoliopsida > Gentianales > Apocynaceae > Catharanthus > Catharanthus roseus. The sequence continues at coordinate 20,418,369 of JAPQWS010000104.1, read as the reverse complement.
CATAAAAATACATTAAGAATTTTTTTTGAGCAATTTTTCGGAGAACTTTTTTTGGGACCAAAATTTTGTAAAAAACGGGATGATTAGCACATGAATTCGGGCTTTATTGGGAATTTCATACCTCGTTTTGTGTATTTATACAAATAAAATACATTCAGAATCGTTTTGAGCAATTTTTTGGAGAACTTTTTTTGGGACCAAAATTTTGTAAAAAACGTGATGATTAGCACACGAATTCGGACTTTACTGGAGATGTGATACCTCGTTTTGTGTATTTATACAACATAAAATACATTCAGAATTGTTTTGAGCAATTTTTTGAAGAACTTTTTTTCGGACCAAAATTTTGTAAAAAACGTGAATGCACAGAATTCGGGCTTTATCGGGAATTTCATACCTCGTTTTGTGTATTTATACAAATAAAATACATTCAGAATCGTTTCGAGCAATTTTTTGGAGAACTTTTTTTCGGACCAAAATTTTGTAAAAAACGTGATGATTAGCACACGAATTCGGACTTTACTGGAGATGTGATACCTCGTTTTGTGTATTTATACAACATAAAATACATTCAGAATCGTTTTGAGCAATTTTTCGAAGAACTTTTTTTCGGAACAAAATTTTGTAGAAAACGTGATTATTAGCACACGAATTCGGGCTTTATTGGGGATGTGATACCTCGTTTTTTGTATTTATACAATATAAAATACATTCAGAATTGTTTTGAGCAATTTTTCGGAGAACTTTTTTTCGGACCAAAATTTTGTAAAAAACGTGATGATTAGCACACGAATTCGGGCTTTATTGGGAATTTCATACCTCGTTTTGTGTATTTATACAAATAAAATACATTCAGAATCGTTTTGAGCAATTTTTTGGAGAACTTTTTTTCGGACCAAAATTTTGTAAAAAACGTGATGATTAGCACACGAATTCGGACTTTATTGGGAATTTCATACCTCGTTTTGTGTATTTATACAAATAAAATACATTTAGAATCGTTTTGAGCAATTTTTTGGAGAACTTTTTTTCGGACCAAAATTTTGTAAAAAACGTGATGATTAGCACACGAATTCGGACTTTCATCGGGGATGTGATACCTCGTTTTGTGTATTGATACAACATAAAAATACATTCGAAATTGTTTTGAGCAATTTTTTCGGAGAACTTTTTTTCGGACCAAAATTTTGTAAAAAACGTGTTGATTAGCATACTGAATTCGGGCTTTATTGGGAATTTCATACCTCGTTTTGTGTATTTATACAAATAAAATACATTCGTAATCGTTTTGAGCAATTTTTGGAGAACTTTTTTTCGGACCAAAATTTTGTAAAAAACGTGATGATTAGCACATGAATTCGGGCTTTATTGGGGATGTGATACCTCGCTTTTGTGTATTTATACAACATAAAAATACATTCAGAATTTTTTTTGAGTAATTTTTCGGAGAACTTTTCTTCGGACCAAAATTTTGTAAAAACGTGATGATTAGCACATGAATTCGGGTTTTATTGGGGATGTGATACCTCGCTTTTGTGTATTTATACAAATAAAATACATCTCGAATCGTTTTGAGCAATTTTTCGAGAACTTTTTTTTCGGACCAAAATTTTGTAAAAAACGTGATGATTAGCACACTAATTCGGGCTTTATTGGGGATGTGATACCTCGTTTTTTGTATTTATACAACATAAAATACATTCGTAACTTTTTTGAGCAATTTTTTCGAGAACTTTTTTTTGGGACCAAAATTTTGTAAAAACGGGATGATTAGCACAAGAATTCGGGCTTTATTGGGAATTTCATACCTCGTTTATTGTATTTATACAAATAAAATACATTCGTAATCGCTTTTCAGCAATTTTTTGGAGAACTTTTTTTTCGGACTCAAAAATTTTGTAAAAAACGTGATGATTAGCATACTAATTCGGACTTTACTGGGGATGGGATACCTCGCTTTTGTGTATTGATACAACATAAAATACATTCGAAATTGTTTTGAGCAATTTTTCGGAGAACTTTTTTCGGACCAAAATTTTGTAAAAAACGTGTTGATTAGCATACTGAATTCGGTCTTTATTGGGAATTTCATACCTCGCTTTTGTGTATTTATACAAATAAAATACATTCGAATCGTTTTGAGCAATTTTTTGGAGAACTTTTTTTCGGACCAAAATTTTGTAAAAAATGTGATGATTAGCACACGAATTCGGGCTTTATTGGGGATGTGATACCTCGTTTTTCGTATTTATACAACATAAACTACATCTGCAATTGTTTTGAGCAATTTTTCGGAGAACTTTTTTTCGGACCAAAATTTTGTAAAAAACGTGATGATTAGCACACGAATTCGGGCTTTATTGGGGATGTGATACCTCGTTTTTTGTATTTATACAACAGAAAATACATTAAGAATTTTTTTGAGCAATTTTTCGGAACTCTTTTTTTGGGACCAAAATTTTTTTACAAAACGGGATGATTAGCACACGAATTCGGGCTTTATTGGGAATTTCATACCTCGTTTTGTGTATTTATACAAATAAAATACATTCAGAATCGTTTTGAGCAATTTTTTGGAGAACTTTTTTTCGGACCAAAATTTTGTAAAAAACGTGATGATTAGCACATGAATTCGGGCTTTATTGGGGATGTGATACCTCGTTTTGTGTATTTATACAACATAAAATACATTCAGAATTGTTTTGAGCAATTTTTCGGAGAACTTTTCTTCGGACCAAAATTTTGTAAAAAACGTGATGATTATAGCACACGAATTCGGGCTTTATTGGGGATGTGATACCTCGTTTTGTGTATTTATACAACATAAAATACATTAAGAATTTTTTTGAGCAATTTTTCGGAGAACTTTTTTTGGGACCAAAATTTTGTAAAAAACGGGATGATTAGCACATGAATTCGGGCTTTATTGGGAATTTCATACCTCGTTTTGTGTATTTATACAAATAAAATACGTTCGTAATCGTTTTGAGCAATTTTTTGGGAGAACTTTTTTTGGGACCAAAATTTTGTAAAAAACGTGATGATTAGCACACGAATTCGGACTTTACTGGAGATGTGATACCTCGTTTTGTGTATTTATACAACATAAAATACATTCAGAATTGTTTTGAGCAATTTTTTGAAGAACTTTTTTTCGGACCAAAATTTTGTAAAAAACGTGAATGCACAGAATTCGGGCTTTATCGGGAATTTCATACCTCGTTTTGTGTATTTATACAAATAAAATACATTCGAATCGTTTTCGAGCAATTTTTTTGGAGAACTTTTTTTTCGGACCAAAATTTTTGTAAAAAACGTGATGATTAGAACACGAATTCGGACTTTCATCGGAGATGTGATACCTCGTTTTGTGTATTTATACAACATAAAATACATTCGTAATCGTTTTGAGCAATTTTTCGAAGAACTTTTTTTTCGAACAAAATTTTGTAGAAAACGTGATTATTAGCACTACGAATTCGGGCTTTATTGGGGATGTGATATCTCGTTTTTTGTATTTATACAATATAAAATACATTCGAAATTGTTTTGAGCAATTTTTTCGGAGAACTTTTTTCGGACCAAAATTTTGTAAAAAACGTGATGATTAGCACACTAATTCGGGCTTTATTGGGAATTTCATACCTCGTTTTGTGTATTTATACAAATAAAATACATTCAGAATCGTTTTGAGCAATTTTTTGGAGAACTTTTTTTCGGACCAAAATTTTGTAAAAAACGTGATGATTAGCACACGAATTCGGACTTTATTGGGAATTTCATACCTCGTTTTGTGTATTTATACAAATAAAATACATTTAGAATCGTTTTGAGCAATTTTTTGGAGAACTTTTTTTCAGACCAAAATTTTGTAAAAAACGTGATGATTAGCACACGAATTCGGACTTTACTGGGGATGTGATACCTCGTTTTGTGTATTGATACAACATAAAATACATTCAGAATTGTTTTGAGCAATTTTTCGGAGAACTTTTTTTCGGACCAAAATTTTGTAAAAAACGTGTTGATTAGCATACGAATTCGGGCTTTATTGGGAATTTCATACCTCGTTTTGTGTATTTATACAAATAAAATACATTCAGAATCGTTTTGAGCAATTTTTTGGAGAACTTTTTTTCGGACCAAAATTTTGTAAAAAACGTGATGATTAGCACATGAATTCGGGCTTTATTGGGGATGTGATACCTCGTTTTGTGTATTTATACAACATAAAATACATTCAGAATTGTTTTGAGTAATTTTTCGGAGAACTTTTCTTCGGACCAAAATTTTGTAAAAACGTGATGATTAGCACATGAATTCGGGTTTTATTGGGGATGTGATACCTCGTTTTGTGTATTTATACAAATAAAATACATTCAGAATCGTTTTGAGCAATATTTCGAGAACTTTTTTTCGGACCAAAATTTTGTAAAAAACGTGATGATTAGCACACGAATTCGGGCTTTATTGGGGATGTGATACCTCGTTTTTTGTATTTATACAACATAAAATACATTCAGAACTTTTTTGAGCAATTTTTCGGAGAACTTTTTTTGGGACCAAAATTTTGTAAAAAACGGGATGATTAGCACAAGAATTCGAGGCTTTATTGGGAATTTCATACCTCGTTTATTGTATTTATACAAATAAAATACATTCAGAATCGTTTTCAGCAATTTTTTGGAGAACTTTTTTTCAGACCAAAATTTTGTAAAAAACGTGATGATTAGCACACGAATTCGGACTTTACTGGGGATGGGATACCTCGTTTTGTGTATTGATACAACATAAAATACATTCAGAATTGTTTTGAGCAATTTTTCGGAGAACTTTTTTTCGGACCAAAATTTTGTAAAAAACGTGTTGATTAGCATACGAATTCGGTCTTTATTGGGAATTTCATACCTCGTTTTGTGTATTTATACAAATAAAATACATTCCGAATCGTTTTGAGCAATTTTTTGGAGAACTTTTTTTCGGACCAAAATTTTGTAAAAAATGTGATGATTAGCACACGAATTCGGGCTTTATTGGGGATGTGATACCTCGTTTTTCGTATTTATACAACATAAACTACATTCAGAATTGTTTTGAGCAATTTTTCGGAGAACTTTTTTTCGGACCAAAATTTTGTAAAAAACGTGATGATTAGCACACGAATTCGGGCTTTATTGGGGATGTGATACCTCGTTTTTTGTATTTATACAACAGAAAATACATTAAGAATTTTTTTGAGCAATTTTTCGGAACTCTTTTTTTGGGACCAAAATTTTTTTACAAAACGGGATGATTAGCACACGAATTCGGGCTTTATTGGGAATTTCATACCTCGTTTTGTGTATTTATACAAATAAAATACATTCAGAATCGTTTTGAGCAATTTTTTGGAGAACTTTTTTTCGGACCAAAATTTTGTAAAAAACGTGATGATTAGCACATGAATTCGGGCTTTATTGGGGATGTGATACCTCGTTTTGTGTATTTATACAACATAAAATACATTCAGAATTGTTTTGAGCAATTTTTCGGAGAACTTTTCTTCGGACCAAAATTTTGTAAAAACGTGATGATTAGCACATGAATTCGGGTTTTATTGGGGATGTGATACCTCGTTTTGTGTATTTATACAAATAAAATACATTCAGAATCGTTTTGAGCAATTTTTCGAGAACTTTTTTTCGGACCAAAATTTTGTAAAAAACGTGATGATTAGCACACGAATTCGGGCTTTATTGGGGATGTGATACCTCGTTTTTTGTATTTATACAACATAAAATACATTCAGAACTTTTTTGAGCAATTTTTCGGAGAACTTTTTTTGGGACCAAAATTTTGTAAAAAACGGGATGATTAGCACAAGAATTCGGGCTTTATTGGGAATTTCATACCTCGTTTTGTGTATTTATACAAATAAAATACATTCAGAATCGTTTTGAGCAATTTTTTGGAGAACTTTTTTTCAGACCAAAATTTTGTAAAAAACGTGATGATTAGCACACGAATTCGGACTTTACTGGGGATGGGATACCTCGTTTTGTGTATTGATACAACATAAAATACATTCAGAATTGTTTTGAGCAATTTTTCGGAGAACTTTTTTTCGGACCAAAATTTTGTAAAAAACGTGTTGATTAGCATACGAATTCGGTCTTTATTGGGAATTTCATACCTCGTTTTGTGTATTTATACAAATAAAATACATTCCGAATCGTTTTGAGCAATTTTTTGGAGAACTTTTTTTCGGACCAAAATTTTGTAAAAAATGTGATGATTAGCACACGAATTCGGGCTTTATTGGGGATGTGATACCTCGTTTTTCGTATTTATACAACATAAACTACATTCAGAATTGTTTTGAGCAATTTTTCGGAGAACTTTTTTTCGGACCAAAATTTTGTAAAAAACGTGATGATTAGCACACGAATTCGGGCTTTATTGGGGATGTGATACCTCGTTTTTTGTATTTATACAACAGAAAATACATTAAGAATTTTTTTGAGCAATTTTTCGGAACTCTTTTTTTGGGACCAAAATTTTTTTACAAAACGGGATGATTAGCACACGAATTCGGGCTTTATTGGGAATTTCATACCTCGTTTTGTGTATTTATACAAATAAAATACATTCAGAATCGTTTTGAGCAATTTTTTGGAGAACTTTTTTTCGGACCAAAATTTTGTAAAAAACGTGATGATTAGCGCACGAATTCGGACTTTACTGGAGATGTGATACCTCGTTTTGTGTATTTATACAACATAAAATACATTCAGAATTGTTTTGAGCAATTTCTCGTGGAACTTTTTTTTGGACCAAAATTTTGTAAAAAACGTGATGATTAGCACACGAATTCGGGCTTTATTGGGAATTTCATACCTCGTTTTGTGTATTTATACAAATAAAATACATTCAGAATCGTTTTGAGCAATTTTTTGGAGGACTTTTTTTCGGACCAAAATTTTGTAAAAAACGTGATGATTAGCACACGAATTCGGGCTTTATTGGGGATGTGATACCTCGTTTTGTGTATTTGTACAAACAAAATACATTCAGAATCGTTTTGAGCAGTGTTTTGGAGAACTTTTTTTCGGACCAAAATTTTGTAAAAAACGTGATGATTAGAACACAAATTCGGGCTTTATTGGGAATTTCATACCTCGTTTTGTGTATTTATACAAATAAAATACATTCAGAATCGTTTTGAGATATTTTTTGGAGAACTTTTTTTCGGACCAAAATTTTGTAAAAAACGTGATGATTAGCATACGAATTCGGGCTTTATTGGGAATTTCATACCTCGTTTTGTGTATTTATACAAATAAAATACATTCAGAATCGTTTTGAGCAATTTTTTGGAGAACTTTTTTTCGGACCAAAATTTTGTAAAAAACGTGATGATTAGCACACGAATTCGGGCTTTATTGGGGATGTGATACCTCGTTTTGTGTATTTATGCAACATAAACTACATTCAGAATTGTTTTGAGCAATTTTTCGGACAACTTTTTTTCGGACCAAAATTTTGTAAAAAACGTGATAATTAGCACACGAATTCGGGCTTTATTGGGGATGTGATACCTCGTTTTTTGTATTTATACAACATAAAATACATTAAGAATTTTTTTGAGCAATTTTTCGGAGAACTTTTTTTGGGACCAAAATTTTGTAAAAAACGGGATGATTAGCACATGAATTCGGGCTTTATTGGGAATTTCATACCTCGTTTTGTGTATTTATACAAATAAAATACATTCAGAATCGTTTTGAGCAATTTTTTGGAGAACTTTTTTTGGGACCAAAATTTTGTAAAAAACGTGATGATTAGCACACGAATTCGGACTTTACTGGAGATGTGATACCTCGTTTTGTGTATTTATACAACATAAAATACATTCAGAATTGTTTTGAGCAATTTTTTGAAGAACTTTTTTTCGGACCAAAATTTTGTAAAAAACGTGAATGCACACGAATTCGGGCTTTATTGGGAATTTCATACCTCGTTTTGTGTATTTATACAAATAAAATACATTCAGAATCGTTTCGAGCAATTTTTTGGAGAACTTTTTTTCGGACCAAAATTTTGTAAAAAACGTGATGATTAGCACACGAATTCGGACTTTACTGGAGATGTGATACCTCGTTTTGTGTATTTATACAACATAAAATACATTCAGAATTGTTTTGAGCAATTTTTTGTAGAACTTTTTTTCAGACCAAAATTTTGTAAAAAACGTGATGATTAGCACACGAATTCGGACTTTACTGGAGATGTGATACTTCGTTTTGTGTATTTATACAACATAAAATACATTCAGCAATTTTTTGTAGAACTTTTTTTCGGACCAAAATTTTGTAAAAAACGTGATGATTAGCACACGAATTCGGGCTTTATTGGGAATTTCATACCTCGTTTTGTGTATTTATACAAATAAAATACATTCAGAATCGTTTTGAGCAATTTTTTGGAGGACTTTTTTTGGGACCAAAATTTTGTAAAAAACGTGATGATTACCACACGAATTCGGGCTTTATTGGGGATGTGATACCTCGTTTTGTGTATTTATACAAATAAAATACATTCAGAATCGTTTCGAGCAATTTTTTGGAGAACTTTTTTTCGTACCAAAATTTTGTAAAAAACGTGATGATTAGCACACGAATTCGGGCCTTATTGGGGATGTGATACCTCGTTTTTTGTATTTATACAACATAAAATACATTCTGAATTGTTTTGAGCAATTTTTTGGAGAACTTTTTTTGGGACCAAAATTTTGTAAAAAACGTGATGGTTAGCACACGAATTCAGGCTTTATTGGGAATGTGATACTTCGTCAGAACATGAAATACATTCCGATTCATTTTGAGCAATTTTTTGGAGAACTTTTTTTCGGGCCAAAATTTTGTAAAAGACGTGATGATTAAATAAATGAGTCAGAGTTTCAAATTATCAATAAAGTTAGAATTCGTGTGTTTATCATCACGTGTTTTGCAAAATTTATGTCCTAAAAAAATTTTCCAAAAAATTGCATGAAACATTTCTGAATATTTTTAATGTTGAATAAATACAGCAGACAAAGTTTCAAATTCTAATTAAAGTTTGAATTTGTATACTAATCATCACATGTTTACAAAATTTAGGTCCGAAAAAAAGTTTTCGGACAAATTGCTTAAAACGTTTCTGAATATTTTTCATGTTGTATTAATACACTATACAAAGTTTCTCATTCCCATTAAGTCCCGAATTCGTGTGCTTATTATCAAGATTTTTACAAAATTTATGTCCGAAAAAAAGTTTTCCAACAAATTTCTTAAAACGTTTCTGAATGTTTTTCATATTGTATAAATACACTAGAAAAAGTTTCACATTAGCATTAGGTCCCAAATTCGTGTGCTAATCATCACGTTTTTTACAAAATTTATTTTGGAAAAAATTTTCCACAAAATTGCTTAAAAAGTTTCTGAATGTTTTTTATGTTGTATAAATTCATTAGACAAAGTTTCACATTCTAATTAGAGCCCGAATTCGTGTGCTAATCATCACTTTTTTTACAAAATTAGGTATGAAAAAAAGTTCTCCAACAAATTGCTTAAAACGTTTCTGAATGTTTTTCATGTTGTATAAATACACTAGACAAAGTTTCACATTCTCATTAAGTCCCAAATTCGTGTGCTAATCATCACGTTTTTACAAAATTTAGGTCCGAAAAAAAGTTCTCCAACAAATTGCTAAAATGTTTCTAAATGTTTTTCATGTTGGATAAATACACCAGACAAACTTTCACATTCCCATTAAATCTCGAATTCGTATGCTAATCATCACGTCTTTTTATAAAATTTAGTCAAAAAATAGTTCACTGTAAAATTGCTCAAAATAACTCAGTGTATTTTCATGTTATATAAATACACCAAACAGAGTTTTACATTATCAGTAAATTCAGAATTCGTGTGCTAATCATGATATTTTTTATAAAATTTAGGTTCGAAAAAAAGCTCTCTAACAAATTGATTAAAACTTTTCTGAATATTTTTCATATTGTATAAATACACCAGACAAAGTTTCATATTCTCATTAAGTCCAGAATTCTTATGCTAATTATCACATCTTTTTACAAAATTTAGGTCCGAGAAATAGTTCTCTTTAAAATTGCTCAAAAAGACTCGGTATGTTTTTTATGTTATATAAATAAACCATGTTATATAAATAAACCAGACAAAGTTTCACATTATCAATAAAGTCAGAATTCGTGTGTTAATCATCACGTTTTTTTACAAAATTTATGTCCGAAAAAAAGTTCTCCAACAAATTACTTAAAACGTTTTTAAATGTTTTTCATGTTGTATAAATACACCAAACAAAGTTTCAAGTCCTGAATTCGTGTGCTAATCATCACTTTTTTTACAAAATTTTAGGTCCGAAAAATATTTCTCTCTAAAATTACTCAAAATAATTCGGTATGTTTTTCTTGTTGTATAAATATATTAGACAGAGTTTCACATTCTCAATAAAGTCAAAATTCATGTGTTAATCATCAGGATTTTACATAAATTAGGTCTGAAAAAAATTTTCCACAAAATTACTTTAAATGTTTTTGAATTTCTCTTCATGTTGTATAAATATACCCAAAAAGTTTCATATTCCTGTTAAAGTCTGAATTCGTGTGCTAATCATCAGGTTTTTAGAAATATTAAGGTCCGAAAAAAAGTTTTTCACAAAATTACTTTAAATGTTTTTGAATTTCTCTTCATGTTGTATAAATATACCAAAAAAGTTTTATGTTCCCGTTAAAGTCTGAATTCGTGTGCTAATCATCAGGTTTTTAAAAAAATTAAGGTCCGAAAAAAAGTTTTCCACAAAATTACTTGGAACGTTTATCAATGTTTATCATATTGTATAAATACACCAGACAAAGTTTCACATTCTCATTAAAGCCTGAAGTCGTATGCTAATCATCACGGTTTTTACAAAATTTAGGTCAAAAATATAGTTCTCCGTAAAATTGTTCAAAATCACTCTGTATGTTTTTCATGTTTTATAAATACATCAGATAAAGTTTCACATTCTCAATAAGGCCCGAATCCGTGTGGTAATCATCACATTTTTTACAAATTTAGGTTCGAAAAATAAAGTTCTCCACAAAATTGTTTAAAACGTTTCTGAATGTTTTTTATGTTATAAAAATACACAAGACAACTCTCATTAAAGTCCGAATTCGTGTGCTAATCATTATATTTTTTACAAAATTTAAGTTCGAAAAAAGTTCTCTAAAAAATTGCTTAAAACGTTTTTGAATATTTTTCATGTTGTATAAATACACCAAACAAAGTTTCACATTCCCATTAAAGCCCGAATTCGTGTGCTAATCATCACGTTTCTTACAAAATGTAAGTCCGAAAAAAATTCTTTACAAAATTGCTTAAAACGATTCTAAATATTTTCATTTTTTATAAATATATCAGTCAAAGTTTCACATTCCCATTCCCCAATTAAATGAATGTTCTTGTTAATCATGAGGTCCGGCATTGTAGATGTTATCAACAAATTCATGTCTTCTGATACTTGAAATGCTCGAGATGGGGACAACAATCGATGTTTTTCTTCTAATTCGTTTTAGTTCCTTGTTGAATTAAGCGAATTGTTAATACCAATGTCCAAAGTTACTATTTCATGAAAATATGAAATCGATTCATGAATAAAAATGTGAACTTTTTGAATATGTTAATATATTGGCGCTCGCTTTAATAAATGGAAACATAACACACACAATAAATGATAATGATGTAACTTAAGACAGACGTCTAAGAAGTCCATATCTCCACTTCAAAATCGGATCAATAACAAAATTTTCTTTGAAATATCGTTCAGTGCCAACTCGGTTTTGTCCATATTACTACTATACGTTCGAATCGTATGTAATATTTCCTGTAACAATCACATAAAAAATAAACTCTAAAGAGAAAACATATTATAAAAGAAAATATGACAGACGATCCTTATTGAGTTTGGTGAGGGAAAAGGAACCAAAAAACTGGTACCAATGAAGAAGCATACAATAAATTAGGTCACGAGAACATCCTGATTCCCGGCATGCATGGGCACAGTGGTCCAGCAATGCCAGCAATTCCAGGCAAAGTTTCTTATCAATCATGTTTCAACAGAAATAATTCATGTGATCACTACTTTTCCAGCTACACAATTTAATCGTATTACTCAAGATCGTGTACTCTTGAATACTCTTGAATACCGGACATCTTTTTGAGAGGTATATAAAAGCTACTATCCAAGATAAAAAAGGCCTATCAACTTCACTAGATTCGAACAGAAACGATATACTTTTACAAGGTATTTTCACCAATCGAACAAGAAGAAATCTACCAACATCACAAGCATTTTTTCCCCTCCAAAAGGATATTTTTAGCTCAATTATGAGGTCGGAAATTACATGGAGAAAGCAAAGAAAAACTTACAAACACTATTATCAAACATGGAATTCATGGGTTGGGGGGAGGGGGGGATTTACCTTCTTACTAATTATCGTTCCTTCAATGAGCGATTGTTGGACCGGCGTAACTCCCATGATGGTAAACAGCCCTTCAAGGGTGATTGCAAAAATAATGAAGATGTCGATAACTGCTTCTGCCTCGATGAGATTGATGACAAACAGCTGAATGAACTCCGAAGCCTTCTCTTCTCATTATCGCGTTCTTGGTTATAACTAGAATCGTGTTGTACAGCAGAAATTTTGAGGGATTCAGGTAATATACAATTGAAGGTGGAACCTGAGAAGAAGAACATGTGATTAGAGACTCTGAGGTACCATTAGAAGATGATTACAAATGTGAGATTTCTTCAATCTCATGGACAAAAAATGCAAAGAACTTGTAAATACAAGAAAAAGGTCATTAATTATCGGAGCGCTAGTTATATATTTACTATTGAAAAAACGCTTCGGATCCTTTGTAACATTTTGTGTAACACTTTCTCAATAACATTGCTACATAGTGTTTTGTTAATACACCAACCAAATAAAAGATAAACTCGAAGGAAAAGAAGTTATAAAAGAAAATGTTACAGAGAATTCTACGGAGTGCTGAAAAAGGAAGCATTTTTCTGGACCAGTTATGGGGTGGGGGATTATTAAAGTATGACAAATGTTCTTGCAGAAACACCAGCTCCACAGCAAAGATGAATCTCATAGGTGTTCTAAATGTAGTTCAATTGCAATGTTTCATAAAACAGGAATGTCTTAGAATCAAAGATTTGAATTTATGAGCACGATAGCAGAATCATATTGTGCTAAATTCAAAAGCAGCCGGAAAGAGTACCTAGTTTCGCCAATCTGTTGACCCACTTGGGTATTTTCTTCCCGGTAAGCTTATAGCATATGTCCTTGCAGAAATGATTGCAGTTTTTAACAATCAAGTGATAAGAATCACCATTGTAGCTCGCAGCTTGCTGCTCAATGAACTCTCTAACCTGTATAGGGTCCAAGGCTGTGGTTCCAATGAATATTGATTTTCTAAATTTAAAGCCTGGGCATTGTCGAGGTTCAACTTCAAAAACACCACTGGTTGGATAGTCGTGAGCTCCAAATGCATATTCCACACCATGAACTGTAAAGAAGAACAAGGTTAATCAGAAAACCATATGTCCATATAATAATTACTCGGTCAAGTCCATATCAAACTGCAAATATGGCTGCTTTAATTAGCAAATCATTCTTATCCATATTTTCCAGCACCCGACGCAAACTTCCAGAAATATGCAGCCTATAAAGTTTTTTACATCATTTATGAACCGTTGCTGAATGACAACAGAATCAAGACATAACATGAAGAGAACACGGCTCATTAACATAATAACATGCCAAGTTACAGTACTGTATATTATTGCCTTGTAGTAACAAGCAGATCCCTTCATGCAGCAACAAGTGCTAGGAACTGCAACCTTCCTCGTATGTCTTAGAAAAAAAATTAACAATATAAGGATATCTGGATATTAAGTGCTGTAGGCCAGACCACTGACAAGTATTAAGAAAACACAAACAGGACAAAGAAATAAGCTGATCGATAAATATTACAGGAGCAGGGTAATATATGAGAAGTACACAAGATAATAACTAAACAAATATAAAGATCAGAAATAAGAAATGCTTACCTTCAACACCAGAATGAAATATACCCAAGCCAGCCCAATAGACGTAACCATTCATTGGTGTCAAGTCGTACACATTTAGATAAACTGGTGTCTTTCCAGGACCATAACTAGCAGGCTTTACTTTCGGGAATAAACAAAATCGAGGGGCAGATTTTCCTTTCAAACGTAGGGGTACAATTGACTTCCATCCTTTCCTCGAGACCAATGTCATGGTTCTTCTGCTACTATGACAGAGTCAGTCGGAGAACATCTTCTGTATCTGATATATGGGGATGAAAAGAAAAAAGAAAATGAAAAACAGACAGAGTAAAGAAAGGGGAGAGGTTCAGGAACTATTATAACACAAGAAATGAGTTAAGAGATCACAGGAAAAAGAAAAGCAAGGATATTGCGGTAAAGAAAGATCATCTATACAAACAAAATCCATGAGCACCATATGCAGCCAAAGAAAAAAAAGAGATATCCATGAGCACCACGCTGTGGAGCAGAGTTGCAAAACTAAACTTCCACACTTCCAAACATGTAATATGCCAAAAATAGTGTCACACAGGTAATATGCCAAAAATAGTGTCACCTTCACTGTAAAACGAATCTTGCAACTCTGTCTAATGTTATTACCCACAACACTTCTGCCGATCACTTGCGTTGCATTATCATCCGACATCATCAACTCACCACCCCAGCTAGAGGTTACACGAGACCAAATGCACTCACTCTTAAACTTACACAACTTGACAGCTTCTCACTTCGACCACCAGTGAAAAAAATAGTTATGTCTTACTTTTCGTAACAGTTAATAGTTGTCTAGAACAGGAAGCTTCTCTCCTATAAGGAAATTAATTCATCACTGAACCTTATAAAACAATAAGAAAGAGGATATCAAAGTCTTTGTTCTTATTTTGTTAGTTGTTGACCTATACATGGTCAACTGACAGTCAGATGACTGTATATAGACTATGTTTAACCACTAAACAATGAACTAAACTTTTAAATCCAATATCAATTAAGAAAGTTGACCTGAATATGTTGAGGCATGAGCAAACAGACAGAGACATTTTTAGGAACTCTCTCCTAAAACAATGTTACTACAAGGTTGCTTTTCCTTTCTTCTTTCTTTTCTATGCAGAGGAATGAAGAAGACTGAGACATTAGCAAAGGAAAGTTGTAACTCCCAACTCCCAGAAGAAGTCAATACTGGCATGAGTGGGAAGCCACTAATGTTAATTTTATGCAATACCTAATTGGACGTCCTGGACCCCATATTTTCATGTCTCACTTGTAAATTATTCCTAGAACTCTAGAGAAGGAAAAGCTTGTTAACTAAACTACAAGTATAATATGATTTGACTTTTTTGATTCTCAACCACTAGGTTTTACATGCATTGTTATTCATCCAAATTAGAAAGTTCTCTGATTTTGCTCTCAACAAACCTTGCACAGGAGCATTTCAAGCTCAACCTAGATTGCTCAAGAGACATAATATTTCCTCTTCCTTCTTCAATTCTTTCTTAAAGTGTATTTTCAGAATACCGAGAAAAAGACTCATTAGTTGCTTAGAGAAAAGTTTCATAGTGGTTCATCAATTCCATGCATATACTTTCAGTCTATCTGATAGCAGAAGATCGAATCTACCTTGTGCAGTCTTTCGACACTAAAAAAATTGGACATTGCTATGCTTGCTTACCATATAACAAGGTGAAATTAAACTCAACCATGAAAATTAAAATTGAGATCTCCAAACAAGAGCCCCCTCACCCTTCCCCACCGACCTCGAGGAGGAAGAGAATAGAGGAACAAACTCACCAAGCTATCTCCATCAGATATACAGCAGACACACACATGGAACTTGGTTTGAATCTCAAGTTGATAACTAGACAAGATGCTTATCCAAACTGAGAGGATAAAACATCCAAGCAACAATTGTTGTAGAAATAAGCAAAAGTAAAGTATGAACTATTGACTGCATTTCTAGTGCTAGAAGAAGAGCCAGAAAAGGGTTAAGTCCCTCAATTGAGTAGCTAAGGGAGAACAAGGATAAACTCTGAAATATCTCAGCAAAATCTGGAGGAGCTAACTGGCTAAAAATTGGTCCTAGGAACCAACATTATTGGAAAAGGGCTTTTTCACCCAAAATTCTCCACAAAACACTTGTACCGAAAAGCTACATTTATCACAAACTAGCAAATAGAAAGCAAAAAGTTCATCAACCAAAGATCTATGATTTGCTCTCTTTACTTAATGTAATCATGAAAATAAACAAATAATTACAGAAAAACGGAAATACATTTAGGTTGCTACTAGAATATATTCGTAGCCTATCAGATCTTGACTTCAAGTTGACATTTGAAGCAAAAAAGAAGGAAAAGACAAATTTTCGAAACAATTCTAGATCAGATACAGCAAACAAAACCCACCAGAACAAAGAGCTTAGAAGTAAAGCAAGTTCTTCCTCCCATTAGAACCAAGAAAAATAAAAATTACCATTAGAAATAGAAAATGTACTCCAGCAGACTCAAAACCAAAGAATTATGAAGAAAACCCAGCAAATGATTTGTAGCAGAGAAACTCACAGAATCAAAAGAAACCAACTTTCTTTAACTTCATCTGGAAAGATGAAAGAAACCCACTTTCTGGTACTACAAAGCAGACCTCTGAAGAGAAAGAGCACCTGGAAATGGGTTTTATCAGTTGTGCATCAATTTATTAGGACGCAATAAATATTCTGACAAAACCCAGATTAAGAAACTGCAAAATCTTGAAACTTCATAAAAATAAGTTTTAAGTACCAGCAAGCAACCAACAAATCACTGGTAAAGTAAAGAGAGGAAAAAAAAAGAGAAAATGAAAATGAAGACACCCCAAGCTTTGGAAGTAAAGAGAACTCTCTCTCTCTCTCTCTCTCTCTCTCTCTCTCTCTCTCTCTCTCTCTCTCTCTCTTTTATCTGTGATATTAGTAGTAGAATACATACAAGACAGAGAAATGAAATTTCCTCTTTCTTTTCTCTTTTAACTGCTGCAAGTGCTCTGAGAATATAACTTTAGATTTCATTTCCTTGGCTATTTTTACCTGTTTGTGTTTTACTGCTGAGAAAAAAGGACTTTTTTTTTTCACAGAATATAATAAAGCTATTTGAAATCGAGTGCATCTAGATTGAATTTAAAAATAAAAAATGTGAAGTTTTTAACTTTGAGTTCCATATTTTCTTTTAAGATATTCTTTTCTATTATATTATAATTTATTTTTTATTTTTGATAAAATATATAATACATAAGATATTATAAACCATTCAAATCATGAACTATAATATTGCTGCCATCAAAATAAAATCGATATAAATATTTATTTAAATTAAATAATTTTACTACGAAACAAGGACACAAAACTAGTACTTAAAGATATTTATAAGTTAAAATAAAATAAGTAATGTATTATTTTATAAAGATACATCTTACCAAAACATTCAAAGAAAAAAGAATCTTATCAAAACTTTTTGTGAGAATCTCATTTTTCATATTAATAGACTTTTTTAAATACCATTACAAAAGCATAATATTTTCTAGCACTCTTATTCTATAATACATATTTTAATAATATTCTTTTCTAAAAAATTTATTAACAAATTTGAATGATAACTAAAGATCCAAACTACTTATTCTAAATTGAATAATTCAAGAATTCTCAAATATGAAAAAGTGCATGACTCAAAAAGAAATAAAAGATGAACTAAGCATGCTTAAATATTTAAGTTTCCAAATTTATTTCTCATGGTCTATTTAAATATTCACCTTACTCAAAAAAGACAACTTTATTAAAGTGCCTTTAAGCTACTTATACAAATTGAAATTGCAAAAAAATAAAAATAAAAATTACAATTCTTGTAACAACTAAGAAGAGTACAAGCTAAGAGAATACAATTATTTGTTTTTTTATGGTAGTCAAAGAATATTTATTTAAAAAAAATAGTGTAGTGTAGATGAGAACAAAATAAATGCTTCATTTGCAATAATGAATATATTACATGTAAAGTAATTTTAATAGTATTAAAAATTATTATTGCCAATTGAATTTTATATTAATAATTGCATTGAAATGAATTGAAAGGTCTCTTCCAATGTGGACATAACCATCCCTATCTCTGCAAATTCAACCAAAAATTAAACTTATATAAGTCACACTCACACATAATACTAGTAGTATTAAGTATTAATTAATTGTAATAAATAATAATAAATAATAATAATAATAAAGAAAGTCAACTGAGTACGCACGTTTGAAACATCTCCAGCTATTTTGTGCAGAGATACAGCTGCCTTGCCTCCTCTTCCATTGTATCTAAATCTTCATATCATCACCTTCTTAGTACTAAAAAACGAAATTTTTTGTCCACAGAATTTCCACTAGACTACTCGACGATCGCCTTCTTCTTAATTTGTACTCTCCTTGTCTAATTCCATTCCGTCGGAAAATTCTACTATGCATCCGAATTATTTTTAATTTATAATTACGAGTGAAAAAATGAATAGGATTTATGACGAAATTTTTTTGAATCGGAGCACCCAATTAGATTAGATATTTAGAGTGTAAAGTTTTACGGGATTTAAATATTTACAAAAAATTTGATGATGCTAAACTATAGTTAATGCGGGATTTTCAACATGATGTGTGGTGGTTACTAATTAGAGAAATTTACATAAATAAGAGTATTATAAGAAGAAATGATTTTTAAAAAAAATATATATATTATATCACCAAAAAAAACTTATAATATGAAACGGTATACTAATGAAAGGACACTCTTTGAAAGTCGCTCGACTATACTTATTCTAAGATATTCACTTTCTTACTAGACTGGAATAGAATTGAAAGTGGAACCAGTCGATTTCGGAACAAATAAATAGAAATTTATATTTCTAGTACTATTAAGAACTATCTTGTTCACTGGTCTTTTCGACCGTATTATCGTCCACGATCGAATCCCGCCCGTCAAGATCTTTTAGAACATCAACTTCGTGTTCACTCCCAATCGATTCCAACTTAAAGCATGTAAAAGAAATCCTGAATTAGTTAAAACGGGAGAAAAAGGAAATAAGATAAAGAGGAAGATCCAATCATGCATTTACGATAAAATATATGAGTTATAACTCAAATATAAAATTTTGCATTGATGACAGTAAACTAAAATCTAACGATCGATATGACAGAAATATGGATATATATATATATATTAGCAAAATAACATGTGCTCTGTATGAATTAATTTTATAAATGTAAAAAATTATAAATTGATTAAAAAAATGAATAATTAGACTATAGATTAATATCAGATTCATTGAATTGAAAACATGAAAGAAAGAACTTAACCGAATAAAATTTTTCAAAAACAATTTAATTGAAGCGTGTTGTAAATAAACAAAAAAAAAGAAGTTAGACCGAAATTATAAAAATAAAATTAATATCCCATTTATGCACCATATATATATATATATATATTTTTTTTTGTACTTGCATTATCCACAAATAATAATCAATCATTTTAGCCCACTAACATTATTGTCTAATAATTGGATTTTGTTTCTTTATGCTATAGTGACAAGAGTTCATATACAGTCCATACCCCCAACTCCAAACAGAAAAAATAAAAAAGGAAAATAAAAAATCGAACATTATCCAAAGGCCTTTGCATTTGTTATAAATGGTGTCTTAAATCTAAACACTATACATCGTTTGCTTGCACGGGAGAAAAGGAAAGGAGACAAGCGGATTAAATTAATTGCCATATAAAGAAAGGCAAGAAATCAATGGAAAATTATGTTATTAGATTTTGTTAATAAATGAAGATTTTATTTTTTTTATTATTAACGTAAATGACTACTTGAATTCCTTTCATTTGATTAGGGTTGGTTGCGATATAATTTTTTTTTATTCCGATTAGTTATATGATCAATGGTAATTTCGAATGAATTTAGTATTTTCTAAGGTCAATTAATATTAAAATTGATAGGTTTTGGTGATAGATTTTTTAATAAAAGAGTTTTATCGAACAAAAAAAATCGATATCAATTATATATATACATATATAAATGGTATTTGTACGATAATAGTATTTGATAACATAGACGATATTGGTAATTGATAAGTTAAAATTAACTTAAATGTACCGCTGCTAATTGTAACTTTATATTTTTTTTCTTTTTTTTTTTTAACATTTTATCGATATTAAAGTGAACAGAGGTTAGTTATAAATAATCTTGAATTATTTCACCTTCTCTATTTATAAATATAAACTTTTATTTTATCTTTTTTTAACTATAAATTTTTTTCTCTTGTATTTATAGTCACAAACTTTGATTTTATATTTTCTAGCTATGAACTATTTTTTTTCCCGAAAAAATTGCCATAAATTATTTTCAACCTCTCAAATATAGCCACGAATTTATTGCTATATTTGAGAGGTAAAAAATAGTTTTTTGACTATTTTCATAAAGTCGAAAATAGTTTGTCTTTAAAATAGATAAACAATCATGGTTAAAAAGTGATAAAATAAAATTTTATAATTATAAATAAAAAAGTTAAAATGATTCATGATTATTTATAACTAATTTTCATAATATAAATTAAAATTCAATAATTTTCTGTACAAATCATTTTTCATGAGTAGAGATCTGCTAAAATGGTGTGGCTTATAATATAGTTTAAAAGGATTTTGATATTCACTTACGAATCTGATTCATAACATAATAAATTTTAAGAAGCGAGGGATTAGAAGTAGTAGACGAAAATAAATGAAAATTATTTTTTAATAAAAAATAAATCGATTAAATTACCTTTATCCTAAAAGCTAAAAATCATCAAGTGAAGAAGTTTGAATCATTATCCAAAGCCCTTGGAATAGAACCTACCCATCACTCACCCATATCAACCTTGCCTTTTGATAAGGGCAACAAGGCTTTGGTTTTTATTAGTTTTGGTCCCCATATATATATTCCTTCTTCAAGTACAAAACGTCTAGGACATCTAACATCTAAATCCTGTCTAAGACCTAAATTCTGAGTAAGACTCTGACCTTACAAACAGTACTTCATGGACCGAATCTAAATTAGTTAGAGTCATATACCCCTAGATATCATGCACCTCTCAAAAGTGTCCAAATCAATAGTTAAAGATGCCAAGAAACCATTTTGAAGAAGAAGTGCTTAACTAGAAAATGTATAACTTGAAAGTCTCAAACACCTTCTCCCAAAAGCATGATGTATTGTATGGGATTTGGATAAAGTTGTCTTTTCATTACAGGAGTGCAAATAGTGTAAGGTATATTTTGTAAGGTATTTCAAGTATATAACTATTCACAATCAAAATGATTCTTTGGATTTCATGACTTTACTGTCTGTGAATGCCATCACCATTGCTATATAAAACCAAGTGCATTGAAATGATCCCATGCTTCCTGCATGAACAGAAGATTAAAAAAAATCACCATTTAGAACCCAGAAGAATATGTTTTCTTGAGACTTTGGGAAGAACATTAGCAGTTATTCTATACAATAAATGCCTAGACATTATGAATCCAGATATTTCAAAGAGAGATATGGATATAATCTCAATAGATACCCAATAGTGCATTCAAACTAGTTCTTAGTAGACATGTACTATAATACACGTAAAGAAGAATCGTTCTTGCATATAATGAGTTGAAGTCCATCACCTTAAAGGTAACTCTTGAGCTAATAGCTTTTTCAACATGTTAATAATGACGTAATAATGAGGAATCAGCAACGGTAGTGTTTGAGCTTCTATTGAAGGTATTATTAGCTCTAGAAACATAAGTAACAGATCAAACTAGCAAACATCCTACTTATTTGGAAGATATGCGAGATAGCTCAAAGCATTCCTCTTTTCTGGATCATTCACTGGTTAGGATATTGTTTTATCTATTTTGATCTTACAAAATGTGAATTACTGAAGAACGCTACATGTTTTAGTCATAAATGATACGAGCTATAACTGTTTTTCTTTGTACGTACCTGCAAAATGTCGAATACTTTCTCAGCCACATATTTTTGGTCAGATGCAGCGCCCTTTTGCTGCAGCTTATCTGGATGCAAACAAAGCAAAGCTCTTTGATAAGCTCTTTTCACTGCATTTCCTTCAATTATATCAACCAGCGGAACAGGCTTCCATCCACTCTCAGCCCAAAGAACCTATGAGAGAATAAGTGTGTAGATATAAGACCGAAAAGGATAATTTAGCAGAACATTTGATCAAGGAATTGGATGAAAGAACTATCTTGCATTAGAGAAAAATCAATTGATTTCTTATTCAACGAAATGAACAAATAACATATCAGTTTCAGTCCGCAGAAAAGCAAACTTGAAACTGAAGCATTGGCTGGTAAAACCACAAACGTTTTCTCAAACGTTCAATAGTTAAAGCAGGAGAACACCAGCTCAAAGCTTAGAAGAGATATATCCAAAAAATAAGCAAGTTATCAGGTCATTTGTAGGAACAGGTACGCGAATCAAGTTCGTGGAAACCAGTGAAAGAAATAGACAGTGTTAGTGCTCTTGCTTCAATGTTTGCAAGATCCTGAATGAATGAATTATAGTTCTGCTAAAAATTTATGTAAAGATTGTTATGCACATTAACAACTGCAGAAGGGGGTGGCAGAAAGAAATCTTACTAATTGTAAAGTTGACAGTAGTGAGCGGATATTTCCTTTCCTCCCATTTGACCATTGTTTAATTTTCGCATCTAAACCCTGTATCAGAAAATTCTAGGATATCACTTTAAAAAAAATTTAAAAAATAAATAAAGAAAAGAAATTCTAGGGTATCAAAGTTGGAGCTTAGAAAGGTACAAATGAATGTTATGTCAAGGAAGCATTACTTTGATGTCTACAGAATCTCCTTGAGTCTGTAAATCTTTGTCCAGAATCTGAGGCTGTTCTTCTATCTGTTAACCAGTTTGACATGATTAACTATTACAAAATACTAGCAGTACTCAGTTTAATATTCAAACATAGAGCCGAATTACTCTTTGTACACCCAATGCAGAATGGAAACATATCAGATTTCTCATTAATATGACCTTGTTACATAAACAAAAGTCATGGGATTGTGTCAATATCATTCTGTACCATAAACTACAATATATTTGCGCTTATGCATGTGGCAACACATTGTATTTGTCAAGTGCCATAATTCCAGTCATAAGACAATATATTAGAATATTAATAAATAAAGAATGAAAAATCACATACCAGGAATTCTCCTTGAGAAGATTCACGTCTATTTTCAACTTTAGCTTCACGATTATTGGGAAGTGAATCTGAGAAAAAGCATCTCTATTAAGTAAAACATGTAAATACAAATGTAATGGATAGACAAGATTACAAGATAGTTAGATTTTTGTTTGAGTTAGATTTCAGAATTGTCATATGAAGTTTGATGTACATGAATTACTTTCCATTAATAAAAAAAGTTCAGCTTAATGTTCCAGAGAAGCTTAAGCTGCTCCAACTTGGATTTCTTAGATAAATCATAGGCAAACAAAGGCATGATGATAGTACTTATTTCCTGATAAGAAAATTTTACCTAGTGAGTTTATTGTGCTGTTTCATTTGCTTATTTTCCCAAGACTAAAAAATTACAGGAAACAAGGAAGAACACCATAACGGTTAATATAACTATTTAAGAAACTAGATGACTAACCAGAAAAGATGGGAGGATTCTTCTCATTACTAAATTGCCTACTAGTTTTATGAACTGAGCTCCTTGAGTGAGTATCTTGTTTCACTTTATCTGCTTCAGGTTTATCATCCTCCTGCAAGATATGTACATCAGGTAAGCATATCCACAAGTAATATTGGGGAAACACAGGTTTCATTAAGGATGTTCAACTATATGAACAACCGAAATTGTTATGAGCGTGTGTGTCATGAATTACCCTGCAGGAAGCATCTGGCATCTTTTCTGTGTTGGAAGCATAAACTTTCTCTGGAATCTTGGTTTCTTTGCTATTTTCATTTTCATTTTGTGTCTCATTGACGTCTATGCCTTTCCATCTAGAGCTCTTACTTGGGATCTCAGAATTACTCTTAGGCTTAACCGAAGGTTCCTGATTGAAGATCTTTACGAATTCCATGACTTTTCCTTTAACTGCACTTTTACCTAAGGCAACTCCTGACTTTGTGGCTGAACCTTGCAAGCTAGCTTTAGCCGCTTCTGCTTTGTTTAAGTTGGTTCCTTTTGAATTGGTCTTCTTCGCCCTATTAATAGCTTTGACATCTTCCTTAGCTGCAGTTGAAACTTTGAACTTGTTTTCTTCTCCATCAGTGGCATAGCCTAAACATGTGAAATAGAGTTGGTGTAAGATATCTTACATGTGAACTAATTCTTAACACATCTAACACATTTACCTTTTCCTTGTCTTTCCTCCTTGAAAAGTGCACCTAGAGGCTTCTGCTCAGGCATATGAGCCTGCTTTTTTTTCATATAAACTTCTTTCTTAGGTTTCTCACTTATATCCAACTCATGCTTGGAGCGAGCCTCTTCTTCTGTTTTCCTATTTGAAATAGCCTCACCATTTGGTTTGGCATGTCTCTCGGTTTTCACATTCTCCAATTCTGGTACTTCTGGATGTGGCTCATTGACCTCATTTTCAGATTTTATCTTATTCTCTTTGCTTGTTCCATCCTGCTTCCCATCTTTTTCTTCGGAGGACACAGTCTCAGTATTTACAGCTATAATTTGTTCTTCTACATCTGGTGAGTCCCTATAAATACTGTCACAATGAATCCTTGCATTAGAGCTAGAGCATCTCTCCATTTTGCTCTTGAATCTAGATCTCAATTTGTTGCTCGCCATAAGCGGTATCAATGATGGCACTCCTTTGCCAGCCCATTTGTAGATAGAGAAGTGAAATTGGAAGCTATCATCAGTTGAAGCATCAGCTGAAGCATCAGCATTTTCAGAATCATTGGTAAGCTTACTGTCTTTATCCTTTTCATCAGATCTTGTTTCGTATATCAACTCCTCGCTGCTAAGTGAAACTTGATGCGATAAAGATCTCTGATGGTACACTGATTGGTCTTTTCTCGTCTCCTCCATTAACTCAGTTGTTTGGCTTGCAAATCTTGATAGAGAAACACTTGAAGTGAGTGTATAGTTTTCCCCATTTGCAGTCCCATCTTTGCTCTTATACAGGCCACGATTTGCAGAAGCAAACGCAGGGAAATCCATTCCTTTTGTCAATTTGGCAGGAAGGCTAAACACATTCATAAATTCTTCAGCTGAACATTCAAATGATATTTAACAAAACAAGACACTGCAACAAAAACAGCTCCTACAACAGCCTAGTTTTTAGTGAAGTACCATGCAGAATAAGCATTTGAATCTGTAGAAATGAAAGCCAATCCTTAAAGATACAAGAACAATGAAACATCAAAACAAGTTGCAACTGAACAACAATATGTATGACCTTATGCATTTCAATTATATGCTGGGATTAGATGTCATCTCGGATCACGAATCTCAGGCTCCTAATCCACATTTCCACTAAAAAACAATCCGTTTTTACAAAACCCAAAATAAAATTTTCAAAACAAACTCAATCCAAAGTAAACACATATATTCATAAGGAACATCAAAAGAAGGTACCTAAATTGAGCAGGAACTGAAGTGCTAAAAGGCTCAGCTTTCGGTGGCAATGGCCTAGCAGGACTTAAAACCCTGGAACTGGGGTTAGGACCAAAAACATCCCTACCTATCCTAGGTGAACCATATGCTGATTTTGAATCATCACCTCTGAAGATATCATCAAAGAAATCATCATTCTGATAGGATCTTCTGTTGACATTTTCTTCACCAAAAACTGGTTTTTCATCAAATCCAGACCAGCGTTTTCCTTCCTGCTCAGAAGAAGACTCCATTGTTGATTCACTAAAACTATATCGGACTCTCATTTCTTGCATCGAGAAACGCCTAGGTGGACCACCAAATACATCACTGAAATCCATGTCCGATTCGTCTCTGTTTCCCGATTTCGGTGAGCTTTGAAATTGTCCCAACAAAACATCTTCTCTCCTAGCAAAACTCTCCATCTACACAAAGATTTTTCGCTGAAGAAATTTCAAAGTAACTAAAATTGGCGGGAAATTCCTGTTAGAAGTCCCCCTTCAGTTCACATTCAAGAGTTAAAAACTGCAAATGAGAAAATTAAATGCAGGCGGAAGGAAGACAAGAAGAAAATGAAGCTCCTCACAATGAAGTAAACTAAACTAAACTATAAGCCAAGTACTAAATTTTCTTCAATTCTTGGAAAAATAGAAGAAAGGTATGTGGCTTTAATTAATGAAAGAAAATCCTTGCATGAATGGACCTTTTATTATGCCTGGAATTGCCAAAATATAGTAAAATGCACATCATACTTGACAAGAGGGTGTAATCCCATAACACGACCCCTTCACTTAGCCTTCACTATGTCAAATGATAGTTGCATTTATCATACTAAATGAGAGGTCTTAAATTCAACTTTACACTGTTTAAATCAAATTTGAATTAATAAGGATTGCGTATTATTAATATAAGCAAGAAGTATAAAAAATTAAATAGCAGATGAAGACAGAAACAGGGTAGGGTAAATTGAAAGATCATGAGAAATGGAAACCACATATATATATATATATATATATATATATATATGAAGATGGTGGGCAGGAAGGGCAGCTGGAAAGGAAAGGGGGTATGGGAACTGTGGATAAGAAAGGAAATATTCAGACGACAAATGAGAAGGTATAAACGGCATATCTGGCCAATGCGATGTCTGCTTTGCTCAAGGGAATATATTTAGTATTTAATTTCTAATGGCGCCTGTTAATTCTGCAATTTTTGTGATTGATTCCAAGTAGTGTCAAAATTATGAGGACCACTTGAAGAAACATGTGAAGCCTAGTTAATAAGTCCATCGTTTTTATGTTGTCTTGTACCTGGCAAAATGTCCTTATAGTTCCTAGCGTGATTGGATATTGGATGGCATTTATCTAACTTGGAAATAATTTGAATTCAACTTACAGAATATCTAATATCGTGTGATTTAACTCTGAGTAAAATTAAATCGTATACTATTGACCAAATCACAGAGCCCACATAAAGCAATTAATCATAGCCAAGCATTTATGATTAAGACTAATAATGAGCTGAGATAGAATCATTACATGGCCAAAAACGCAACTATAGGATTTTCTTGCCAAACTTCATCATTAACGATGTCCAGCGACAATTACCCTGTGTGCCACCAAAAGTAGTTATGTATGACCATGTAAATCCAAAATCCACCAAGTCCCTAAAGGCTAAAACAGTAAAATCGTCAATGTTCTCTCTCACATAACAATAGTACTTGCTACTAATTGCAAAATAAAGTATGTATAATGGCAGCTCAGAAAACGTCCTTACAAAGAGACCTAACGAGGAGAATTTTGAACGTTTGTACAGCTGCAAGAACTACAGTCAGGTTTTAATCATTCTATACTATTAACAAAAAGGATCTTCAAGACTGTATATTGACTCATAAAAGAATGGGGAAGCCGATGAACAATGCGAGGAGCTTGTATTAATCAAACATTATGACCATTTGAACTGATCAGCCTGTCTTCCTCACTTGGAATGTCACTACTCATAGCGATCTGAAGATTTGATTTAGAAGTCATTTTATTCCATTCGTTTTCCACACGAAAGAATGCCCACTGGAATCGCCGGACTATTTCCAAGGCAGTTATCGCAAACACAGTGAGATAGTTATGGCGAAGATGGGCAGATAGCTTGTATGTCCATGTGCATCTCAGAATCAAATTGCTTCCAATTACCCAAAAGTAAACCTGCAATATAACAGCAGCTGTTGTCATACCGGAACTAAGGATTGCTTCTCCAACTTAGTAGTCTCACATGAACTTAAAATCTATTGATAATGATATAGAAACTATATCAAAGAGGGAAAAGCATGTCGAATTGATCTACTACAGAATAAAAACAGCTCCTAATTGTCATAAGAGTATAAGCCTTACCCATTTCCGTCCATATAAAATGTGGGAGAAGACATGTGGTTTGTTGAACTTGAAAATCCGAGTGAAACAACTGGAGAGAATGAAACAGAAAGTCAGTAATAAAGTGAAACTCGGCCATAACATGACTAGTGTGCATCAAGTGGTAAATCCAGAAAACCACCGATCAAATACTTTGAAATATGCAATTCACCGGAACAAATCCATAAATGCCCATGCACCAGATTCTTACGTCCAGAAGTTTGCTTGTATGAGGTAAAAATTAAACTGATATACAAAATTGCTACTGCAAAAAGTCAAAAGCCAACAGAAAAGTCCCCTGGTTACCTCATGTCCCAATCTCTTGTGACATCCCAGTAGAATGAGTATAAAGAGTTCAAGACACTAGAAAGGAGCCATAGAGGTCGATAAAAACTGAGCCACTTCTCCGGATAGACATGGTACTTGAGGGCCGAAAGAAAAATGACTGGTACGGCAGTGGAGTATTTTAAGGCTGAAACAATGAGTAAACAAAAATTTATGGCATGACATAATAAGGTCAATAAATCTGGATATTCAAAATTGAAAAGAGTATGTGAGAATAATGGCACTACAACAATAACAAGCTGCACTCTGTTGAATGCCAGATAATTATAACATTCTAAAAATCCAAGAATCAATTTAGTTTCTGGGAAACTAAACAAAGGGACACGCAAAAGATTTTTCCTTTTGTAACAAATAAAGGGGACAGGTGCTAGATGGGTTTAAGGGTCTGACTCGGAGCCTGAACTTGAATTAAAAAAAAAAGTACATATTGAAAATGACAATTATTTAACCAAGAAGACTTAGGGTCCACCTGGATTGGATTTAAGAATGAGACATATGGAATTTTTACTCGTGATGCATAAAAAGTTAATTGTTTGTGAGAGGGGAGGTGGGACGCAAAGTAAAAAAAAAAAAAAAAAAAGGATAGGGTTTTTTAAAGCAATCCAAATGGACCCTTAGTACTTTGCAATAACAAATATAAAAATTATTCATGGTAAGGCAAGGATAAGTACACAAAGGACTTTACCGTTCAATAAGGAAGTCTTTTCCTTAGTATCTTTATATTGGCGAAGACATTGAAAGAGACGGAACAGGTAAGGTAGAACAAGAACAATGGGGATTGCAACAGCATGACTACCGCAAACAGAATCAGCTTCAAACCATGCAATGGTAGCAACCTACAGAGATCGTATACAATCTTCAGAAAAGAGAGGCAGTTAAGAAACATAGAGATAGCATAGTAGATTGTAACAAAAGGTCTAAATTGATAATTCAATTTACAAGAATTGACATACAATTAGCAATAGATGATTTTGTTATAGGTATCACCATTGCAAAAATAAAAATTTCTAGAAACAAAGATGGAAAAAAGGACTATGGAAACCACCTTGCCAAAACTTTCTGGAATGAAGAATGGTTCAAAAGTTTCTCTACTCGTAGAAATGAAAAATGAAGAATCATTTTATTGGTTGTAATAAAGATGCTCTTTCCCAACCTCATCTGGTATAGCTTCACTTTCAACTTAACAATATACTTTTTATTAGGGGCAGAAGAGGGAAAAGAAGATGAAGCAAACTCAACTTTTATGAAGAAAATGAAAGGAGAAAAAAATATATATACTGACCTGTCGATGAACCATGCGACATACCGACCTCTCCAAATCTGAAAATACCTACATAAAGCTATAAGTTAGAAGAAGCCAGAGCAAAATCACAATATGTTAGATTATTGAGAGATATATAGACCCCTAATGTTGATGATAGATAAAATTGATAACCTAGGGAAATCTTCCATAGAACATATAACATTAATTCTTGCAACTTTCATACAACATATAACATTAATTCTTGCAACTATATATGCATGTATGCAAAATCACAATGTATTAGCTTATTGAGAGTTATCCAGATCCCCATGGGTGATGATAGATAATATTGACAACCTCGGAAAACCTCCCATACAACATATAACCCTAATTCTTGCAATTACATGCATGTGTACTTTTACAACAAAACTTGCTACTTCTCCTTCTCATGAAATTCTCAAGAAAACCTTTTCTTTTGGCCAGAAACTGATTTAGCTGCTTACAGTAATTGCAGAAGCACATTAATTTTCCATATAGGGTGTGCGAAGTTAGTTTGTTTCCACAAGAAGAAAATTAGCAATATCTTCTCCCTTTATTTAACAACATATCAAATACTTTCTTCAGGAATAACAAATCCGATACCCTAGCAAAACAAATAGCATAGCAACTAAACTCACCTCCATATCATAGACATCCAGTTTCAAGCAAATTTTAGTCAAAATGAGTACCTATTTGCTGTTTAAATGAAATGAACTGCAAGAAACTTCTATGGTGATGAAAACCTCATCAATTTCAAACTAGATTCTGAACCACAAAATCATCAAAAAC
This sequence comes from Catharanthus roseus, assembly GCA_028651295.1. NCBI lineage: Eukaryota > Viridiplantae > Streptophyta > Magnoliopsida > Gentianales > Apocynaceae > Catharanthus > Catharanthus roseus. The sequence goes on along the minus strand of JAPQWS010000104.1, from coordinate 20,387,724 downwards.
AGAGATGCGTAACGCAAATCAATAATTAATAAATGAATGCATACCTTGGACATAGAGGTCATTATATCTGCCAAGAAAAAGTCAGCAAATGAGATTGCCTGCACGCAGAAAATATATTAATTACTAGACAATATGAAATATCAAAACAAACATGAGCTAGACAGAAAATTTTGGTACCCCCCAAAAAAAATCATATATACCAAATTCATTATGGACCCATGAAAAGGCTCAAAGATTCAGGACGGTAAAGGGTAATTACATGATACACTTCTTTATTCTCATGGAGACACCGAACTCTGTTTGAAAGTTCACAATTGCAAGTTATAAGTAACCAAGCTAACTGCTCCTTGACGTCTATCTCTTTTCTGTTTTCATTTCTTTTCAAACAACACTAAACATCCAGGTTGCAAATATGCACACCATAAACCATGTAAGACCAGAACAATTGCTTATGCCTCTCTTGTTTCTAGTTGAGCTGTTAGTCTAAGGACAATGACTATATTGAAACAATATCAAATTAGGAACAGCTGTTTCTTTTTTATTCTTTATTATTAACATCAGTGAAATATACTCAACATAAGAGAATGGAAAAGTCAATAACTTGCCTGTAATGGGAAAACTATTCTCCAAAGAGTCCTCAAGAGAAAATAGCGGGATGACAAAAAGAAGATATCGAAAGGAAAAATGAATGCCATTGCAACAGCAGCATACAAGAGTACCTGCAGAGCATGCATGTACATATTTAGGTAAGACATAAATATGGAATGATATTGACAAGAATATATGTTTCCTAAAATGACAACATAAATAAAAAACACACTAATTCACCAAGGAAATTTATTTACACAAGGGATGAATAATAGAATTGGCAAACATGTAAAAGAAACTAAAAAACCATTTAATATGTGGAATTAAACAATTTTGAGAGAAGAAGCATCTATTACACTGGTTGGGATGCAGCTAATGAAACTTCTCCATGAGAATAAAGATACAGATATGCCGTCATGCTAGTTGGAACAATGATTGTCATCCATGTGGCGCACTGCAAAAATAAACAGGAATAAAAGCAGACCTTAACAGCAGTTCATGTAAATTGGTCTATCATCCCACAAATGGTTACCTTTCACCAAAAAATAGTTAAATTATCCTTGTTTTGAATCTTGCACCTTTCCAACCTTATGGTTATTGATGGTATAGTGTTAACATTTTGGTGAATGATTTCTTAATATGAAGCAGATATTACTTCAGAAACTGAATATTAGTAAAGGTTCCTGATTGACAAACAGTAATATGTAACCAAAAAACTTGCACATTTTACCTTCCATATTTCTCTATGTGTAAGATGATTCTGATCAAGATCAAATATTTTAGCATAACTGACGCTACCCTGCGCAAACACCCATAGATTCAGGCCCCAGAGCCAGACTGCCATAGTCTGCAATAGGTGAGCATGAAAAGCACATCCATAAATAAGATAAGAATACATATATTAAACTTCAACACTAAGATAAAGAACTTCACTGACCACAAGTAGAAGAGGATTATAATACAGAAAAGCCTCATATAAAAACAAATCCCGCAGGTCTGCACTCATTCTCATCACTGAATCCCATCCAATCTATGTAGATAAATGAATCCATCATTAGCTAATATGTAATCAAGTTGAACATCGAAAGATCTAAGGGAGAAAACAGAACAAAATACTAAGAAAGCTGTCGAAATTACCTTGCAACAGGTGAAACCCCAGATGAAAAACAATAATACCTGAAAATGATCCTTCATTAGACTCTTACAGGTAGTACAAATAAATCAAAGATGCACATTAAATCATGAAAACTAAAAATAGGCAAAAAGAAAACGTAAATAATAGAACTTGTAAGAGGATTCAAAATTGCAAAGGTAACTTTTGAAAGATTAGTTCTCTTTTGCATTGTCCAGATCTACCATATAAATTTCCGTGTGAATCTTTATAGATAGCACTTTCATCTGAAGAAGAAAATCCACACCAGATAAGATAAATTCATAAACCATGTCAACCTGCTTCTGGGGGACAACATACTGTTCTACTATCCAGTGACCTTCAAGGAAACTTTTACCTCAGCTAATATTCTCATACTCTAAGATCTCCACAACATGGATAAATTATTATTATTATCCTTACAAATGACTAATTAATTTAGGGTGCATTTGGTTTAGATCTAAATATGAAAACAGTTTTATTTTTTTACTTGGGGCCCCACATTCTCTTTCACAAATAATCCAACTTTCACGAAACCCAAGTAAAACACTCCACTTTTTTCTAACTAAAATACAATCCAAACGGACCCTTAAGATAGATAAAATCCATCTACCCTCAAAATCTTAATGCACCTTGAATCTCCATAGCAGAATAGGAGAGGGCAATATAGCTGTTGTACTCAATGGTGTAGTCACACCCTTCATTTCATTGGTCTCAGGAATCAAGTTGTCTCCTTCACCACTATTCACTGCCTCACTTGCACCTGTAAGTCAATAAACTGCTGTTAGATAATGTAAGTAGTCAATTAAAGCAAGAAGAATTTCTAATAATAAAATAAATTCATTAATCAATAAGTAGTCAATTGGTTAAGAAAGCAAGAAGAATTGCTAATAATAAAATGAATTTATTAATCAAACTATCTCTTACCAAGATCAAAAACAACTGGCCGGCTACCAGACTTGCGCAGATGTGGACTGTTTGAAGCAGATACTGTACCTCCAAACATAGATGGAGGCAGCAGATAGAATGTATACTTACTTTCAACTGCTGTTCATATTTATTACCTGAAACAACAAGGATATATGATATTCAATAAACATTAAGGGCTAGTTTGAGAGTTGAGAATTGGAGAGAAGGGAAGGGATTTGGAGAGAAGGGGCTTCAATTTATTAGTTTGGGAGTTTTAAAAGGAGAGAATAAGATGATGGGGCATCAATCCAACAAGCCAAATTGTTTCTCTCCAAAAGTGGAGAGAAACAGATGGATGGTGAAGCCTTTTCAAAAAAAAAGATTCAATTGCCTATTTTTTCCCTGGAAGCAATAATAAATTACATCCATACCAAATGTTAGTTATTATATTTAAGGATTATTTTTTCAATAGACATCTTTCTTTTCACTTCTCTCCAAACTCCCAAATAAGAAAAATACCTTTTCTTTTCTTTTCTATTCAAAACTCCCAAACAATATTTGGACTAAATCAGTCACTTTCTTTTCTCTTCTTTTCTCTCCTAACTTAAGATTTTTCTTCTTTTTTCTTCTCTACTAAATTCTCAAACTAGCCCTAAGACAAAGAAAGACCAAAGAGAAACCAAAAGGATAAAGAGTGCATAAACTTTATGGAAGTATCGGTTTGTGTATACCCAGCGAAAAAGAAGTTTGTGTAACTTTCTTGATTGATCAATAAGTCCTGTCTTGACTTCCATCATAAAATTAGTTCAGTTAAAACAGTACAGCACAATTGAAGCATAAAATATTTTTATACTGTACTTGGTACTTTGGCTTCAAATACAACTTTTAAAAAAGAAAAACTAACTTCATGAAACATAAACAAAACTGAGACAGAATGACGTTTTCTTCAATTCTATGGACACATCATAGCATAGGCATTTAAATGATAATAGGGGTTCTAGTTTTCAATATTATTATGAACTCTCTGAATGAATCTATTTCTAATGACACCAAAAAATAAATAAATAAGTAAATAAGTCTAATGTCACTGGCGAATCATGAAACAGCACTTTTTCAAGGGAGATTAAAATTTCACTAGAAGGTCGCATTTTATGTCAGTTCAGGCACTGCAGAACATTAACTGTCGGTTTCACAAATTTCCTTGCAGCTGAAAATAATTTATGCATTGTAAAAGTATCTCTCTTGGAACTTAAAAATGGCCTCTAACCATGAATTCCTACTTTTGGACTCATCCATTACTGCTGTAGTTGCACCTCTTACCCCTTGGCATTCTCCCACTCATAGTTAATACTAGATCTATAAAGTTAATTCCTTCACATCTATTACTAAGAATATCTCACCTCACTCCAGCTATTAACTGCAGTGTTATAGACTTGTTACCATTCCTATTTCTACTATACAGAAGAACAGCTATTTTAACTAATTAGTCCATACACATCCAAGTGTTTCACGTTTTACTGATATAAAACATTTCCCAGCCAACCAATTCACTCCAACATTCATCAAGAAAATAACGATACAGTATTAAAAGATAAAGAAAAATTCACTAGATCCAAAATAATCAAATAATCCAATACACGCAGTGCCCAAGGATATGAAAGATGACTAGTTAACAAACGTTTTTAACAAGATCAAAAGATAGTAACAAAAATTATACAGCAAATTCCAACTAAAATCAAAAGACGGAGTTCACATTGCAGATAGGCAAATGCTGGGAAACCGAAATTGCTTACCAGATTCAACGGAAACTCTTCACTGAATCAGAGAAAATGTCGGCAACGTGAAGAACATCTACGGTGATTTGCTCATCTGAACATAAAGGAGGATCGAGGACGTAGAAATGTGAAAAGATGAAGAAGACAAGATCCGATTTCTGTTGAACAAAGAAGGTATGGGGTGATGGGTGAATTAGGGGTGTGTTCTAAGAATTTCCGGTGACTCGTAAAACGCAATTTTCCTATTTCCTTTTTGCATAATACGTTAACGAACACGATTAAGTGAGATAATGCGATCTAATTTTCTTTCCCCTGCCACTAAGAATCATTTGTGTCTATCACTTTTTATATTATTTTTTATAATATATTTTTTAAAAATTTTTTCATTTATTTTTTATATTTTATTAATAAAATAGTTCAAATAGTACATAAAGTGATAGGAAGATCCAAATCACACATTTTTTATTAGGGATTTTTTATTTTTTTAGGAAGGATTTTTTTTTCTTGGAAGTGAATGTCTATAATGTGTATTATTTTTTGTTAAAAAAATGTCTATCATTTCCTTTTTTTTTAAGATTACCATCCAATTTAGTGATTTTGAGGAGGGAAAAAAGTTTCAAGGAAAATTTATATTTACTTTAGTAGATTTACTATAAAATATAAAATATATATAGTTATCCTTAAGATATAATAAATTATGTGAATATCTATAAATGGGATTTATATGCTCTTAGTTATAAAGAAGTAGAAGATAAAGGGGCGTGTAGTTTGATAGTATAATTTTTTTATTTAGATATTTTCACCTGATATGCTAAGTAAGAGATTTTAAATTTAAATGGTTAAAAAAAGTAGATTAATAACACAAAAGAATTTTGCTTTTTGCAACAATAAAAGAGTAAAAAGTGGAAAATTTTGTGGGCCGAGAATCAATACAAATAGAGCCTAGTACTATTTCTTAGCCCACCTCAGAGCCCACAGCGCTTCGAGCCCTTCCAAGTGACGAAATTTTCTTTTACCTTCGCCTCTTGCTTTTTGTAGGCGCCTTCCACCACTCTGCCTTTCATCTATCTTCATCTCCTTCTCTCGATTCTACTGCAATTTTAACTGTATGAAGTCCGTAGACGTACAAATCATGATATAAACGGATTACTTTTTAGGATTACAAAAAATGGGTTTGAGAAATTTTGAGCTTGGATGGTCTCGTTATTTGATAATGGAAGGCATGATTGGGTTCTACAGATTTTATAGCTCGAAATCGAAAGTAGTGGATTTGAAGAAGTTAAGACCAATGATTCTGAAGAGAATTGAAGATCGAGCCAAGAAGTATCCATTAATGGCAATGGTTCCTGTTGCCCGTGAGGTCCTCCAGGCCCGAAGTGTTCTCTACCAAGGCGTCTCTACTCTTCTCCAGCGCTTTCCTGTAATGTCTTGCAGGTGATTTCATCCATTCCCTTTTGAGGTACTATTATTTGTTCTATTTGTAATTCTTTTATTTCATTCAGAGCTGGACAAATGCGCACAAAGGGCTAACATTTCAAACATTTATAAGGAACCCATGAGAGGAAAATGATTTTAAGAAGTTTAAAAGATCATCATTTAGCTGTAAAGTTTTGATTTTTAAGGCTCTGCTGATACAGCATCATTCCCCTGCTTCTTCTATTAGGTTTTCTTTTGCTTTTGTATAGTATGTTCTTATTTAGGGGTAAAATATGTTCATTATTTCTTGCTGGAATATCTTGTGTATCATTACTAATCTTTTCTTAATTGGATTTAGCAGTGACAAACTAGCTAGGCCTGTCAAAAGAGTGTTAGTTTTTGCCTCTCAATCTCATCTGTAGAGCAAGAAGTTTTTACATTTTCTAGTTTGTAATTTTTAAGTTAAAAGTGGGTTGTGCTTTGATGGATGTTTCTAAATCTTTCTCTCGCTATGCAGGTACTGCCCTGAAGTATGTATTGGAGAAACTGGTCATCTCATTCGAACTTGTGGTGGTTCCAGGCGTCTCCGGAAGGTTAATGTTCATGAGTGGACTAAGGGGAGCTTGGCAGACATACTTGTCCCTGTAGAAACGTATCATCTGCATAATATGTTTCAGAAAGAAATTAAGCATAATGAAAGATTTGATTATGATCGTGTTCCAGCAGTTCTTGAGTTATGCATGCAGGCTGGGATTCACCTAAGTGATGAAATTCTATACTCAAGCAGTTCTGGTCTGAATGATGTTGATGATGCTGTTGCCAGGGCTCAGTTTGCATCGGATCATGATATGAGGTTGATAGCCATTGAAACTCTAAAAGCATGGGAGAGACTTAGATGTGGAGTAGAGAAATTGTTGTTGGTTTATCCTGCAAAAGTCTGCAAACACTGTTCAGAAGTTCATGTAGGGCCATCTGGGCACAAGGCTCGCCTTTGTGGGGTATTCAAGTATCAAAGTTGGCGTGGGACTCACTTCTGGAGGAAGGCAATTGTTGACGATTTGGTCCCTCCAAAGATTGTATGGTACCGACGTCCTCAAGATCCTCCAATACTTAAGGATGAAGGTCGGAACTATTATGGTCATGCGCCAGCTGTGGTAGATCTGTGCACAAAAGCAGGTGTAATTCCACCAGCAAAATACCATTGTTTGATGAAAGTGGAGGGGTTATCAGCTCCTGTTTAATTCAAGTTGGCCTTCTCTTGTGCTTGCAATCCTGTTGAAGTTGGACATTGGGAGGTTAATATGGTTCTTTCCAGTTTGTGGGGCTATTCATTTTCTGCTTTGGGTCAGAAGCTGATCTACTTGACATCACTTGACTGAGCATTGCTGGTATGTTGTGATCTTCTGTTCCTCAAAAATAGAAATTTTAATTGAGAAATGCATATATTGCACATCTTGTCATTATTGTGTCCTATAACTGGAGACTTATATAATCGTATGCCTGGTAATTGAGTAGGTTAACTTGTGTTAAGGTGTTGTTGACTGGAAGTTAATTATGATCTCCTTTTCGACAAACCAAAGCAATGCATATTGATGAAAAGATAGATGCATGATCAAGATGTCAGTCATTAGGAATCAATTGCCTATTACGTTTCCAGCCTACATCAAGAATGACAAATGTACCTACTGGATTAGATAATGTAGCTTGATGAACTGATGGGAGAATTGAAACCAATGCAATTATGGATATTAAAACGTCAAAATCTCTGGTTGGTGAAATTGGTGGTTTCTTGGATCATGATGCCTGCAAGTACTCATCCAGTCTTGCACGTAGTTAAAGAACTAATATTTAGATTGCATCGAAAGTGCTCTTATGAGCAAATAAAGTTCACGTCTTTGCAATAGAACTGGAAAAGAAGGAACAAGTATTCTTTGAAGTTTGAATTTTCCTTTATCCGGGAAAAGATGTTTCTTACATTTCTGAGTAATACTTCATTGTGGTTTACTGCTCGATGCCGATCTGCCTTTTCTTTTCAGGCTTCCATCTCCAATGGCATGTACTTGCCGTGGCTTTTGGCAAGGATGATTTATCTGAATGTGCAATGGAATGGAGTATTGTTACTCTGCAGCAGCTGTCCCAGAAGAGTTCAGTTTTAACTTCTTCAGAATGTTCTGCAAATATGGGCTTTATTTTGAGCTTTCTTCACATCTTATTATACAAGAAATTTTAAACTTTCTTTCAGTTAAGTGCTTAGAATACTTTTGGCTGGGGGTTTAGCTTGTAAAGTCATTTGCCTTATTCTTTTTGCTGTTTGTGAGACTTCTCTTGTAAACTCTAGACCACCATCATGAGAGGGAAAGTTTAAAAAAAAACAATTTCTTGACTACTTTGTGAAGTCTCTATTACAGATAGCTATTCTTCAGCTCATTGTTACTCCTGCTGTTCTTTTTTATCACCATTTCGTATTTTATCCTTTTTTTGACCTATGTAGTGCTAGTAGACTTGACTCTTACTCGAGTTAGGGTGAGACTTGACATTTCACGGTGTCATGGGAAAAATTCAGGTCGAAAGCACACTGTGCCAAACTACCGAGTTAAGGCATGCTATGAGCATGTGCCAATCCTCATATTTATGCAAAGAACTTGACTAATTCCAACAAACTAATATTCATGAGTATGTGAACTAGAACTGATCTAATGATCCCATTTTATAGGCATGCTTCAAACTAACTCATGGAGAATGCAATCTAAATGAACAACTTTCGTATTTGGTTGGCTCTCTCTCTCTCTCTCTCTCTCTCTCTCTCTCTCTCTCTCTCTCTCTCTCTCTCCATAAAGATAAAAACACCATAAAAACATTGGCAGGAAACCAACAAAAAAGGGAAACTGAAAACCAAGAGCTTGTATAATCTTGAAAATGAGAGTGGCAATAGAGATATTGACTGGAAGATTATTCTATATAGATGTAGAAGATGATGCAACAGTTGCAGACTTAAAGAAGAAGATTGGAGAACAGGAAAAACTTCCTTTGGATAGACTCATTTTGGTGCTTCATGGCCATGGAAATTCTCTAATGATCGAGAATGAACTCTCCCTCCTTGACTATGGTGTCTGCAATGGCTCCCTCGTCTACCTTTTCATTGAACCTGCTGATAATGGCTCATCCCATTTCCTTTTCGCCTCTCAAGATTCCACATTCTGTCATGCCTCACCCCTGATCGGCCAACAAGGTGGTTGAGCCGAAGACATGTTTTCTCAAGTTGGCATCTCCCCATATTACATCAAAATTCTTCGGCCTCTCCTCTTTGTTTAGTTCAACACCAGAGCACCTAACAGTTTTTTGAGATTGTTCCCCCTTATGTAGAGAAAGATTAATATCAATAGATGAATGAACTTCTGGTAGTTTTAGATCAGAGCAAAACCTGTAAACTGGAGACTGTAGCATTATGTTCTAGGTGCTTTCTTCAATAGTCAGATTTTCTGTTACCAATCAAGAGGACTTCATTTCATCAGTTTCCATAGCTAGAATCTTCTATTTCTTGCTCAGAAGACAATTTATCAGAAACCTGCAATCATAAGCTAAACAGTCACAGTTGAAAAAACATGAACAATCATTACCAGACTCGCAGTCCTATGATCATGAAACTTCAAACTTTCTTCAAATTTAAATGGGTAATCATTTTTTTTATGAACTGAATTTGGACTTTGATCATAGCAAATACGCGCTCTTGATTAGCATTAAATGCACAAATATGGCTGTTTAAAGTAGGATATATACAGAATAACACCACTTAGCCAAGACATGCATAATAACTCATTGCTTATGCAAGATCAAGAGAACATTCATTACAAATCAGCATCTGTAGCCCTGCAAATAAACAGAATTTTCAACCTTTCTTAAAAAGAAAAATTCTTACGAAATAAATCTCATCTGCTTATAAGATCTTTAAAAGGGGGGAAAAAAAGCACTCGGAGACATAGTTTTCAGAAGAAGGAAGAAGCCAGTAAGAGCTTTTTCTGATTTTGCCTTACCGAAATACACATACACATCACGGAGCCAAAACACTGTGAATAACCTGCTTCAGCTTCACGTATGAATGACAAGAAAATCATCCTTCTAACAACCGTCCAGCCTCGGATCAATAGCAGGCTAGGGGAATCTTCACAACCACAAAAACTGAACTCTAAAAAGTTATCTGGAGGATATTTCAGGTGAAAGCCTCACCAAAGGCAGGAATAATTAGTTACTACCATACATCTGGCAAGATTGCAGCAAGGCAGGAAAGTATAACTTGATTGAGGATCATATAGAAGAAATAAAGCCAATAAGAAAATCTATCGAATTTGAAAAGTCCATCAAGATTGCAATGAACACTGGTAATTAGGAACTTAGGGAGGGAGAGAAAGCACCTTAGCAAAGAAAAAAAGACAGACAAGGAAGAATAATTGAACAAAAAAGATCACTAACGTACTTATAAACCTTGCTGGAAGTACAACAGAACCTATATGACAAAGTACAAACAAGAAACAGAAAATTCCTATATCCTCTACAGTAGCATGGTTTTCAACAGATACTATCAATCAGAGCCAACCGGGAAGGGATCTAGGGCATCCTGCTTTCCATCAACATAGAACTCAACCACTGCTCTCATTCTTGATAGTTTATCTGGGTGGTAATTTACGTGAACAATGACTGGCTTGAGTTTCTTTAGATTAGGATCATTCCTCACAGTCTTGAAAAGAACCTTGCTATTCATAAAAAGATAGTAATCCAATGTTCTTTTTGAAGCATGAAGCCCAACATAACCTGGATGGGACGGGTAGAAGAGTTCTTCATTGAATACTGCCTGATCCCATGAATTTGGTTCCCGCGAAAGCCTATCAGCAACCCTATCCAAGAGCTCAATTGAGGGAATGGTAGGCCTAATATAAAAGAAACCAGAATTATAAACCCAAATTCTCATTGTATGAGCAAAACGTGCCCAACCCATAGCAGGTTCATCAAAAACATCATTATATCCATAAGCAGTCATATTGTCATGACCATCTGTCATGGACTCCACATCTGAATCTCTGTGCAGATAATCAAATGGATTCTGGAGGTACACTATATCAACATCTGAAAGAAGAACACTGTAGCCCAGTTGCAGAAACTCTCTCAAAATTCTGAACTTCAAACCTGACACTTTATGATTTCCTCCTGTTTTTCCAATTGAATCAACAACGTCATCAGGGTCTCTCTTGTATACAGGAACCTCATTTGACTTACAAAAGTCAAAAATAGCATCATCCAGAGCAACCACCAGATAATTTTTTATACCAGCTCTTTTAATGTTAGTGAACCACACCTCCAGCATGGCTTTTACATTTGAATTGGCCAGTGCAACTATAACTTCCTTCCTAACAGCAACCTCTTCCAAGATCTTTGCCAGTCTTGGGTTCACTGATTCATCTGGAGCGACAGTGGGATTAGTTCTCAATCCCTTGACAGTACCAAAAGGGCCAGCTTTGTGTGGTCCACCCAATGCCATGAACTGCTCCTGGGCACGACCTTGTCCTTGCTCGGCCAGCTGTAGCTTTTCATTCAGCTTCCTCACCTGCTTCTTTAAGTCAGCATTTTTATCTGACAAATGTCTGATGTCTGATTTTAACATGTCTATTCGTTCTGAAGATACACATGATGATGAATCAGCCTAAGAAGCAAAGCACCCAAAGATAAGTGTATATTCTGGTTGCCAATGTATGAAATCAAGTCTGTAAATTCAAGCAGGTCAACAATTCAACAGAAAAAGTCCTCTAATTGCAAATTTAGATTACATATTTTTCCATATACTGTGATATTCACTATGATGATCGATAGTTTGACCAAATCCCAAGCACAATCAACTCAAGTCATTATAGTTTATACTGCTACCAGTTAATCCATTCTCAGCATTTTACCAGATGAAACAAAGAAAACAACTATTGAAGCTCCAATTAATCACTTCAGAGACCATGATGCATTTCGTTTATATCCAATTATTTGTATTGTTGACCTCATTTTCACAATTCTTAGCAGAAAACCTAATCAGAATCAATAAGGGTTCAATTTGATTTTTAGGAATTCATATTTTGCAAAGTGAAGTACCTGAAGAACTGATTTCCGAAAAGTGCGATCTTTGGGTTGAGGAACAGGGGAGAAGAATCCATGGGGAAAGAAAAAAGCAAATACACAACCCAGAATCACACCGATGGCAATTGCAATGGCGATTCTCGATCCCCGAAACGATTGGCTGTTCTTGTCTTTCCGACCGGCCATTTCAAGAAAGAAAATCTCCTCGTCGTCAAAGGACCACCAGACACAGATTCTTCACACAACTTTCTATAAGCAATTGTAGTGCAGAGCACTCAAAGTATACAATGGAATAAATATTTAGAGGAATACAAATTAGTACAATTTTGTATTGTTTTTTTTCTCCCCCTCGATCTCTTTCCTTTCTGCAGGGTTGTTGAATGAAAGAGGAGGTTTATGAGTCCGGTCTTCACTGAACAGACACATACGACAAAAATAGATAGGAGTATGCAAGAGTTTTTTTTTTTTTTTTTGGAAAAATATTCTCTTACAATCTCTCATTAGAATTAGGCGCTATAAGTAATTAGATCTAATACTCTTATATATATATTAATTATTAATTAGATTCATATTTATATATCATACAAATTAATTATAAAATTAAAATATATTATTTATATTTTATATTATCTGTCATTTGTACATAGAAATTTTCATCAGTACTATTAACGATAGTCGGAGGGTAATTTAATCAATTTTTTTAATCTAAACAATTAAATCATTTCTTTAATTCTTGTGTTATGTTCTAATGTGACAGATAATATAAAACAGATATAGTTTATAAATAGTAAAAAAGAAAAATCCTTTGCAGCTCATGTTCCGTATGTTTCCACTAAACTCCATTTATGATGCAAATATTTGATGATTCCACAAAGACACCCGCAAAGAAAAGCATTTTGTGGGGCAGGGGCAGAAAGGCGCTACTAAGTTCATTGGGTCCGTACTAGCCCTATCTCTCACCGCCAGTAGATATTTCTCGATTTCGAAATGTATCGAAGCCTTAGGTAGTAAAAAAAAGTTGAATATCTTTCCACAAGGTATGAGTTTCCCAAAACTGAATCAGGAGCAGGATTTAGGCGAAGGGAACCAAGAAGTTCAGATTATAAGGCATAAGCAATAGTGTGAAATTTTGAGAACTATTCTTTATAAAATATAGTATATTATTACTCAAGGAGTTGTTTTTACATTTGATACCTTTGTGAAATGTGTATTTGGACAATTATTGCTTAAAAAATTGCAATTAGGGATATAAATTTTAGTGCGTATAAAAAATAATCCTCATATTAGAAATTGAAAATTTTATACTATTACTGTCAATATTTAAATCTGTGTCTTTATTATTAATTATACAGTCCCAGAAATAACTGGGCAGGCCCATGCAGCTCAAAACTAACTTGCCCTCTCTTCTAATATTAGAAAATTAAATCCGCATGGACGTAGCTCAGTTGTTTCTGGGGCTGTAGAGTTGGTTCAAGAGCCAAGGTTCGAATCCTGGCAGCGACAGTGTGGGAATTTCAATATCTCCAATGTGGGAGATGGTTCCTTGTGCGCACTAGGTCCTGACCTCCAGTCTGCAGGACCGCTGAGTCACCATGATTTACATCCTCCACCTGGGCGTCGGACAGTCTGGTGAGGGTCCTGAGGGCGAGGGATTTCGTCTTTTGGTCCAAGAAAATTGAATAAGGAAAAAAAAACATAAAAGAAAAGTTGGTAAAGAGAGCTATGAGAGTTGACTAATAATTTGTGAATTATTTATGATCCATGCCAACCCGAACCAGAAGAGTATGCATGAGGCCAGCTCTTACCAACTCCAGTTGACCTCTATCAAGGTTACACACCATTAATATTTTTTTTATGATTTTAAAACTCCTTTCTCCTAATTAATTATCAATTCTTTTGTAGATTTATAAACATATATTAATATGAATTAATTTTTTAATTAAATTTATAAGATTTTTAGATTTATAAGATTTGACTATCGTACATAATATTTTCTCCATTTTTTTTTACTTACACATTTTAGATATCACATAATTTAAAACAGTACAAAAATTTAAATACTTTTTTTTATATAGACGCATAGGACTAACAGTACCCACAAGTTATACTCGACAATCATACTCGCTATGCCAAAATGAATATCCCAAGATAACCATTGAATACTTAAACCTCTATTTATATATCATACCATACAAACTTTTAAAACATATCATATATAGAATTAAGATTTCACATTCACCCCCTTTGAACCCAAGCTTCCTCGTTAAGTGCCTCAAACTTAACCCAGAACCAGACCAGGGTTCCTGCGTACTAATTCCCATTCCCATTCGCGTCTACTAAGACCATAGGTATTGTAGAACTCTCTCATCAGCGTTCTCAAAGTTCGAATTCAAGGCCCCTGATTAAACTATAGAGACACCAACCATGTTACCTACGTGTACCTACCACCCTTATCACCCTCCCCCCCCAACCCCCCCCCAAAAAAAACAAAACAAAACAACAAATGGAGCCCATTTCTTCAACTCACAATATACAAGATTAAAGTATTGAGGAACAAATTTCAATTTCTCACCAAATGTTCCTGTATGGTACATATTGTTTGTACACTAAACTGCTTAACATGATCACAAATCCATTTATATCACTTCTTCCCTTCCCTAACTTGTCTTTTGTACAGCCTTTGGATTGTATAGAAGAAAATGATTTTTTCTACATAACCTTCTCAGTTCTAAAACCATCAGCAAAAGAATGTCAAAATTATTATGTACATAACAGAAGTTAATCATAGGTATTGGCATTTTTAGAGTAAGCAAAAACAAGCTTGCTATAAACCGTTTTCACCGGATGATAGCTGAAGCGTTCCACGTGACATCAAAGATTGCTGAGACGTAATCTCACTGAAGATAAGGCGCAAACAACCTCTAACTAGATCCATTTCCTGGTGCCTTTTCCTCCTGCACAATATACATATACCTCTATCAGATAAACTTTCTGACAATGTATGAACAGACTAGATGATATATCCCATGCTGCCGGTGACAATTCCCATGGAATGTCGAATGAAAAGTAGATAATAGAACCTAATATAACAGTATATAAACCCCTCCCCCCCAGGAAAAAAGTAAAGGAACAATAGAGAGAGAGAGAGAAAGAGAGGTTTATACTTTATCGTCACTTGTAATGTATGAAACAACTACGGTGATGTCATCAAGCTTCCCACCATAATAACGAATGCCAGCATGTTGGGCTGCAGAGGAGAAAGGTGTCTGCCTGTTTTTATCTTGTGCTCGTTGCCGTGCCAATGCTGCTATCTTCTGAGCTGTGACCTGAGGCCCTAATCCAGCTCTAACAGCATGAACCACCACTGCTGTAATGTCATTGTTATACAAATTGTCAAAAAGCCCATCAGTACCAGCAACTATGACATCTCCTGGAGCAACAGGGATTGTGAAGATCTGAGGGGAAAAAAGAGCCCATCAAGCCCATATGGCATAGTTAATCAATAGAAGTTTGCATTTGCAAAACAAACAACTAATATTATATTACTTCATTTGCCAATTCAATATCAATTAATTAACCAACCAAGTTAGGAACTGCAAGATCCAATAAACCCAACAGAAGCATCACTGCAGAGAAACGGTGTTGGAAGTTGGCAAGTTGCTGTGTGCCAAGTGATCAGACCAGTTTGTAATGTTTTTTTGGAATGACACACGTCTAACCAACTTCCGTAACAAAGCAAAAGGCCAAGGTACATTACACATATAAGATGGAGCAGAAGGTAAAGCAAAGCACAACCTACCAATAGCTTACATCCATAATTCCCAATTTTTCTCTTTTCTGTGTGAAGGCTGACATCAAGACTCAAAACGGAGAGCAGAACCAGCAACTTAATATAATTTATAGCCTAGATAACTAAGAGAAGGCACAAAAACATAAAGCATCTCAAGACAACTACAGTAAACCCAAGATAATCACTGTCATTATATCAGATCATTCTGGATGATTGGCCATAAGGAAACAGATTTACTTTAGAAAGCTAAATCAAACTTTTCTTGATTAGGGATGTATCATTCTAACCATATAGGAACCCATACAACCAGATGTATGTAAAACTAGTTGGATAAGTTTACCTGTCCAGAGCTAGGCAAATCACCAGCATTACCACTCTCCAGTTGATATGTAAAGTTGAAATCATGTTGCTGTGCAGGAGATCTAAAAACAGTACATCCATCCCTAACCACCATAAAGCCACTATCCCCTAGATTGATGGCATGTAGGCCCTGCATGCAGAGACAAATAATAAGCACCCATAACTATGTCTTGCAACGGAAAAGAGGAGACAATCTTGTAATCTTGAGCAGTTTACTAAAAGTTCAACTTTAATTGGAATAAGCTAATCAGGTATATAAAACCTT
Organism: Catharanthus roseus; assembly: GCA_028651295.1. Lineage (NCBI taxonomy): Eukaryota > Viridiplantae > Streptophyta > Magnoliopsida > Gentianales > Apocynaceae > Catharanthus > Catharanthus roseus. The sequence continues at coordinate 20,371,360 of JAPQWS010000104.1, read as the reverse complement.
CAGCGTTGATCACATTTTAGTGTAATCATTGCTGAGAGACAGCCAGAAAAATGGTGAGGTTAAGTCAGCATTGAATACCTGATCAGTAAGCGCGACTATACAAGCAGTTGAAGACCCTCTGGCTTTTGTGCTTCTGTAAGCTTTCTCTAGGACCCTTGCAGGGTCAACAGAACCTTTTGGTTCCTCTTGTACTGCTGATACTGAATTAGACATAAGTTCGCGTGCATACTTCCCTGCGTCAACACCGAAATCAGCCCATCCGCCAACACCATCAGCTACACCAATTGCTTGCTTATCTGAACAAATAAAATGGGCATCCTCTCCCCCAGTTTCTTCTTTGTCAGGATGAGGCAGATAACAAGATCCGGAATTAAGTTTGAGGGTTCTGACAGATGGGATCTTCCTGTAATCGACACCAAACAACCAAAATAAATGGAAGCACATGCTTCTGATAACATGTCAAAGTTTTCCTTTCATAGGAACATGATTATATATGCATTCTGAACATGAAAAAAGCTCCCTGCCTTTAGAAAACAAAAGCATGAATATTCTATGTTACAGTTGCTTCTGATTATTCACCCAATCAAGGAAACAACTCTCTCTATAACAACTAGTAACCTTAAATTAATGGAATATATGCAGCTATCAAAGCAGGAATCAATTAACTCAAAAATAAGGAAAATTCTGCTATAGACCCAGTATATGAGTGGAACATGAACCTCTTGGACCATATTAAGCCAAATGAATAATGTGATTAATAACTTAATCCTTTGTTTCCATAAGTGTTGACATTATCCACACAACGGATCAATATATTAATCACATTGCTGATGTGGCTTAATATGATCCAAGGGGTTCATGTCCCCACTCATGGACGAAGTCCATCATAGAATTTTCCAAAAATAATGGTCTAATCAGATTGGTGGCCAGAAGTTTTCTTTTTGTCCTCCTTCTGGCCCACATTCTATTAGCGGATAGGTGATGGTGGTGGCTTACAAAATAATTACCAGAGAAATTGAGTATGCTTACTCTGTTGAAGAATCAGCAGAATGTGAAAGCTGTTCGTCACGCACAGAGTTATCATAGGACACATAAGGAGCAGTGCCGGCGGAGGAACATGCCGGAGATGAGGAGTGGAACCCCTTCAGTCCAAATTCTGGGAATAAACCAAAACTTCCCCTCTTCTTCGCGACATTGTAAATGAAATAACCATAAATCAAGAAATTATTTGGCTGTTCTTTGTTTCTCAAACTCATACTGGCATTCCTACAGTTTCCTGGACTTCTAGTAGTGTAAGATGTGGAAGAACTGTTTGCTCTGAGAGCAGGTCGGATTATACTGGAAGTCAAACTACTCCATGAACAGTCTGTAACAAACATTCTAGAACCACAAGCTGCCATGGGTGCCTTCTGTGAGTTCAAAGGAAAATAAATTTGAGTAGGCTCTGAAAGCATGCGGTCAATGTGATACCCACAAACCTGGAATGAAGGCCCTGATACAGATGGAAGAGAGATAGCACGAGAAAATGCTCCAATAAATGAGAGATTCTTTCTCCTGGTAGCTATATACAAATTAGCTTGAGCTGCTGCAAGAATACCAGGCCTTACAAAACCATGTAAGTCAGTAGTAGTTCCAGATGGTAGGTCAAACAATAGTTTTGCCTGATTTATTGGACGCTCCAATATGCCTTGTAGTCCACCTTCTTTCCCATAAACTGACTTCTGGACTCCCTGCCGGAATACACCACCAAGTCTTGAATATTTATTAGATGGCATCTTTGGCAACCCAGAAAAGCAGATTTTCTTGCAGCAAGTTATTAGAGATAATGTGACCACGAGTACAGGGTGAAAAAGATAATATCATAACTCTATGTACATCTATCTACTATAGGTAGAGATCAGGAAACCCCCCTCTTCTCTATACAATGAACCACTGGAATCCAAAAACCTTCCTGAAAGGTGCAACAGTAGAAAATGAATAATCAGCAAAGCTAGCTTAGTCTTTTCATGGGTCGGACTCCCAAACTAATTTTGACAAGCATAAAGCATCCCAGTTACTCAACAAATAAATATTAGGATTTCCTAAATCTAAGGTTCCAAAGAATCTAAGCTTTATACATAGACGTCGATCAAAACAAATGTATTATGGGCTAAACCGTTCGTACCCATGAGAAATATTAGGAAAGAAGGTAAAATCTAATATATGGTTTAGAGATATTCAACTCCAGAGATCTTATATCATGTAAGTATGATTTCAAGAACATAATGTTAACGTCGAAGCTAGTCTTAACTTAATAACCATATCCAATCAAAAACCAATAAAAGAAAACGAACAATCACAAAAAAGAAGTAAAAAAACCATACCTTTATTGAAGAAAAACAACAACCCAAAAAAACCCAGCCGTGTTCCAACACATAAAACTCAAAAAGTCCCAACTTTATCAACAATCCTTTGAAAACAACCCTTGTGAGATACAGATTAGAAAAGCCCCTTTCGATTTATACTCTTGGATCAGCTACCTCGGATGTCTGTTGGCTCTTCCTCCCTTATATCTATCTTGACTCTTCGGTGGCCGTTGGGTTTGTCCAAACGGCAAAACTCCAAAAAGCTTTAGCGTGAGCTTTTTGAGGTTGAGTTTAGCTAATAAACACCAACACCACCAGAACGAACGAACCCTAAAATTTCACCAAGAAAATTGGGGAATTTTTGAGTAATTTGCTGGAACAATTTTTCTAGAAAAAGACACTTTCAAACTGTTAATAATCGACCGACGCATAATACCCGCACAAGTAGCGAATGTGCGGCTGATTTATTTAAAAGACATACGTATCCCCACATCATTGAAAGGGTTTTAAACCTTACTTGGTTAGGATTTTGGTAGTTTAGTCGGGGTGAATCTGACATTTCAAGTTTGTTCGATAAATGATCGGGTCGGGTCGGGTAACATTGGTTCGTTTCGAGATTTGACAGGTGGACGACTTTTTCTTTAGGTCCAATTTTGTTGGACTACGGATTAGTACACTGAAAGCATTTCTGCTTTTCTGGCCACCTGTCCAGTTTAACTGTTACATTTGACTCCCAATAACAGTACTTCAATTTATTAAAAATTAATATCAAAAGACAAAATTTCCTGGCCAACGTAATCTGACTAAATTGTCACTGGTTAAAAATACTCAAAAAAGTGTAATTTAAACGAAAACTTGTAATAATAAAGTAATAATTCAATTAGTTAAAAATATTCTGTAATAAATTCAAAATTTAAATTATATTCTTTTTTCCGATTTATGAAATCATGGTCTATTTTTGCATCTTGACTATTCAATCTGGAATAGGGCATAGTTTGGAGGTTGACTTACAGTCTACAGTTTACTTAAATTGTGTGCATTTGGGAGCACTTTTCTTTGCAAACTTGAAAAACTTCCTCTTAAGCCTTGTTCTGTCATTCTTTTTACTAAAACGCGAAATCCTTCACCCACAAGGCTCCATCAGACTATCTGACGTGCAGGTGAAAACTTAAATACAAAGCTATATACACAATACATAGAAACTTAAATATTCAAAAGTGCAAAAGAAACTTAAAATCATACTTCAAATGGAGTAATAAGCAAGAAAGTTGAAGATATATTTCATGTAGAGGCCAAACTAACTGGTCTATTGTTGCACAGCAAACTTCAAATTAAAACTTTCCTCAAATGGATGTGAGCACCAAACTGAGGCTGCAAAGAGAGAAGTGGAAGAGGGGCATGAACATAGGATGGTGAGACTTCAAGATAGAAATGTCTGATAATGATAGCCAAGACAATTTTTGCTTCAACCATGGCAAGATTTTGCCCTACACAGACTCTAGGGCCTAAACCAAATGGGAAAAACGAAGCCAGATGCTTCCGAGGTTCAAGAAACCGCGAGGGATTGAATTCATTAGCATCTTCTCCCCATATTTCAGTGTCATGATGTAATGCAGTTAAGGCCACATAGAACTGTGTATCAGCTGGAATGTTTAGTTTTCCCAACTTGATATCCTTTGATGTTTTCCTCGTCTGATGGACTGCTGGTGGATAGAGCCGAAGCGTTTCGTTCAGTATCATCGTCACCTTTTTCACAGAATTCAGAAAACATAACAAATCTCAGTAGATGTATAAACATGGGAAGTTAAGAGTAGCATCAGCGAAGATTTGGTAAAAACAGAATGCTAATACTCTTTAAATTTTTTGCATCATATCAGTGATGTTATGCATTTTCATCATAGATGAATCTATGGGCGTGTGGCCACCTCCAACATTTTTAAAAACAATTTTATAGGTGTTGCTTGTTTAATCCATTAATCATGATTTTTTTCAATTTCCCTTTACATAGATTCGTATAAGATTATCACCTCTAGTTCTGTCTACGATTTACATTTCAAACTTACATTTCAAACGGGGATTATTCAACTTCACTTTTCTTGAAGCTATGTTATTCATGCAGTTCAACCAATGTACTTTACCTATCAACAATATGTGTGTACTTGGTTTCCTGATACCTAAAGAAATTTTCTTGAATGCTATCAAAGTCATAACAGATAGAGGGACTAAAAATGAGGCATAAATAGGATGATTGACTTTAAAAAACTGAACTTACAAGCTTAAAATCATTTAGGGTCTCTGCATTTGGAAGCACATTGCCCTTGCAAACCTGCAAAACTTCTTCTCGTGCTTTACTTTGCCATTCTTGATGGTGTGCTAGGAGGATAACTGCCCAAGTTAAGAGGTTGGCAGTTGTTTCCTTTCCTGCAAAGTAGAAAGTCTTGCATTCATCTATAACTTCTTCCTCCTGTAATCTTCCTTCTTCCTCACTGGCAGACATCAGTAAAGTAAGCAAGTTTTTGGAATTTTCTTTTGTAGCTTTGTTTGTCTTAATCAGCATCCTTATGGCGTCTCGAGCTTCCTTATCTAGCTTCCACATCATTCTGTTATTCTTAGTGGGTAGAAATCTGTTCATGATTCATTCAAATCATATAGAATAAATAGGCCGATCCATAAATGTGAAAAAGAAAGGAAAATTATGAGCTTTGTCAAACAAAGTTAAGCCAATATTTGATCAATAAAACAGGGGGTAAAAAAAGACAGTGACCTAGAACTAGGAATATAGATGGTCCTGGTAGCCTGCAAAGTAAGGCGTATTTGCCGTTCTTGCAACTCAAATATGCGCTTCCCCTCTTTGAAGCTGCTCCCGAAAGCTGTTCTAGATATAATTTCAGCTGAGAGGTCATGGAGTTCTTTATGCATTTCTACTTCAACCTCAATCCTTCCTTGTATTTCTTCTTCCCACTTCCCTATTAAGTTCATGGTGCTTGCGAGAATCTCAGGCACCCAAGCCTGAAAAACATTTAATATGTGTCTATTTCTCATAGTTGACTCAAACAAATACACGAGAACATAAATATAATTCGTCTGACTTTCAACAATTACCTAAACATTGTAAATCAATTTTGATACTCCAGCCAGCATATCAATAGAGTAACAGTTAAAGTTTTGAAGAACAACAAGCATTGGTTTACTAAATAAATGCACACACAGAGAGAGAGAGAGAGAGAGAGAGAGAGAGAGAGAGAGAGAGAGAGAATCACCTTGACTCTCTCCATTGTGAAAGCCTTGCTGGCGATCCTTCTGTGGAGAATCCATTTTTCACCACGCAACCCGGGAAGTCCCTGCCCAAAAAGTCTCATTGCAACAGGGTTATAGTTAATCTTTTCGAGGCAGTCACTGTTACCTATCATAAGCTCTTTAACTATGTCTGGTTCAGCCAAGGCCAGTCTGGGCTTAGTCCCAAACCAGTACACAAAATTCTTGCAATATATGGCTGACCACTTGTGGTAGTGAGGAGCCGCGCGATGCAATATGTCATGGTTGAATGAAATTCTCTTTGATTCAGATTCTCTATGCTGCAGTTTAATCTCCTCAGAGTTTCCATATAACGGATAATATTTGGGGCCTTTAATTCCTTGTCTCTTGAAGTGCTGCTGAAGTTTCAGGGGAACCCAAAAGATGGAGTAGACTATCTTGAAGAGAATGACTACAAGTACCAGCAAAATTACAAGGAGTAATAGATGCATGATGGAAGTTGGATTGAAATGAGTAGAGAGGAAGAAGAAAGACTGCTTTTAGACAAGTTTGAATCTGCTATAAGACAAATGCTGATGAAGAGCATGTGAAGAACCTTGCCCTCGTGAGCCAAAAATAGATTCCCACTTTGTTTGTATATTGAATGTTCTATAATCACTTCATAAAAGTGCCATTAAACCAAATACAATAATGCTGGCAATACCAATTAAATACTACTAGAACTAGACAATGAGCTGCTATGCAAAAGCATAAAAAAGGGTCCAACTTGATCACTTCATATTGAGCACCAAATATGGACGGCATCTTCTGATTAATATTGTTTAATCAATTAATATAAAAGATAACAGGATAATTTAAACAAGTTCCTAAAAAATCAGGAGCATAAAGGATCAAATCATTTCTACTCCAGACACTCATCCCATGAGATACTCCTGAAGAGAATTTGGGCACCATATTGAGGCTGAAAAATCAGAAATGTAAATGGGGCATGAACATATGACGGTGATAGTCTAAAGGAAAATTTCACGCGGACCATAGACAGGATTATTTGGCCTACAACCATTGCAAAATTCTGAAGCTATGCGATTCCTTACACCTAATAAACCAAATAGAAAAAACGAAGCAAGATGCTTTCGAGGTTTGGAAAATCTTTCTGGGTTGAGCTCATTAGCATCTACACCCCATATCTCCAAATCATGATGAACATCAGGGATAACCAAACAGAATCGTATCCCTGCTTGAACATCAAGCTTTCCTACCTTACTATTCTTTGCTGCTTCTCTAAACAATGATGGAACAGGAGGATAGAGTCTAACTGTTTCATTGATTATCATTGTCACCTGTTAACAAATACTCAAAAATGTAAACTAAGACAAAGAATTCTAAGTTCGAATCACATCCATTTCCTCCGAACTACACAAAATTATGATGGTCTATTTTTGCAGCACAACTATTCAAAATCTGAAATAGGGCAGAGTTTGGAGGTTAACTTACAATATTTAGTTCGCTTAAATTGTGGGCATTAGGGAGCTCGTTTTCCTATCAAACTTGAAAACTTCATTCGAGCTTTGTTCTGCCATTTTTGATGAATTGCTAGGAGGAAAAGAGCCCAAGACAACAAGGTCGGCAACAGCTTCTTTTCCTGCAAAATAGAATGTCTCACGCTCATCTACCACTTCCGCCATTGTCATTGTCAATCCCTCCTCTCCTTCATTTTCAGATCTTAAAAGGCTGAGCAAAGTTTTAGAACTTCCTCTTATTTTACCGTCTTTCTCGATCAAAATCTTCATCATTCTTCGAGTTTCCTCCTGTATTTTCCACCTTAATTTTGATTTCAAAAACTCATCTCCTCTAATAAACAATTTCTTTTTTCACAACCTATAAACAGAAATTCTATCGAATTGTATTCACAATTAAATAGTAAACCCAATAGAGATTTCAATGAAAAACTAAAGAAGCCCAAAATGTACCTTAATTCTATCCACTAAGAAGGCCCGATTAGCAACTTTTCTATGAAAGGCCCAACTTTCACCATGCAAATCAATGGGTCCTCGCCCAAAGAGCTCGCTGTGGCGAGCCAACAGGCGCGATTTGATTTTCAGAAGAGGCATGTGGTTTGATTAGTAATCTTCACCCCATACATTCACTTAATCAGAACGATCTAATTTTACATGTCAATTTTTTTAAAAATAATTAAAAAATCATAACAATAATTTAAAATTCTAATTTAATCAATTAATTATCAGTCAAAGAATTATTAAATTATCAAATATCAAAATAAAAATAAAAATTAATAAATAAATAATACTCAATTATTAGATAAACAAACAAAAAAAATTTAAAATGAAATTAACGATAATAAATGTTCTTTCTAGAGTAGTTTGACTACCATAGACATAATAGCCAAAAAAAAAAATGGTTTTCGTTCATAAAACGGCAAGACTTTACATGTGCTACGCAGAATCAACTATGGAGGGACAAATGAAAAGGAAACAGTGAAGCAATGTGCTTCCCTATGTTGTTGGACCAAGATAGAGTGGAAATTTGAATAATTAGAAATTGTCAACTTGCTTACTTCTTTATTGTTTATTGCTAAGCACACCATAAAAGAAAATTTCTCACTTCAATTTACTACAAATATATATATATATATGAATTTTATTATGAATATAATTCATTTATATAAATATAGTCTTTAAACTATATTATATTAAATCATGTTACATGTAGTTAATATTTTAATTATTTATTTTCATACACAAATACATAATTTATACAATGAATCAAGATATTGTCTATATAGGTATTTTTTTTTTTAAAAAAAAATTATTGCAAACGTGAATCATGGGATTAATGGATTCATTAATGTAAACATATTCAGTTTTGAAACTCACATTTTCACTCATAAATAATTTCAATTTTTACGAATTTCAAAAAACAAATCTCAAAATCAAACTCTATTCAAATAAATCCAATATTTACACTACATGGATGATGTAATTTATTATGGTCCAAAAGGTTCGTGCCTCCAATTACAGACTGAGTTCATAACAAAATTTCATAAATAATACTACTTCCAGTCGGAAATATAAGTCCTTCTACACTTTTTTTTCCCATCTCTTTTTAAAAGTCAAAACGCTGTTCAATTTCCATGAAACAAATGATAGTATATCTGGAAAAGAAGTATTAAAAAGACTTATATTTCTGATCGAAAATAGTATGACTTAATACAGTGTAAAAGATATCTGTCCTCACTTATAAACACAAATGAGTCCCTAACAAAATTTTCCCTTTCCAAAGTCATTCAAGCTTTGACATTCTTGAAGATGATTTGTGCCCCAAATTGGGGCTGAAAAGTCAGATAAGTGACAGGGGCATGAACATATGATGGTGACAATGTGAAGGAAAATTTGTTGAGGATCATTGCCAATATCACTTTTGCCTCAGTCATGCCAAAATTTTGAGCAATACAGCCTCTTGTACCTAAACCAAATGGAAAGAAAGAAGCAAGATGATTTCTTGGCTTTGAAAATCTCTCTGGATTGAATTCATTTGCATCTTTTCCCCATATATCTATATCATGATGAATTGCAACAATGGGCAAACAAAATTCTGTCCCTGCTGGAATATCAAGGCTTCCCACTTTAATATCCTTTGATGCTTCTCTAAATAATGCTGGAATTGGAGGGTAGAGTCTAAGCACTTCGTTTATTATCATAGTTACCTACAAGGGCAAACCCAAATATGAATTATTAGTCCGGGTCAAAACAATATATAATATAACTGACAAGAACTCGTTACTGGTTTGAACCCTCTTCATAATATAATGAAACGTTCAAAGACAAGGTTCTAACTCTCGAGTAATTAAGAATCGTCCATAGTCAGACCTTAATTCTAGAGTATAAGAGTAAGAAGCATATAGAGTTAAGAGGAAGACTCTATGAATCCTTATGACGTCGTATAAGAGTTAAACTCTATAGATCTTCATAATGTCATGAAATATTCAAGGTCGGTCACAATGCAACTCTCGAGTAAGAGTAAGACTCTATAGGCACCTGTTATCGTTAAGAATCCTACATGGCTAGCATTTGAAAAATAATTACTCCATATAGAGGTTTGGACAGTGCTTTCCTCTTGAGATACTGTTTGGGATGAGTTAGACAATTGTTGGGCTACCCAGTCCTATAAAACTAAACTGACGGGTAGGAGGAAAAAAAACATGATAAGGTAGGGTTTGGAGGTTAACTTACAATCTTTAATTCACTTAAGTTGTTTGAATTAGGAAGCTCATTTTCCTTGAAAACTTGAGAAATTTCTTGACGAGCCTTGTTTTGCCATTCTTGATGCACTGCCAAGAGAAGAAGTGCCCAAGACAAGAAATTGGCAACAGCTTCTTTTCCAGCAAAATAGAAAGTCTCGCACTCATCTATGACTTCATCTAATGCCAATCCGTCTTCTTCATTTTCAGGTCTTAAAAGGCTCAGCAAATTCTTAGAATTTCCTCTTGTTTTGCCGTCTTTTTCGATCAAAATCTTTATCATTCTTCGAGTTTCTTCTTGTATTTTCCACCTTAATCTGTTCTCTTGAGTAGGCAAAAACCTGCAAAATTATTAATACACAAATATTTAATTAACTATGCATAGTGTATTCAAATCCTCTTTAACATACTTGTTACATTCAAAACCTGCAAGTTCGAGAGCGCGACTCATAAGTCTCACGGTACTGACATATTGATAATCCCTTAGGGAGCGAAGCGAAAAGCTTAAATACAAAAATTTAGTAATGCCAAATCTCTACTTAGCGATCATTCTCGTTATGCCAAAATAGATATTCCAAGACATGAAGCGTGCGATCCAATGACATGACTCCCCTCACTTAGATCCTCCATCTAGCATGCCAAGTGAGTTTGAGTGACTCAATAAGCGGTTTAATAACGCATGTGCTGTTTAGAGACCTTGTACCCACAATTCCTCTCAAATTAATTAGTAACTCTATATTTGTGTTATTTCACATATGAAGCATATAGCTCTGTTTCTGCAATCCCTACTTAGCAATCATTGTCGTCGTTATACCAAAATAGATATTCCAATTCATAAGATGTATGGTCCTGAGTTTGAGTGACTTAAAGAAGCAGTTTGGAAACTTTATACCCTCCGATCCCTCTCAAATTAATTAGTAACTCTTAAATGCAAGATGTAAAAATAAATATTCTACATTAAGCGTGGGACCCTACCTATATACAGTACAAAATCTATCATAATTACAATAATAAATAAAAGGTAATTAAGAAGCAAGAATTAATCACCTAAGTCCAGGAAGATTGACTTCTCTTAAAGCCTTCATAGTTAGCATAGATTGTTGTTCTTGTAATTCAAATACTAATTTTCCTTCTTCAAAGCTACTTCCAAAAAGTGTTCTTGATAATATCTCAGCAGAAAGTTTATGAAATTCTTTTTTCACATCTACTTCAAATTCATCTTTTTCTCCTCTGATTTCAACTTCCCAATTCTTCATCATCTTCCCTGTGCAATCCACAAACTCTGGTATCCATCCCTGTATTGAAATCAAGATGTTAAAACTGATAAACTCGAAAGAAGAATTCTGTAAAAAAAAAAGAAAAAAGATTACCTTAATTCTATCCATTAAAAAAGCTCGATTAGCAATCTTTCTATGAAAAGCCCAATTCTCACCATGTAAATCAACTAATCCTTTTCCAAAAAGCTGTTTAGCCAAAGGGGGCATTTTAGCTTTTCCAATAAAACCAGACTTATTGAGCATAACTTCTTTAACCATTTCAGGTTCAAGAAGACCCAAACGAGGAATAGAACCATGAAAGAATATGAATGTTTTTCCACACTTGTTGAACCATTTATGACAAAAAGGATCAGCACGATGAACTATATCATGGTTCAAAGGATTCATCGGATTTTTTAAGGTTTCATCAAATAGGTTTCTGACTTCCTCGGAATTTCCATATATGGGACGGTATTTAGGACCGTTAATTCCTTGTCGAACGAAGTGGATTTTAACCTTAAGAGGAAACCAAATTTTGAAATATATGTATTTGAAGAGATACAACAGTATAAGGGAAGGTATAGTTAAAGCAAGAAATAGATTCATGGTGGAAGAAAGAAGTGATGGGAAAAAATATGGAGATTTTCAGGCTAAATATAAGGTTATTTGGTAGCATGGGCAAATATATAGGGATTTTCAAGGCTGACTCTTTTTTCTTTTCCTGGGGGGGGGTGTTTCAAAATTGACGCATTTTTTAAAATTAATAATTAATTAACCACACTTGAGGATATAATATAATATTAACCTTATGTCGGAATATGTTACCTATTAATATATATATTATAATATTATATTTATAATAATTTTATTAAAAAATGTATTAGACGATCTTAAAATATTAAATTATACAAATTAGAATCATATAATATTGGAAAAAACACCTATAAGGTAAAATTTTTTAATGAGTCTAAATCTCGAAAGTTTCAGATCTATTTAGACCGTTTATTATCTTAACTGGCACATAATAGGGTGTAATCTGAAGTGGTTGACGACTAAGGCATCGCTTTAACGACGGCTACAGCCGCTCTCTTAAGCCTGCATAGTAGTATAAACAAGTCCAGTTCAAAGCTCGACTCGATACCTTTTTTATCAATTCGATATCCGAGTTCGATCAAGTTTAATAATTTTGAGTCAAACTCAAGTTTAAATTTGCGAACTCAATTTTTTTAAAAAAAATATATTATATATAAATAATTAAAATAAAATAAAAAAATTATATATTCTAACTTTATAAATTCAACATAATAGTGAAATTTAAACTTGATTCATTAACTTAGCGAACCGGTTCAAATAGGAACCAAATTTTGATCGAATATTTGCGAACCGTTCTTTGAAAATTTGACTCATTTAAACACCCTAAGCCTGAACCGACTCGCGGATCAGGTTGCCATGTGCCGCATTAAATAGTAGTCCCTTTTTTTATTATTTTTTTTCTGAAAAGAGTCCAATTTTTTTAAACAGCTTATGTCTGAGTTGACTTTAGAGACATATATATATATGATCCCATTTCCCCAATATTTTTTTTTCTATTTTTTCCCGAATAATCTAATCAAATTTCACCGGCATAACGTACACACGACACTATGTAGGTTAATATGACAAAATTTTCCCCCAAAAAAAAATAATATGGCAAAATTTTCCCAAAAACCTTTATTAAAATATCCAATACTTCTGATTCCATATCTTTTGCAATCTTTGAATCTCATTTGACTTCCGGTTTTTAGAACGGAAAAATATTTAAGGAATCAATATAATATTAAGATAAATATAATGTCTTAATGAGGGAGATAACAAAAAAATAATAATTAAAAAAATATATTTTATTTTCCTTGTCGATTGAAGGTTTTTCTCAGGGGAAAAATTATTCCAAATTTATTAAGTTACTAATATTAATCTATTTATTATTATAATTGTGCAACTTGAATTTTGTCATTAAAGCTATAGTGTAGCAGCCGAATAAATAATATAAATTGACTAATATTTTCTTCAATTTTTAACTTTTTTTAACACAAAAATATTAATTCATAACTTTTTTATTCTTTGGACCTTATTTGATCTTTTCAAATAATTCATTCCAATTTGATAGGCATATTAAGGTGTAACAATTTTTTATCCTATTGTTTATTAAATTTTATGAATAATAAAAAGTGGTACAGAAAATTCGAGCTCATTAATATGTAATATTTTTTATTTACACTAATTCCTAACTTTTTTATTCGAGAAATATCCTTCTATGGAGTATTTTTCATCATTTTCATAGAATTTTCTTAAAGCTTGGGTATATTTAAACCCAATCCGAGATCCATTAGGGTAGACCTGAGTCCATAAATTATATACTCATAAGATTTAGGTTTGAGTCTGAGTCTAGTACAAGACGTACTGTACCTATCTGAACCCATTTACAGTGTACTTTAACTGAAAAATATATTATAAAAAGAAAATACCATACAAAATGGTACAGAGAATCCTGGCACGGGCAAAGCATAGAGAGCAAACCTCCCAGTGATCTGGTCCAGCTCTCTCTCAGGGACTACCTCAGGCTTCAGCCCCTAAATCACATCACATCTGATATTGCCCTTTACTAATACACTAGCCAATGAACTTATAATGCTGCTCAATGACATTTTTACTTACAATTTTACAGGATTGAAAACATTAGACCACAAAATGAACTCAAACTTGATTCAGTAATCTGCTAAAGATAACTTGTGCACCATACTGAGGCTGCAGAGTCATGTACTGAGTTGGTGCATGAACATATGAAGGCGAAATCACAAAAGAGTATCGTTGGAGTATAAAAGCTAGCACAAGTTTAGCCTCAACGAGCGCCAGATTTTGACCAACACAGATTCGAGGGCCTAAACCAAATGGAAAAAATGCAGCCATATGTCTTCTTGAATCAGCAAATCGTTGAGGGTTGAATAGATTTGCATCGTCTCCCCATATCTCGTTGTCATGGTGTACTGCAGTCATGGCCAAATAGAATTGGGTATTGGCCGGAATGCTGAGACTCCCCAGCTTAACATTCTTGGGAGTTTGCCTCATCAACATCACTGCTGGAGGGTAGAGACGCAGGGTTTCGTTTATTATCATGTTTACCTGTCAAATAAACAAATTGTCATATCACATTTCCAGATCCTGTTGGAGAATATAGAATTTGAAGAGAAAAACTTCTGATAGATAGAGACATAAACTTACAATTTTGAAGTCAGTAAGATTGTCTGCTGTCAGAATCTCACTATCCCTGCAAGAACGAAGGACCTCATCCCTTGCCTTGCTCTGCCATTCTTGATGTAAAGCTAGAAGGATAAGAGCCCAAGTCAACAGATTAGCAGTGGTTTCCTTTCCAGCAAAGTAGAATGTCTTGCATTCATCTATAATTTCCGAGGTATTCAACTTCTCCTCTTCACCGTCCTGATTCTTATAAGGAGCTATGAGTAAAGAAAGTAGAGATTTCTTATTTTCTTCAATTTTGCTGTTGTTCTCAATCAGTTTCTTGATTGAGTCCCGAGTCTCTTTTTCTAGTCTCATCCTCATTCTGTTCTTCTTGGTAGGCAAAAACCTGCATGCACTTTTATTCTTAGAAACCACTTAAAAGAGGTTAGGAACAATAAAGCATAAGTGGCTTGCCAAATTCATCACCAAAAAACAAAACTTTATGATCACATGTCCATAGGCTTCAAGAAAGAATAATAGCAATATGGGCACACAACTTTATTGTGAATCATAGGCACCTGAAGCCAGGTATGTAGACACTTCTTATGGCCTGTAAAACAAGGCTGGCTTGCTGGTCTTGTAGCTCAAAAATTCGCCTGCCCTCTTCAAAACTGCTCCCAAAGGCTGTACGCGATATGATATCTGCAGAGAGGTTATGAAGTTCTTTGAATACGTCCATTTCAAATTCATCTCTTCCACCTCTTTCTTCCTCCCACTTGTCTAGCATCCTCTTGGTACTAGTCACCATTTCAGGAACCCATTCCTATTAAAAATCAAATGTTCTAAACAAAATGCCAAAACAACATTAACTAAGATGGTATTGTACCACTTCTATTAGCTAGATATATAAGTACACTAAGAAGGGAATTTTATTTTTTCTTTGTTTTGAAACCAGAAAAAAGGATTACCAGCTACTTTATACACACTTAAACTTGTATGCATATATATCTAAGTTTCACTTTATAGACGGTCTCCTTCTCATAAATAATTCAGTTTTATGAAACCTGCGGAACCAATCTCTATCCAACCAATAGTATATACTCTTTCCTAATGTACTCTAGAAGTTGCACGAATCCAGGTATAACCAGTGAGAAACCGACCAAGAATCAAAGGATTCAACAAAAACTATTAATTTCAAGATTCTTTTTTTTTTTTTTTTCCTTTTTCCCTGGAAATTTCAAGTTCAAGATTTTCTAGCATAGAAGAATTCTCTATTCACATACAGTATTCACTTTTCAAAAAAGAAAATGTACAGAAAGCTAAAAAAGGGGTCATTTTGGGAGGGGAGGAGGGGAATTGTAGAGGAACCTTGATTCTCTCCATGTTAAATGCCTGACTAGTGATTCTTCTATGAACAGCCCACTTATCACCACTCAATCCAACAAGTCCCTCTCCAAAGAGCATCTTAGACAGGGGATTGAACCCCACCTTTTCATATGAACCCTTGGAATTGAGCAAAATCTCTTTGATCATGTCCGGGTCAGCTATAGCCAACCTGGGGTTCGGCCCAAACCAATACAGAAAATTCTTTCCGTAGATTCTTGACCAATTGTAGTAGTGTGGAATCACCCTGTGAACTATATCATGGGAGATTGAAATCGGCTTTGATTCAGCTTCTGCAATCATTAGGCGTCGGATCTTAGCTGTGTTTCCGAAGATCGGACGGTAATCAGGGCCTCCAATACCCTGTTTCCTCAAGTGATTTTGAATTTTCAAGGGGACCCAGATGATGGAATGCAATAACTTCAGTATGAAGAGAAGCAATAGAATCAACAACACTAGTAGGAGAAGAAGATGCATAATGAAAGTTTGTGAACTTAAAAGTGTTTGATTGTTGAAAGTTTGTGAACTTAAAAGGCTGGAGATTGGACTCGGAAGAGGAAGAAAATCTTGGTGGAGTAAGTAGAGCTTGCCATTGCCTATTAGTGGTGGATTTCGACAGCAGTTGAATTTCAGTAGTAGTTAGTTTATTGTTTTGCGCGACTGTGCTTGAATCAATTGTCACCAATCCCAAGCAAATTGCTGCATTTTTAATTAGTTTGATTTCTAAATAAAACAAAAAATAGAAACTTATTTTCCTTTAATTTTGAAAGGAAATTGAAATTTGAGATATTATTCAATTCCTAAAACTATTCTTGAATAACATTTTTAACTCATTTAGTTAATCAAATCAAAAAGAGCTCTTTAGGCATTTTGTTTTGTATTCCATCCCAAATCTGATTTTTTACGATAATTTGAATGTAAGGTCATTCAAAACATCTCACATTTTGGTTTTTAACACGAAAATGCAACTTAAACTCATTTCCCGCAAGTTATAAAGATTTGTACTCCTATTCCATCCCACATATAATAAATATATTTGAGATGGATCCGTGTTCGATCCACATTATCCTACCCTTCTACCAAAAGAAGAAAAAAGAACACACCCTTCTACGCAATAGGGTTTAGTCTCTTATTTGCAGAGCCATTGAATTACTATGATTTATATCTTACACTTGCATGTCGGATAATCTAGTGAAGTCTGGAGTCCGAAAGATTTCACTTTATATTAACAAGAAAAAAGCACACACATAAAGGACAAAATCTGGCAATGATTAGTGTTATTTTTTTTTTTCCAAGAAAGTTCTCGAAACCAACCAGAGCGGTAAAGACATTTATAAAGACATCTAATTACAATTCTACAGAATTGAAAGCAAAAGAGTTCACTTAGACCAGAAAATGCACTCAAATCATAAAAAGGAATCCCCTCAATTCAGTAATCTGTTAAAGATAAGTTGTGCACCATATTGAGGCTGCAGACTCAGATTGAGCTTTGGTGCATGAACATATGAAGGAGAAATCACAAAAGAGTATTGCTGCAATATAACAGCCAGCACAACTTTAGCCTCAACCAAAGCCAGATTTTGACCAACACAGATCCTAGGGCCTAAACCAAAAGGAAAAAAAGAAGCCATATGCTTTCTAGAATCAGTAAATCTCTGAGGGTTAAATGAATTTGCATCCTCTCCCCATATCTCAGTGTCATGGTGTACTGCTGTCATGACCAAATTGAATTCAGTATTGGCCGGAATACTGAGATGTCCCAGCTTAACATTCTTAGAAGTTTGCCTCATCAACATCACTGCTGGAGGGTAGAGTCGTAGAGTTTCATTTATTATCATGCTCAACTGTCAAAATAAACAAATTCTCGTATGATCACATTTGGCAATATAATATAGAGGGTAAAAAATGTTGGTGCATGATTTCTCACTTGATGGAGCACGAAGACTCAAAAACCAAGGGATTACAATATGAGTAGAGAAATGAGTTGATTAATCCACAATTATCAATCTAATGTATATATTTGTGATTGTATGATCTTTGATGGTAGAGAAGTAAGTATTGCATATAACACCAGATTTAGCACAATTGAGATTCGCCCTTAGCAATGAAAAGTGTAATAAAATTCAAACTTACAATTTTGAAGTCAGAAAGATTATCTGCTGTTGGAACCCCATTGTCCTTGCAGGTGCGAAAGACTTCATCCCTTGCCATGCTCTGCCATTCTTGATGCAAAGCTAGAAGTATAAGAACCCAATTCAAAAGATTAGCAGTTGCTTCCTTTCCGGCAAAGTAGAATGTCTTGCATTCATCAATAATTTCGGAGGTATTCAACTTTTCCTCTTCGCCGTCCTGATTCTTATAAGAAGCCATGAGAAACGCAAGCAGACATTTTTTATTTTCTTCAATTTTACTGTAATTGTCAATCAATTTCTTAATTGAGTCACGAATCCCTTTATCTAGCCTCCTCCTCATTCTGTTTTTCTTTGTAGGCAAAAACCTGCATGCACTTGCATTCACAGAAATCAAAAACAGCTTAAAAGAGTTTAAAGCTAAAGAGAATATCAAGTGGCTTGGCAAATTCATCAAGGTTAAGAAAACAAGCAAGCCTAGATGATCACATGTGGATGGGCGCCGATAAACAATAATAGCAAAATGAGGACACAACTTATTGCGAATCACAGGCACCTGAAGCCAGGAATGTAGATACTTCTTATGGCCTCTGAAACCAGGCTGGCTAGCTGGTCTTGTAACTCAAAAATTCGCCTGCCCTCTTCAAAGCTGCTCCCAAAGGCTGTGCGGGATATCATATCTGCAGAGAGGTTATGAAGTTCTGGAAATATGTCCATTTCAAATTCATCTTTTCCTTCTGCTTCTTCCTTCCACTTGTCTAGCATCCTCTTGGTACTGGTCACCATTTCAGGAACCCATTCCTATTCAAAAACTACACATCAAATGTTCTAAACAAAAAAACCCCAATAACATTAATGAAGATGGTATTGCACCGATTTTATAGACAGATACATAAATCCACCGAAAAGGAAATTTTATTTATTTTATTTTTATCTGAAACAGAAAAGGAAAAACAGCATATGCTATGCCCACACAGATGCATAAGAACCTTTGGATGTCTCGCACATACATGATCTAACATGCAGAGACTTTTGTGTTGTAGGCTTTGAACTAAACTTAGTAGAATGGTCGACATGTTTCTTACTTTTCAAACATCTTTATAATCACTAGTACAATACACGGGCAATTACACATGATAGACTTTTCAAAAGCGACAGTTATAATTATACTTTAGATTTCAATCAACATAATTATTTGTTATCTTTTTGTATTCTTTTCTTGACATAATTATTCTTATTTGTCATTTTAGTTTTTTAGAGTTACAAATTCTCACTTTTTTCTCTTTAATTTTGTGATTTTAGAGGTTACAAAGCATCTTTACTCTTAGTTTACTTATATTTAGTAATTATATAAACTATTTTGTAAAATTACATAATCCGTTTTTATTTAATAGCATTAGACCTTGGTCAGAAAAATATGTAACCATTGATCACTAAGTAGGTGGGAATATAAATATTGTCTTGTAGTACCAAATAAATTCCCTAAATTAATTAGCTACAGTTTTTTACCATCTATATAATCCTCAAAAATATTTATCTTTGTTTAGTTATTCAAAGAGTTGCAATTAAATTGGAGTTGAAGATTGGAAAAAAAGGAATTGAATGAACATCTAATTAAAATAATAACAATAACAATTTCATCTAACTAAAGTTATTTTAGAAAATTCAAAAAAATAAAAAAGTAAGAAACAATTTAAGATTGGTGCAGATATAGATGGATTGATCTTTAGATAGATAGAGGGCTAACCTTAACTCTCTCCATGTTAAATGCCTGACTTGTTATTCTTCTATGAAAAGCCCATTTTTCACCACTTAATTCAACAAGCCCCTCCCCTAAAAGCAGCTTATTAGAAAAGGGGTCGGATGCAAGCCTTTCATACAAACCCTTGGAATTGAGCAAAATCTCTTTGATCATGTCCGGGTCAGCTATAGCCAACCTGGGTTTCGCCCCAAACCAAAACAGCAAATTCTTTCCATAGATCATCGACCAGTTGTAGTAGTGAGGAATCACCCGGCGAAGTATATCATGGGGGATTGAATTTGAATTTGGCCTCGTTTTAGCTTCTGCGATCCTCATATTTCGGATCTCAGGCGTATTTCCGAAGATCGGACGATATTCAGGGCCTCCAAGGCCCTGTTTCCTAAAGTGATTTTGAATTTTCAATGGTACCCAAATGACGGAGTGGAAAAACCTCAGTATGAAGAAAAACAATAGAATCAATAACACTAAGAGAAGAAGATGCATTATGAAAAGTTTTTGAACTCCAACTGTTTGTTTGTTGGTCTGAGAGAGTGATGAGTGTCTGAGTGAGTTAAAGGCTAAAGCTGGAGATGGATTTCGAAGAGGAATGTGATTTTGGCGGAATAATAAGTAGCCATTTATAGGATTAACTTTAAGGGCGCGTTTGGATTGGGTGATTTGGAGAGAAAAGGAGAAAAAGGGAATTAAATTTTTTAGTTTGAAAAATTTTAAGAGAGAGAAAGAAAAAGAATGGAGAAGAAGTTGAAGGATTAAATTTTTTTTCTTTTCTTTTCAAATTCTTTCCTCTGTAACATGGGACGAAAGGGCAAGAAGTGGAGGGATTATTTTAAAATTTTTTTAAAATACCTATTTTATCTTTGCAGATAATATAAATTACATTATTTTTAAATATTATATTTTCTGTTATCAAGCTTTAATTTAATCAAAATATATTTCTCTCTATTTTTCGTCTTTTCTCATTTTTACTCTTCTTTTCTCTCCTTTCATAAACTCTCAAACTACGCCAAAAGTTCTTTTTTCCTTTCTGATAAAAAAGCAGTTGTTACTTGCTAATTGTTTCTTTATTTTTCTATATTTTTTTAGAAAAATAATTATTTAAAAATCTGCTAATTAATGATTTGAAGTTATTTTAAGTCGAGATAATTGATTAGTTTAAATGAGATCAAAATTGTTCATGAAAAAAATTCTCTATTAATACAAAAATTTTCACATTATATAATGTCTTTTTTATCTAATTAATTAACTTAATATTAATCTATTTGATATTTTTAAGTATTAAAGGTGATCATGAACTGAATAATGGAGAATTTTTGTTTTTTTGGTAATGAAAAATAAATAATAGCATAAGAAGATAAACTATTTTATCCAAAAAAACAAAAAGAAAAGACAGAATAGAATAATAGAATATTCACATAATTAATATTTGGTTCGAATATTTTATAACATATTATAAAATACTATAATGATATATTTTATTAATAAAATATATATACCTAATGGAAAAGAGTTTTATAAAATAATATTATATGACATATTACAAACAATCTTCAGTAATGAATATTATCACCGTGAACTTTTATTCTTAACAAATAAATGTTCAAATCTTGAACATGCAGTTTATTTTTTGGAATAATTTTAGTACCATTCTTGTAATTTTATCTGACTTTAATGGAAATTATTCTAGTATTGCATAGTTTAAAGGTATTTACTATGTATATATGCACAGGATACTCTGTAACCCATTTATATTCTATATCACATTATTTTTATAATATATTTTTCCTTTATGGTTTATTTTTTTCTTATAATTTATCTTTTATTTATTATGTCTTATTAATAAAATATATCAAATTATAGAATCGTACAAAAAGTAATTTACAAGAGATCCGAACCCCCTCCTATGTTTGTGGACCCACTGAGATTGAATACTATCTAAAATCTAAAATTTCACATCTCCTCTCACGAACTATTTCATTTTTACAAAATAAAAAAATATATATATCAAAATCAAACTGTATCTAAATATACATTTCATTATATATTATATTGATGACATATTTTGTTTTGGCTCATTATATAACCTAATACACATGTTTACTTATAACCCCTTTTGAGCATTATTTCTCATCAGCACAATCTATATTTAGATTCTTATCTCTCTAAATATATTGAGATTAATTATCGTTGTTGTTTTTTTTTCCTTTTATTTTTGTTAAATAATTCATTATAATTTGTTTATTGTCTTGCTGACTATGCTTGAAGGAACCCGTGACCAAACAAGAAGCAAATTGTCTCCATAGAATAACATATTGAAATTTAATTTAACCAAAAGAAAAAGAAATGACAAATTTGATTATGATTTAGGGTTAATAAATAATTATTTTTTGGTTTCATGATTGCAATTCTTGCGTAATCATGCAGTTTATTATTCAATAAAATAAAAGTTTATCATATGTTTATAAAATTAAATTTGGCACATGCTACACAACATGGTAGATTTTTTAGTGAAATTATCATGAAATTTATTACACAATTTCTTTTTTTTAACTATTATTTTTTCAATTTTTTAAAATTAAGCATTACGTCGTAAATAATTTATTTTCATAGAATTTTTAATTATATATTTTTATTTTATCTATATAATCAAGCTCGTCTTATTTATGACAAGATATAGTTGGTTAGTAGCAATTATTTCCTCTACAGTAAATCATAGTTCCATTCACATACTCATTCTCAAATGTAAAAGATATAATAAAAAATAAAAAACAATATTTCTAGCCTTAAGTGAACCATAGATTGTGAGTAAACTTTCGATATAGGAAGTAAAAGCACCCTTATTTAGGCCTAGGCCGAGAAATCAGAAACCAACTTTGTATGTTACTTATACTATTAGTTCTGGTTAGTTCATTCGTCCGAGTACACTTTCAACTTGTAGATGTGCCGTTTACCTTGCCTCGAGAGCTGGGGAACATGGTTGGTGCCCATCCAGCATAGCGCGGACGTATTGAGCTTCAATGGAAAAAAATAAAAAAAATAATTAAAGTCACATATAATCCTAGTCTGAAATCTGGATCCCAAATTTGAGCCCAAGGTCAAAATTGGGCTGAACAAGAAGACTGAAAGTCTCAAGCCCATTGGACTTTCTATTGCCAAGGCTTACATACTTTTGGGAGATCCAGTGGACCATATTTATATATATAGACTATTTTGAAGAAATTAGCAAAAAACATGAAATGACATATTTATCCTTGCAAACATCAAGATCAAAGGTCCCTTCTCCAAACGAATATTTTAGACCCACAAATTTTATTTTATTTTATTTTATTTTTCTTTTTGGAAGTTTGCTTTTTCTTTTTTATCTCTTTTTGCTCTTACCTTTATGTAGCGTGACATGTATATCCTCATATAAAAATCCACGTCATCTTGTCAGCACTACAACTACCTGTCTCCAAGTCAGGCTGGAAGAAAAAGAAGTTCAATTGATTCACAAGTTTTAAAATTGGTAATTGTTGAGAATGAAAATCTCATATCGACTAATTAAAAAAATAATTATTATTTATAAAGATTTGGGTAATCCTTCCCTTTTGAGATATCTTTTGGGGTGAGTCAGGCTCAAGCTCAAAACTTCTAACATGGTATCAGAGCCATGATGTTGGGCCACCGGCAGATGTTTAATCTGTAGAATGCCATGATCAACCTGAGCGTGAGGGGGTATGTTGAGAATGAAAATCCCACATCGGTTAGTTAAAGAAAATAATTATTACTTATAAAAACTTGGGCAGTCCTCTCCTCTTGAGGTACCTTTTAGGGATCTATTATTTATACGTCTCTAACAGTAATAAGAATAAAGTTTAAATTATGTGCCATAAGTCATTTTCATGAAAACATGTTTATTTTCCCCCTCTCTAATACCACGTTAGAATTCGAGCTTGGACTTAAATCAGTCGATGTGTGATTCTCAAGATTTTATTAAGGGTTAATTATTTCTTTACCTGTCGATGTACGATTAATTCGAGAAACATTGATAAACACAAGACCCTTAAACAATAGTATTAAATTAAACATGTAATATTAAAAATCTTATCATCAGACCATGTCATCTTCTTCCTCTCTTCACCTAAAGTACTTAAAAATTTATTAATTATTATTATTATTATTAATAACGCTCAAATTAATTAAAAAGTGCCCCCACATTTGAGCTGTCTCCAGTCTCCCATTCCTTCCTGTCACCAGAAGCCCAAAGCCCTTATGAGATGCACCCACTCAGTCCACTTGATCTCTTGTCAATTAAACTCACAGCAAATGCCTTCTGCACAATCTCCATTTCAGACTCCACAGATAAATGAGCCTTAAAATAATAAACAAATAAAAAAATCCAATTAAACTCCAAATCAAACCTCTACAAATTCTTTTCTAATCCTTTAATTTGTATAGTCCCTAATTTATCACGATTAATATAATTCTTTACCTAGATGTTGGGCAGTTTAATAATATCAAAATACAATAATAAAGAATTTCGCTTTTGACACTGTGTAGAAAAATACTTTTAAAGCCTTATTTATTAAATTACTTTTCATTTTAAAATTAATTAGCTAAGACTTGAATTAAGTATGTTCGATAACCTACTTAATATTTAAGTACATTTAATAATATTTTAAAATTATTTAATAGTAATTATAAATATTATTTATTACTTAATTATGAAATTTGAAATCTAAATGTATATAATTATTTAATTATAATTATAGATATTAAGTAAAAATTTATTAAAATTAACAATTTTTTTACTAAATCAAAATTTAAAACTTAAAAAATTCAAATTTTATACTTTAATTTCAATTTTATGACGGAGGACTGGGGTGTGGAGCAGCAGTTTGAAGGGAGGGAGCATAGGCATTATGCTACTTTTGTGTCGGCCAAGGGGACCAAGATTTGGGTGTCCTCAGTACTCTCCCTGACTCGTCTTATTGCGATCATTCATTATTTATTATGACATTTGATCACTAAACGCAGCAATAAGTTGATCTCAGATCTGGAATCCACCTATTTCACTTAATCCACCATAGATACACTGCACTTGCACGCATCAGAACCACCATGCAAGAGTACCTCGGCTCTATACATAATTGTTTCATAACATAACATATTTTTATTAAATTTTTTTTGTAAAAAAAAGTAATATAGTTTTTTAGCTAAATAACATAAAATGTCTTTATCTTAACAAAAGAAAATATAGTAATTAGAGATACTAGTTTAAAATGACACTAAAAATGCTATACTTATTTTGATTACTAAACTTCATTTTTTATTTTTTTGAAGAGAAAATAATCTATTTTATCCTATCACATTTTTATGTTTTTCCAACTTAATCTCATACTGTAATTTTAAAATTAAAATTCTCAATTGTATTTTACTAAATTCTTAATGCATAACTTTTTTCATATTTCGCCGTAAAAGAAGTGATTAGTAAATAATGGTGATCCATCAATAATTTCTTGTATTTCACCTATTCAGTCTCTGATATATGATTTTTCTCAAACTTCGCATAAAAATGGTGATGATTAGACGAAACATAAAAATGAATAGTCGCTTCATCCCCGCAGGGGCAGAGAACCCGTCGCTATCTCGGCTGTGCTACCGGAGGCTCTGGGGAAGTCAAAATAGGAGAGCACTCATCTTGGGGTGGGCTTACTACTTAGATGCTTTCAGCAGTTATCCGCTCCTCACTTGGCTATCCGGCGTTTACCGTGGGCACGATAACTGGTACACCAGAGGTGCGTCCTTCCCGGTCCTCTCGTACTAGGGAAAGGTCCTCTCAATGCTCTAACGCCCACTCTGGATATGAACCGAACTGTCTTACGACGTTCTGAACCCAGCTCACGTACCGCTTTAATGGGCGAACAGCCCAACCCTTGGAACATACTACAGCCCCAGGTGGCGAAGAGCCGACATCGAGGTGCCAAACCTTCTCGTCGATGTGAGCTCTCGGGGAAGATCAGTCTGTTATCCCTAGAGTAACTTTTATCCGTTGAGCGACGGCCCTTCCACTTGATACCGTCGAATCACTAAAGTTGACTTTCGTCCCTGCTCGACGAGTGGGTCTTGCACTCTTATAATTATTTTTATCAATTTTCGTCTTAAAAATGATAATGAGTAGACGAAAAATATAAAAAGATATAAAAATTCTTAATTCCAAATTTAAGAACAAAGTTGGAAGAAGTTTTAATAAGGCATTAATGAATAATTTTTATATCCCCATCCTGTTATTGTTTATTCTATCTCTTGATATCATGAAATTAATCCAATGAAATTTGGACATTAAGATACTTAACAAAAATAAATCAAACTACAAAATAAGAAATAATGAAATGGTATAAAAATGCCGAAAAAAAAGTAAAAATAATATATGATGGCAAGAAAAGGTACATTTTCTTAAAAATATATAAAAAAAATAAACGCAAATTTGACCTTTCACATGGACGTCTTCTACAAGTTGCATTGCATGCCGGAAGTAACCTATATGATAAACTGGATTATAAAGAAGTTCCATGATCATAGCTATTTCTCTATCTTTATATACATAATGAAGCACTCAAAAACAAAAAAAAAAAAAAAAACACTCCCCCCAACTTAAAAATGAAGCTAGAGAGAGAAAGAGAGACAAGGATAGGCCGCTATGGTCCTATGGAGTATGTGAACAGAGCTTTGAAAGTTGAGACTAGAGAAAAGTCGGCTTTCTATCAGAAGAAGAATCATCCCAGCTATTCCCACTCATATTGACATTTCCAAATGACGAGGCCGCTGCGGCAACATCAAGGCCACCACCTCCTATTGAAGTCAAATATGCCGAAAATCCATCAGAAGGTGCTCCATCAGGCCCAATTCCAAGACCCAGTAGATCAAGAGTTGTAGGCTTGACGGTATACATTGTCGGAGGACCCATCATTACCGCCGGAGAAGTATCCGATGGAAGCCCTAATCCGAGACCGGGAACAACAAAACAACCGTTCTCCGGCTTCACATGACTTGACCAATTTATCCCAGAAGCAATATTACCGGCTGTTGTCGGAATATTGGTATCTTGAAGATCCGATGAGGAAGGCAATGCCAAACCAAGGCCTCTTAGGAATGAGGAACCAGATGTTGTTGCACCTATTTGAGCAGCTTTTTGTAGCAAAGCAGTTGCTGATAATGCTGCTGGCTGGGCATTTGTAGCATAATGTCTAGGTTGATCTTGGGATGATGTTGGAAACAAGGAAGGTGCATTGTCGGAGAGGTAGAGGGAAGACGACAGAGACAATGATACTGGTTCCATGGCGCATAGTAAACTAGAAAAGGAAGTAGGTGATTGTGATGATTGAGCCAGGCCGGCTGTGGCTGAAGCTCTCAGCATCATACCGGAAAATACACCGGCGCTGCTACTCACATTAGCACTAGATGTTGGAGAGGAGACACTGGCCGGCGCTGCCGCGGCATTGGAGGTGGGGGTGGTTGTAGTGGTGGCCACAGTCTCCATGGATATCTGATGAGCTGTAGTGGGTTGCTGTTGTGCAGGTCCATTTTGATTTTCCGGCAACTCTGTACCCACAAGAATAATAAAAAGCAAAAGAACCAGACAATTAGAGATACAAAGAAATTGAAAAAGAATAAAAATACTTTTTCAGAAAAGAACAGCTTTTTTATGGGCTTTCAAGATACTGAATCCCATTATCCAACAACTTCAACTAAGAACCTTTCATGTAAAAGCAATACGCAATCATGGAGTCTTTTCCTTCATCTCAAACTTCCCCCTTTTAATTTTCTCTTCGATCTTTGAGCTATTATTAATGCTCATATTTTTATCATCCTAGCTAGCCATTCTCCTAATCAATGAATTCATACTGTACTGTATCACACTATACGACCAAGAAACAGATGCATAATACGGCCAAGATAGCACATGAAAACAAGGACACTAATGGACAAAACACATCAATAAAATAACGCAGAAATCACATGAAAGTTGCATTAGCAATTTCAAAAAGGGAGAAAAGAAAGAGAAAGAGAGATTCTCAGCTTTTGCAAATTTTTAATATGAAGGGATTCATATTATCCACGTTTTGTCTTGCTCTTCAAGTATTATATTGAATATGGACAATTTGTAGATTATGCATCTCGTTTGGTTTATTATTACACACGTTACTCACCGGAACTCTGAATGGACAACACCGGAGATAACACACCAGTCGACGGAGTAAGCGGAGGCGGCGGCGGACTCGAAGACGACGTCGTCGTTGTCGTCGCATCCTGAAGCTTCAGCGTCCCCTCCTCATTGGTAATCGTCAGACTATGTGACTTTGCACTCTCTTGTGCCAATGCATCACAAAATGCTCGATGCGTTATGAAACTATCCCTCCTTCAAACCACAAACAAAAAATTCAAAAAATAAATTCAGCTAACAAAATTAAGCAAAGATAGATAAGAAATTCAAAAAAAGATTGGTCAAAACCTGGAAAATAAGGTGCCGCAATCGCAGCGGTACTCTCGAGTACCGCAAGTTTTCATGTGAGCTTTCCAGTCAGACATTACAGCATACTTCTTAGAGCAGCGTTCACACTTCCATTTCTTCTCGCCGTGTTTTCTACAGAAATGCTTTTTAATTCCGGTAAGGTCACCTAAAGCTCTCGAAGGATCATGATGAACGCAGGTAACCTCAGGACAAACATAAACACGCTTCTTAACCTCTTTGCCGTTTCTCTGCCTAAGTTTCCATGGCAAATTATGACCTCTTCTGTGTAGCTGAAGATTCTGATCTCTTTGAAAACCTTTGTTACAGATCTCGCATACAAATCGGTTTGTTGCTAAAAGTGTCGTTGGCGATAAAGCTATCACTTCTGCATCTGGATCTGTAAATCCAAAAGAGAAAAAAAGGAAAAAAAGTTCTAATCTCTTTTTATAGAACCAAAACAAAAAGGAAATAATGAAATTAAAGCAGCATGAATCTTCATAAACAATTTTTACCAGGCATTCCAGGTAGGTTACGCTTTCTTTTAGTCAGCACAGCTTGTGGAGCTATTGTTTGATTGCCAGCGGCAGAAGATATACCATTAGCTTCTTCAGTTGCTGAAGATACTACTGTCGTGATTGGTGATGCTTTATTCATTTTCACCAGAGAAATCTAAGCTTAGAACTTCAACTCCTCTGTAGCAATCGAATCCGAATGTATCAATTTCAGCTGGAACAAATTACTCAGAAATCAACCATTCGAAGCTTTCACTGCATCAAATTCCGACTATTTCGAGTGACTAAAACCAAAACAAGTGCCAAAATCTGAAAAATATGAAAAAAGCAACAAGCTCTTGGAGGTTTTAAGAACTGAATTTTCTGGAGACACGTAAATCAAAACCAGAAAACAAACAAAAAAGAAGAACTCAATTCTGAACCGTTGTTCGATGAAGAATTAAGCGGAATGAGAAAGCAAACAAACAATTTGGAAAGTCAAGGATCGTGACGGAAGAGTAGTACCATTTTCACACCACGACGGCGGCGGTGTCACTTAGTGAGAGAGAGAGAGAGAGAGAGAAAGAGAAGAAGATTTGAACGAAGTTAATAATAAGGAGATAAACAATGGACTATTTTGAAGCGGCGGCAGCTAATAAACAAGCGGTGGGTGTCTGTGTCTTTCTACTACTATTTCCCCCTTTATACTTCTTTCTTTTCCTGTTTTGTTTTTACGATTTTCTAGTACTTAAAATTAGCATTACCTCTTTGGCTTCATTTTTTGCGCAGCAAAATCACTTTTGTTTTACTGATAAAAATTAAAAAAAAAAAAAAAAACACAAATCACTTTTGTTTTTCAGTAAGGAATTTTAGGCTTTGAATAGGATTTTTTTTAGAGTTCATAAAATATAAATTTAGAAAAAATACTTGTTTTAAAGTCGTGGCATTCTTTATCCAAAGTTAAAGACATAATTAAAAATAAAAAAGAAAGTATATTTTATTTCCTTATTTTACCTTTTAATTTAGATAAGAAATACATCAACCTTGAAGAATATAGCATTATTCATATAAAATATAAATTATTTACCAAAAAAAAATATTATGTACGTTAAAACTAAAAATCAAAGAAAATTTTAAACGAAATCCTTGTTCAAATTAATCCTTAGGCTTTGAACTGAGATTAAACTAAGAGATTTGTTATTTTTTATTTTTAAATTTATATTTTTTTTTTAAAGAATTATTTTTTTTATGACTGAAGAAAATATAAAAAAAAATTTAAATTAATTTCTTATCCAAATTGAGTTTCTGGTCCATGCAAATTTTATATATGATATTCAAGTATAATAAAATCTTATAAAATTTGTTATTATACAAAAATAAAAGATATTAAAAAACTAAAATTTAATTCATATTAATGCGTAAGTCTAAGGCTTACATTAATAAAGTTCATATATTTACCAAAAAGATAATAAATAATAAAGTTTATATATTTATAACTTAATGTGTTAAATGAAAAACAGGAAAGGTCCCAACTTAACCTTATAAAGGTTTGGGTATATTAAACTTTTAAAATTAGCAATTTTGATATCCGCTCCTGCCAAGCGGGATAGGCTTTTTTATGTCGAAAGCCCCAAAAACTGGCTATCTTATAGCAACAACTATAACGCAAGCCTACTCAACTAATCTCATAAGTAAAGGTCTGTTCGCATCACAACTAATAGAAAAAAAACAACCATCTCCTCCAAGGATGGTTTTTATATTAATTGAACGCATTTTTGCAGACTTCATTTGGGGTTTTAATTCAGAGAGAAAGAAAAAACACTGGATGTCTTGGAAAAAAATATGTCGGCAGAAAGACTAGAAAGTTGGCTCTCTTCGGCTGACAGTCCCGAGAGCTGAGTGAAAAAACGAAAAATTGAATTCAATCCCTCCAATAAGTTGAGCACTTTCTTTCTCATTGATCTTTGTCGCTGATTGAACATCAAGGTCGAAAAGTAGCGCGTGAACCTGGCCCGAGGTGCCTGTTTGAGGCCATAACATAAAGAGTTTGCAAACATAATGAGGGGTTTATTTTAAAAACGTATAATTTTAATTTTTAAATTAAAATTTTAAATAATATGATTCTTTTATTCAATTAAATCGTCAAGTAATAATGTGAATCCATTCCTTTCACCTCACATGATTAAGCTTATTTCTACTCGAATTACTTAATCGAATGATAAAAGTACTCTATATTTGTTATTTCTAAATTTATTTTAGAGCAATTAATCTTGATTGGTGTATTGTTTTTCGCTTTAGGGTTGCCAAAAGAATTTTCATTCTTTGACTATTTTAGAAAATATTTTTTAGCTGGTTAATTAAAAGATTTAATTTTTTAAACAAAACTAGACAAAAATATTTTGATCTTATTGTCACGATACATATATACTACTAAATATTATATTGATGAATTTACTTTGATTCAGACAAATTCTTCAGTGTTGATATTGACACTTTAATTTGTCGTAAAAAAGCCTATATCATTCTTTGCTAATTTGCTCGTGCAAATCAGAACGTACCTTATTTGAAAAAAAAAATAAATTTGTAAAATATAATGTAAAACTCGTCTAGAAGAAAATAGAATGGTGCCAAAAGATAATCTCTATGTATTATAGGGTATAAAGTTACCGAACACTTTATTCAACATAGTCTAACTAATTTTAGAAATAAAGTAAATGCTTTAAGTTAATTTAACCTATCATTTTTATCCTCTGTAATTTATATTTTGTAAATTTTAAATAGAAGTGACTTTTGAAAATATAATTCTTTTGAATAAATTTTGAAAATATAATCTATAAGATGAGAAGAGGCAAAATTATTCATAATTTTTTAGGTCAAATGTGAAAATCATATATTTTTAAGTTTGAGGGGTCAATCTATAACTTTCAAAAAGTTCAAGAGTCTATGCTGCAAATTAAACGTCTACGTGGCACTGTAGACACGGAAATAACACTTGTCGGAGAAACTCGGACTATGCGGTGAAATGCTCTGTCGTTTTGTGGACTCTGTGGAAACTTGAACAATTTTACAATTCAAAGAGTTCTTTAAAGCAAAAAGACAAAATCATCCCTCCTACTCTTATTAGCAGTATTGTTATTTAAATAATTGGAGATTAGGACTTCTGTTAATTAAGCTTGAAATTACGTGATTATTTTGTGACGGAACCATGCAGGAACATTCATTCCCCTATGAACCGTGACAAGTGTCCAGAAGAAGTTTCTTTTTTTTGGAAAAAAGAATTAATCGGGTCAATTTTGGTCCAATACTTTGATATTACTACTATTATTTTTATTAATATGTCGGGACGAGTTTTGACCCTTCAATTTGCAATCCAATTGAACTTCCAACTTACCAATTTTTTAAATTCTTGCGTTTGATTTTTTTGCTAAGCGTTCACATATAGCATTTTTTTTTTTTTAATTTCACCATATTAGACGGTCACCGACTAATTCAAAAAGAATTAAAAAGCATAAGATTTCTAGATAACATATTAGATTAATATACGGCATTAAATTATTCTCTAAGTGACTCGAATTCAGAACAGTTCATTTAGCACAAAGGGGATCAAGTCTTTGCACTACACAGCTCTTGTCACATATTGCACTATGTCAATATCACTATCACTGGAAAAAATATATTACTTCATTTCACAATATAAAATATAAAATCAAGTTATTTTTTCAAACAGATTAAGAAAACATGAAATCAATTTATTTTTATAAATATAAATACTATATATTTATTAGTTTTAGTAAACTTGATATTTCAAAACTTTATTTTCTCTCTCTATATTTCAAAGCTTTATCGAATGTTAACAAGTTTAAATTTTAAGAATTATTAGGTAGTGATATATTAATTCAGTAGGGGTTATTCTTGAAAAAAAAAAAGTTTATAAAGGAACTTTATATTATGAAACCCTAAATAGAATAATTTAACCTTATATTATAAAATAAAATTATTATCTTATATTAATCGGTCTATTTGACATAATCGATAATTACATTGCGTTGCAAATATCTATTAAGAGTTCAAAATTAAAAATTTTTCTTATAATATCGTAAAATATCAAAAGTATAAAATGTAACTTTCGAATAAAAGCAATATTATGGAACGCCGTCATTATTAGGGATGGCAATGGGACAGGTCTAATTGGGACTCACCCGCCCTCAACATCTCTTGACCTATTTGACTCTGATTTGACTAGGGATCCAAGTGGGAATGAAGATGAAGTTTGTATCCAATTTTAGGAATGGGTTGGGGGGCGGGGATTAGGTTTTTCCCATCCCAACCTGCCCCATCACCACCCACCCCTAACCTGTCCCGTCTCCACCCATCCCCATTTTAAATATATACGTATATATAAAATTATATCTATATATTTTTTAAGTAAAATATTATTTTAAATAAAAAAAAAGAGCTAAAAATTAAAAAAAATACAAAACTAAACATTATATTAAGTTAATCTCTACTCTAGTCTTTAGACATTGAAAATAATATATGTAATTCCCACTTGTATCTTCAATTCTCCAGTGGGTTTTAACGAGGATGTACTGGGATAGATTGAAAAATGTAAGGTTGGGTTGGGGATTGAAATGAATTTCATACTAAAAACTAGAAAATGAGAATAGGTCGGGATGGAGATAAAGTTGAAATGTGGAGATAGGGCAGGGGAAGGGTACCTCCTTCCCCACCCGCTCCCATTACCATCCCTAGTCGTTATATAAATCAAATCCGAACTAATTTCATCTATATATCTTTAAATAGTAAATGACCCTTAAATCTGTAAGACATTATTCGAGTTATAAGAGTTATTAATTACTTATTTTTATATAATTTGTAGTTTTCTTTTATTAGAGTTGTGTTCACTCTCACTTTGACGTTTTTAGTGAACTTTTTCTATCTTTATCATCTTTCTACTCATTTAATTCACTTTTACCATGTATCTCTTTACTCACTTATAAAAAATAAAATTCATATTACAATAAAAAATTATTTTATTTTTAAAACTCTTAATTTATTTGTAAAAACCTAAAACCCTTATGGTCGGAGGGAGTATCGTTTTAATAGTAAGCCTTTTCATGGTTAACGTTTTTGTGCGACGTAATGACGGAAATGCCACTGATGAGAAAAAGTGAAGAGATAGATGCATACAGAACAGAAGAGAGGATAAGGACGAAGAAACGAAGGACAAAGAAAAATTGCTGACTATTTTTGTCGGCTACGGAGTTGGGTGGGGGGGGGGTTGGGTGCTTCGTGCGATTCTGCAAGAGGGAAAAAGTTGCCGAGTTAAGCCTAACGTTGGGAACCAGCTGTTTCTTTCTCTCTCATGAAACTCTCTCAACCTCAGCTCGAGCGTTATAGTCAAAATGAGAATATTTATTATTTTTTATTTTTTCAATTTTTATTTTTTCCTTGTATATATGCACAATTTTTTTATATTTACCCTAAATATATTAGACTAGTTAAACGATTTATTTATATTTAGATCAAGTTTGATTTTGAGATTTTTATTTTGAATTTTATAAAAATAGAATTACTTATTAGAAAAAATGTGTGTTTTGCAATAAATAAAAAATTTCTTATATACTAAACTGTTGTAACTATATTTATAATCTCTTAATCGAAAAATAAATATAATTTATTTCGTACTCTTTGTATAATGAGGTGAGCTTTCACAAGTCCAACAAACGCCGGTTAAGATCTTTCAACGTAATCAGTCTTTAATTCCGAGACGTCAATAAAGTTAACATTTTATTTTTAGCACAATTATGAAGCACAGAAAGTCGACCGACACACACCTTCAAGCGCTGCTGCCACACACAGGAAGCTCAATCTGTTTGGTTCTTTAAAATGGTCGTTATTAACAAAAATTTTAAATTTGAAATAGTATCTAATCTCACTCTTAAATAAATATTGTTAAAAAGTAGTATTACAGAAGATAAATGTAAATTTAAAAACTTTCGAACATACAATTTTAAATTTACCAAATTATATGAACGTAATTTTAAACCACTTAATCACTACCTTGGATGGCTTTGATCATCATTAAAGTTATCAAAACTTTTACCTAAAATTAATTTAAAAATAAATAAAAAAGGTTAGAATTTATTAGGTATTGATGAGAGAATACAATAAAATAAAAAAAGTTTATTAATTATTATTTTAGAATCACGATATAAAAAAAAAACACAAAAATAAAATTTTGTGACAAGTAAAAAAACAAAAAAAGTATTACCTCTTATCAGAAATAGAAGTTATTTTATCAAAATTGAATGGTCAAATTTATAAGTCATTTTACATATTTTAATAAGTACTTAATGTCTATTTTCTAATCCCTTTTTCTCTCCTTATTTATTAATGTTAAAATAGATATTTTACATTAAAAATTACATTATTTTTTAATTCTTAATTCGTATGAAAAGTATAAAAAGATTTATATTCTTGATCGGAAATATATTAGATGATAAATATTGACTTGAATATATATATATATAT
Organism: Catharanthus roseus; assembly: GCA_028651295.1. Taxonomy (NCBI): domain Eukaryota; kingdom Viridiplantae; phylum Streptophyta; class Magnoliopsida; order Gentianales; family Apocynaceae; genus Catharanthus; species Catharanthus roseus. Next base: position 20,336,243 of record JAPQWS010000104.1, on the reverse strand, counting down.
TATATAAGTAACTTTATTTTAGGACAAGAAAATGGTGAAATCTGTCTGCATAGGCGTAGTTCAGTTGGTTTTGGGGCTGCAGAATTGGTCCAAGAGCGAAGGTTCGAATCCTGGTAGCGGCAGTGTGAGAATTTCAATCTCTTCAATGTAGGGAGGTGGTTCCTTGTGCGCACCAGGTCCTGGCCTCCAATCTGCGGGACCGCTATATCACCATGATTTATATCCTCTACCTGGACGTCGGGCGAGAGATTTTGCCTTTTTTGTCCAAGAAAATGGTGAAACCTTCTTTTTTTATTAAAAAAAAAAATTTCCGACCTAGCTTAGTGGTGTAAGATTTTGGCAGCAATAGTAATAAGAATAAGCATATGGTAAATCTTGGTTTCTTTAAGGGGAAATGATAATCATAATATGAGAGTGAATCATAACGTGGAGAGAGAGAGAGAGAGAGAGAGGCCCAAAATTCAATTATGTAATGATTAATAATAAGTGTTGTGATTGTATTGTGCACGGAGGAGTGTGTATTAAAGTTTGGCACATGAATGCAAAAACCCATTCATTTCTCTCAACTAACTAAAACCTCATCTATCTCCCTTCCCGCGTATTTTTAATTCCGGTTTTTTTTTGTTTTAAACCTTTTATAAATAGTTTTATATAAAAAAATATGTATGCATAATCGTTTAATATATTATTTTTATAATTTCTAATAATTTTATCGCGCGCAATGGCTTTCTCTGATAGGGGCTCGCTTCATGCGGAAGATGTAAGAAGGCAAGCTAGAATAGAATGAAAAGAAGCAAGCCTTCGGTAGAACGTGGGTCTCCAAAACCCGATGTCCAGGCTTCTCAACATATTCTCTCACGCTATCAAAGCGGAAATGATCAAAATGGCACGAATTCAAAAAGGTTTCAGCGCCCCTCTCTAGATAAGAAGCAGAACGCGAAGAAAGTAGTCGAATAGGGCAAGCCAGAACTATGGGAAGCGCTTGCTTTCCAGTGCTTCCTGACTTTGGTAACATTAGCAAGTTAGCAAAGTCTCTCTACGGCTGAAGAATAAGCGTGTTCTTGGGCCCCCAAGCAAGCGAAGGAGTGAAGGTGCTACAGATTAGATGCTAGAAGCCCGGCAGTGCAAAATGGCTGCACTATGACCTCCTTCGTGACCTTTTCTAGAAAGTCATTTAATAGCGGATGGAATACTATTCTCTTTCCTTTGAAACATCCGCCAGAAGAGAAGCTCGACCCTGAAGGAAGTTTGAAAGTAGGGAGGGCGCTGCTCGAAGAAAAAGAAGCGTTCATTGTGCAGGGGGTAATTTTAAAGAATATTATCTTTAATTAAACATATGTGATGGAAGTGAAACGTTTACATGAGTTTGGGAGGAGCCCATCAAATTTGAATTCGAACTCAATTCATTTGGCTTCATACTCAATAAGTCTTAAATTAATTTATAAGTTAAAAGGGACTGAAAAAACCAGTTAGCCCTTCTTTTAAGATATCTACAACTATGATAAGAAGTGTGTGATCTAATGACTTGATTTCCTCACTTATGATCCTCCACATGATATGCTAAGTGAGAAGTTTTGAGTTCGAATAATTTAGAGTGTGATTTGATATCGTATGCTAACCTAATGTTGATATTTGGAGATTTTGTGCCCTCCAATCCCTCTCGTGATCTCGAATTAGTCGAAGAATTAAAAAAAATATCTACAACTATAAATAGAAGTACCGAACAATACCTCATGAGTTACAAACTTATTGTTATGACAATATTTTTTCAACAAGAGAATTGTTGTCATTCAAGTGAAAGAATTAGTAAAGTGAAGATTCATTATCAGCATTTAAAAATAGCAATTTTGGAGAGAATTCAAAGTAGGAATGTCCTTTTATCCTTCATGATGTAAGAAGATCTTGAAGGAAAATTATGGGTCTTTTTGAGTTTGGAGTAAAAGTTCAACCAGTAAATAAGAGTTCAATAGCGCGATTCCTCTTGTTCTTATTTAGGTATCTTCATTTGATATGTCAAACGAAAAATAATTTAATAACTCAGAGTATAATTTAATAATGCATACCAACATTGTTCTGCTCCTTCCTCTCGAATTAATTGATAATTCAAAGATACTGAATTACAAAAAAAATTCAACAAGCAGAGAGGGTGTGGGTTAATTCTATAGCATTATTGGGCAAATAAAGTGATAGCTGGATTCATTGACTATATAGTATGTTAGGCATATCATATCAACCTTTTTTAGGGGAATAATAAAAGGATCAAACATTCCACAGTGTTTTTTTCTTTTTTCTTTTTTTTTTTTTTAAGTGATATAAGACTTGGTGAGTGAGAGGGAGTACTTAGAAGGAAAAGGTAAAGACATTTTTCTCTTTTGGTGCTTATTTCTACGTCTGATAAGGACAACTCTACACGGCAATCTCCTTCCTTTCCCCCACCCAGAAAGCCAAGACTGACCCCCTCCCCTTTCCTCCTTTTCGGTACTAAACGTCAAAATTTCTTGCTCACAGAACTCTTATTAAACTGTCTGACGTCCAGTTAGAGGATGTAAATCATTGTAACTTAACGATCTTACAGACTGAAGGCCAGAAACTGATACGCATAAGGAACCACCCCTATGTTGGAGAGGTTAAAATTTCTACACTATTGCTGCCAACATTTGAATCTTGGACCTTATTACCAACTCTGTAGTCCCAGAACAACTGAGCTACGCCCATGCAGACACCTCCTCTGTTATTCTTAACTTGCATATTCGACAGTCATCAATTAATTCAAATAGCAATACAAGATTAATATAGGGCGGAGTCATTCCGGGTCGAAAAACGGAATTGGAAGGGAGGGAGCTTCCCCAAAAGAGGGCGCCCAATAGGCACCCAGCCTGTTAGCACTGGGGGCAAACTTCAAATTTACAATACGGCCAAGTGACAATTGCAAAGAGGCCGAGTTCAAATTCCCAAGCATCTCTCTTTTAGAGGGACGATCAATCAATCTAACGAGAGAAGCGGCGTAGCTTCCTTGCTTACTCTACTTCCGGCAGCGTACGATATTAAATTGTACTAATCTTTCATCAAGTGAAAGTACTTAAGTGAGACCACACACTTCTTTTCCTTACATATTCTACATTGTTATTTACTTACGTATTTTTTCATTTTAAAAGGATATGCTATTCGAATTAATCTTTACTAACACTCCATACAATAATAAGAATCAGATCCTAACGTTTAAATAAGAGTCATGAATATCTGTAAAATTTTTATAAGCCGAATCCTATAAATACTAAATACTAAATACCTCCGGGAGAGATATAAAAAGAAATAAAAGAAATACACCTAATGTTTTCTAAAAAAAAATTTAATGTGACAAAAGAGGTAGGTGGAAAGGAAAAATAATGAAAATATTAGAGACCTCGAAATTTTTTTATTTTTATTTTTTAACAAAGCAGCTATATTTACAAGATTCACAAAGAGAAGAAAACCCAAAAATATTCCCTATCTGCTTAAATAAACATTAATAACTAAGGGTATGTCGTCATTTGCTTAAAATCAGCGATTTTTAATTTATTTTAAATTATAATTTATTTTTAAACTATTTTCAACTGCTTATTATATCTATTTGTGGAGGTGTAGTTTAGAACTGTTTATACTTATTAATATTATTAATAATAAAATTATTATATTAATTGATTTAAAACAATTTTTTAATAAGTACTTATTTTTAATTGCTTAACAATGGAGACTAGAATTTAAAATTTTTCCCTTAATAACGTTTACTTTATATATTTTCTCACAAATAATTTAATTTCACTCAAAACTCACAAAAAAAAAAGAAAAAAACTATTTTAATCCAATCCAAGTAGATCATAATTCAACTTTTTGACAAAATAAGAAAAATAATTGATGTTCCATACCTTAGGATGTGTCTCACTAGAAAGATATTACAGCTGTAAGGTGAGTGGAGAAGCAAGGGCAATGAGCACAGTTTCAAAATATAAGAAATAAATAAAAAATAAAAAAAGGGAACTAGTTTAGTTAGAACTCAGCTTGCAATCATAACCAGTTTGATTAATTTCTTGTTTGCTTTTTCTCTTTTTTTTTTTTAAAAAAAAAAAAAAAACTTTTTCTGATTCTTCTCATGAGGCAACAAATGTCAAACTTAAAATTAATATCAACCAATATATTTTTTTCTAAAGCTTTTTATCATATAAAAGAAAAAAGAAAAGGCCTATCTATCTACCATTATGAGTTAGGTTCTCTGTTGTAAACATTGTAGGGACCACTTTTTTATTGCCCGGAATCTAGTGCTTTATTTTCCTCTTAAAAAAAAAAAAAAGAAAAAATCTAATCCTTATTGGTACCAGGCGAAACTGCCCGGCACCTTACAGAGTGGAAGTTAGATACTAGTGCGCACAAAGAACCACCCTACATTAGAGATGCTAAAATTCTCATACTGTCGTTGTCAGCATTTGAACTTTGGACCTTGGCACCAACTCTGTAGTCACAGAATCAACTCCAACTCTGTAGTCACAGAATCAACTAAGCTGCACCCATACGGGACAGAAGAATGCACTATGCTTGAATGTTTTAAAATTAGAGATCTTTTTAAGCTGAGTAGAACTACAAAACGACATTAAAGATACTTTTTAAGCTGAACAGAACTACAAAACGATAAAACTTTCTCACAAGACAGTTGAATACCTATTTTGCGATAACATTGCTAATAATATACACATGGAATAGAACTTTTTTTGTCAAAATCATAGTGTAATTCATGTCAATTCAACCATTCAAGGGAATGCTTCATATAAATAATTGTATTAGATACATAATAAACATCAGACACAGCAGTAAATGGAAAACAACCAACCCAAGGAGGCAAATAAAATTGGAAAATCCGAGTCAAAAAATTGAATTTTGGCTGCAAAATGACCAAAAAAAATCTATAATACATTATCTTATGCAGAATAAATACTCTCTCTGCAACTATTAAAATTATGGTTCAATGAAATGCAATGGCGACGGGTTCTATGAATTCTAAACTGTTTCAAAAGTTGCTTCAAGATTATTTACAGAGGATATGTGATGATATCATCTGACCTGAGTTTTCTTTAGGAATGGCAAGTCCTAAAAATCTCTCCGCGCATTACATCAATTGGAGTGTGTTCGAGTGTGTATCGCTCAGGACCTAGATACATGCCCGTTTTCTCTAAGAGTGCGAGGCCCTCTTCTCTGCCGTATCTTGAGGCATAATGCCTAAGGTATTCGATATCCTGGGCATGGGGTATATACAAAGAAATCAGGAAATGTAATAAGAGGTAATAAACGAAGGATTAATGATTTCATTGTCATAGAGTACCTGCAAGCCACTCAAAAGCCGCTCTAATCTTAGTGAAGCTACAGGTTGCTGTGAAGATGAGAACACCTGACCAGGATAGAACAAGACTCCATCACCGGGAGGGAGGCCACGCCTGAATCTTATCTGGACAAAGATGTATGGAATCAATGAGTATCGATTATGCAGCACTTGGGGAAAAAATTTCAATGGAAGGTAACATGATGCGTGCAATAACCTCAGCACTCGGAAATGTAGCTCTCTCATAGCAGTTGGCACCCCAATAGAGAAAACCCGTTCCGCCTTCTTTCCATACTCGCCACATCACTGCACGATGCTGTGTACCTCGCATCCCCAGGTGCCAATTAGGATGAGGATCAGATGGACCCATGCAGACATACGTCCACCATTCCTGCGTATATATATACCCGACTAGTGAGCACCAAAGCCAAGTCCTTTAACTTCTTGGTTCCAAGTAACATTAAGAACGGGAAAGAAGAAGCTGAGGGAAAATGGTTAGCTCCAAACAAAAGATTATAAAACATTTATCAAAAACCACAAAGGACAGAGAAAAACAAATGTAGACATGTAACAGTCTAGAATCTGAAACGGAAGTTGGAAACCACACAGAAATTAACTGAATCTGAAATATCAATCAAATCCCAATATCTTTAGCATGAACGATAGCTCAAAGCTGGGCAATACAATGAAGTGTATGTATACCTCACCACTTTCGGGTTGTATTTCAGAAATAATATCCTTTGCCAAATCTTCTCGATTACCAATCACCCATTCACTGCATAAAAAGAGAAAACCATCACCCTGCCTATAGCACTTAATATATGGCCAAAGGTTCAAAAGTATTTAGGATTCTCCGCAGGCTCACATTCAAAACAAAATCCTAAAGTACAAACAGAGAGACTTGTAATAATCAAACGAATGACGAATTGAGGGAAAGATGAAAATAAAAAGGTTATGCCACAAGCCCCATAGAGGGGGGAAATACAGAACAAGTATTTAAGAAATCCAACTTCCGTTCTTATAAACCAATTAGCATGAGCTTTCTACTGTTCTGTGAATGTAAAGAAAACCAATCCCAAGTCATGAAACATAAGTATCTAGAAACTGGCTTTTATGTGTCTGAAATAACTGATGTAATCATCCAAAGTTGACTACAAGCATAAGTCCAGAACCATGAGAGAAATAGTTGATCTTAATACCTAGTGCAGTATATTTGAGTATGAGGCCGTAGGAACTCCGGGACTTTCAGAAAAGCCTCAAAATTATTAGAGGCGAGAGGTGCATCACTTGGACCTGCAAAGAGTACAAGACGCATAACAAGACATCAATAAAAATTACTACCTCGGAGTCACAAACATAAGAGGTTTTAGACCTTTGCACATATATTAAGAGTCTTGAAAACATGACAACATTTTAACTACAATACCTTTTCTATCCTTCATAAATGAAGAAAGAGATAGATAGTGGGAAGAAAATCAATGAATAAAAAGATTAATAAAGATGGAAAAAGTTCAAGAAATGCTTATTGAAAGTTATAAAGCCCCCTTATATTCTTGACCATCCTCAATGGGTCTAAAACCCCTTATAGTTCCGACCAGAGGTAGTAGTATTTAATGCCTTCAAATAAATAAATGAACAGTTTCTTCTGGGCAAAAGATGTTTGATTCATTCACCACAACCAGATTCAAAAAAACTAATTCATGTTGTATTTTCTATCTTCCCAACTGCGCAAGAAAATGCATACTAGTTGATAACAATATGAATATCTATTGCAGATTTCAGCTCTAGAGAAAGAAAAGAGGACAACAGCAACAGGTAGAGAGAGCAAACAAATGAACAGTAAAAATCAATCAAAAGACAGGCCTAGTGAATCCATACCGCAATAATATGTAGTAAGAATACGGGCATCAGGTGCATAGGCATGAATCTCCCTGGCCATATTGCGAATGTTATCATAATGCTCCACATTCAGTGGCTGCAAAATTTCGAGAAAAGCAGTCACATATGCAAAATTCGGACCAACTCCAACCAACCTTTCCCCAGAAAATATAAATTAGAAGGCCATATAGATAGTAGATACTAAATAATTCCAGTAGCAGAATAGCTAAAATTATCAAAAAGCTTGATCAACCAACACAGTGAAGCGAAAAAGAGAAGCTATATCTGCATCCTAAACAGCTTACTCTCTCCTGTTAACTCAATTCAGGAAAGTTAAACTATACTTCTAAACTATTCCAGCCCCCTGCTTTGTTCCCCTCCATGAATTAAAGCTATTGTGCTGCTATTTTGATATGATACAATATATAAACAAAGCATGGTTCAATTACTCTCAACCACAAGTAACATGACAATAATTATTAATTTTACCATGAATTGTCAAAAAGAGAGTTGAGATTTTGAAGGAAATAAAAAGTTAGAAAGTCAATAGATACAGAACTGCCAAATTTGCAAGGGATAAAATGAGAAATAAAGAACATGAAGAAGTTTGGAAGACCGTTCTAATAGGATTTCAGAATAATTTTTCTATAAGCCTTTACCAGATCTCTCTTCATTTTTGAAGCATCACTTGAGGCATCTAGAATTCTGTTGTTGTTCGTCATTGCTCATATCTTAGATTTAAGTAGACCTCCTTTACATTCATAACCAAGCTCCTTTAAATTTTAGATGTGAAAAAATTCCATAATACTTGCTAGGGTGACCAATCGTTGTCTCATAGCCACAAACATTTGCATCTATTACTATCTCTGGTTATGACCATTCATACAACTGCCAGTAACCAAAGATAACAGCAGCAAATATTAACAAAAAAATAGCAAAACAGTACATCAATTAAGAGTGAAAAATCAGTGACGTCTTGAGTCTCAACAATGTGCAAAAATAAAATACTTATTTCAGGGATATGATGAGCAAAAATGGAGAAACTTCAAATGCATGAGCACCAGGTATTACTAGATGAAGCAGAGGGTGATGGGTGGCTAGAAAGACATCAAAGGCTTGCGCCCTGACTTAAGAAAAGATACGGGAAACTAGGAATGTTGAACATACAATACCCTAATCTTACCTCATCCCACAGGTAGAAGTAGGCTTTTCTCCAATGACTTTTTGTTCTTAATATCTCAACTTCTCTTTGTAAGTAATCTTTCCTTGTATCACCACTAACAGGATCAAAAGATCAAATATACATCATTTAATACTACATCAAGTGAGAAAATATGCCAAGCCTCAGAAAAAATAAGAGTCACATACCAAGAAACCACTGGACCATATGGTACAGCATAAGCAGCAAGCCGAGGATCAGAAAAATACTCGTCTGATTTCGGATGATCAGCTATAGAAGCAAAGAGGTAACAAAGAGAAATACATCACAATCTAATTACATAAAGAGACGGAGTGGGGAGGGGGGTAGTAGGAGTTAGCCAAGGGCCAAATACTATCAGCAGTTCTTAATAAAAACCATTTTCCAACATTTTCCCAATCTTCCCATGTCTATTAATCCAAAGCTGCTAAATCATAACCTTATTTCCAGTACCTGGCCAAGGACACGTGTATGTCAAAACTCGCATGCCATCACCCCATCTGCAGAAGTATGGACTGATTTTGTATTGAAGTAGCCACTTAAAATGCAGATCCAGAGCTTCATACCACTCACTGCTTCCATGTTCAACTCCAAAACGATCTTCGATCACTGTATCCGAGACCTAAATATAGTTAAGGAAATCCATACTCACATACCTTTCAATGCATTCTACCTTCAAGGTTAAACTGCTACAAATACTAAGAGTAAAGAGTGAAACACATGCCCCTCAAGAATTGCCAATGGTTTTCATCTGAGTTTCAAGAACTAAGACTGCAAAACAAGGTTTGTTTTTTCCCTTCTAAGGACTAATGTTATTGTTCAAGCCATTTGCTTCATTGTTATAACATCCTTATTTATTTTTTAATGTCTTGGTAAATATAACATCCTTAGTTGAATATTAACAAAACTTTAGTACAAAACTGAACCAAAAAGAAAAAAAGGAAAAAATTTCCGTACTGGAAATTTATGAGAGACGTAGAAGCACCAATTCCTGTATCAAGGCATGCCACTTTACACATCTACAGCAAATAATTCATTGCAGCTCCTTCCTGAATGATAGCTTAAACTATAGAGTAAAGCAAAATCTTATAATATAAAAACAATAGAGGAGTTCATCTGGTACATACTTCATGTATATCAAAATTTCGCAGTTATATTTTGCAAAGGACATGTTTAATGGAGGAAACATATCATTCGACCAAAATACTTTGTGCAATTATTGCACATACCGAGTTATTCTTCACATATCGGCACCCACACAAATCCACTTAATAAAATCCCCATTATCTTGATAAAGAAAAGGATCTGGCAAACAGAGACATGGATAAAGAATTCTACTACGTTTATCTTTTAATTGAAAACACCGCATGAAGGATACACCAATAACGGCAGGAACAGAAGGAGTTTCTGGAAGAACAAAATCCCAAACTGTCAAACTTATCTTCAGCCGTATTGAAAGGTTTGATATAGCATCTTCATCCATCATATCTAGTGGGCCACTATCAGAAAAGCAATCAGAAAATGCTGGGGACAGAAGAACTCTTCTCAAAGATGAGGCAGCGGACTTCGCTCTTATTACCTAGGAAAAAGAGAAGCACATATGAATATAAATTCAAGAGAAAAAGGTGAGATTCTTTGGCATGTTAATGCCAAAATACCCACCAACTCATCCACTGGTTTTCCATCAATGGGCTCCACAGCTTCAAGACAGTTTCTAAGTTCTCTGCATATTTCATCCTTCTCAGCTTTCCCCAGGCAAGTTGCTGCAGATCTGTAACAAGTCAGAATGAATAAATGCAGACCAATGTACAGTAAAATACTTAAGCAACATCTTGAACCAGTTCATATTAAGTGCTGAGTTTTTAATATTCCAAAGGCTATAAATCTGATGTAACAAAACTAATATTTAACTGAAGTAAACAGGATAGACAATCACTCTGCTTCAGCTCTAGTAGCAGTTATTATGAGCTCTCCTTCATATTGACCAGGGGGCTGTGCATTTGGAACATCTACAGAAAGCCAAATCACAGTTGTTTCACTGCAAAATCAAAGAGTAAGTTATATATCTGTGAATGTACTTGAACTTCTTGTTGTCTTTCTGTTCAGAGAGAGTACCCCGGAAACAAATTTAGTAGACAGGTTGGCATGTCAAGGGGTGCAAGAGCATCAGGTACTCCCAAAACAGGAACTACTCTCCGTACTGACAAGGACTGGCCAACTATCAATCTGCAAAAGAACACATGGATATATGATACTAAGAACTCTAAACTTTACATCTATGTGCATCAAAAGCCTCAGAAGTAGAAGTGCCAAGAAATTAACCTATCCCCAGAAGGGGAGCACAGATCAGTACACAGGACTTGTACAGTTCCTGCAACACTGGATCCGCTCCAAGAAACTTTTGGTCGTAAAGCAATTTGAATACTCTCTCTCTCATTTCTTGCTGCTAAAAGAGATATCTTCAAGATGAACCAATTGTCAAATGCCGTGCTAATGTTGGAACACAAACAATACTAAAATAACATATTCTCCTAACGAAGATTTTAAATAACACAATTGACATTCTACTATAGAAGAATAGCAACAGAAGGAAAAAGTGAAAGCATATAAAGTAAATCTAGTGGTGGTAGCATTTATATGCCAGCAATATAATGAAGAACAAACAGACACTGCTGAGGAAGGAGGCGACAGAAAGTGAAGAAAAAGAAGCATCTGAACTAACAGAGCAACTTAAACCAGACATGGCACAGAATTGCTTGTGGTCTTGCCAAAGGAGGATTTCCATAGTCATCACCATGCCCAGTAAGTATAGAATGATGATTTGATGAAAGACTTTTCTATTCTTTACATGCAAAATGGTTTACAAGAGTTGTCTCTAGATCTTTTGTTTTCCAAGCATATACGATGTCGCTAGCATGAAACACCAAACAATACCCAACAACATAAAAGCTAGTAGCCTAGTGTTGCTAGCACGCTTACAGGTTCCAATGATCTAGGCATATCCTGCGGTCCAACATTAGCTGTGCTAGGCATGCACCACACATGCACCAAATCTGATGAAGGAACTTTTGTAGGGTCGATTGCGCCCTTTAATCTACTAGGGTCAGGCAAACCACTGTCACTCCATCCATATGCCGTCCCTCCTCCAGCAACACCTTCAACAGGTGGCACCGTCATCTCCTGGTGATTATCTGCAAAATATATGCAGAGGGCAGATAAAGCAATCACTGTATCATCTACTTGAGCAATAGGTACAAAAAAATAAATGGAAGAAGCAATACTGAAAGTGAAGACAATTGGTAAAATTGCTCATCTCACTGAATGATGTACTGGAAACATCTGGAATCGATTCCATACTGAAACAAATTATTTCACAATCATTTACTAATTACTGAAACAAATGCAATATTACTCTCCTCCATCACTTCAGCACCCAGAACATCTAACAGGAGAATTCTATAAAGTGCCCAACTTTTCAAACTATTCCCTATATTTTTGGGCAATCAAACTAAGAGATGCATTCAACATTCTAAATCCTTCTCAGTTACTTCCTATCACTCAGAACAAAATAAGAAAAAGCAAAAACCATTTGGGAATGTCACCAAATATGCTACACGAAAATCAAATGAAACCACCCTGTAAATCAACATAAAACCTCCAAATTCAATATAAGAAACATTCCACTAAACTAAACACCAACAAAAGGTGCAATATTTATTTTTGGAAATGAGAAAGAATCACAAGATATCTATTCAAAACTCAAAAAACCCAAAAAAGATAGATAAGACACTTCCATTCAAACGACTGTTTCATGAAATCAAAAAAACATATGAGAACTCTCAAGAACTAAAAACGCTATTACAGTAAAAAAGAAAAGAAAAAAAAAAACAACAGAAAATGATTGATACTAACCAGAGTTCTCCATTGCTAATTTTACTCTTGAAAAAAACAAAAAATGAATCGTCTAATTGAGTTTTCCGGCGTATTTTGGAGCTAATTTGGAGTATTGATCGCGCTTCGGCCTTCAGGTGAAAAGAAAATGATCTTTCTGAGGGTGGATTGTTAATATGTAGGAAGTGAGAGTCATATTCACAAGCCAATTTTTGCTAATTGCACTCTCATTTAGAAAAGAGAGCTGCATCTGTCAATAGCAACCCTTGGAGTGGCAGATAAGGAAGCCAGACAAAAATCAAGGAGAGACAGATAAGACCTCGGAATTTGCATAACCGATAAAAATTAAAGAGTAATTCTTTTTTTTTTCCGATTAAAAAAAAAAAGTAATTCGTTAATCGCTTAAAAATATATTAATCACGTCACGTGGCAGTTACAGAAAAGGATAAAGAAAAAGTATGGATATAATATAATGTCTTTGTCAATGGCCGCAGTAAAGAAGGGGCTAGACTTGCAAACTCATGCCTTTTCATTTTTTATTATTTCATTTATTTTCTAATAAATTTTTCTTTAATCTTTATGAACATAAAATAAGCAATTAAATCCTAATATCTATTCTACATGCGTGACTAATAAAAAATTCTCTTATTTGTACTCAAAATTAGCTATAATAAAAAAAATCAACAATCATATGTCCTCACATTTCATAAACATTTCCAAAAATAGTATTATTTGAAGATATAATAAATAGTTAATTTAATGATGACAAGACTCAGTCAAACGTGTTAAATTTAAACTCATTAACGAAATTATCCAACACATTATTTGAAGCTGGCGGCCATATTATTTTTGTGCTAAAAAATGGAGACATTAGTTATATTGGGCGAAATATGAGATCTTTACTGACCATAAAAGTTTAAAGTACTTGTGCTCCCAGAAATATTTAAATATGTGGCAACGTCGATGGATGGAGCTGCTGAAAGAATACCGATGTCCAATCAACAACCATCCGGGAAAAGCTAATGTGGTGGAAGATGCTTTGAGTAGAAGGCGAAGATATCAAGCCTCTCATTAATATCTACTTTGCAATGAGATATTAAAAATGGCCAAATGAACAGCATTGAATTCTAGGAATTTAAGAACCCTATGGAAGCCAAGAAGTTGATGGATTTTCGAACACTAGAAACCGATGGGAGCTTGTACTTTCGGAATCGACTGTGCGTACCAAATGAAACTGAATTTAAGCGTAAAATACTAGAAGAAGCATACATGAGTAAGTATACTATGCTTCCTGGTGAGAATAAGATGTATAAGGACTTGAAGTATAAGTTTTGGCGGAGTGGGATGAAGAAAGATATTGCGGAGTATGTAACAGCTTGCCTTACATGTCAAAAGGTTAAAACGGTATTTTAGGTATTTAAACTTATAATATTTCTTATAAAACTACAGAGAATTATAAGTAATTGACCTCATATTTAACTTTCTAACTGAAGCCAACTTAAGACATCCCTTGAAAAATAAGGCCAACTTAGGATTGAAAATATATTCATTGTAGACCAACTTAATTTATAGCATTGCATAAAATATTATGTCAGAACGCGAATGAGATTTAAAAAATATATATAATTTAAATTATATGAAAATTAATAGGGGAATCTTGTAAGCCATCTCTAAAGTTTAGATTGTGTATCACACACGATTGCGAAAATATAAATTATTATATTCTACTTATAAATAAATTGTAGGAGGTTGGAAGAATTTTGTAATCTTTTGGGGCCAAATGTAATTTTACAAAAGATAAGGGGCGGATAGCACAATAACAGGACTGTCAAGTACCGGCGAAAGTACCAAATACCCCGTCACCACTGGACCGTGCCTTATAAAGCTGAAAAGGGAGCTGCTGGTTTGAAGGTTGGTCTAAATTCTCTGGTTATCGTCTTCAAACTTCGCTGCAATCGACTCATTTCGAGTTTCGATTAATAGTGTGAAACAAAGCTTCAGCTGCTACGTTCACGAAGAACAATGGAGAGTGCATTCGCGAGTGCCTCTGCCATCAGCGATCAGAGGCAAAAAATCGAACAGTATAAGCACATTCTCACCACCGTTCTCGCCTCGAACGATATCGTACAGGCCAAAAGATTTATCGATCACAGTTACTCATTCTAACTTGCTTGGTGCTTTCGTTTTTGTTTTCGCCGTTCGTCTCTGTTTAGCATCCTAGGGTTTAATTTAAGTGTAATGCTATTTGCAGTTTTGTCCGATGAAGTACCGCTGGTTGTTTCACGGCAGCTTTTGCAAACCTTTGCTCAAGAGCTGGGGAAATTGGAGCCGGAGTCTCAAAAGGAGATTGCACATTATACGCTCAATCAGATTCAGCCTCGAGTTGTTTCCTTCGAGGAACAGGTTTGGTAAACTATTTCTCAGAAGTCGCATCTCTGCGTATTATTTTTCTTTTCCAAATAGCTCATTGTTAGATTCTGCACGTGCTACGTTTCCATTGGAGAATCAAGATATGCTTATATTGTGATTCATGCTTTAACTCCTATGGATTGTACCTCCGATTTGTTTCAGTATGTCTGTTGCTGGTGCTGTTGCTTATTATGAACATGCATGTTATTGAAAGGAGATTAGGCATAAGAAACACATCTAGATAGTGTCCACATTCTAGATGGAAGTGATAATTATGACAACAAATGTCAGAAGTTATTTGGAAAAACTTATACAAGGAAAGAGTTTTTCCTTTCCACCCATTAATTGGTTGAGATATGAGTTAAGGTCAAAACAACCACATTAAGCCGTATTCTTTAGAATCATAGGATTGGTAGATACATTATGTCAAATTACTGTGAATGAAAATTGGATAGTATTTTCACAACATAGAAAATAAAATCAATAGTTCGTAATGTTCAGCTTTATATCTATCATTTAATTATTGTTGTTATTTTGGTTTGTGGCTCCAATTCTCTATCCATATGCAATCAATCAATTCTTCAGAAGTAAATTAAGTGAAATCAAGTATAGTTTTGCCAACCCTGTCATCCAAGCACACATGTGAATAAGGTGGCAGATTTATCTTTGAGCATGGCCAAACCCCCTTGGGCGCTTCAGTTCAGGGATGATACCTGAGTTCTTCTATTTGCCTCCGATAGTTTGTTCCACGTTTATTACCATTGACTCCTTGTTCCTCACGTGGAGTAGTTTTGTTTTTTTGGGGGTCACTGTGGGGCTTAAGTGAAAAGATTCAGCGTTCACTAGTTCTGATTTGAGCCTCGCCTTGCAAATCTATTATAATTATATCATTTTTAGGTTGCGATGCATTTTCCATTCTAAATATAATATTACTCTCATACAAGCTTTATCCCCAAGTTAATTTCCTCTCGTTTCCTAATCTCTCTCTCTCTCTCTCCCTGTTTACACTGTTCCCCATTGCAAGTGATCCATAAAATACATGGTTTTGTACTGATTCAGTGATTGGGGCTGTCTTCTCTGCTAAATAGTATTATTTGAATGGGTAACAGGTGCTGATAATCAGAGAGAAGCTTGCTGAATTATATGAATCTGAGCAACAGTGGTCAAAAGCAGCACAAATGCTCAGTGGCATTGATCTAGATTCTGGAATGAGGTATGGTAATGGAAATTTTAGCCAAGTTACAGTAAGGCCTTTCTTGCGCAAATAGTGTAAAAGTTTAATTTGGCTTTTCTCCACTATCTTATCAGAGTGATTGATGATACATTCAGACTGTCAAAATGTGTCCAAATTGCCCGTCTATACCTTGAGGTATATGTTTTCTCTATTCTTTTGATTTTCAATATTTTTCATTTTTTCTGTTTTAAAATGATAATGGATGTGTAGCAGTTTCTTTCTTTTCTTTTAGGTGTGGGAATGGTTTGGGTGCTGAAAATATGAAAACAAACTGAATAAGCATTTTTTTTTTAAATAAAAAATTAACTTAAGTATAACTACAAAATAAACAATATTTGGTATAAGTTCATATTGTTAATACAAACCAGTACATAAACATATAATCGATATCCAAAATATTTGTCCCTAAACTATGCAGGTATTAGATATCTTAAAACCAGAGAAGAGATGCATTTAGCACCACATAATATACTATTTTATTGTTTGTAGGATTTTGAAATATAATGGTAATCTAATTCAAATTGTTGTTAGCATAATATACTAGTTCTCAAGGGCTACTCCTATTAGTAGTAAATATATTTAGTCTGCTCCAATTTGCTAGGACTGTTGGATGATACTCTGTTTGTTTGGGTCTATTTCAGAAAATTGTGTACAATCTCTATATCTGCGCGGTTCTGAAATTCTTTTTTTTGAACATTGTCAAGGGATTCTTGAACAATCTTGCTTTCTAATACATGAAGCTTTGTGGTCTTATGTATTTTGAGAGACTACAATATAGAGACTATCTTCTGAGTTATTGTTTCATGGTATTGTGGTAATTGTGAAGTAGTTCTTTGTCTGTTATTGATATAGGAGAAATGATCACTGATAAACTGGTTGTTCAGATGGTTGTTAGTTATATTTCTAACAAGGCCTTCATGCTCTAGCATTCACACAATTACTGCTCTATATATATGATGACAACCAGTAAGCTACTTGTATCTTTTATAAACATTTAACCTTCATTGGCAGGATGATGATTCTACTAATGCAGAGGCCTTTATCAATAAAGCTTCATTTCTGGTTAGCAACAGTCGGCATGAAGTGTTGAATCTGCAGTACAAGGTTAGGCTTTTGACATTGGGAAGGTATTATGGTTGAAAGATGAACTATGCGAAACGTATTCTTTGTTTACAATTGTACCAGGTTTGCTATGCTCGTATCTTAGATTTGAAGAGGAAGTTTCTGGAAGCTGCACTACGTTATTATGACATTTCCCAGATTGAGAAAAGAAAAATAGGGGATGAGTATGTCTTCTTTGACCACACATTTTTTAAGTTAAATATCCAGAGGGGGGTCTATATATTGATTGTTTCTTTTCTTTTTCTTCGTTTTTTTTTTTGGGGGGGGGGATCTTTTGTATGTCCTAGGGAGATTGATGAAGAAGCACTAGAGCAAGCTCTATCTGCTGCTGTGACATGCACAATTTTGGCTGCCGCAGGTCCTCAACGTTCTCGTGTTCTTGCCACATTATACAAGGTAACGATGATAATAAAAATAAAAAATAATAATAATATAAGGTAAGGGATCATTTCAAATAGTTCATTATCATTTTGCTTCTTAAAGTGAAGTTTGAGGTTAAAGTTCCTAACCTGGAATAACACCCTTCCCTCCCCTATTCTGGGCAACATAAGACGTGCTTACCTAGAAATAATATTTTCATCTCAATCGTCCATGCTATATGATCATTGAGTCTCTCATCTGTCGTGATTATCTGTCTGAACTCTATAGCAGTAGCCTCTCCTGATTATTTTGTTGAGAGTTCTTGAGCATTTACTGAAATTAAGCCAAAACAAGGTTGTAGAAGTTATTTAGTCCATTAATTGATCCTGCTTTCCATGGTATAGTGTTAATTATGCTGAAATGCCTATATCTGTTGCAGGATGAACGCTGCTCTAAGTTAAAGATTTATCCAATCTTGCAGAAGGTACCTTTTCACCATTCTTTGACCAGGGGATATGTATTACAGAAATTCGTTCATATGCAATCATCTTATTTTATGTTCTAATTGTCAATGAAACAATTATAAGATAGTTGCTGTCAATTATCTGCTTGTGTCTGATGTCAAATATTTGTTTTCTAGGTATACCTTGAGAGGATTCTGAGAAAACCAGAGATTGATGCTTTTGCTGAAGAGCTAAAACCGCATCAGGTTTGTTGTATTTTCTGAATGCTCGTCTCCCATTTGATGTTTTAAGAAGTTTTATCTTAACGAAGCTGTAATTTTTATGTTTGTACAGAAAGCACTTCTGCCTGACAATTTCACTGTCCTCGATCGTGCTATGATTGAGCATAATCTCTTGAGTGCTAGCAAACTTTACACAAATATAAGGTGCCAATATATACATACATGTTATGCACATACACGCACTCAACAAACCAACACATACACATTTTGAATTGCTTCCTATCAATTTTATGCTCTATTTCTAGGCTTCTTCTTAATGTTTTTTATTCGTTCATGTGAAATAGCTTTGACGAATTAGGCACCTTGCTGGGTATTGCTCCTCACAAGGTATTTTTCTTTTCCCAACTGTTTTCCAAACCATGGTCGTGAAAACTTGAAATCAATATTTTTTTTCCTTTGCTGAGGTTTGGCTTCTCTTCAGGCGGAGAAAATAGCTTCAAGAATGATCTACGAGGACAGAATGAGGGGATCTATTGATCAGGTAGATTTCGATCTTCAACTGCAAACTGTCAAATGCTTTTCCTATCCGCTTACTTTCGGTTTGTAGAATATAAAGGAGCTTGTTCTTTCCCTGCCAAGTTCCATAAGGAGGGTAACAGTTGTGATTACATTATTCTTGTCACTCATATGAGAACATCTATATCAGGTTGAAGCTGTCATACATTTTGAGGATGACTCTGAAGAATTGCAACAGTGGGATCAACAGGTAATTTCCATCTTTATGGACTTCAGTTTTACATAAATGCACATATACACAATGTATACACATAGATACCCATACATACATATACATACACATATATACATACATATACATACACATATATACATACATATATGCACATACATATATATACACACATATATATACATACATATATGCACATACATATATATATACATACATACATATATATACATACATATATATACATACATATATGCACATACATATATATATACATACATATATGCACATACATATATATACACACATATATGTACATACATATATGCACATACATATATACACACATATATGCACATACATATATATGTGTGTGTACATATATATATACACACATATATATATACAATACATATATGCACATACATATATATACATACATATATGCACATACATATATATACACACATATATGCACATACATATATATACACATATATGCACATACATATGTATACATATATATACACACATATATGCACATACATATATATACATACATATATTGCACATACATATATATACACACATATATGCACATACATATGTATACATACATACACATACATATATGCACATACATACACATACATATATATACATACATATATACACATACATATATATACATACATATATGCACATACATATGTATACATACATATATGCACATACATATATACACATACATATACATATGTATACATATATACACATACATATACATATGTATACATATATGCACATACATATATATACACATACATACATACATATATACACATACATATATATACATACATATATGCACATACATATGTATACATACATATATGCACATACATATATATACACATATATGCACATACATATGTATACATACATATATGCACATACATATATACACATACATATATACACACATATATGCACATACATATATATACATATATATACATACATATATACACATATGCACATACATATATATACATATATATAGATATATGCACATACATATATACACATACATATATATACACATACATGCACATACATATATATACACTCATACATGCACATACATATATATACACACATACATGCACATACATATATATACGCACATACATGCACATACATATATACACACATATGCACATACATATATATACACACATATATGCACATACATATATACACATACATATATATACACACATATATGCACATACATATATGCACATACATACGTATAACACATACATATATATACATACATATATGCACATACATATATATACACATACATACATATATGCACATACATATATACATACATACATACATATATAGACATACACACATATACATACATACAGATACATTACGTACACATACACACATGTACACATACATACATAAATATACACACATACATATATACACATACATGCACATTCATTACATACACATGCATACATACATATATACACATACATACATATGTACACATACATGCATATACATACATATATGTATATACACATATACATGCATATATATACATACACATGGATACATATACATATTCATACACATACATACATACACATGAATATATACATACATATATATACACATACATACATATATGTACATACACATACACATGCATACATATACATACATACACATATAATATACACACATACATATATACACATACATGCACATTCATTACATACACATGCATACATACATATATACACATACATACATATGTACACATACATGCATATACATACATATATGTATATACACATATACATGCATATATATACATACACATGGATACATATACATATTCATACACATACATACATACACATGAATATATACATACATATATATACACATACATACATATATGTACATACACATACACATGCATACATATACATACATACACATATAAATACATACATATATATACACATACATTACATATATATACATACACAATACATACATATATATACACACATACATACACATACATATATACACATGCATATACATACACATGCATACATATACATACACATACATACCCATTCATATGCACATACATATATGCACATACTCATTCATATGTACATCTACATAAATACATGTACATATACATACACATGTACATACACATACATACCCTCTCATGTACATACACATATGTACACATACATATATATATATATATATATGTATGTGTTAATGCATATTTGTGTGAGCATTTTATTTCTCAATTTCTATTATTCTAACTATTAGTCTAAACCCGAACAGATTGTTGGACTTTGCCAAGCTCTGAATGATGTCCTTGATAGCATGGCAAAGAAGGGGTTGCCAATTCCGGTGTAACCTTTATTGTACCAGTGGCAATTATATGTTTTGTAGTTCTTTTCCATAACAGATATATGTTTTGTAGTTCTTTTCCATAACAGAATGGCTGTATGTTGAATAAAAGAAAGGGAAACACTTAAAAATCAACTAATGTCTAGTGTTTGTTCGTTCAGTGTTCTTGTGATGTTCAAATGCTTATAAATGACTTCTCTTATCAGCCAATATAGGCAATCATCCACTTGCCCACATATTATTATATTAGGGGCAAGTTGTTATATGAATGGTCTTTTTTAAGCCAATGTGATGCTTTTTTAAAGCAAGTTTTTTGTTTTCCCCACGCTACATGTCATTTTTAGATGCTGAAATTCCTCTTTCTCGAGCGGGGACTTGGTATTTAGACTTGGGAATATCAAAGGAACAATGATTTTATACACATGCAATTATGTACTAGTGATAACTCTATTACGCGTAGTGGACCTCAAGTGAATGGAGGAATCCCCTCAATCCTCAGAGGTTGTTTTACATGGGGATGACTTTGATGAATGCTTCCCTCCTTGTAAAAGCACATCGTGGTTGATGGAAGCCAGCTGTGACAAATTCTGCCAAAAAAAAAGACCATACAAGATCACACAATTTTGCCTGAAGCGCTATAAAGAAATTTTATCAAAGACCTAATTTATAAGTAGAGACAGACTTTTTGTAACATATTAAATCTCATCATATGATTTATATCGTGAATCATTGTTTCACATGAATGATGCGATTTAATATAGTCTAAGGATACATATCCCTACTCATAGATCAAATTCATAATTGGATTTTTCAGCTGAATATTCTATTCATTTTTAAAACTAATGAAAGAACAAATTTTCTATAGACAGACACAATATGCTTAAATGTATAACTGAACATCACATGGAATTAATTATTTGGGAACAATTCCCCCAACTAGAAAGTATATACATCATTCATGCATGAAACATGCCTAAAAACTGTCATAAACTTTGATTGGAATGGCTTACCTTAAAGGAAAAGTTTATTAGAGAAAGATCAAGATTAGAAGAATTGAATTCGGCAAGATCCCCACATTCATCCATCTTCTGAAAATAAAGGTAAATAAGCGTGAGATGATAAATAAAATGCTTAGTTTTCTAGCTTCGTCCTTAATACATCCCCTTCTCATAAGCCTATTCCCAAAGGAACCAACAGGACCACATAATAAAAGAAAGCATCGCTAATTTAGCATAAAAGCATGACATAAAGAAAAAACTGCAACTAATGTATGGTCGGTAAAGGTAAAAGACTTGAGGGAGCTTTAAGCAGACGGAAGAAGTTTCTCGAGGGATGAAAGGGGAATTTACCTCGAGAGCAGAGTCTGAGAATATCTCAGATGAATCAGAAACAGAATCACTGCACTCCCTTTCATTTTGTATGCCAGTTGAGTTATATCTTGTCACAAAATAGCTTGTGTCATCGATGCTGTCGGGTTGCGGCACAAAGACAGCCTGCAGACACTTTCATGTTAAAAGAGATTGATGGCATCATAGAATAAATTGGTGTTAGCTTCAATGAAAAAATACCTCACAGTTCTGCCAAAAGCATCCCACATCTATTTGTTGTTCATAAATTTACTTTTGGAGGTGAAATATCTTGATAATTAGCTTTTTTGGTCCTTCAGACTTTGCATCTTATTTTATTTTCATACCTAAACCACCTTTTTGGAGTCTCAAATTGGTCCTTGATTTTACCCTCATGTTGAGGTTAAAATGGACTTTTTACAGCTTTTTCCCTCCAAAACCCAAAAGGCCGATCATAGTAAACATGGAAGGTACTATTAGTTAAGAAAACTATTTTACCTTTCAAGATCTAGCAAAAACAGCAACCAGGTGACAATGAAAAGTTATTGAATGAAAGTTTAGGACGACAATGGTGTTTTGCAAACTGTTTGAGGACCAAAAGTATTTGGCCCCAAAAAATCCTTAAGTAACAGGACATCTATATGAAAATGCACCCCAACGAAACTAGTATTTGCTGCTCCCAAATAGGACAACTTGAACATTGATTTTTTAGCATAAAAGAGAGGTGGAGCAGAAGACTTTAGTGCTAAGATGAATACTTTTCCGGCAGGCCTACTCATGAACAAAATTTCTAATAGAACAATAAATCTGCAGCACAAGTATGCAATGTCTGTCACAAAGTCACAACTGTTAAACAAGACTATGCCTAAGAGAAAGATGGAAGACACCTCGTCTTACCTTTTGTAAAGTAAGATTGTCCCAATCAACCCCATGGAAGAATGGATGTCCTTTTACCTACACAAGGACCAAGGATATCATTAGACACTATTTTAGACTAAAAGCATTGTCCAGTTGTTCACATGTTAAATTTTACACTTCAGAAGCTTCAACTGAAAGAAAAAAAAAATTAATTTGTCAACAATTAGAACAAGCAACTGAAACCTCAGATGCTCCCTTTGCTCCAAGGCGCTGATCTGGATCATGCTCAAGCAACCTACATAATTTGATTCAAAGAGGACAAGATCATGAGTCTTCGTGCTAATGCATGAAGAAAGAGATAAAGAATGAGAAGGGAAGGAAGAGATAAACAAGTGATAGACTTCATTGAGCAAAGCTAGTAATTGACCCAACATGCATGGAGTTCAGATAGATCTATTATCTTCCCTTTTTTTTCTAACAGATTGAATAGAAAGTGCATGGATTGAAATAAGACATAGAAAATCCATTGATATAAAAGGTTAGTTTAAATCTGATATTCTGTTATATTCCATAAAGGGAAAGAAGATAGAACTAAATTGTATTACTTTTAAAGGTATGTTTATAAGCTTACAATGCTCAAAAGTCGGTTCTCACAATGCAAAAGGTCACTATAATGATTGTTCAACTTAGAAAAAATAAAGATTGTTTGTGCACCACCATGAAACTGAAACTAATTCTAGCTTACAGGCTTTCTAAACTCAACTCTAAAAGATGGTGTTTCACTTGTCAAGATTAAAACTAACCAAGGGCCAACTAAGGGTCTAGACACCACTTTCCGTAATCTCTAAGGCACGCTTAATTCTCTATTTGAAAACAGTAAAATGACATCCAATATGCTAACAAAAAAGATCATGGGCTAACCTGTCGATCAAGTCTTGTGCTTCAGATGACATCTCACATGGAATTGAAGGCCAAGGTATATTCCTGTTAAGAATATTGTCAAAAATCACCTGTCCAGCACAGAAGGAAACCTGTTTAGAACCAAAGATTAACATGAACAAGGGTGAGTAACCCATGCAGGCATTATTACATATTGGGGATGAGAAACTACCTCTGGAAGCTCAGCATTGAATGGGGGAAATCCTGTAATGAGTTCAAATAGAATAATTCCCACAGACCACCAATCTGCAGCATAACCTGCAGGTAAAATCCAACTTAATTTTAGAGCTTTGATTTAAGATCAGCAGCTTTTGGTTCTGCATGGCTGGTTGGGGGTTGAGGGAAACATGGAGGGAGTTGCCTGACCATGCTGGGTTCCCAGAAGAATTTCTGGTGCCAAATAGTCTGGGGTACCAACAGCTGACTGTCGGTCCTTATCCACTGTATCTGGATTCTGCCTCCCATGGACCTCAGAAAGAGTTGTTTCTTTCCGATCAGATCCTGACAGGTCACTTGTGCTGTTCATGAGACCAATTTTTGACAACCCAAAATCTGTAAGCTGGTAAAGAGTTATCCATTTAGAGTTTCATTCAAAACCATGGTAAGAATGGCCATAAAACATACGTAGACCATTTGATACAGAATAGAAAAGCATGTTTCTGGAAAGCACTAAGCCAACATAATCCCCTTGCCATTTATTCTATCTAAAAGAACATTTATACTTTCATAAATGCTAGGTGAATGAGTCCCTCCTGATCACGTTTTGATAGACAAAAGAAATTGGAAGAAAAAATTATTTTTAGTATTTCCAGTCAAAAAGAGCATTACGGAGGACGTGAGTTCTTAGGCCATTTCAGAAGCTGAATTTGGTGATTTACATCATAGGCATGCACATTGTAGATATTCACTAGCTGCAGGGATGAAATAGATCTCCTAGAACTAGAAACATGTAGGTTTTCCAACACCTTTCTATACTTCTGAATCCTTAAAAAAGTCGATTTGTAACAGTTATTCTTATACAGATTATCAATTCTAACACAAACCTTGATATGACCATCTTGCCCAATTAATATATTGTCTGGTTTTAGATCACGATGCACTATTCCAAGCGAATGAAGGTATTCCAAAGCAAGTACCTGAAATTATCAGCATATTGCTTAGTAGAACTTCAGAAAAATTTTACACCTAGTAACTTCTTGCTTACCAATTCTGAGATATATATGCGAGCCACATCTTCCTCTAAGCAACCAATTTTCTGAAGTAAAGAGTATAAATCTCCACCATTGAGATACTCCATGACCAAATATAAGTGGTCTCTACTAGTAAATGAATAGAAAAACCGAACCTGCAGTTAAAAGACAATTTAGATTTCTGCATACCATACCTCAAATTGCTTAATTTTTTTTACTATGTAAATAGCTCTCAATAAGATTAATGATTTAGCACAAAGTGCCTCCACCAAGAAAATTAATGAAAATCGAAAGACAGTATTAGCAAGTTAATAGGAAGAAGCACCATGAGCAAATGAGCAGCATCAATGAGAAAAAACCGGTGAAACCTCTTCAAGAACTAAAGCCAATAGAATGCATTTCTACGTAAACCCAAACATAAAAAACAAAAGGTTAGCAGAACATTACCAAAAAAGGGTTCCGTACTGTTATCAGGATGTTACGCTCTGCCAAGATACGATCAATATCATTCTTCCGCAACATATCCATTTTATTTAGCACCTAATCAAGCAATGAAGTCATCTCAAGATCATCAATTCTGCACTTTCTTGCAAGTTGTATTATAACCAATTAATGTTTTGTAAAATACAAGGTGAAAGATATATCTTATTAGCAACAAAATAACCTTTTTATTTTCTATTATCAAAACATTTAAACAAAATCTTGCAGTATAATACTGAGTTCTAATATAACCAAAAATTCCAATACATTTTCTGGTTAAACATTTACAAACATGTAGCGACTCCACAAGCCTTCATTTATGCTCCATTCACACATTCCTTGCCTATCTATTGAAAAACAGTTATAGGAAGTTGAATGCCCAGAAACCTTAGTTGCAAAAGTAGAGATCAAATAATTACCTGGCTTGAGTGCACAGTTTTAAATAGTTATACAATTGTTTTTTAGTTAGTTTAAACTACAATCTTCTCATGCATGTATAGAACTTGAGGAGTCCAAACACCACGAATTGTACCTTTATTGCGAACAAATCTCCAGTTGTTCGTTTTCGGGCCAGATAGACTTTACCAAAGGCACCTCTACTGATAGGCTTTATAATCTCAAAGTCATTGATACTTGTTCGCTCTTTATGCAAAGGATGTGAGGGGGTCGATAGTGTACTACTCTGAGATGCACTATCCAGTAGCATTTTGTTAATTTCTGGATGTTGCACATCATTTTCTGAACCCACTAGATTGCAAGCAAGTATAAATTTCTCTCTGCAGATGTATAGCATTAGTCAGTAGCATTCAAGTTCAGAATATTTACATACTTTTTAATACTCTTTTTCTCCCGAGAACATACTGTTACCTCAGAAGATTTTCTATTCGGCTGCCAAACGTATCTACTACAAGAGTTTTGGCCTTGCTATGTTGTATTATATCCTGTAAATCTTGCAAGCAAGCAAGCAAAAAGTCGTTGGACCCCTCACCTAAAAGATCTGTGCCTGCCACACAGCGAGCAATATCCGCAAGGTCAGCCATCTGAAAGGGAAACTTGAAATATTAGAATACATAAAACTCTTTACAGATACAATATCACTTCAGAACTAGAAGTATCTTTAGATGATAATCATGATGAAAAATGTCTGAAAAAAAATGATACCCTGTAGTTTAATGGACTTTGAAACCAAACACTAGAATGACCGAACTTGAAACCAAAAAGCTGAAAATAAATCCCCCCTTATTTTCCCAATGGAAACATATGACATGTTTTGTTTTCTCGTGCTTTGTGCTCAGAAGATTTCCTTCACTCAAACAAAGTTATCAATCACATACAGCGAACCTGGTTTAGATATTGAGCTGGCAGACTCAGAAGGATCAGATTTTAAATAAACTTGATATCATTAGGACATGCTTCATACAAAAACTGGTTAAAGACAATTTCTGAGCACACACAGGTAAAACTGGTCAAGAGAACTGCCCGACAGTTAAAATTGAAAGGAAAAACAATGGCAGACAGTTGTATCTGATGAGGAGCTGAAGATTCTTGCTCTACACTAATAGGGTACATTTGTGTGGTACCCACTCACTTGAACAGCAGTGCTGCATCTTACCCAAAGAAATGAGCCCCAAGAAAAGATTCACATTCTCAGTTTCTAAAGTAAGTTTGCAACATCAACTACCTCCTTCCTCCCTTTGATTCCATTATACCCACCATATAATCACTCTGAATTTATTTGTTTGAACTCTTCATTTGCTGCCATAAGGCTTTCCACTTTACATGCCACATAATGTCTATTATTTAATACAAGGCCAAGGATCAGAAGTATAGCTCTGAATATAGATACCTGTTTCACATCTTCCAGGTCAGATGGATCATTATGATCTAGCCAGAAGAGATCAAAATTCCCCGCACGAGGAGTGTTTGCCGATGATGCTGATGTCATGCTCCCAGTGGTGGAGGGAGGCCCACAAAGATTGAGTTTACCACTCAAGTGGCCTCTGAAGTTAATGAAAGCTGCTACTGGGGAATCCTCGATACAAGCAGTATCCATCTCATGAAGCTCCTCAAACATTTCTTCCACCCCTCTACTTCGCCAATCACCCAACTTTGGTGAACAACCTTCAGATGTCATAGCAGAATCTGATATCATCCGACAATCAGGGCTGTCATCTGTAGCTTGAACACTCAAATTACGTGACTCTACTAGCTGTTCCAGTAACTCTGCAAGTCTTAAAAGACGCTCATTTACGTCCAATGATTTTAAATCACATTTATCCGCATAGGCACATATGTAGGAATGAGATTCCAGATGACTAATTGGCACAAGTTCTTCACAAATCCGACATATCACAGAACTTAAATCACCTGAAAAATGATCCTGCTCCTGATTTGAATTATGACTATTACAGTTGGTGGTATCTCCACTCAACTCACCATCAACTACATCACACTCTTGAAACTTGGAAAGAAAATGGGAACTTTTAGATGGTGAACCTCTGAGCATAAGATCCTTTGGAGGACTCGTCTCACCCTTTTCAACAGGTTCTTCAGGCCTGCACTGGGGTACTTGAGGTAGAATAGAAGTATGATTTTCCTTGTTCAACTTGCAACTGGAAGCATTCCTACCTACCACTGGGTCAACAATCTCTTGATTGACAAACCAGTTCACTTCAATAGATGGGATACTTTCTAAACATTCCTGGAACTTATGGAAGGACTTTCCATCAACTGGCTCAGTGTCCCTCTCAAAATGCAGCAACCTTGTGCACCTTGTCAATATGAAAAGCATGCGAGTTAGCAACCACTTTATGAATCCTGTTTGGCATTGCTGCCTCTTTAGAGTTAGATCCTGAACAATTTCTTCACACTTGGCTCGAAAATCTGGAATGTCCATTTCAGTACACTGTTGAGCAAGTATAAGAAGCTCCACAACCATTTTTCGTCCATCTACAGACAAGGAATCACTCTCATGTAAAGCCTCTGTCAACTCCTTAGAAAAACAGTTGAGCTCTGTATTCACAATCTCTTTTGCAGCACCAAACCTTGAGCGCAGTGAAGTGAGGAGTTCCTGAAATAAACATACAAAAAGTAATCATCTAATTGGACGTAAAATTTAAAGTAGTGTGGTACTCTCTCTCTCTCTCTTTTTTAAAAAAAAAAAAAATTAATGAGTGAAGTGGTGTCATGGGGATGACAATGTAGAAATCTGCAGTCAGATGACTGCTCTAACATCATATATGCTGTTCAGCTACTTTTACCTTCAAGTCATTGAAGCTACGAGCCCGAGGTTGGGCAGATGGAATGCCACCTTTTGGACCTAATTCATGTGAAAAGCTTTTCAAAGGCAACTTGCGGCTGTTTTTGCCTTCAGCTTGCATTTGTTTTGCATTTGAACGCCTCGTCAACTGATGTACTTCCACATTATGACCCTCATCAAACTCCTTGCCTTCAAATTCACCACACTGTTGGGCCAAAAGCTAGGCTTATTGAGTTAATGTGAGAAGACAAAAAGAGAAGGTTCGAAACCAAGCAGAAATAGAGTAACCTCTATAAGATATGTGTTCAAAGAAACTACCTGCACTGGTTCGCCATCACCGACAGCCTGGCTAGAATTCCTAGACAGCTGTGATGTAAACCACCTTGCTAATTTTGCTCTGTGTCCTGTCACATAAAAAGGTCGAATTATATGATTGTTTTATATGATTGTTTTGGATCATAATACAAATAGGTTAGTATTAAAAAATAATCTAGAAGAAAATTTCGCACATAGCCATGTGTAGAAGCATCAAAAGGGAAATGGATTCGAAGAATATGGTTTAGCTTATACACTCAAAGTTCTCACTGGCATACACTGAAGAAGAACCAAAGTTTTCAGTTATAAAAAATCTAACAGGTTTCAGAAGAAAGATCTGATATGTAAATATCTCTCTGAATTATGGATGCAAAAGCATATAGTGTATTATATGAGTCACTGAAAATTAAGCATGGTGATTTTTTACCTAGCTAACCAATTTTGCAACCTCATCATTACTTTAATAATGATAGGTTCATGATATCTACTTATGTCTCTTTAACTCATCCATCAATCGTGGATGTTAATGTGTCTATCATGGTAAAATGCAGAGAAGATTCAAACTCCATAACCAAAAATTAATCTGTGTCTTAACTCCGATACTAATCTGTTATGTGCTGGAAAATATTATTCACTTTGGAAACATAGAGCATAATTTACCACACAAATTTTAAGCTGAAAAAGCTTAGATGAATTTGATCCTGTAATAGTAAAACTAGAAACTTCTTTCAACAACTCAAATCAGCAGTACAATTTCTTACTTCTAACATCTCAAACTTGAGCATCATATTAGTATCCTATATTCCTCAGAAGAAGACCAAAAAAGGAAAAAATAAATAAATGTGATCAAGGAATCGCCTCTTTTCTACTTCTAATTGCCACAGAAATGAATATAATCGAGACTAAAGCATGTAAATATTCTAGAACTGCATATTTTTATGTATGAATCCAAGTATCTATATGTGCATGTGCTGCAAAAGCAAAGAAACTTAAACCTTCTTTGGTAGTATTGATCTTTGCACGTCCTATAGCGATTGTTCTGTCCTTCTGCTTCACATGATGCCTCGATGAATTAGGTGACTCATTAAACTTGTCAGAATCATCCGCTCGTGAACTTTTTCTCTCCTTGGATGCCACGCGGCGAGTTTTAATCCGGTTCAAACCGGTAGGGATTCCGGATTCCACCGCCGAGCTACGGTTCGCTTCCGCCATGACAAACTCAGCTAATTCCCTAATTATCAGCTTTTTTTCTCACAATATCTCAAAATTTTGTGTGTATTTCATCGATTATTCATATCTGTAACTGAAAATAATCAATAGGAAAGTGATGGAGCGCATGAAGAACGTAACAGAACGAACAAAAATGCTCTCCGTGTTTGAATTTTTTCTCCACTGCGCCAAAGTAATTTTGGGAGAGCTTTTGAGCTTCAGTTTTGAACTTTTGAAATGGTGGTTGTGTTGGATGCGTGGGCGTGGCTGCTGGTAAAAGAAAAAGTCATATATGAAAAGTTCTCTAGAATTGAAAGGCATGGTAAAAGGCCACCTTAGGTTTTAAGCGGCAATAACCATATTCCAAGGGACATAATAATCATTTTAACTTCGGGAAAAAAACGGATAATAATCAAATCGATTTCTTTTTATACACTATTGCATATTATATACATAAATTTTTTTTCTAATTATATGTACAAATAATTTTTAAACATTTAAAAATATCATATCTTCATATTTTACTATAAGATTAAATATGTTTATATATATCTGGATACACGGCAGATTTTTAAAAAAAATTTAAAATTTAATTTACATGCATCATTAAACCATGCATAAAGCAAGCGAGTATATAATGCATGTAAAATATCTTATCTATACTTTTATTTTAAAATGAACGTAACAACATATCTCATCTTAATACAAATTAATCAAGATATGTCAATTATTTCTATATATTCATCTTTACAAAAAATAAAAATAAATAAAGTGTGATATTTTAGTAAGCATTATGACACAAATATAAAATCATCATTTCATTAACCATGTAATATATTATCATAATTAATTGCTTGATATTATTTATTAATGAATACATGTAATTTTATTTAAAAAAATAAAAACCAAGGAATTACTTTTGACATTCACTATTTAGTTGCTATGTGATAGTTGCTTTTCTCCTGTATTTTTTAAAATAAAAAAATTAAATCATTTTTAATGATAAGTATGAAAAAAATGTTTCTTTTTTCCATCATTCTTAGTGCACCTTTGGAGTCAAAAGAAACATGAATACAATATTGGAAGGTTAGTGGTCCGTTATTATTCCTCTCTCAATCCTAAGCATGAGTAGGTAAGGAAGCTTTATTTGTACTAAATTTAAATTTTAAATTTTTTTTGAATTTCACTTATTTTTTAATAAATAATTTACTTTTTATACATTTCGAATAAAAAAATTTCACTTTTTCATTTCTATATATAATCCAAATGAACTTTAATATATCAAACTTAATATTGATACTAGTATGTATTGTTTTATTTAGTAATGGTCGGAATAGTTTAACGTATGTTTTAATACATTTTTTATATAATTATTTTTATTATAATATTATTAATATTCTTTTGTTATTGAATGTATTTTTATACAAAACAAATAAAAATTAACATTATTATTATATTATCAAATCCATTTTTTCTTTAATGAAAGGTGTAGCCAATATTTTATTCCAACTAGTTGTGTAATACAATTGGGAGTATATTCAAATTTTTGTGCATCTTCTAACCATATGGAAAGGCCATCTAACCATATTAAAATGGGTTAGACTATGGGAAAAATTAAAAAAAAAGTTTCATTTATTATTATTTCTATCAAATTTGATGAATACCTTCATTTAAATACTTGTACTCAGGGGCAGAACCAGCACCCGAGCCCTCAAAAAATTTTGAAAATTTTAGAATTTTTAAGTATTCTATATTTAAGTTTTCTTCAAATTTTTTTTTTCAATATAATAAAAAAACTTATATGCTGACTTAAAGTGACTTTAAAAAACAAAATTTTTAGCAAAATTTTTATTGTTTTTAGTCCCTACTTCTTTTGTCCTGATTAATTCTATCACTGCTTCTACTTGATATATTAAGTAAAAAATTTTAAATTTAAATTATTTAAAAAATAATTTAATATTACATGCTAACGTTGAGACTTTCGAGAAATGGGATCAAAATGAAAGATAAGGCATGGTGAAATGTGTACATTTGAGAAAGGGATGGATATGGGCATCATGAAATTGTGGCGAGAAAATTTCAAATTGGGATGAAGTCCAACAGCAGCAACGGTTGTGGGACACGTGGAAGACGCGTGGGTTTTGAGGTTTCGGGGCTTAAGAAGTTTCGATGTCACGATGCAGCGCCTCCATACTACGATGCCGTTAGGGACTGTTTTCTTGCTCATGTCATGTTCTTCTGTCCGATTCTTGTTACTAAAAGTCGAAATTTTTTTCACTTAAAATTTTCACCAAATTATTTGTTCGGCGTTCAAATCAAAAATATAAATCATGATAACTTAACAACTCTACAGACTGAAGATCAGATTTTGATATATACAAGGAGCCACCCATTATATTACATTAAAGAGATTAAAATTTCACTATCAAAATTTGAACCTTAATCATTATTATCAAATCAACTCCGTAAACTCAAGGAAGAGAAGAATGACAACGGAGGTGGGTAGAGCAAAAAGAACTGCTCCTCTATTTAATTGTTAAATTTGTACCGTAATTTTTTAGTTAACAAGAGAGAAAGTATTAGAAAATTACAAAAACGTAAATTAAAAAGAAAATATGAAGTTTTTGTGGAAACGGTTGGTGGAAACCTCCTTATGGACGTTTCCGACACGTAGATCTTGAAAAAATACCCAAAATGCTCACAAGAATCGCTTCAATCGGACGTTCGAGCGCAAAGTTATGCCCCGTCAAAGTTTTCGATTATACGAAATGATTTTTTTGTCTCGAAATGTGTCCGGATTACTTTTTCGACGATGCCGTTGCATTCCTCTTTACGAGAACCATTGGTCATACGCGTGAAACGGACATCCGATCGCAGAGTTATTCATGTTTCAAGTTTTCCAAATACCTACAAAAATTCTTTATTCCTTAAAAAAAAAAAAAAAAAAAATTCAAATCGCCCGGGCTAGCTACCCGGATGTGTGTTGGTCGCCCATCTGAGCGATCCGCCCATGTTCGGGTTGCTCGTCCAGGCGATCCGAGCCCAATTTTGAAAAAAAAATTTAACTTTTCTTTCATCTAAATTGATATTTTCTTCTATAAATTCTTCATAATGATCTATATCTACCTCCAATTCAAGTTCAATGTTAAAGATTTTAGTTTTAGAGTGGAGAAGGAGTAGATAGAAGTTAGAGATAAATTGTGCAGAGAGAGAAAGATGAGAAAAAATAATAATTTTTTTCCGCGCTATATATTCATATTCCCGAATTAAATTTATCGTTCCCCTTACTTAATGTTAATAATAATATTTGTTCAAATGCATATTATAGTTCGTGGTTCTCCCCTAACGTGAAGAGCCGACTTCTTGCATCCAGGGGGAAAAAAAGAATATAAAAAGGAATAATTAGGGGTCTATTTGGATGGGGAAAAAAAAAAAGATGAGATAGAATCCCATGAGATTTGGTCTAAATTGGCAAAATTCAACCCTTTTTACTAATTAATTTTTATTAATATTTTGAACTTTTTATCATATTTGAAGATGTTCCCTTAAAAAATTATATTTAAAAATATGATCCACTTAATCGATAACATAATTTAATATAATATAATAACTTGTATCTTTTACCACACACTTAACAACCGATGAAATTAGAAAGTACATATAATCTAAAAGAATCAAGTCTTCCATGACAATATTCATAACAGACGAAACTCGAAATAACTATGATAGTTTGTAGCCAAATAACACCTAATGACTGACGTAACTAAGAAGGCAACGTGCGATAGTGGACGATTTCATGACAATACCCATAACGGATGAAACTCGAAATAACTATGATAGTTTATAGCTAAATAATACCTAATGACTGACGTAACTAAGAAGGCAACGTACAATAGTGGACAATAACCTAACGTTTCCTTAAACTTTATCGTATATATTAAATTTTGAAGCTTTTAGTTACATTTCTTCTTTAAATTCATTTCTTCCCCAACAATTTAAAAATTTTCCTTATATGGATTAATAGAAATTCTCATCTAAAAAACCCAAAACAAAACTTATAGTTACCAAAGAGCAAAGTTCAAATTCTGACAACAGCAATGTGAGAATTTTAACCTCAACATTGTGGGGTAATTTTTTGTACGCACCTCTAGCACAAACCTTAATTTCCATCTTTCTCAAAGTAATCGAAGCTAGAAAAATGCTTATTTGTCTCTCATCATAATAAATAAATGGTACAAAGTAACAACTGTGTCAACCCCAGATGATCTGAATATGTAAACTACGGAAAAATACCAACAAAACTTGGCACCAAATACATCGCGAGAGGGGATGTGAATCGAACCAGAGATACTCTGGGGCCGGCTAAGGCGTGCTTTCATCCCGGAGCTACTATCTTGCCATAAACTATCAACATTGTTTACAGTTTCAATTATTATTATCCCCAACTGCACTGCCTACAAATAACCCATCTCTTCTTTTAGGAAAACCTGTACTTTCTAAATTTGTCCCTCTATATTTGATTTCTGGTGTAGTTCTGAAATTGGGATCAACTGAAGTAGATAAAGAATTTGCATCTGCAGCTGGAGCTCTATAAGGGTTAGCTGATCCACCGGGATATCGCGATGGAGAAACATATCTTCTTGAGGTACCTCGAACGCCAGCGCCCCTAAGATCAACCATGTCACCATTTCTTGAAGAGTCAATGAAAGATGATCTTTCACCTGAAGTATTTGGGCCAGATCCTATTGGAGGAGCTGCTGCATTTGTAACTGATGCAGAAGTAAAAGGATCGTCCGGCCCCCATGAAGTAAGAGCTTCCTTTTTGTTGGCGAAAAAATGCCAGGCTCCAAAGAGGAAAAGGATGAAGAACAAGATAGGACTTGTCCATTGCATTGTATTAAACTCATTCTTGAAAACCGGAAGGTTGGAGCGATACATTCCAAGATAACCGTTTCCAGTACTGAGAATAACAAGCTTTTCACGGTCACTTGCGATTATTGGCCTTACAAATTTCCTTTTCTCACTTGCACTCATCTGTTCTCGACTTAGAAATGATGCTGCAATTCCATCAAGTTCTGCTGAGAACAAAAGTTTCGGTCCTCCAGCTCTAACATAGTGTTGAGAAGACACATTATACACAAAAACCTTATCCTGGTTAGCAACAAGCAAGTAACCTCTGATTGCTTGAAACGCTAAAGCCTCGCCCATGTCAAATTTCCTCTTGGATCGAATTCTGCATTTAAAGTTCATTATATCACCTAACAACAACACATGAATCAAATTGCCGTCCGATGTAAAACCATATGCTTTTGATCGCTCTGTTGCGTCAAAAACATAGTTTTCAACCACGGAATTGTTCAAACCTTCACAAGCAGCTTCCCTAATCTTCATAGTCCTTAAATCCAAGGACCCTGCACCCGTCTCAGTAAGAAACAGCAATCTCTGCTTCAAGAATGCAAGTGGCCTACTTACTGGTACAACTGGCTGGCCATATAAAGTCCCATTCTCTCGAAAAACCCTGATTGTTCCGCTCAAATCCGTAGACAAAATATACCTCTTCTGCCCAATATGATGAACTTCCAAGATGGTAATCGGTGACATAGTATCCCCTACTTTAGGTCCATCAAATTTCGCAACATTTTCCATGTGAAGTGAATCCCATTCATCCCCATTCGAGTCGTCCCAAACCCGATGCATCAAAATAACACCATTCTTATGTCCAGTAACAAGAATACTCTCATTCTTATAGATTGACAAGTATGATAACATAGCAGTAATAGGTGAGTTAGACATAGTGTAAAATTCAACAGCAACATCTCCATTTCTTGATAAAACATAAACCCTACCCAGATCATCCCCAACTGCAACATATTTAGCTAATCCTTCAAAATCCCCAAATGGCAAAACGTTAATACAAGTAGGATTTGATCCCAATTTCACAGCTGAAACAAATTGAAACCTTTCAGACCAAAAAGGACTAAACTTTGTAACTGATATTGCCCCTACTTTCTCCACATCTTTCACATGAATCTCTGTTTTTTCATCTACAATCTTCCCAACTATTTGATCTCCATCATCCTTTTTCTGATCAACTTCAACTTTTTCTTGAAGGGTTTCTTGTTCTTTATCAA
Source organism: Catharanthus roseus (assembly GCA_028651295.1). NCBI lineage: Eukaryota > Viridiplantae > Streptophyta > Magnoliopsida > Gentianales > Apocynaceae > Catharanthus > Catharanthus roseus. The sequence goes on along the minus strand of JAPQWS010000104.1, from coordinate 20,299,172 downwards.
TAAAAGATTTAATCTTTGAAGAATCTGAAAATTGGGATTCTAATCTGGAAACCAACTCAGTAAGGTTCTTTACTAGCTTTTCCAACTTTTCCAACTGAAATTCATGCTTATTTAGTAAATCTAAAGCATCAGAATTTTTTTCTGTTTCTGTTTCAGCTAAACTTGATTCTGCAAGAACCCTCCAAGAAATAGGCTGAAAATAAACTATCAAAAGCAAATTGAGTAAGAAAAACTTGCCTTTTTGGGAGCTGGCCATTGAGATTTTGAGTTCAAATCTCTTGCATCATTATCCAATTTTTTTTCCCAGATCTTAGATTTTGCTTGATCTTCTTTGATATGATAGGATTTTAACAGCAGTCAACCTGTTGGGATTGTTTTAAAAAACAAAAAAAAGATGAATCAAGACTCGTCGGTAATTATAAGGAGAGGTGATTTTTACTTCACATTTACAGTAGCAGTTCGGCGGCAGTAGGAGTTTTTCGAGGACTAGCTGTCCGAACCGAATAGCGGACTTGGCCTTGTATAGATATTATATGTATTTCGATTTTTTTTTCCCCTTCCAATATAAATTAAAAGTCATTTTTGGCCCTTAGGAAAACTTTGATCCCATCATTAAACTGATGGAAATTTTGGAAAATTACTATTATTCATTTTTTAGATAACAGTAATAAACTACATTATTAAAGTTGAGAATATCTTAAATGCCAATTTTTATAAATTACTACAAAAAAATTCAAATATTAATAATATTACATTTTACACGGTTATGTTTTCACTTATAAATTAAGTTGATAATAAAATTATTCAAAAGATTATAGTTCGAGTTCATAATCTCTATAAAAAATACGTCTATTGATGAGTTACTATCATTTCATTTAGGGAGAAAGAGATTATATTTTATTAATATTGATTTGTTAAATTAATATTTTTATAATAATAAAAGTGTCATTTGACTGTTTATTAAAATTGATCTAATTATAAAATAATATTTTAAAAATAATTATTTAAATTCATGATTAAGTTACCAAAAATGCTTAAATAAATTATAAATAAAAACACCTTCAGATAAATTAGTCCACCAAGATCATAAAAATTAAATTAATCCAAATCTTTATGCAAAGTAGCACACAAAAACTTTTAAATAAATGACATGAACGTCGTAATTTATATAAAATCACGTAGATTATATTAACTAAAGAGCTCATGTCCAACAGAATTTACTAATACAGATATCTCAGCTCCTGAAACAACATGGTTCAAAATAAACCATAAATTTATACTCAAAAGCTTGCAAAAGAGATAATAAAGCAGAGTACCTAATATTGCAATAAGAATATAAACTAAATGAAGCTCAAGAAGAAAGAAAACAATATCCAGTCATAGAATTATTGCTTATAACTAAAGTGTACTAGCAACTTCCCTCTTTCATGCCCACTATACAAGGTTCAAGGTCTTCAATCTTGAGATTTGATACAATCTCAAGTATCAAATTTCGGTATTCACATCTCTTTTCGCAAACAATTTTAACTCTTACGAAATTCAAGGTAAATATCGAAATCAAATTCTATCCAAGTACACCCTTAATTTGCTTCTTGGGAATTCTAAAAGTAGCCATGACATGAGATAGGTCTACTGGATCATTATGATGATTACAGACGCTAGACTGCTCTGATGATCGCTTCAATATCTCAATCAGAGAAGAACTAGAAGTTGTTTTTGCAGAAGCTTTTCTGGATTGACTACTACTATATTTGGTCTGAGAGGAAGTAAACTTAGCTGTTACAGTTCTGAACATTTGTTTTTCACCTGAAATCTGCATATTCAAGAACGCAAGTGTAAAACTATCAAAACTGCAATATTTATAATCATGATATATAGGCGCAAGATGTGCTTCAAGTAAAAAAAGCATTTCAAAAAATTAGACTAGAACATGAAACAAAAGTCATTCCAAAACACAAGATGTAAAAAAGTTATCAGACATAGTGCAGTATTATGAATTTACTATATAGGAGAGTTTGCCTGAACATCAGAAACTGAAAACATTACTAACATCTCATCCAACTTACTGTGTCTGTAGACTCATCTGAGGTAGAAACTGAACTCCGGCTATTGCTGTCATCTCGCCCAAAAATAAAAGATCTGACAGTGGTAGAGCCTTTCCTCTGGAATGATGGAACAGGAAGGCTTGAAGATCGACCAAGGAAAGATGACTGCAATTAGGCGAGTAGGAGAACTTAGAGTAAGTAAACGGACTTGTAATTTCAAGCAATGAAATTTTCCATACACAGAATTACATTTATCTTATACTACATAAAGACACGTGTATGTAGTTTCCATAACCATAGTTATGCAGTTTTATCAAGTGCTTCAGGAGGTATATAATCTGTTTACTAAATATCAAACAGTATTTTGTACTGCTAATGTCAAAAGGGGGAAAAAAGAATGTCAGGAAGGTAGTCCTCACTGTAATGAATTACCTTTGAAAAACTCTTGCCAGCTCCTCCTTTTAGTATTGAATCAAAATATGCTGCAAAGCAGAAAATATAAGAAGCAACAAGTTACCATAAGAAACAAGTTGCATGATGTGCAGGAATCATGGAAATGACTAACAGTCACAGAAATAATAAATTTATATTTTAGCTTGTGGCATGGATAAATTCAAGTGATCTTCTTACATGATCCTTTTGGTTTCTTCCTACTTTCTGGAGCAATGTTAAGCTTCTTTATGAGACCAAACACTTCTCTGGAACTCTCATCCTCGACTGGTGAGACTGTCTGCTCTTCCTGTTTTAATTTATGACTATCAGTAAGAAAATTCTGAGTCAACTTCAAATTCATTTTAACTAATAATGTAAACAAATAGCAGCTAATATATATTAGTTCATATTATATACACCATGACATGCAACTATAACCTTCTTGTAAACAGCAGCTTAGGTACTTCCCAATATATTCAGGTCTGGGTGCATGTACATTTGTGTGAATTTATATATTAAAGGAAAAACTAACTCACAGTCACATGTCTAGCAAGACGGTTCTTAACAGTTCTCTTCTCTGTTTCCTCGTCTTCATCAGATAAGAACGCATCATCTTTGTCCAGAAACATCTGACTAATTATTTGTTTTGCTTTTTTCAGATTTATTCGAGTTGTATGTTTTAATTCTGCATCTTCTTCACCCGAATTGTTGCATTCTTCCTCATCACCATAGTCATCTTTTTCCTGAACAAGTGGGGTAGTTTCCTGCAATTTTGAACCGACTTTTAACCTCTGCAGCAGATTGTCAGTTCCGGCAGCATCTTGCTGTTCAAGCCATTTCTGATGAAGTTCATTGCGCCTTTCATCATCAATCGGCTTTTCTTCATATTCGGTTGCTATTATATCATTAAGTTCATCAGAGTCCTCCATATCCTCATCTTCTTCGGCATCTTTGAAGAGCAAATGATCATTGTCACTATCATCTTCTTCCTGCGCTTCCTCATCAACAAATGCTTTAACAGGATCCCCTCTTGGAGAAGAACAATCATCTTCACATCTGTCTAAGAGTGGATCTACATTCTCCTTGTCATTGTCCTCTTCTGAAGCACTGCAAAAGACAAGAATTCACAATTCTAACAATCAAGATTTTCAAGTTTAACATAAATATAGCTTCAAAATTAGAGAAGTATTGTATGCATATAAACAGGGAGAGGTAACTTGTCCAGCACAAAAACTTTAAGAATGAAAGAATTGAATCACAAGCTGGAAGACAGTGGCATTTTTTTTTTTGTCCTTCTGTATCTCCAAGAGTACTGTTGGGAGGAAAGTGGTTTCAACTTACTCATCATCTGGGGGGGCAGAATCAAATTTTAAGTTCATAGCAAGTAGAGATGGCGCAAAAATTTCTTCAGAATCATCGAGGTCATCAACAGGCTGGTCAGCTTCTATCTCTCTTGTCTGTGAATCCCCAAAAAGATGCTGCATTGATCACATAGATAAAGTTCAAACCTTCCTAGTAAAAGAAATTCAGCGAAAAGCACACTGTCTTTCCAAATAAAAAAATGAATAAACCTGTGTATCATCAATAGGAGGTCGAAACATAGGTGTTGGTTTTTCATCACAGTCCTGCAGAAAGATAATAGAAAGCATTACTTCAACAGAAAAATATAAGACTAATTTCACAGTTGACCCCCCTGTAGAATTGAACTACCTGCTGGAGGCGCTGTGGTTAGAACATTAATGTTTTTCTTTTAATCAAGGTATAAAATGAAAACATAATTTTGAGTTCCTAAGTATCTGAACTAAAATAATTCTTTTATTGTCCTCAGAGAAAATTCTCGTCATTTTGTTTCTCACCTACTTAGGAAGAAAAATGAGGAACACTGCATTCTGAAAATTCATATTTTGCTAACCCAAAGCATCCAACCCCTATACTAGTTAGGTCTTTCAATAAAGTTTTCATGGTGGCAGTAAGCATATATAGGAGTAACTAGAAAAAAAAAAAAAAAAATGGCTTTGACAGGGCAATTTGCCCTTAAACAAAACTCAATCAGCTCAGAAGGACAACCAAACAACCCGATATCATCTTGTATCCTTCAACGCTACATGCATCTAATGCAGCAGTCAAGGGAGAGCACTAGAAACCAGAAGTATTTACTAAGACAAAATGTTATCAAAATGCATCACCATTTCAGAAGGAAATTTCCCAGAGCTTGAAGGTGATACAGACTTATTTGAATTATCCTTCTCCAAAATACTGGCATTCACTGCATCTACTCTATCCACAGCACTATCCTCTCCAACTGCTTTCGGGGGATTGTCTTGCTTCCGCTCCTCATATGCATTCTCGGATTCAGTGCCCAGCAAAGCATCTCTTATATCACCATTGTTCTCAGCAATAAAAGCATTGCTGTTTACCATTCTGCCACCAATATATAAAGAGTTAGTTTCACATTCCCATTTGAAGGCAATCAGGAAAAAACATTTACTTTACCCACTTTTTCGACACTTCAAGCTTCCTCTTTCGGATCTTCTCCAAGATTGAAGATATGGGTTTGTTCACCACAGGTGCAGGTTTAAATGAAGCATCTCGAGTTTCTGGAAATATTTGGTGAGAATACTTAAAAGACAAACAATTTGCAAAGCAAATGGACATATGAGGTGATGATATTAGTATAAAATCAGTATTAGAACTTGTTTAAGCCAACCTCGCAACAGTCTCTGAGAATCAGCATGAAGTTGCTGAAGATAAGCTTTTCTTTCCTGCATTAAAAGGAACAACAAAAACTTTAACCAAATGCAGAAATTATAGTAAATACAAAACCATGGATTTGAAATGAAGTAAATCATCGAATAATAATGTTTACAAATTACAACCTTCTCTTGTTTCCTCTTGTTTGGAGCCCTTATCGATTTCAAATCATCACCACTCTCACTCTTAATTCTCTTTTTTTTCTTTTGCTTAGTGTTTTCTTCCTCCTCATTTTCCCCATGTCTCGGACTTTCTATTATCCTTTTCTTCTCTGGTTTCTCCAGCTTCAACTCACTCCTCTGATCAAGGTTATCAAATTCTAAGGTCCTCTTAGTCTCTCTGCGATCTTCTCCAAAACCAACACCAAATTGCGAACTATTTTCTGCTGCATCCAGCTCTTCGCCAAATCCAGATTCCATTTCGTTCTCCTGGCAAGAACTCTGAGACAGCAAGGGCTCGTTTGAATCATCTAAATCTTTTGTTACAGAAGCCTCTAAAGCTTCCAATTTTGCAAAATCAACTCTGGTAATTGGAAGCAAATCTTCTGCTGAATTACTGGGTCCATTAGAGTCATCACCACATAGTGAATCTGGTGTCCTAGCTCCAGAAGCCTCTTCGGCTTCCAACTTACCAAAATCAACTCTCGGAATTCCAAGCAAATCGTCCACTGAATCAGGCATGGGATTACTAGATTCATTCGTATCGTCGTTATACAGAGAATCTAGGGTTTTGGAACGGGAATTCTCCAAAGCTTCCCATTCTGAAAAATCGACACTAGAAACTGAACGCAAAACATTTACCGGATCCAGCAGTGGACTACTAGGAGCTTGGATTGCTTTTTTCCTCAATCGTTTGAGCCTCCGGTGCTCGACCTGCGGTGAGAATGACTGGTAATCTTCGTCGCTGTCCATCCGGCAATTTCAGTGAACAAATTCGGTGAAGGTCTCGGGAATGGAGTATAGGATATAGATTTGAATCAGTGAATCTCAAGGAAATAAGCCGGGAGGGGAGAACCAAATTAAAGATTTAGGCGGCAAACTGGCGAAAGTGGTTCAAATTTTGAGGGAAACCAACATTGGCGCAAAGTCTTCAACCACCCGCCAAAATGAGGTTTTTGGCCTGTCCGGTTGGGTTCGATTTTGTGCAGATACCTTTGGGACCATCTCAAATTTTTACGAAATTTCCACCACAAATATACATTTTTCTCTCAAATCTTTTTCCCTCTTTTAACTCTTTCTCTCTCACTTCTCACTATTTAAGAAAAAATTTATTATAAAAAAAATATTAATATATTATTTTATACTTATTTATTTATATTTTGATCGAAAAAAATAAAAAAAGTACGGCCAAATCTTGATACGCCAAATGGGTCGGTGCCTTACAGCTTCCATTTTTAATCTTTTGCGTTTTTTATATTATTTTTATCTCAAAATTGATGTTTCTTTATACAAAATATTCAAATTATCCATTTTTACCTTCAAAATTTTCAAAATCTGAAAGCGTTGTGAAAAAAATGAAATTTTATAGTGAAAATTTTATAATTTTATCAAATTTTTCCTGGTATGTGAGCAATGTAAATTAAAAGGTTAATGCCTAGCAATCTTTGAGATTTATACAAATTATAAATGTATTATTCTACATCAGTTAAACTATAAATAAATTTTATTATTTATATATTAATAACTTTTTTTATTAATACGTTAAATTTCATTACAAAAAATTACCATAAAATGATGATCTTGTAACCAAAATTTAAAATCTTTCTAATATGTCTAATTCTTATTTACTTCGACATCCTTCTTAAAAATATTTTTTTTGTTAGTCTAATTTTCAGAATAAAAAGTATTATTATCTTAATATATAACATTTAACAAAAATTAAATCTACAAAATGATATTTCAAAGAAATTTTAAACTTTTTACTACCATAGAATATTTTCTTTAAACCATTTACTACAAAACATTGTTTTTCGGTTGATAAAAAACAGAAGAACAAAAAAAACTGTTTTCTCATATTTTTTGTATAAAATTTAGCAATATAGGCTAATAAGTTATGAATATATAAACGAGAAAAATATATTTATAATTTATATAAAATAAAAAAATAAAATAGTATTTTGAACAAACTTCAAGGGGAAAATATAATTAGCCCTTGGCTATGAAAGCCATCAACTACTGACAGAATGAACAAACACCTAAAACTTTTCAGGGCTAAAATCCCCTTTAGTAATAGTCATAATACTCAAGCTTAGCTACAAAAAGTTAAGATTGTGAATGTATCTAGAACTAGAATCCGCAGAACATCACCCAGCCAATATAAAATCCATAGAATATCACAAAAACAAAAGTTTATACCCAAGAAAAGCCAGAAAGAAACTTCATAAGAAATCTCAAAGTAGACAAAATGTGCACCAGAAGCAGCTGAATGAATAATATTCAATGGCCATAAGAAGCTGTTTGCCCAATACAAGTATATTGTAAGTAATCCTACATGAAACCAATGGAAGAATCATATTTCTAAGTCCCAGGTTGTCTCAGCACTCAACTTTGGTATCTTCCTTTCTTCTGCCAGATTTAATGCAGCTGAAATCTGGAAGCAAGAAATGAGCAAATTAACATCCGTTGCAATAAATAAAGAATCCTACCAATCACATTTACAAGTAGTAAACAGAACGCATCACACTATTACTTCGACTAATATCAAATTCAGTTTGGATGAAATATTGTGTAATCATAGTATTTCATCTTAAAAAAAGCTAAGGACAGTTTCCAAGAAGATGTGATTCTGTATGTTGCTAGCACTAGAAGCAAGATAAACATCTCAGTTATATTAGTCAGAAAAGGAATTTGATCTAGTAAAAACAATTTCAAAACTCCCTGGATGGACTGGCGAGGCTTTTAACCTTAATTCCAGTGATATAGCAGTCCGTTCAGATAATAAGGTTAAATAAACAGAAGCCTTAATTCCAGTATGAAAGGTTTATGTTGCATTTTTATCTTCAATTCACAAGAGTGTGTTCTATATTATAGCACTTGAATCAAAGTTCACATGGTCAAATCATCCAAATAGGAAAGAACTTATAAATTGTTCATATCTAATGGAAGAACCTTTTGCAGAAAAAGAATAGTTAAAATAAGAAAATCCACTCCGCAAAATTAAAACATGAATTTGCATCAAACCACGAAATCAACTCTAAACCATATACAGCCTTCTGGAAACTCATAGTATATTGCAAAACCTATATATAAAACATCCAAACTGGTATGCAATCAAGTACACAAACTTTAACGGCCATGCATCCACAGTAAAGCCTTCACAGTCACTTGCATACAAAGGTTCCTTCACCCCCACCCCCGAGAAAGAGGGAGGAATGGAGGAAATCAATGTATGTGCTAGTGGGGCTATGAATCAAAAACAACTTGCAAATGTATTCTCCTAACGTGCAGGCATCAAAATCAGACCAGTAAAAAGTAGGAGTAAGTTAATGAGTATTGGATGGAGTTGGCAGTAGGGGAATAAAAGTAAAGTTAACTTTTTCCTAAATTTCTGTAGTTCACATTTCTCCCAAATAATGTAAAAAAAGATGAGGATTGCTCGATTATAAAGTTCGTTTAAATCCAGTCATATTGAAATGTTTGAGCTTGTTGTAGTCTCTGAGCATGGTTGCCAAAAGACCACAATGTCCTGCTAATAAATAGAGTAGCATTTTCACTTGGATTCAACAAATTAAAATTGTTAACTAGCTCCTCCATCTAAAATAAATGAAAGTAAAACAAGGAAAAAAAATATTTAAGCGAGGAAACTTCTCAAAGTAAAGTTCCAGATCACTTAGCACTTAGCAACTAGCCTTGTGTAGAGCTTGAGGAACAGGTTAGAACTTCAACAATAAAACCATCAACAAGGGCATGACAGGTCTTCAGACCAGAGAAAATTACTGGATTCCCTCAATAGATTTAGATCAACTTTCCTAATTTTCCATTGGCCATTAGAATGCCAGTTCAAAATATTTCATTTAGACATTACATTTGAAATAAAAAACGCAACTATTAACTTTTAAAATACTGAGCTTGATACCTTGAATGAGCCATTAAATTTGGAACTCCTGGACCACTCAAGCCCCAAATTCTTACTGGAGGTCTGATAAGAAGCCTTGAACACATCATCGCCATAAACCCTCCGTGTCACTGCAAAATCCCATGAATTTTTCACCCAATCATAGCTGGGCTCGAATGTGGTCAATCCACCATGAACATAAGTGTACTTCAGCTTGCAATTGCCCGAGCCCAGCAAGTGGTTTGCCGACACCTTATTGGCACTATCAAACACCAAAGTCCCATCCAGTATAGTCCGATTATCACCTCTACTATGAATGTACGTCAAGTTCAATGGCTTCTCATAGACTCTAATTGTATTCATAAATTGAAACCTCAAGTCCTGAAAATCCATAAAAATGAAGACAAACGCAAATTAACGCTTGAATTGGAACTCATTTAGATCGATTTAATGAATTGGGTTTACCTTTTTAGGAACGTTGTAGTCAATGATGAAGGAACCTGGTTTTTCAACAGCTAAAGCTAAACCGTTCAAGCTAGGACCGTTGATGAAGGTAGCATCGGTCATGGAGGCCTTCAGCTTGAAGTCTCCGGCGTTGTAAGCGACGGTGGAGGCGGCGGCAGCTTTGTCAGCTTCATACTTAGCTTTGAAAGATACCTTCATTTTTTTCTCTTCCTCCTCCCGCCGATTTACTCCGGGAAAATCGATAAATTCGAAGTAGCTGAGCGGGATAAGAAATGAGTGCTGGTGGGTTTTATATGGTTCCGCCGAGTTTTATGGTTGGTGCCGGCTCTTCTCGGGCTTTTACATCTATTTTTGGCTCATCTATATAACCTGTTGATAGTTGAAGCCGCCTATTTGTCCTTCTCGTTTGTTAATATACAATCTTTGAGGGGTAGAAATGTAATTACCAACCTTTTAGTTGCCTAAAAAAAATGTTCGGAATTTACCACAAGACATACGTAGGTGAGATAGTAAATCTGTCAAGTGTGAATCCTGATAATCTCCCGCTCTTGTGGTCCTATTCGATTTGAATGGGAATTAATTTGAAAATAGTATGGTATGTGATTTAACGACGCAATTCTCTTTTCTTAAGTACTTCCACCTAGCATGCTAAGTAAAATACGTTTTAATATCGCATGTCAACCTTATGTTGCTGTTTTGGGTTATCTACTCTTCGATCCCTTCTATATTAGTGGATGACTCTCAAATAGTAAGTTAAAAAAATGTCTTATTTATATATACGTATACTTCATGATCAAATAAAAATTTATAAATTTTATGTGTGTTTGATAAATTAATTTGTGTATTTGAATTAGATTATAATTAATTTTTCTTTAAAATTTGTTGAAGGACAAATTATTTATAATAAATATTATGTTTACTTTTTATTTTTCAAATCAATTCAATAACTAGTTTTTTTTTCCAAATAATTTTACTAATATATGATTTTCTTTAAAACTTTTTAAGGACTACTATAGATTTTCATTGTATAAGAACTTCACATGTAATATCTTACACTTATTGGGGTTAAAATGAAATTAACTTAAAAAGGCAATCCCTTATTGCAAAAACGGAGGATAGGGCATTTCATTAAGGGCTTGTTTGGAAGCACGTTTCTTGCGTGTTTTTTCCAAAGCATAACCGCCGCCACACAAGGCTATATTATTGCCTTTCTTTTTTCTTTTTTTTTTTAATAGTGAATTATGTTTACTTCCCCCAAGATTTGTTAAAATTATAGATATGTCCTTAAAAATTTATCATACTATATAATCTCTTATTTAACTAACAAATGAGTCTCTGTTGTTAAATATAACTATTATTACTTAATAAATAAATCAACTGTTTAAACAGTTTTTTTGTTTAATTACAAATACTCCTAACTAATTGATCATAATGCAATATATTTTTTATCCATTAACTTGTGTAAATGCTGCTCATTCTAATTGTAATTTTGTGAAATAATAGTTTGTTTGCTGCAGTGTTCGGAAGAAGTAACAGATTTAATGAGCAAAGCCCTAGTTGCCGTAGACATGGTCTTCACCTTCTACCCATTCATCTTTCGTCGAACTTTATCAACCAGAAATTCATTGGTTCGAGCCCATGGATTAACGGCACACCTAGAAAGCTCCCTAAATCAGACGTCAAAGCCACTAGAAAATCTCGTACAATCGACCTCACCAAACTCTTTGTATCTAAAAACACGTCAAAGAGTTTTGACTTAGCCTTGTTAACTCTCTGTCCCGATTGTTGACAAAAGTTAGCAAGAACATCCGCCATGAGAGAAGCTTGTTTCTCTGTTGCCTCACCAAAGATCATCCGCAAAGAATAAATGTGAAATTTTGGGGCCATTTCTTGCAACTTGGAATGCTTTCCTCCCTCCACCTTCTGAGTGATCCGCTGTCCAAACACCTCCATACAAAGGACGAACAGGTAAGTATAACTTTTTTTAAAGAAAATTACGATTGTTCCTAATAAATAATTACAGTTAAGTCATTTAATTTATTTGTATTCGATATTAGGTAAACAACTTTATTAGCTAATCGTTAAACACCTTAATAAACTAAGGGCATTTTGAGGCATTAATATATCTATTATTGCTAAAGAAAATTTTATTCGCTAATAAACTGACACTAGTGAATTATTTGTTAATTAGTTGTTCGAAAAATATAGTTTGAAGAGATGTCAGTACACTTCCTTTATTAGTTATTTTATTTTAGGGTTTATCTTTTAAAGCTTTACAGTTTAGGGCTCATCTTTTATTTTATAAGATTTTTATTAATAAAACTTTATAAATAATGTATACTAGAAAGTATACTAGACAATCTCAGCCGATCCTATTCTCATACTTTCTTGAACCAAACTCCCTTTTCTTTCTACAAATTCTATCATGCTCTTGCTCTTCCACATCTCATTGGTAGATTTTTTCATAATCTTTTAAACCCAGTAACTATCTATTATTGTTTTAAAATATTTTATATTACACGTATCATATTTGGATATTTTCTTAGATTCTCTAATTAATTCTAAATGATTTTAAATATAAATAATGCATTTAAAGACGTGCAAATAAGACAGATAACTAAAAATCTTAAAATAGGACGAACAAAAGAGAATGAGATTCAAAATACAAAAGGATAAAATATAAATACTAAATTTCCTTTGTTAGGCATAAGTGAAGATAAAATATCAAAATATATTTTAATTATAAAAAATGTTAATTTATAAGTATAATGAAATCTAAACTGGTTTGAGCTTGTTTTAAAATATAACAATAAGAAAAGTAATAATACAACACTAGCAAAATATACATAAATAATATTTTTAGGCCATTTTATATATTACAAACAATAAATAAATAAAACGACCTTATTTATTTAGAGGTAATAACAAATAAATATATCATATTAAATTAGTATAATATATTCCATCATCTATATACAATTAGCATATCTAAATCATAAGTGGTCAAGATCCCAAAAATCAAAATATACTTGCACCCACCCCTTACTACTAATTATGATTGAAAATATATTTTAATGGAGGTGGATTTTCAATGCAAATGAAATTCAATATACAAAGATGAAGAAAGTGAGTTAATATATTTGTTTTATTTATTATATTTTATTGAATTATTTAATGTTTAATGTGTGATTTTTTTTTTTTATATTATTGGTATTTTTTCTCATATATATTGTTATCTCTCCATGTAATTTTTTTTCCTTAAAATCTCTTCTTGTAATTTGATTTCATATTTTATTTTTTATTTTTGATCGGTGTGTAATTTAATTTCATATTTTTAATAAAGTCAATTATTCAAAGAAAAAGTATATATTTATTCAAGGAAAAAATAAATATAACAACGTATTTCTGCTTTTCTGGATAACAGGATCGTACCCGCTCCTGCAGAGCTTGGCCCAAAATGCTTTGCCGATGGCAGAAAGATTAACTCCTCCCCTTCCTGAAGCAGATATGCTAAGCGGTGGTGGTGCCTCATTCTAGAACAACCGAGGGCATGTCCCTTGACGGGTACGATCCTGTTATCCAGAAAAGCAAGAATAGCTACAAAAAAGTTCACCTTTCTCTCACAGTACTTGTATGTTATTGGTCACGTACGTCTCGTTGACTAAACGATCAGGTATCCTTCACGACAACTAATAGTTCTAATTCACTGGTCTTTGTCCAAATTTTCGTAATTGATTTTCTGTACCAAAGAATTCGTTGATAGATCCGTTTTGGAACGGGAAATTCATTGCACCTTAAGCTCTCTATTACCCGTCCATGCTTTCGGGCCCCTGTCAAATAAAAATAAAGTAGAGGGGAAGAGAGAAAGAATAAAAGCAAAGGATTTGGCATATTTTGGCCGCGGGAAAGAGGACCACCACCCCCTGAGTAATATTATTATATTGATTTCTTTTTTATATTTTATTTAACAAATTTTTTTTCCTAAACTATTAAAGAAAACAGCTTATTATAACATGAATTAACATTAATTAAATTATCATCATAATGCCAAATAAAATTTAAAAGGAAAACCGTAAATTTTTGTTAGTTATAATTATTTAAATAAATATATATTCACTATAATGAATGAAATACTTTAAATTTATATGAAAAAGGGATTTAAAAAATATATATAAAAAATGCATTTATTTTGAAAAGTTATATATTCATCTTGAAACAAAATATGAAATAGAAATATAAAAATTTATTTTTTGATAAAAATTAAATGGTAATAAAATATGTTAAAATAGGAAAATAAAATACATTAAACAATTTACACGTCCCGCCTCTTTAACACACGCACACACATATATATACATATGCAGAAACACGAACGTTACATTTATAGTAAAAGTAGATCTCATATTAAAAAATTATCTAAAAATAATTAGAACGTTACTATTTGCATTGCGTTGCATGAATTTACGTACTTTTTTTATTATTAAATGTTCCTCATTTATAAACGCTTGATAAAAACTACATCCCATATTAACAAATTATCTCAAAATAATTAGAACGTTACTATTTGCATTACGTTGCATGAGTTGCGTGATTTTGTATTTTACAATATTATCCATAATAAAATTATTATACGTACTTTCGTTATTGATAAATATCCATCACTTATAAATATTTATATTGTCTTAACCAAAACTAAACCCGTATTAAAAAATAATCTCAAAATAATTAGAATGTTACTATTTACATTGCGTTGCATGAATTGCGTGATTCTTGTTTTTAATATTTTGTATTAAAATATTTTATAACGTTATTTATGATAAAATTATTGTACGTACCTTCTATTAAATATTACTCATTTATAAACATTTCTATTTGTTTTAACAAAAAATGTTTCTTTAATAATAGGATTAATAAATTAATGTTAATTTTAAAGTATGGTTAAAATAAAAATGTGGAGGATGAAATTGATATGTAGTTTTTTTTTTTTTTGGCTTAAAATTTAAACCCAAAAAGAAAAACTCAAAAACACATAACCCTAGTTCCCCGCCAAACGAATTGGCGCCAGATTTGGGTCCCCAATTCTTACATTAGTATACTTTTTGTCTTCATTTTAGCCGCTCCACTCTGCTCTCACTTCGCTTCACTTCCCTTCCTCTCTCCTTTGCCTGGATAAAAGAATCAAAACACAGCCAACCGAGATACTTTAGATCTGTGGAGATCTGATATGGTTCATGCCCCCTGCTACAGGTACCTTTTTTTTGTTATCTTCTTAAAAAAAATCTCTTCGAAAAAATGGTTTCTTGTTGGTTTTTTTTTTTTTTTTTTAATGAAGAAATGATTTATTGTTTTACATCATTAGAATGTCAACTGAATCTAATTCTTACAAATTTTTGTTTATGTGCATTCTGATTTGATATTAAATTCTGTGATTTACTGCAATAGTTTTGTTATATTTCTAGGTTAGATTAGCTTTGTTTCGGGCTAATAAATTACTTGCTACAGCATGCTAAATTGGTTTCATCTCGAGAAGGGATGGAATTATGGGTTTTTGGTTCTTTTATCATTTTTATCATTAGTCTTGGTCGGTAAAGTTGAGATTTTTTGGATTCGTTGTTTTTTTTTTTTGAAGTTTGACTTTAATAGTTGATGGTGGTTTTGATTTATATGGGGGTAGATATGCTTCTGTTGTGTTGATATAAGAAGAAATATTCGATGTTCTGTGGGGATGATTATATAAGTGATCTTTGTACCTTATACAAGTTCTTGCGTTATTCACCAAAAAGGAAAAAAAAAAGTTGTCTTGGGCTGTCTAGATATCTATTAGGTAACTTTCTGATGTTTATATATTTCACGGCTGTAGTTATCTTCACCTGATTGTTGTGTGATATATCCATTGAAAACGGGCAAATGAAAATTACTTTCCCTTTATCGTTATGGGTGCCATTCAGTTCAAATCAAAGCTTATCGACTTGTGGGATACTAATACATATGGTAAGGTACTTTCAGCTGAGTTAGTGTTGGGATGGTGGATGGACTACTACTAGTCTTTCTATTCTTTCTATTGCCTTATGCACTCATTACATTGTCAATGGTTATTTTATACTTTTGAAGGGTAGCTAGGATTTTGTCCTAACAAAAATGAATATTTTTTGATAAACTTTTCAGGTGAATGTTGGCTGTTTTGAGGCAAATTCTGGGTAAGGAGCTGTATTTTCTTGATTGGATCACAACCTAATTCGATATATTCTATCAGCTAGTTCTTTTGTAACTACAGTATCTTTATGAAAAAGAAAGGTAAAAGGTGCCTTTTGCAAACTATGCTACGAAGGCGTTGCAGTAAGCTACATTTCATCAAGGCTATAAAAGAGAAAAAGGTTTTGAAGCTCCGCAATGTGGATTCCCTCGGGAAGCCAGCTCTTGTATTTAAAACGCTAAAAGAGATAATAGAAGCTGAAGATGCCAGGAGACAACTATCTACTTCAAAGGATGCAGAGTGTTTAGATTTGACGGTTAGCTTGGCAAGAGTCAAGATTGAACACGATTGTCCACCACTAGTGGAGAGATCTCTGCAGGAAATCGAACCTCAAGAAAAGGAATTTGTTCGTTGTGGTGGTGGAGTTGATGAAACAGGCAGTGATTCAGACGACAATAATCATTACAAGATGACACTGAAGCAACTCAAGGAAAAGTTGAAAACAAAGAAAAGGAAACATGCCAATTCTGCTGGCTCCGAGCAATGTTCAGAAGTAGAGACAAAGGACAATGATTCTGATCTTGAAGAGCCTCTTAGTAGCTTAAAGTTGAAGCTTACAAAGGCTAAAAGGAAGTGTGTCCAGACTGCTTCTCAATCCCCCGAACTTGGAACTTTACCTTCTGTTACCCAAGTGGAAACGGAGGTTCCTGAACCTGTGATCAAAGAATACGAGCACATGATTCCTTCTATTGATTATTCCCCCCAAACTGATCAGAGCAATGAATTGACTGTTGCCAAAGAAATGTCTAATGAAGCTCCAAATATAGTTGATTTCCAAAACAGTAAGTCAAGGTTGTGTGCAGGACAGTACCAAAGCAGCAGAGTCAATGAAGAATCCTATGACCATTTGGAGACTGTTGAGCCTATTGCTCTGGTCTTTCCAGACTGTGAAGATATTATGTATATGGATGGTCAAGGGGAAAGTTGCCAGCAATTTCTACATTTACCTATATCAGAATGTGAGACTGAAGAAACTGAAGAGCGACCTTTGCTTCTTACCTTACCCACCATGGATTATGATTCGTGCATGAATAATATCTCTAGGAGTTTCAGACAAATGAATGATATTGTGGATAAGACAAGCTGCCATAATGCAGTCCCAGGTTCTAATTTGATGTCTGATTATCACATACGTGAGACTGAAGAAACTGAAGAGCGACCATTGCTTCTTACTTTACCCACTATGGATGATGATTCATGCATGAATATTATCTCTAGAAGTTTTAGTCAAATGCATGATTTTGTGGAGCAGACAGGTTGCCATCATGCTGTCCAAGGTTCTAATTTGGTGTCTGATTATTGTATTAGCGGTAGAGATCTTTATCATGGAAGTGACTCCATATTGTTTACAGAAGATCCCAAGAAGGATTTGGCTTCGGACCAGCAAATGAATGCCACAAGAAGTCCTTCCAGCACGTCCTGGAATCATCCTCCTTCCCTCAATTCTGATGATGATTTACTTTCTGATATAAATGAACAAAAGCAACCAATATTATGTAGCTCTCTAAATGGAGTAAAAAATAGTTCTGCAAATGGAAATCAATTGGTTTTGTTGGAGGATAAATCAACCTTGCATGAGAATGAGCAGAATAGATCCGTAACTACTAGTGAAGAAATACGAGAAAGAAATTTACCTTCAGAGAATCAAAATTGTGATGATGATGAAACACTGTCAACCTCAGAGCTGGTGCAACCTCCTGAGAGGCTACTTTTAACAAGAAAGGTTAGGAACAGTTTTCTTCTTGATGATTGTTTTGTACTGCTTTAGTCACTGAAGTAGTTAAACTCTTGGTCATGCTAATGCAGGTGATATCTCCATCTTCTCAAGAAAGGTTATCCCTAGCTATGAATTCTGCAGAGTCATATATCATTGGAAGTAAGTTGCATGTATCTGATTAACTTTTGTGGTTTTCAGAATTATTCTTAGAATACCTTCTATTCCTTCCTTCAACATGAATCTTTGTGATTTTTACTCGCTATGTAGTCTATCTTAGAGGATGGAAGTAGGGCTGGATAAAGAAAATTAAGATCTAATACATCATGACGTGTTTACTTTCACCCTGTCAAGGCTTAGAAATATTGCAAGTGCAGGATAAGTGGGCATAGTCCTTCCCGCAAGCACTTCTGGTTGCTACCTAACCAAGGGTGTGCTACAAATGCTTGAGATGAAAATACTCCCATTCTGCATTTCTACGCCACTTTTTAGTTATGCATGCTTAAAACAAGATATATGGGTGTACTTTTCTTGCAAGGGATTTTTTTTCTTTGGGATCCACTCCTAGTCTTTTCACAAAGTATGAAAGAAAAAAGATTAAGTAGAAACTCAATCCAAATGCATCCTATGGATTTATTTTCCTTTATTAATTGTGCATGCAAACTGTGAAAACTTGGACAGTGGTTATCTTACTTCTGCTTGACTTGTACATATTCAGAAATCCCATGTTTTGCCTTTGACTCAATTTCCTGGTTTCATTTCATTTCAGACAGCAAGGGAAATCCATGTCCCAGTAACCAAACAAAAAACAAGGCTTCATCATTAGAGTCAGATGTTAAGCATGGAAATTTAGCTGGAAATCCCAAGGGATCTAGTGTGGTTAATGGGGCAAAAGAGAGCTCAAGTCGGATGCTGAAAAGATCAAAAAGTGATAGAAGAAATTCCCCACCTAAAGGCAATATTGAGGGTCCTCGGCTTACTCGTTCATTACCTAGTTTCAGCACAGGTTGTACTTCACTTCAAGTTTGTTCTGAAAGTGCTATTGCATTCTCACGAAGGCAAATGCAAGACATTGAGTCTCTTGCGGGGAAACTCATGAGTGAGTTGAAGTACATGAAGGAGATTGTTGAAGAAAAGTTACTGTTTGAAGCATATCGCAATGTTTCCATAAGAAATGATGCAGATGAGGTACAAGAATCACATAGATTTAGTGTTTTAATCATTCTATGCCCTTAGGATTCTGATAAATGCTTGTTCAATTTCACTAAACATTAGGCAAATAATTTTCTTGATTGATATTTAAATTAGAAACAGATAGACAGATTTTATAATGGTAAAATCACTACATAAAAAGGAAACTTGAATGCTAATTTTTTTTGGGGGGATGGAGGTGGGTGGGTGGGGGCAATTGATACTGGATACCAATGTTTATATTGTCTTAATAAGGTATTAATGAACCAAGTTTCTCGTTTGGCTGCTGTTTGGTTATCAACTTCTCGATGTATGTATGATATGGGCTTGTTTTCTCAGTTAATATGGACCTGGATTGCAAATCTGATTCCGGTCACAATTCTCACCCTAATTAATGTACTGGGAAAGTTAATCTTCCCTTGTGTTCATTAGTTGGTGTTTGGAACTTTCAACTCTAACCAAACTAAAAAAGCATTTTCTTGGCCTCAAGTTAAAAGAGTTCCATTGTTTTTTGTCTATTCTTAAGTTAAGTATGAATTTTCGGTTCTGAACTAGGTTATACTTGCTACTATTTGGGATTTGTTGGAAACTTGTTCACATGCATTTACCATATAGGCAAATTGACTGAGTGTTTTAAAATATGTTTTTGGTGACTTGTTATTAAGAGGACTTCATTTTTAAGAAAGGGAAATAATCGCACTCTTACTCTAATGCTGTGATTAGGTGAAAGATGCCATAACAAATGCAAGTAAAGTGGAAGAAACATCAAGGAAATGGTTGTCCATGATGGCAAGAGACTGCAATCGCTTTTGCAAAATTATGGTTAGTATCCTCTGCTGTTTGCATATATCAACAAAATGCGAGATGTGCCATGGAGTTGCTTGTTTTGCTTGCCTTTCAAATTTACTGTCTTCTAATTAGAGTTTCATATTTGTTATTGACTGCAGAGTATGACACCAAAAGGTACTGCTCCCCCTACTGCCGGTGGTGAGATCTCGAGAGACAAGAAAAAGATTAGCTTTGCAGATGAAGCTGGTGGAACGCTTTGTCACGTTAAGGTATTTGGGGATGAAACAACTTTGGAGTCCAATAGCGAGAAGCAAAAAACTGTATGATTTTGTAGCAATTCTTGCCCATTTCTTTCGAATAATGAACTCTTACATGGCTCTTGGGATTCATGAGATTTCATTTATTTGTGGATATTTCTGTTGTATTCTTTTCCAGGAAGCCTTCCTGTACTGATAAGTTAAATTGACATATATGTTTGGTTATCTCTGTGTCTACTTGGTTTTTCTCCTGTGTTTCCCATTGGGTGCTTTTATAGTAGCATGTTCTTTAGTTTTGTTTCCCTTCTTTTATTTCCTAAAGTAAAAATGTCTAAAAACACTTTATAGAGCTAGATTCAAGGGATACAAATAACAAGCATTGAAAGAATTTAAAAAAAAACCCGGACAATAAATCTTCTGCTGAATCTGTGTTCAAATGAATTGATTTTACCTCTCTTCTAGCCAAAGTTCAGATTTACAGAATAGTTCATCCCATACTTCTGTAAAGGCACCAACAATTACTGCATGATGTTTTCTTGTATTTAGAGACAGATAACACATCAATAGCTTCTCCAATTCCTCAGGCTCTGATATTTGATTCTCTAATATCATCTCCATCATAGACTTCTTGAAATCTTCATAAGGGTCCGATGATCTCTTCATAACAGCATAACTTTCATTCACTTTTCCTCCTGCCCCACACTTCATCAGCCTTCCAAATACATTATTCTTTCTGACAGCGACAGTTTCCGGCCTTGCAGCTACTGTAATTCTCTGATCATTTGAAGCATAATTACTTGTTCGTCTCCTTGTTTTTGCGTTTTTCTTCTTTCTTTTACTTCCATATGTGTTCTTAGTGCTACAATAACCAAAATCATAAGAAGAATCTAAGCTAGAACAAGATGAAAGCAGTAGCCCCTCTGTTTCTTTTTCATTCTGCTGCTGATTATCATCATCATATTCTTCGCCACTAAGGCAATCATTGCTTTCATTCGATGAAAAACTCATGGTAAAACTTGTTGCTAAATCTTTACTGTTGTAAATTTCTATTTTGTAAGGATCAATATTATCTTCATAATCTATGCTTCTTTCTGATAAATATCCAGAAGATGATCCAAATGATAGAACTTTAGAAAGATTAGTACTTTTACTTGAAGGGTGATCTGGGGTTGATGGGGGTGGTGCTGGTAACTTAGGATATGAAATATCAAAGGTTTTAGGATTGACAGATTTAATAATATGATTGGAAGATGAAGGGCTTTTTGGCATAGAAAAGGACTTCTTCGAACGACAAAAACGAAGGGAAGCTAGAGCTATTTGAAGCTTGAAGCCTTTAGCCATGGCGGTTTCTTATATGATATATGAAACCATATATATTTAGCTCAACAAATCTCACTCTTTATATATGTGTATTGATCCAGAGAAAGGTGGTGGTAGGGGTATGGGGAGGGAGGGGGGTGGGGCTGGCATCAGGCATGGCCGGCTTTTTGCAGCTGACCATATCCAAGTGATGTCCTGACTAGAAAGATACAGAAAATTCCTCTTAGATCATCAAGAATGAAGATCTTAAAATAAGAGTAATATAGTTGAGACAATTGGTAAAAGGAATATTAATATGTCACTCCCGTGTCTTCGGGTTCGAAAAGGTCCCTCATTAATTTAGTAATAATTCTCGTTATATTAAAATAAATATTTTAACGATACTATAAATATTTATATTTATATTATATATAATTTAAACGTAACATATATATATCGCATAATACAAGAACAATCTTAAGAGTTTAATTGATTTTTGCACGTGACTATATCAAAGGAGTAGTTTAAGAACTCACGGCGAAGTGAGAGGGAGGTCGACCCGTTTAGTATAATTCCGAAGAAAGACTGTTGGTAGCAAATGGAGACTTTTTTTTGCCCCTTCAAAAGGCAGGGTAGAGTTCGGCAGCGGGTTCGAGAATAGGGTAGGATTCTGTCTTGAGATTCATATGAGAAAATAATTGAAAACTTTTACGTCTCGTTAAATTTTTGTGAGAATACAAGAGAGAGAGAGAGAGAGAGAGAGAGAGAGAGAGAGAGAGAGAGAGAGAGAGAGAGAGAGAGAGAGAGAGAGAGAGAGAGAGAGACTACCTGGATTTGAGCTGCATACAGATTTCATATTGAAGAAGTCATCAGAAAACTGTATGAAAGGTTAAGGAATTTACCAGAATATGAGGACAAAACGAAGAAAAATTCCTTCTTTTTTTCTTTTTTTTTTTTTTTTGGTTGAAAGCAAATAATTCATTTTTGTTTTTGGGAACCAATCCAATTAATCAAGGCCGGACAATAAATATGTAGATTACATTAGTGATTAGACCATAAATAATTGCTGATAACTAATCAGTAAATATAACGCTATCTGAATCACAAAATATTTTTAGATAGAGTATAATAATTCAATTTTAGTATCTTTTTGGTTCTCAATATTATTGTAAAAAGGTGAAAATTTCATTCAGCTCTCATCAGACTCAACAACTCTTCACACTGAAGGCCAGTCTCTGATGCGCAAAAGAAGCTATCCCACATTAGAAATGTTGAAATTTTATTATCACATTATCGCTGCGATGATTTGAAGCTCCGTCTTTACTATCAACTCTATAAACCCCAAAGCAATTGAGCTTGTCATGTAACCGTTTGATAATTACAAAACAGATGATTAGACACTCAGGATCGTTTGTAATATTTCCTGTAATATTTTCTTTTAAGAACATTCGGACTCGATTGTTATTTTGTAGGATCCGGCCCATCACCTTATTCAAATTGATAAAGGGCCATGTTTGTAAAGAGGCTCTAACATTATATAAGCCCAAGCTTGTATGTTTTATGGCCCATTAGCGTATCTGTATATAATTCTACATGGAAATTGCCTAAAGAATTAAGGACTTTTTTTTTGGGGTGGGGGCCTGAATCCCTCTAATAAGTAATATGGCCCGTTTTTCATTGCTTATATTTTTGTGGAGTAATTAAAAATAATATTTTATAAAATGTTGTCTTTAAATTAATTAATATAACAAATTTATTATTAATAATATCAATAACGATAAGAAAAAATATAATTTTTTAAACTAAAAACATATATAATAAATAGTCGAAAATATATTTAAAATAACTTAAAAATTGCTGATTTTAAACTATAGAAAATAGACTTATGAGTTTCATATATTGAATAATTAAAGTACTATCCTTTAATTAATTAAGAATATATTGTAATTAATGACTAAACTGTATCTAATCTTCATCACATATATTTTTGTGATTTGTGGAAAGTCCCTTTTTGTATTAGAGCAGTTGGAGACAGTTAAGTAAATGATTATTTATTATTTTATAAGTGAAAATAATTGATCAAAATTGACTAATTACTAACTACATTTGTAAAAAGTCGTCCGTCTTTATCATCCAATGAAAACTATTTACATCTATTTAATTTATTTAACCATTAAATAAATTATTAGATTTTTAAAAAATAAATACATTGAACGTATCAATTTACTTGATAAACGGAAGCAGATATTAATTAATCTATAAAAAATCAGACAGTACAAAACTCGTGTATAACAATAAACGACTTCTAACTAAATTATATTTAAATATTCATTAGATGATGGTATCATCCAAATAATATTAAAGCAAATTTGCTTAAAGTACCACTAAAGTTTGTAATATTTTCCCTTTTGACATTTATTTCATTTTCCACTCTTTTTTGCTGTTAAATAATTTTTTACAAATTTTTATATTACTTTTCATGTTATTAGTTTGTAGAGACTAATCTATCATCTATATGTGTTTTATATGTCCAAATCTTGTCAGAGTCAACCATATAAAGTCATAAAATAACATGAAAATGCCTGTATAGGCATACGTCAACCAGTTGTGAAACTGAAAAATTTTAATATTTCAAATTTTAAATACGAAAAATAATTTTTTGTGCTCACCAAATTCTGAACTTTCAGTCTGCCTCCGACTCGTATTGGGAGGTTTTCTTTTTTCCTTATAATTTTTAAAGGGAGGGTTAATCTATGAGGAGTTAGGGAGGTTGTAGAGTTATTTTCCAAGGTGGACTAAGCTTAAAATAAGCTGAGATGAATACCCGCCAAATTCGTGCCCACACGACTGCTATGACCAAGGAACACCCTTAGCCCCCAATCCATGTCAAAAAAATTTGTCACCTCCCTTCCCTTCCATTCTTCACAATTCACCATTGATTGATCCAATTTGACTTTGCAGAAAATAGCGAAACCCAAGTTGGGGAAGGAAAAAGGAAGGCATTCCTGTGACTAATCTGTACGTAGGATCCCTTCCTTTCCTTCTTCTTCTTCTGCTGCTATCTTTTTCTGTATAATCCCCAAAAGAAAACACAAATTTCCCATAAAGATATATTAATCTTGATTGTTATATGGTTAACTCTATGAGAAAATTGTGTCCCAATTTTGACAAGGAAGATGGCCTCGAGACGGTCTTGGAAGTTCCCATTCCAGAAGAAATGTTTAATAATATGGGAAGTAATGCAACCCTTCGATGGCAGAATATGCGGAATCTGATGAAGGTTCAGCGTTTGGATCATAAATCATCTTCCTATGCTGCTACGGGTTTGAGAAATGATCAGTTCATTATGTTGTTGAAGCTCGTCGGCTCTGCTTTAATTCCTTTTCAGGTTCAATTTGGCCGCCCGGTCACTTTGCCCTTAAAGGATGCATCCATGGTAAGCATTGTATAATTTTAATTTTCATATTTCTGTTGAAAAATTGGGGGAAAATAACTTGTGTTTTGGTATATTTAATGTCATGGGTTGAGCTCTAATTTCTCATTCGTACCATTGATTTGCAATTATTTCGATTTTTCCACTTGTTTATATGCAGAATTTTGTCCTGGTTATGAACTTTTTGGATTACTCATGAACTTATGTGATTTGTTTAGTTGTTAACTTGTCTTGTAGAATGATCCAAAGGAAAATCAGTTAACTAATGCCATTTCTACATCACAAATTAGGTTAATTTGATTATTGGAAAGAAGAAGAGGAATGGAGGTTTTATGGAAATTTAACAGAATAGTTACAATTTCATGATCATGTTTGTTTAAACTGAGAGAACATGGAATGCATTTGCATTTGGACTTCTTAAAATGGTCATGTTTGCCTTTTGAAATTTAAGCTTGAATTTATCCCTGCAAAATTATTGTCTAGCGCTGCAGGGAGGATAGGAAACAAGATAGTGAAAGGCATACTTTCTATATAATTTTTAGTAGAGGACAAAATGTCTTCACTTCCCTTCCATTTTCTTTTATCTAAAGGAGGATTTGTAAAGGGAAAAAGACCCTGATTGCGGGGAAGGAAAGAAAAAGTAGATGCATAATCATTGATATTGATAAGTTGCCCTTTGAGGAATCCATTCGGAGGTAATTCTCATAGAAATATCATTGCCTTAGAACTATAAGCGAACAGCATACGGGTTAGAAAATGCAAGCTAAATTCCCGACGTTCCCCTCTCCGTTTGGTGTTTGCCCCTATTTCTCTCTAAGGAGTACTTGAATTTTGATGGTTAACATTTGTACTTGCTAGAAAACAGAGAGATGAATCCCAGAATCTTTTGATCTAAACTTCTGCAGGAGCAATAGGATTAAGGCTTATTTATCCTCAGGTTAATAGGCAGGAAAGTTTGGGAGCATCTATGCTAAACAATTTACATTTATGAACAGGAAGCTTCTACAGCAAAATATATTGTACAACAATATCTAGCAGCCACAGGAGGATATGCTGCACATAATGCTGCTAGTAGCATGTACGCGGTGGGGCAAGTGAAGATGGTCACATCTGACATGGCTGAAAGTGGTCAAAACCCCAATTCTAAGCGCAGTAGTGAGGTTGGTGGATTTGTCCTATGGCAGAAGAACCCTGATCTATGGTTCCTGGAATTGGTTGTTTCAGGTTGCACTGTAAGTGCAGGCAGTGATGGGAAGGTAGCCTGGAGTCAGTCATCCTCCAATTCAAGTGCTTCCAAAGGCCCCCCAAGACCTCTTCGCCGGTTCTTTCAGGTACTTAAATTCTTCGTGTAATATTCTCAAACATAAAATCTGAAAGGTCATTCATTTCTGATCATGACTTACATATCGTGTAGAAACATAACATATATCATTCATTCATTCAGAAACTCAATACATAATCTTGTTCATGAGAACAACAAAATTGAGGCCTGAGGTTGTAGCAATGTCTTTTCATGTATCCTGCAAAATTGAGGCCTGAGGTTATTCTGGCAATCATAACCCCTCCCCTAAATAGGGACAAAGATTTGTACATTTTAACTAGAACTTTGTGATCTTAAATAGGGACTGGACCCGAGATCAATAGCCAGCTTGTTCTTAAACGCGGTTTGTACAGGAGAGAAAACCATCAAGAATGAAGACTGTTTCATGCTGAGGCTAGAGACAAGCTCAGACATACTCAAGGCTCAAAGTACTCCCAACACAGAGATTGTTCACCACACGATATGGGGTTACTTTAGCCAGCGAACAGGGCTTCTCATTCAATTCGAAGATACAAAGCTGGTTAGAATGAAAGCTGCCAAAGGAGATGACAGTGTATTCTACGAAACAAGTATGGAGTCTGTGCTTGAAGATTATAAATACGTTGAAGGCCTTAACATAGCACACGGTGGAACAACGCGAGCAACAATTTACAGATACGGATCAAAAGCAAATAGAAAATGGAAGATTGAAGAAACATGGACTATTGAAGACATTGATTTCAATATATGTGGTTTGTCCATGGATTGCTTTCTGCCTCCTGCTGATGTCAAGAAAGAACAAGAGAATGAAGTTCAAGGAATGGGATGATAAGGCCTATTCATCAAAGTTTATTACTCACATTAAAGTCAAATTTTCTTGTAAATATAGGTATACTTGTGTAACCATTTTTTTCTTCATGGTTTTAGATAATAACTGTTTGACAAAAACCAAACAAAGCACTTTATTTGGACTTTCCTTTTTCTGTATTTGCTTCTTCCATTAGACTTTTTGCTACTCCATTATCAATTTCAGCTCACTTGATACCCATCTTCTTGTGTAGATAATATGGATTTCATTTACCACAATACTACACAAATATGAGGAACATTTTTGTACCATTTCATTCAATCAAGATTGTCGGGAATATTTTCTATTATAATATTTTTTTTCCTTCTTTCATTTGATAATTCAGTTAAAATTACTTTTTGTAAATTCTTTTGAAATTGTATCCCTTAGTTTTATTTCAAGAAATACTACCAATACTGTTGCAAATAGTTCGGATATACCTTCCTAAAATATCCCAAAAAAAAAAAAAAAACTACCTGAAGAAAAGGAAAAGGGACTTGATGTATCTAATTAGAAAATTGTAGGACCAAAAACGAACAATATCATACTTAAGGGACCAAAACCGGAAATTTGTCCAGACTAGAAAAAGGGAGGGCTGGGCTTTCTTGGGCAGGCAGGCGTCTATAAAACTCCCGCCGCAGCCGCAGAAACCCTAATTTCTTGTTCCAAACCCTATTTAAGCAATCCTTGTAGCCGCTTACAGTTTAAGGTTAGATTTCGCATGGCGTTCCTTCGTTAAATTCACCATTCCTTCTTCAGAAGATTTAAATTTTCTTCATTTATATTTTATTTGTTGGTTATGAGCATGTGATTTGCATCTGGTTTACCCTCTCCTTGTGAAATTCTGAAAGCCAGAAAGGTGTGCGAGGGGATATAGCTGGTGCATAAAATGATATGGATGGCTTACCAGCCCAATTGCATTTGCATTCATTGCGTTGGTGTCAAATGGACCTTCCGACATTGATTCATCTCTGTTTTCATTTTGATCTTCTGCAGTTTTATTTTTCCCCTCAAAATGTCGTCGAAAAATCTCAAATTTATTTATTTTCCCTCAAAATTTCATCGAAAAATTTCAAATTTATTGTTTTCCCTCAGATTTTCATCGAAAATTCTCAAATTTATTAGCATTTGGCAAATGACGATGTTTAAATCTTATCCTACACACTGATTTTCATCGTGTTGATTATCGAACTCCGTTTATTATCTGATGCCAATGTTATTTCCTTTCTCCTTTTTTTTCCTTCTCTTTTTCTTAATCAAGCTTGAAAAGATCATCTTTTTCAATGTTTGTTTAGCAAATTTAATTAGATTTTAATTTTTATTTCAGTTGATGGGATGGCAAGTGATGTGAATCATGATATGCTGTACACTGAAAATATCAATGTAGATTAAAAACTCCGCTTATTATCTGATGCCTCTATCACTTTTTTACAATAATATATGGTTTTTGTGCGTCTTTTTTGATCTGTTGAATTATAGAAAATATATATGTTCAATGATGACATTTAGCAGACGGGCGGACAGAGATTGATGCCATGCTGATTGTCTGCAGAGTTCCTATTGGAATGTGTCTGAGACTTGTGTTCACTCTGTTTATGAGATGAAATTCATTACATTTTTCAATTCTTTTTTTGATTTTTTTGCTGGCCCTATGATGATCTTGCTTTAAATATGTCTGGACATATGATTGTCTGTGATTATCTATGCAAAAATATCTGAGGACCATTTTTCCCTTAATTTTGCTTCTTTATAGCTGCTCATGTTCTTGGATTTTATTACTCTTAACAAATGCAACTAAGCAGGAAAGACTAAACTGGAAAATTAGACTGATCAATCCTAAGGGATGAAATATTATCTCGTTTTGCCTATTGTTTGGTATCTTGGACCAAGTACTAGTGGTGTTTTTTCCCAGCATTTTTGTCCCTTGGTATTTTGCTAATCTTGAACATATCTTGAATTTAAGAACATTACAAGTTCTAAACACTGCTTTTGCCATTCTCTTGAGTGTGTTTACAGCAGGTTAACTGGTGAAGTGAGTGATATACATGGCCAGAGGACAATTCATTGGCTTGATGATGTTCATCCTAATTAATCACTCAGGTGACTCTGTTGGCTCATTCTGACACCCACATGTTTTCACAAGTGAATTTTTATACCCCAAAAAAAAAAAAATTCTCTGCATTTCATATTATCTGTACAGGGCATATTCTCTCCATAGGCGATGTTCAAGAAAAAAAGAAGATAATTCAGCTATTGTAATCAGCAATTGGACGTGGTGGAGATGTTAAAGAAGATTTGAACCAATTCTGTCACTTGGTGTTCATTATTTTATGCGTTAGGATTCCCAATTCTTTTTATGTTACTACATTTTACCCCTTGAATAGAATTTTCAATAATGGGCATCACGCCCAAAAGTGTGGCTTTATGTTCATACATTTATTTTATAAAAAAAAGAAAAATTATTTATATGTACCTTAAATGTTTTAAGTTTAAGTCATTTTATGAAGGGCTATTTTTCGAATTTAAATTTTTTCTGAAATGTGATGATTAACTTAAAAGATTTTGCATTAAAAGGACAAGTGAAATTTTGTCAATTGTATTTATACAATATGAAAAAATATTATAATTGTTTTTAGTAATTTTGAGGATAATTATTTTCGGATCTTAATATTGTAAAAACATATGCTTTTGGGGCGTAAAAGTCTTTCTTCTCTTCTTTATAATACGATAATTTGAGTTTGGAAGGGAAAAATACTTCGAAGATGAATTTGTTCCCATGCAATTGTGAGGAATTCTTGCCAAAACAAAAAGATGAATATTGTGGTGGTCTGTTATGTATCTTTATAACATGACAAACGTATATAAAATATTATATAATGCTAATTATTTTTACAATATGACTATTTTCGGATCTTAATTTTGTGAGAAACGTGATAAACGGGCAAGTAAACCTTGTGCGATGTATCGGATCTAAATTTTGAAAAAAATGTGATAACTAGCACATGTATTCGGCCTTTTACAAATAAGTGAAACATTGTGTCGATATATCTATATAACATTAAAAAACATACAGAATCGTTTTGAGCTATTTTACGGAGGACTATATTTCAGACCTAAATTTTGAGGGAAAAAAATTGATAATTAGCCCACGAATTCGGGTTTCAACATGCAAGTGAAACGTTGTGCGATGTATCTTTACTACGTGAGAAACATAGTGAATCATTTTGAGCAATTTTATAGAAAATTATTTTAGGGACATAAATTTTGTAAAAAACGTACAAATTGACTCACAGATTCGACCTTCAAAGGACAGGTGAAACTTTAAAATTATTTTGAGTAATTTTATGGAGAACTATTTTTTAGACCAAAATTTTTAAAAAACGTGAATGATTAACATATGAATTCGGCCTTAATGGAAAAGTAAAACTTTGTCCGATATATCTATACAACATCAAAAATATGAAAAATCGTTTTAACAATTATAAGGATAACTATTTTCAGACCTTAATTTTGTAAAAACATGATTATTTAAGAAAAATTAGTATGATAATATTAAATTTAATTAATAAAAAAATAAATATTCATAAATAGCATATTAAAAAATAGTTGTTTTTTTTCTTTACAAAATACTATCCAATTCCGTTATATTGTTCTCCCATACGACTCTGCCCAAAAAAAAAAAAAAAAAAAAAAAATCGTCACCTACTATTTTTTGCACATGCCTATGGCAAACTAAGCAGTGCTTTCCCATAACACATGGCTTTGCCGGCAGAAATCAAAGCATGTCAAATTTGCTGTCAAAACCTCAACCCCACCACCCGACGGAGTGGTGGTGGTGGTGGTCCACAGCTGCCGTTATTATGCTCCGCGATGTACCCGATCACTACTGTCTCTCGTCTTCACCAAATCAACGCGGCATTTATTGACTCAGACCCATCAGTATTACTACTGTCTACTGCTGCTACTAGCCTACTACAAAAGGAACTCAATCAATCAAAGCCCCCTCCCTCACTGAAAGCGAATTGAAAGAAAACAATTCTTCCATTGATTCATACTGAGGAAAGAATCAAGATTTTGGAAGAAAAGATGAGAGACGAAGAATCACAGATAGCAGCATCAGGAGCAGGAGCAGGAGGAGGAGGAGGAGGAAGTTTAACAGATGGGATTTCAGTTAATAATAAGAAAGAGGGTTCAGATAATAATCGGATTTTAGGTAGGGGGAAGTACAAGTTCTGGGCTTTGGCTGCTGTTGTTTTATTAGCCTTTTGGTCCATGTTTACTGGCTCTGTTACTCTTAAATGGTCTGCTGGAAATCTTAGCCGTGTCCCTGATGACTTTGAGATCCATAAGGACCTTGATATCTTGGTAAGCTAAACACTTGTCTTCTTTACATTTCCTGTTTGCCTGCAGCTGCCTTGCTTCTACTGTTATTTGTGTAGTTCTGATCTGGCTTTTGCAGACAAGAAAATGGGGCTTTGCTGGTTTTAATTTTGTGGGTTTGGCCTATTAATGGAAGAAATTACTAAAGTTTATAATTTTATTTAGAATGTGAACCTTTCATGTTTATGATTTCTATGCATTTTAGGCCATTGCCGGTGTGTCTCTAGTTTGTTAAAACCTTTACTTGAACCTTTTAGTGTCTCTAGTACTTTGGTAGAGATTGGAATTTCCTGCTGCGGAGCACATATGCATATTTGTTTTTGCCTTTTCTTGGTCACATGGTGTTTTAATAATGGAGTGATTGCAGGAAGTGGAGGAGAAAGAAAAGCAAGTGAAGCATATGTGGGATGTATACACTCAGAGCAGGAGCATTCGGCTGCCTACATTTTGGCAAGAAGCTTTTAAGGCAGCTTATGAGGATTTGACTAGTGAAGTCCCTAGTATCCGGAAAAATGCCCTTTCGGAGATTGCAAAGATGTTCTTAGTTCGGTCTACTCTTTCACATGAACTTGAACCACTTCCTGACGATTCCAGCCTTAGGTATACACTCACATCCTCTATACACTAGGATAAGTAGCTCACTTGTTTCCCCATTGTTTTCCTTTCTGCATTGTCTTGTCCGGGTGTTTTTGTTTTAAATAAGTGCCATTGCGAACTTATAATTGATGGATGTGTTTATCTCTGCAATCATTTGCTTTTTGTTGGAGTTAACATAATGTGGTCCTATAAAAGATCTTACTCGTAAAGAAGGTTTCTACTAAGCAACTAATTGCCTTGAATTTAAAACTTCAATCATGTGGAGATTGGATTAGGGCGTATATATTCATCATGCAGTTTAGTCCCTGAGCAATAAAGATAAATGAAAGTGTTAAAGGAAATGCCTTTGGACTATAATGCAGTAGTTTTCGAGGGGTATTCAAGCTACGCCCTTGGGTTAGCATACATACAGATTTCTTGTATCCTTTGCTCATAATATTTCAAGGCATTTTAGGTTGATTTATTTCACTTTAATTGTTCTTATCTAGCCTTCATTCGTATTGCAGGAGATAAAAGTTGGGATTAACAATCCGTTGCTGTCTATCAAGGTAAATTTATCGCGTATGACCTCTCCAAAATCAGTGAAGATCTGTCTATGGTTTCTTGATGCTTCCATGTATATGCTTTTTTAATTTTTTGTATTGCCTCGTCCATTTAGTTCTTTGCATAATCAATCTTATTTCATGAAAAAATTTCGGTATATATGGTGTGTAAATGTACATTTCTCAAGGTCTTTTACTTCTAGCATCTTGTAGTGGTTATATTTATATAGGTCTTTCTCTCTGAAAATGTCTTCAAAATACAAATTTTTTCCACCATGCTCGATAAATACTTCAGCTAAGAACAAATAAAAGAGTAGTACCTTATTTGTCTCACACATTCTGTATGTCTTGACGGGCAAATGAAATCAATTGCACTTGTTTAAACACAGTAATGAATAGATACATCCATCTGTTTCTGATCATCAAGAACATCTACAAATATGTGATGATCAAATGATAAAATTTATAGTTTGGGACCGGATTCTTGAGATGAACTACGTTTCTTGAGAAAGAGCAAGAAATGATTGCTTATATAGTGGTGTTTTTACTCGAGTTTTTTCTATTACAGAGAATTGAATAAAGAAGCAACACTCCCGAGCTAACTGAGGAGGACTTGGCCGGAGTAGTGCTGTGGTGCTGCAGCACATCTTGAAGTGGCATATTAGGCCTTTCATATTTTCGTAACGAAGTTACGAAAATGTGAAATACTTATATAAGTATATAAAATGTAAATGTTCTTTCCTTTTGGTGAGTCCCTTGTGGGGATATGTGATAAGAGATAGATGCAATTATTTATTCTGAAATCGATAAGAAATTTAAGATCCAATGCAAAAAAGGCTGTGGTTTTCATCCTTATCTTCTGAAGTCTAAGAACTAGATTTCTGTAGTTAAATCTCCCTCAATAACATTTGTACAAAGAAGTTTTGTTCGAGATCTCAATAGCACATTGATATTTCGAATTCAAGATCTTTGTTCAAGATTTTGGTAACAAGAAAATCCAGATAATAAGAAGGCCAATCGAATTATTACCTTTTGATAATGCAAAATGCAAAAAGTTTAGGCATTCTAAGAGCTTGTTTATGCCTCCTCCCTTGGGCATTTCCTACATTTGGCTCATCTGTTTGCTCACAACGAACTAAACCATATCCATGTAACCTTTTAAAACAAGCAGCAGTACAACACAAGTTTAAAAGGTCCTAAAGGATTGACTGCTCATGTGCCTCCCTGTTGTGGCTATTACAGTTAAAAGTGCCTTTCAAATTATCTAGTATGAACAACTCGAAATTGAGTTTTAACCCTCTATAGGACCTGAGCATAGGGAAAAGAAAGTAACAGATCGACTCTTACCTAAAAATACAACACAAAACATGTATGCAATTTTCAAATGACCTTAAAACATGCTTTAAAACTCGTCTGGCGTCAAGTTATACAAGAAGAGGGCCATTAAACAGCACCATAGGTCATACGGCAAAAAGATCAGCTCTAGCGTTTAATGAGTATAAATTAACTAGAATTTATATTTAAGTAAGAAGGCCTACTGTTAATAGCTTGACAAAATTGCTTGCGCAGAAACTAGCACTGCTGCAGCTAAAACAAAAACCAACCACCATTTACAGAAATCCTCCAGAAAAATATATGTACAGTCTAACTAGACTCATTCCTCCAGCGTCTGAATCTCTCCCATCATGATTCTGTTGCTAACAACATTAAATCCCAACACTGAAGGACTTACCTTCTTTCCTTTTTTGGTCTTTTTCTTTCCTCCCCCTTTGCCTGTCCCATCAGGAGCAGTTCCAGTATTCTGGTCAGAGCTCCCATAGCCAACAATGTCGGAAGTCATGTCTCCAGTACCTGAATTATGGGTCTTTCGATCGTTCTGACTTTGAAAGGCCAAATCAAGGACATCCGCAGGCAAGAAGTCTTTATAATTCAAGAATTTCTCAATGAACTCGTGATCAGGATCAAATGAGCCGAGGTTCTCAATCAGAAGCATTTCAGCCTCTGCTCTAGATTGCTTCAGACAGAACTCGAGGAAGCTTGTATCTATAAGGATGAAGAAGATAAAAGAGAACTTGTCATACAAGTGTCTAACCAGAAACTAAAAATAATTTTAAGATTTAAAGTTGCAACTATATGAATGATAAATGGACTTGGGAGTTGGGATCAATAATCTAGGAACTTCATATTCGTATAAGATCCTAATTAACCTTCCACGTTTGTGTAAAGCCTATATTGGAACGTGCTATTTATCTCTATTCAACATTAGATATTTCACATAACAATCATTCAGCATAAGATTACCAAAGAAAGGGAGGAGTCAATGTCATACGACTCATGTACCCCGGTCAACTCCAACAAATTCTCATACCTTTTGTCCCAATAAGTCTCGTGCACTCATTCTCACACCATTCTCTGAAATCCATAGCTTCTGTCAAAAAAGAAAATTGTAATTTAGTTTTATCTCCCCTCCCAACTGCAAATGGACAATAAATGTACGGTCAATACCTGAATACTTCGATGAGGAATTGTTCTTTCCCTTCAAAGATGAATGAGAATACATCGAAAATGAAGGCGGATTCTCTGCTGTCCGTGCTCCAGTAGACTTCTGTCTGCTTAGAGATGCTCCAGGAGTTGCTTTCACAGGAGTGTTGTTTTTGCTTCCCCTACCGCTTTGCCCTCCAAGTTGCGGAAAATCAGACCTGCAGAAGATACATATACAATTTTCAATCCACCTCTCAGAATGCCTAATCTTGGACCTCATGACACAGGAAAAGGGATTTCTTATATCGTTCATTGGAGAGAGAGTCATTTCAGTGTATCCTAGAAGCACTATTTCTTTCCTATCTTATCAGATAAAATAGCATTATCAAAAGCAGGTAACAACCTTTGCTGTTGCCTTCAAAGGATAAATAAATAACCATGAAGCATGTAACATGATTGTCAAAAGTACTACAAGCCCTAAATGGATTGATAAACTTTTCATTTTACTTAAAGAGAGATGCTACCAAGACATTGAAATATTGTGAAGCAATCAAGTGAAATCCATAATACCAGCAGTCAAAACAGCCTTTAGACCAAGTAAATAGTATTAGTTTATCCTCCAGGCATAATAAAGTGAAAATCAAAACTTCTGTTCTTAATGCATGATCTGATGAATGACTAGGGAAAATAAATTAGTAAATGAGCATGCACAATCATGGCTTAAATAGTGCTAAAACAAATTTAGGACAAAGCATTTTCTGAAAGAATCACAGAAATATTTTTCAGAACAGTTAAAATATAAAGGAACTTATCTACAGTGGGATTCTGCATTCATTAGCATGGTTGTAGCGCAACATAAAGTGCATAAAAACTGAAGGGAAAATGAAATAGAATTGGTTCTCCATAAGTTCAAAGCAAAACATGAATAAGGTGGAGTATCATACAGCTTTGACTCCTGCTTGGGTTGATCCAATGGGCCCCAGAATAAATCATCATCCCCTTTATGTTTGGAAAAGGAGACTTGAGAATTGATTTGGATAGGAGATGCAGCCTTGGCTGGA
This sequence comes from Catharanthus roseus, assembly GCA_028651295.1. Lineage (NCBI taxonomy): Eukaryota > Viridiplantae > Streptophyta > Magnoliopsida > Gentianales > Apocynaceae > Catharanthus > Catharanthus roseus. The sequence goes on along the minus strand of JAPQWS010000104.1, from coordinate 20,263,282 downwards.
GAAGATGCAGAAACTGACCACGAAGAACCACCTCCCTTTTGAGATTGACTCGGTGCAGATTTCTGCGGGGCTGGCACTGGGATCTGCACCGAGGAGCCCTTTTTCTCCTGTTCCTTTAAGATGTCCCTCAATGATGTAGGTTTCGGGATCTTTCCAGAGTCTGTGGTAGACCATGCTGGAGCAGGGGAAGAATTTGCAGACTCCCCTTTCCAAACAACAAAATCTCCCAAGGAAGGGCCAGATGGGATTGCTGGCAAGACGTCCTTTTCAGGCTGCACCATACGAGAACTTTTGGTTTTCTCGATAGGACTTGATGCAACTGCTGCATCTGATGTAGTAACAGGTGCTGAAGCCTTGGTACTGGCATTCTTAGATTTAGATTTTTTACGGCTCTTCTTAGTATCTTTAGCATCAATGAAGTTGTCACTTACAGAATCCACCTGATTGAAACTGGATATACCTTCTTGAATCCCCATCTCTCTCTCACTTGACTTGGATGCAGGATTATCCTCTAACAGATCATGCAATTGACTCTTCTTATTCCTCTGATTAAGCGAGCTGTCCAACTTACCCACATTATTCTTCTGATTAAGAGAGTTTTCCGACCTACCAACATTTAAATCGCTGTTTGATGTGTCATGCTTCATTTCTCGTAATGACTTCACATCTGAGTTAGCAACAACCCCTGCCCAGGGAGTCGAGACAGGCAAAGAGCTCAGAGATACAAATATATCAGGAGTTACTTCCTGGGCTCTCCTCTGTTCTTCCTGTTGAATTTCCAACAATGATTTAGGCTTAAAACCAGGAGCGTGCTTCCAAGCTCGTTGTCCAGCAAGTGCTTGTGTGCTATCAGATTGTAAGGCGGACCCAACTTGTCCTGATTCATCTTTTGCATTTTGACCATCATCTAAGGCAACAAAGGTACTCGCCAAGTTCTGTGCACCCCGTGTATCCAAAACACCAGCATTAACTTTGTCACTCGTGTGCTCTCTTTCTTGTGCTGATGCTACTAGCAAATTTTCTGGCAGAGAGTGCCTATCAGATTTTGCTGAAATAGCATTGGTGCCTTCTACTTCAGATGGCCTTGAGTCCTGCAGCTTTGCCACACCCTTTGCAATATCAGAGGATTGACCCTTTGAAGACTTCTGTTTTCTTGACTTCTTATCTGACGATTTTTTAACATCACGTGCTTCGACATTTTTCACTTCCTTCACCAAAGATGACTCATCATTCAATTGTTCTCCTTCACCTTGTGGTTCAAGAACTCCTCCAGCAGACGGCATCTCAAATTGTTGGACCTCTTCAGCAGTAACAGACTCATTGTTATTGCTTCCTGAGGCCTGTGGTGCAGGAAGGATAGAATTTTCCAAATGCCCTTTAAAACTTGATGCAATCTTTGAGGTTGTATCCCTAACAGGTTCATTACTTTGCATCAACTGCTCTACTGGGTATCTGTTTGTCATTTCTAACTGTCCCAATGGATCAGTCATGGCTGCCGCCATTGAAGAACTCTTCTGCTCAACAGCACCAAGATGTTCTGAAAGTGAATGGTCCCAAATCCTCTGTTGATCAGTATTATTAAAAAATCTGTGGGGCAAACCCACAGCAGAGACCTCAGCATCAACAGTTTGTGGAATATCCTGAGAAACACCTTGAGGGAGAACTAAGTTTGAAACACGCTCATCCTGCAAATTGGTGGTCTGGATCTGTGAGCCAATGGGAAATAGATTTTGTGATGGCTGGAAAAGAGGATGATCAACAGGAGAATTTCCTGACATTCCAGAAGCTGGCAATTGCCCGTAAGAAGACTCAGCAAACCTCTGTTGAGGCCTGTTATCAGAAATAACCTGCGACAGCAACTGCTGTTGGCGAAGTAGTAACTGCTGTTCCTCCTGTTTTTGTTGCTGCTTAAGCAGCAAAAACTTCTCCAATAGTGATACCTGCTGAGATGAAGGCTGTCCCTGTGAATGTAGCTGCAGTAGATATTGTTGTTGCAGCAGACTCAGAAGCTGTGGATCTTGTGAGAGACTAGAAGAGAGCAACTTCTCAGCACTAAACATGCTGGAAGGATTATCCATTACTTGACTGAGCATATTCGGTAAAGGAGGTGAATTCTGTGGTTGAAGCCTTTGCTGTTGCACTCCGAATGCAGGCTGGGGCTGATAGGTTTGTGGATGATGCATGTCCAACTTATCCTGAAGCGGGTCTAGTCCACCTTGAACTGGGAAATTTGACCAACCTCCAACTCCATTATTGGCGCCAGTAGTAGTTCGCTCAGGTATACCATGTAGAATGGACAACAAATCCACATTCTGAGAGGGCTGCACCGGGCGGGAACTATCAGCAATCGAAGAAAGTAGTCTTGAGTGAGGTGATGGAGAGTCCTGGATAATATCTGACATTGGAACAGAGGATGTTGCATCTCGTCCACCCCAATATGGATAGGCAGTTGGAAGAGATCTCTGCCTCTCTAAGGTCATCTTTTTTGCCAACAAATATAGATTGTCTGCACTTTCAGTTCCTAAAGGGGATGTCGCACTATTAGTGCTAAGATATCCTCTCATGCCTGCAAACCAAATTTAAATATTCCTATTTAGATTAAAAGAAGAAAGGAGCTATCATCACCCCCTAAGGATAAAATTTTATGAGAAAAATAACCAGATAGAGAAGATTTTATCAGGAAATGGACTACCTTCAGAAGGAGCAGACATCTCAAGTGAGTTACTGCTCATATTGCCAGACATCAATGACTCAAGAAACCTGTTTTCAGCCTCCGTTGCAGAATTTTTAAACCTTGGGTCATTCTTTATCAAGTCAATCTCAGATGAACTTCCATGAAGCTTCCCGTAGTTGTTTAAGTTTAACCTGTTCGACACATCAGTAACTTCATTAGGCTTTGATGCCCCAAACCCAGGAGGTGGCCGAGCTTTGGCGCGCAAGTGAGGCATAACATCCCCAAGTAGACGAAATGGTGAGTCAGATGGTGCACCAGCCAATCGAACTAGCAAATCAATGCCAAAATATCCAGCTTCAAACCATCCAATAATATCACCACCCGCAAAAGGACCTTGAATCTCCCCTTGTGGATCTTTATAATAGAGAACCATATCTTCAGGAGACAACTGTGGAACCTTCTGAATCTCTTGTTCCTTATCCACGATGGCAGATGGATGATGGCTTTTCATGAAAGGATCATCACCAAGTTGCCATTTTGATCCTTCCAATCTCGTATAAGATTGATCTCCAAAACGTTTTTCCCATTCAGTATTCAGATCTCTCTGTGACTCCGACCAGCCAATGTCCGCAACCTTCGAACTGCTATCAGCATTTACCTCTCTCCAATCACGAGAGGCTGAGTTTGACCGTTCTCCAAACGATGATGTCCGCCAAGCACCTCCATGAGGAATAGAGGAAGGTCCCTGTAAGCTTTGTTCGTTGCTTACAGGCACATCATCACTCTTTCTGTAAGTACTGTCTTCCCTTGAAGCTGAAAGCAGAAAGGAAGGAGGAAGTTACCATCTGAAGGTGATGAATCTAACAATCATATTCTAAGTGCGAACCTCTGTAAGATTGTTACTAAGCAAAATATGAAGCATAACAATCATATACATGTCCTCTCCAACACATTTTAAATGCCAAAAATGTGTAAAAGAATCACTTGCTAATGTAATCTTAGAATGTCTTCCAAAGTAACAGGGAGGTTAACAGCATATATCCACATTGCTAATATGCGAGGCTACTAATAATATTTTCAGCAACATTGCACCTCAAAGTGGCGTCTATAGTGTACCTTCAGCTAACTTCTGATTAGAAAATTTCGGATAATCTTGCATATTGGCTCCATAAGAGTAAGTAGGCTTCTCCTGTGATGTGCTGCTTTCTGGATAATTTGAACCACCACCTTTGAGACTTTCCAAACTTTCATCCCTGGGATCATGAAGCAAATCTTCTCTGCTACCTGCTCTCACGAAAGTCAACAATAAAAGTTGCAACTTAACACCAGATATGAAGAACCAAGATATCACTTCTTTCTTTTTTTACTTTTGTTGAACTACATAACCAAAATTAACTATTTAGCAAAAAGCAAGCCATTATTGATAGAATTAAGTTAATACCAAGCTTGTTTCGCCTTGATTGCATAAACTCATTTGTGCTTCTACCCATAGAGCCTTCCTTGGTGATCTGGGGAGCTCCACTACTCAAGATATCTCCTTTGTCAATTCCCTTCAAGATAGCCTATTAGAAAAGTAATTAAATGTGTAAATATCCAGTAATAAATAACAAAACCGTATCTCTTTGGAAGAAGAAAAATATCACATCACCAGCTCTTCAGGAGTTGGAGGACAGAATGCTAGAGGTTCTATAGGTTCTTCTTGTGTAAGTGAAGGCACCTGCAGGACCCCATGTAAATATTTTTCACCGGAACTCATGTTTGTCGTCCTGTATACATCCAGCAATTTTGTCCTACTGTATCTCAAAGGAGAGAAATCAGCATGGGGAGTTTCAACCTTATCTGGCAAAGGTCCAATTGACGGCAGCTGAGAGGAAGCATTACTCATGGAGCTGACTCTCCCACGACCATGAGAAAATGTGGACGTGGGGGTAGCGTTTTCCCCACGCCCCCGACCGTGGCCAAACACTGGCCCCTGTTTGTTTGGAGTTGCAACCTGGTTAACAGGGTCTGCCCTTCCACGACCATGAGAATTCAACCTCCAAGGACGATAATAATCTCCCTCCTTCTCATCCTTTCCATGATAAGCAAGATTTCCTGACCCTTTATCAAATACTAGGTCCGCATCTTTGACGGATTCTGTCCACTTATCACGTAGGCTGTCTACCTCCTTATCATCAGGCCCCCATCTCGTGTTCCACTTGCTCTCCCTGCGCTGATCATGATTGGCTTCCCTATTTCCAGAATCCGTCCACCTCTCTGTCGGGTTACGGCGTGCTTCTCCATGATGCCTTCCAGATGAGTCGGTCCAACGATCAATCTTGCGGCCGTCACCATGTTCTTTGTCACCCTCCCTCCATCTATCCCGGCGGAAGGCAGAATTGGTATCTCTTTCTTCATCACGCCAGCGGTCACGACGACCAGATTCCATATCCAGCACAGATGGCCTGAAAACATCTTTTTTCTTATTGTTGTCAAGAGTGTCCTCACCAATTCCTGGAGATTTCATGATATCAGGACGGCTGGTGTAACCTGAATGAGGCACGAAATGGTTCTCCTGCAAAAGAAACAAACAAGAAAATGTTAACTTGCAAGCACAGATGGTGTCCGCAATAACATTTTACACTGTACTTAAACGGAAAAAGACTCAGTCGACTTCATACTGTTTCTCTGAGTGCCATCCATCAATTCAAGGAGGACACGATAAAATTGAATTATATGGCCCATTATCTAAACAAACAGCAATAGATGACTTACCCCAGCCATACCACTCTTACTCTCCCCTAACTTCGGCAGTAGCCACTGTGGTGAAAGCGGAATGGGATTCTCAGATGCTTGCACATCTACATGCAGGAAAAAAGACTATTAAACTACAAATATTAATGCTGGTAAAATATACAGTATCACAATCCAATGAGCAAGGAATAAGGTCCACAACCGGAAAAATCAAAACATGATCAGGTACTATCATCTCATACCAAATTACTTGGACCTACTTTATTTTGACAGACAACAAAATTCCTAGAATTATCATACATCTCACTTATACAGAAATGGAGATTCATTAGTGAGAAAGCTCTTGGAAAAACTCAGAATACACAAATCAGTGGGGATACAGAAAGACAAAACATCTAAGCTCTGACAATTAACTGACAAATCTACAACTCCAGAGCTTCAGATGTATATGACATGACTATTGTTAGAGCACCGTTGTTGAATTCCAAAAGCCGTGAACCTGAAATGGGTAGACAAAACTAAATCCAGGCTTAAGGATTACAAATGCTGGAACAGCATCATAATCAAAGATGGTCATCAGAGTAACATGACCAGATGCGGATATGACTTCCTGAACTAGCAGTTTAGTACACTATAGTTAATCCATTATTACTCTACAGAAAGTTTCATGAGCAGAAGCCCCACAACCTTAATAAGTGAAATAAACAGACAGTTCTATAAGCTCACGTGAAAGTTTATATCTTCCCTGTGTATTAAAGAAGATAAAACTGGGGAATTCTGACAGTCCAAGAAAGCATCCCCGTAAATCAAAATAAAAATTCACAAAGGCGGGTGGAAGAAGAAAGGAAAGAAAAAATCCCGTCTTCTTTAAGTAGGGGCATAGAGGAGGGAATGAAAGAAAGAGCACATCAAACCAATTGTAGTAATGTAGCATTTCAAACAGCTCAGAACAAGTGCATTCTTGATTCTTCCACTCTTGCTATCAAACCCCATACTTCAATTAATGGAGATGTATCCGATATATATAAAAAAAAAAATTTATTTCCAACAAGCAACAGAAAGAAAATGAAAAACCAAAAGCTATACATATAAATCCTTCAAAACTTTTGAAATAAATGAATTCCATTCCGAAAGGGGAAAAACCCTAAACCCTGTATCGTATATACACGCATAAGCTGCAATCAATTTAGGGTTTATACAACTCCCGACCACCACTCACGTCGCACCCGAGTTACCAAAAAAATGCGCATTGAACATAAATTAATGGAAAAAAGGAAAGAAAATGAATACATCAAAAGTAGGGGAACGCAAAAAACACAAAAAAATGCAAACTGGTAAACCTTTGGAGATCTGGCTAGGGCGAGAATCGAGCCCGGTCTTATCAGCCATCGATGATCGAGAGGAGGAAGAAGAAGATAAGTTATATGTATAGATATATAGCGAACTACGAGAGGCCAAAGAAACCCTTTAAACTGCTGCTGCTGCCAATTTGATTAACTGCTCGAAGGTGGAAAAAAGTTTGCTAATGGGGGAATATAAGGGCAAGGGCAAAGGAAGGATATAGCAAAATAAGCTGGGTTTAGTTTAACGGCGTATGCACAAGCGGCTCACGTTAGTGAGACCCTCTGATTTCTGATGATTAACGAATGCGTTCTCACGCTCTAAGATCGAAAGTGAGCTACACTGTTTAGCTGAAATGACCATAAAGCCCTTGTTTTATGGGTTTCTTTTTAATTCCACAAAAATACTCTTTATATTATTCTCTTAAGTCACATTATCTCTCGAAACTTATTTTTTTATTTTTTACTCTTGAATTAAAATTGCATATATGAACATAGTCAGTCACTATTAAAGCCAAACAAAGTTCGCCAAAACAACTTATGTACTTGATCACATGAAATAATTGTAAGGGGCAAAAATGTCCATTACCACCACTTAATTTCCGAATTAATCTTATACTATTTACTTAAGTCGCATTATATTTTAATTTTCTTTTCTTGTTCTTCCAAATTATCCACACATCGATACGTGATTTTTTTTTTTTTTGCTAAGCATTGTCAAATTTAGTGACAACCTGTTATTATTTGATACATAATTTTAATTTAAATAAAAAACACGAATGTAATGCAATTTAAGTAAATAGAAATTGAATAATAAAAAAATGACCAGTATTGAAACAATTAACAATAGCTCAATGAAAGTAGAATTATCATTTTCGCACAAAAAATACTTGTCCCGGCCAAGAATAAAAGAATATTTTTTCTTTTTTTTTTCTAGTTTTTACCTCATCGAATCACTTTAATTGACTAAATATTAAAATATAAATTATATATTTACAAGGAAATTCTTTTTTTTGGGGGGAGTTTTTTGCACGTGTCGATTGTGGAACAAACGATGTGGGTGGTGTGGGGGGATATTATGGATCATGGATGAAGATAATTTTTGGCGTCGTTTTGTTTCTGTGATGGTGCGCCGTGCGCCACGTACTGCGCAGTTTAAGAGATGACCTGCGGTGAATAAGAAGCCCTTAGCCACAGTAGGGTTTATGAGTTGGCTTTATTATATTGGACATTGTCAGAGTTTGAGGTTTCTGTTGCTGTAGCCCTAGCAGATTACTGCCAATTATCCAGTAATAGAGATGGTGATTAAAACTATGCTAGAAGTGGATTTACGGAAATGACAATATTGATGCTCTTCTTTTTTCTTTTTTTTTAATGTTCAAATGGTGAGGACGTTGAAATGACAATTCTAACCTTAACAAATCTTTTCTCTAACTTTTTTTTTTCCATAAAAAACACTTGATGTTCAAATGGTGATGATGTTGGTAAATAGTTTCGAAATCCAGATTCGTATTATGCTTCAGATATAATATTAACTAATTAGCGGCTTAATAGGATAAATAAAAATTAATTATTTTGAATCATTTGGTGAGTTGAAAATTCATTATTCTCAATAACGTTCAAATGTTAACATCATAGTCATTTACGAATTTATCCTAACATAATAGCCACTTGGGTGTCGCGGGTGGATGCTTAGTACACTTATTTAATAATAACACCCTTTCTACTAAGGACGTACTATTTTATCGAAATTATTATAAAATGTAGTATATTAAAATATGTACTGAACGATCCTTATCAGTACGATTACGTGTTTACAATATATCTTATATTCGTCTTTTTTTACTTATCAAATTATATGAATTTTCGTATTTTGTTTTACTTATTATATTCATTTAATATGTCAACATTTCTCGGTTCATATATTATGAAAAAGTGTAATTACTCTTTTTTAATAATTTTTACAATTTTTCAATATTTAACGTAATTGAATATGTTATTGGGAATGGGACATTCATCAAACTGATCCAGTAGGGGTAAGCATTGGAAATTGAAGTTTTTTATTTTTATTTTTATCATTATAAGCCATTGAAATCATTTACCTTTTATATTTATAATCGCATTAATCGAAACATACAATTCATTTGAACCAGCTTTTTTCAGCAGAAGATAAATGGCGGGAATTCTTGGCGCCACTGTAGCAAATTCCGTTTTCAGAGGAATTTTCCCTCCATATAATCCCCACCCGCCTCTTCAATTCCCTCGAAAGTTCATCTTTTGCTAGCAAATTCCAGAATCAAAATTTCTCAATCCATTCATTTTCTCTCCACCATGGGCCAGGAAGTGAATCACCAAAATCAAAGCCCTGAAATCAAAGAACCCACCTCCAAAATCCGAAAGCTCGCCCACGAAAATGGTGTCTCCCCAGCACCCGGTCCGTTCTTCCGAGTCAAGAAGCTTTCTGATAAAGCCATTTTGCCCTCAAGAGCTTCTCCTCTCTCTGCTGGTTACGATCTCTCCAGGTAATTCACTATTTACTCTGCAGAAATCGTGATGAAAATTCAAATAATTTGTTGTTTTTGTTTTTTTTTTTTTTTTAAATACGTGCCAAATTTGTGCCCAGCGCTTTTGAAACAAAAGTACCGGCGAGAGGTAAAGCTTTGATTCCGACCGATTTAAGCATCGCCGTACCGGAAGGAACATATGCCCGAATTGGTAACATCCTCTGTCCCCATCTCTGATTAAAATCGTTAATAAAGACTAAAATAATCGTTAAATAACCGATTTTATGAACAATAGCGCCTAGATCTGGGCTAACATGGAAGAATTCGATCGATGTCGGAGCCGGAGTCATCGATGCAGACTATAGAGGTCCGGTAGGGGTAATTTTGTTCAATCATTCCGATGTGGATTTTGAAGTGAAGGTTGGTGATAGAATTGCTCAACTGATAATTGAAAGAATCTTAACTCCTGAAGTAGAGGAAGTTGATGATCTTGATTCAACAGTTCGCGGATCTGGTGGGTTCGGATCTACTGGCGTTTGAAGACCTGCTGCCGTTGGTTATAATCGGATAATATTAGAGTATGATTTTCAGTAATATTTTGTTAGAACAGTCAACGGATATGGTTGAAATTTTTTTGTATCTATGGATTATGGTGGATGGGTTTCATGTAGGCGGCAAGCTTTGATCTTTTTCAAACATGGTTCTGGATAATTTTGCTGTTTTATTGAGTCAAAGGAATTGGCTCAATATCTTGATTCCTTTATTACTATTTTTATTTAAAATATAAAATACACTTCATGATAAAAATTATGGTTATTAGATGAAAAGTTTAAGAAACATATTATAATCTAGTGACAAAAATATTAATTATTAGAGAAGTTATAAAGAAAATATTGTGATTTATTGATAAAATATTAACTTTTAGACGAGAATTTATAAAGTAAATGTCGCAATAAAATCATGATAAACATACTAATTTTTATAAGAAAAAAGTAAAATGTTTGGGTTTCCCTTGTTAAATAGCCCATTGATTGTTATTTTTTTAGTAATTTAGTTGGAATTTATAAGATCTTCAAATAATAGTATAAATATATTTTAATATATTCTTCTTTTAAAGTTTTTTTTAATTTATTTTTTATTTGTGATACAAGATATCCGACCACAGACCTCCTATTTCCATTGACCATTATTGGCTTGACTGAAATAATATAATTCTAACTTGAAAGCTCATCACATTAACAAACCCAAACTTTTCCACCAAGCCCCATTTCATCATTTTGTTCATCTCATCCTCATCCAAACTCTCATCACAATGTCTGAAAAAACTCTCAAAGCCATTGATTCTGAAAAACCCAGATCAGACCCACAAATATCCGACCAAATTGGACTATCGGAAGCAATTAAGAAATACATGCCATTCGTACAAGTTCGAAGGCTTTCGGACAGAGCTACTTTGCCTAAAAGAATGTTTCCATATGCTGCTGGCTATGATCTTTACAGGTACCATAATTCGTGACTATATATGACCTGGGAATCAAATTATTGAACCACCTCTGATCATATGACCATGTTTGTTTTGAATGCAGTGCTGTAGAGGCTATAGTACCTGCTCGAGGGAAGGCCAAGATTTCTACTGATTTGATCATTGATATTCCTCTTGGTGCTTATGGTCGAATCGGTAAGAATTTTCTCTCTTGTTTTGAATCATTTTCTCGACTATAAGGACTAATTAAAATCAGAACTTTTAACTTCAAGATAAGAATTTGTTTCACTGTTCATCAAGCTCGAGCTCGAGTCTTGCTTATGAGTTAATTATCCTTATGATATTCAACTTGTTCAAAAGTGTATCAACTATTCTTGTTCGACAATTTTCGCTATCACTTGCAGCATGATGTCTGCTCCGCGATGAATATAGCCGTGGTGGTAGAAACTACTCTGGCTTCCGCCATGAACAGTGAAACTAATGGTGGAAGACCATAACAGTTTCTACCATTACGACTAAACTCATGGCGGAAGTTGAAGCAGTCACCACCATGGTGCAGGCCGCCGCGAAAAAATTAGGTGAATGACAGATCTGGTCTTGTCTTGCAGCTGGTCGATCAGGTTTGGCATGGGAACATTCAATAGAAGTGGGAGGTGGGGTTGTGGATGCAGATAAAAACCCAGTTTTTGTGATATTGTTCAATCATTCAGACATTGATTTTGAAGTTAAGGTTGGTGATAGGATTGCTCAACTTGTTATTGAGCTCAATGGGATACCTGAAATCATGGAGGTTCATCCATGATCAGTCACTTAAAATCGTCTATTACATCCTTAAAATTGTCCTGATTTTCAATATTATTATCTGTTGCCTATTATTAAGATTATCTATAAATAAGTTAGAAAATCATTACTCTCTGTAAGAACAAGAAACTGATCATTTGCTGTAGTTTTTGATGTCTTCTGAAGTTCTTTATCATGTCTATAAAGAGTAAACAAAAAATAAATTTGGCTTCTAATTCCCCAACCCTTTCCACATAAATAAGCCAATTTGAAGTTCAAGTTAGACAGAGAGAACTTGAACTTGGTGCGAGCTCCAGTTACTCCTGAGAAAGAAAACTAGCTACTAAACGGTTCAATCAGTCTTTCGTGCAAATAATTTGCTTGTCAGTATTATTGCGGGCATCCCACTAGAGTTTTCCTCTGGCATCGTGTCATCCCATAGTTTGCCATCTTTGGATCCAACGGGTATGCTTATGACAAGAGGTAAAAAGTTCAATGCGCGATCTCCTTGCTTAGTTACTTACCTTTACTTGACATGTCAAGTGAGAGATTCTGAGTTGAAATCACTCAAGAAATGATTTGATATTGTATACCAACTTTGTGTGCTATTTGAGAGTCTTGTGCCTTCCGATTCTTTACAGATTAGTCGATAACTCTCGAATACTAGATTTACTAACAAATATACTTATGTTCGAACCCTTCTCAGAAGACCAAGGCCATCGATTGGGCACCTCTTATTATCAAGAAGAGGATATAGTTCGAATCAGAACTTTTGACTTGCTAAGAAATGCTTCTGCAACTAATCTAACTGAGTTACTGCCTCGTCGCGATGGAACGAAAAATCTAAGAACATATATGCCATCATTGACAAAAAAGAAACACTAGTAAGATGATATTGGCATGTGAATGGGAAGAGAGATATAAGTGGATATTGAAGGAGGACTTCATAAAGATCAGAGTCTAAATGGTGCTCTGCAAGTAGGGCAAGTTAGCCTTGTGATAAGCCAAGGATCAATACATGGGGCATGGAAGACATGATTACAGACAGGAAAAGCTCTACAGAGCTGCGAATTCTGCAGGCTTTCCAAACATATAGCACAGATAGAATCTGATCCTACTTTATGGTAGAAAAAAGAAGGGATTTCTTGCAATTCTTCGAGAGATAACCTTAAAAGTTTACGATCACTTACATCTGAAAGAGCGCCATCACTGCCACCACTGAAGTCTCCGTTTTGGCTGATGAAGTTGATAACGAGATAACAGATAATCAAGTACACAATGATTATGGCAAGAATACTAATGCAAGAAAGTGGTGGAGGAAGTTCATCTAAAGAACAATTCATTGAGAAGGGAAAACCATATCTAAAGGTGGGGTGATCAAGGAAAAGAGAGCCCTGTTTATGTAGAGGTCAAGTTTGAGAACAAGAAGAGCAAGAGAAAAATATGTTGATTATGCAATTATGAACAAAGTTGAATGAGTTAAAACTAAGTTCCTTGGAATCACAGATATCATTTCTAGGCTCTGAGATTGACTTTTTCCATTTCCAACTGCATTAACAATCTACTCTCACATGCAAGCTTCTTGTAATGAACGATTTCTGCTACTTTTTGTTAACCAATTGACCAGAGAAGCCTATGACGTGAAAGAAAATCTCAAAACTAAACTCTATCCAAGTAAACCGACCATATATACGAAACCCCAAGAAAGAAAATCTCAAAACTAAACACTATCCAAGTAAACCGACCCAAGAATATGCGAAACTCCAAGAAAATCTCTAAACTCTATCCAAGTAGGACTGTAAACAGAGGCAAAATCACATATTCATCTGTATTAAATATGGAACTACAGCAGAAAGTACCTAAAATTACAAGATCTTAAGAAATAAACAGTATTCCACCACTTACATGAGTGTAACAGAGGTTTATTTTAGACCATTATCAAGCAGCTTTTGCCGATTATGAAGTAATAGAAGATATAGTTCTCAAGGAAGCCATATTTTTTTAACATTGTCCGATTATTTTATGGTAAGTACAAATTCTTGTCCAAGGATCTTATTTTATACTGTGACAATATCTGATATATACGCATGTATCTTGCAAGTAAAATCTGGTTAATTGTTAGAGAAAGAGATGTAAGCAAAACTTGCCATCATCCACAAGGTTTTATTTTTCGAATCAGATAGGAAGGCTCGACTTGAGTGAGCTCAACTTGAGTACCAAAATTTTGTCTCCAACATTATCAGCATCTATATCTTTGGCAGAGCCGTGGGAGGATCTGATGGAACACTACTCGCACTTGCCTGACAAAATCAATAATTTCATTGAAATGGATAAAAGTTAGAAAGGTGTAGTATGGCACCTAATAATCGTGACTTGATGGAAGTAATCAGAATATCTGATAAGCTTGTCAGAAATCTTTCGGATAGTGCATTTGTTTACCTCAAGATACTTTGAAAGGAGTGTTGTAGTACTGAAATTGAAACCTCTAACTGGTTCTCCTTTTGTACGAGAAGCATGAAGTTGCTTTCTGACTTGAGAAGCCAGTGACTGCATTCACAAACAGAAACAAGGGCATGAATTCAAATGTTATAGAACAGAGAAATGCAACCAGTGAAGCTTCCGAGTTGGATAACAGGTAAATGAGACATGCCCACCAGCAAGAGTGCAAAATGGAACAGTTCCAAGGAAAGTTTCTCAACATATCCCATTTCAAATTTTTCTCTTATATTTTCACTTTTATTTAGCTGGCTGAGGAGATGATATCATATAATCTCATGAAGGCATTCATACCTTTCCAAGTTCAACTCCCCACTGGTCAAAAGAATTGATACCCCAAACAAAGCCCTGCACAGCAACTCTGTGCTCATAGATTGCCAGCAACTGAAAGAGAGAATCCCTGGCTATGTTAGGCATGGCAATAGCAGAAATATTTATATACAAGGAAGAAAGCAAAAACTTTTGCCCTCCACGGTCCATGGTCAACTATGTTAGTTAAACACAACCAAACAGAATGAAGTTTCTGATTCACGCAGAAGGAAAAAAAAATCATGAGGAAGATGCTCTTTTGACAATGTATTTGGAACAAGCCATTAACTATCCACCTGTTGAAAAGTAATTGATTTTAATTAATTTCTGGTATTGGAAATGTTGAATCCAGCAAGCCCTTAGACTACATGTTCAATGTAATTTCAAAAAGAACAAGAAGTCGGTGAAATTTCAAACCTGTCCAATGTTGTAGGCATTAAGAGATGGGAGTAAAATGCTGAGAGAAGGCCGATTGCCAGAAAACGTCTGAAAAAGAGAAACAAAAAGTAAGAACGAGTATTCAAACAAAAAAGAAGAATAAGACACACTGCAGGGCGGTTACCTTATGAGGAACCAGATGGTGAGGAACATTTTCATTTAATAACTCTTGTGTGGTCTGCAAGAAAGAAAAGCATACATATTTTTATCAAAAACTGCAAGAATACTCTAAAATATCCCACATACGACAATTCATTAGAACTTGCAAACTTCATCCATATAAAGAACTACTACAATTTGGAAGCACCACAAGCAAGAATGGGAAAAAACAGTTGGAAATTAAAGTTTTACCTTCCCGTAAGCAAGGGCATCAGGCTGGGCAAAAAAGTTTGACATGAGCTCATCATGGTTATTCACCACTTCACCTGCCAAGGAAAATATTCAGACATCAGGAAAAGGAAAAGTTGGGATTTAATCTGAAAGGAATGACGATGGAAAACCAAAAAGAATTGCTACCTTTAAGATACACAGGTTGTTGACTCTTGACAACACCAATAAAGTCACAAGGAATGACACGTCCCTGAAATTTCAGAAACCATTAGAGCTTCTAATGCATTGATAAATGCAGAAAGCTTGTTACATCCAACCATGCATCACATCCCATAGTAGTGTATAGGAAGAACAAGAAAATGAACTATTGTATGTTTCCAACAAGAAGCATTTTAAGCACGTTAGAAATATTATTGGTAACATAAAATGATTCACAGAACTTGGATTTGGAATATCAAAGTTTTTTTGTGAACCCTACCTGATGAATTAATTGGTAAAAGCTGTGCTGACCATTTGTTCCCGGTTCACCAAAATCAATTTCGCCACTCTCATAGGGAAGAGGTACGCCATCAATTGATACCCCTTTTCCATTACTCTCCATGCTAACCTGAACAAGTTTACAAGGGAATAAGTACGGAAGCAGGACTTAGAGAATTTAAGAACATAGAGCAGGAATTTCAGTTGCATGCCTGTTGAATATGGGGTGCGAATTTCTCCAGTGCTTGTGAATAAGGCAAAATGGCCTGAATTACACGTTTCAGGGTTACGGATCAGTTATTGAGAAGTTTGAGTAAAGAACAATTAAAACAGACCATTTAAATACACTTATTGTTCTGGCAGATAATATTACTCACTCTTGCAGGATAACCTAGGAATGAAACATTCCATACGCTCAACAATCCCAAAAGAACCTGGAACAGTAAGTGTATTCATAAAAGGAATGAGTAATTAAGGTCCAAGGTGATAATGGATGTCCAACTAGATATTCTATTCCACGTCCAGCAAGTATTAGAAGCAAAAAAGGGGCGAAGAAAAGAAACACTGCATGTACAGGTAAATTCTTCTCAAATGGCGCTGAACTGAAATGCTGATCAATACTTGATGCTCCCTTTAGAAACCTTCAAAAGTAAAAATGCATGTGGAATTTTAGAAACTAGCTCAAGACTAAAAAAAGGTAAAAGCTCAAGCTTATGGAATGTTCCAACATTTGGCACTAGAGGATAAGAAGATTACTTCTTGGATGTTAATAAAAGAACCAAAATCTCCATAGTACTTTTCACATAACGATAATACACTCAAGTAATGACATATTTTCAGAAGATTAGAAATATGGAATGGGTTAACGAATGCAGTTCTAAGAGAAAAGTGGGAGGAGCTTAATGCATTTTAGAATGAGTTATATTCCCCGGGATGGATTATTTTGCATCCAAGCTGATCAACACAAGGTCAACAAAAGTTCGAAAGAGACAGTTCTAGTAAAAGTTATTGTTACAATGACAAAGTTTCTCACTTTTTTTTCCAAATAAATAAATATTGTGATCAGATCTGTTTGAACGTCAACTGCCAAGTACATAAAAGACTACTGACAAGTACTGAAGAAAAAGTAAGGAGTTGGCATACTTCTCTACAATTGAGAAACCGTACTGCAGAGAAAGAGGCAACACCCCAACAGCACTGCAAACTGCAAGAGTGGATAACACTAAGCATGTGCCACAATCACCAGAATCTGTCTTGAGATTTGAAGATACTTACCACTATATCGGCCTCCTACCCAGTCCCAGAAAGCAAAAGCATTATTTGGATCAATGCCGAACTTTTCTACAAGCTAGATTAAGGAGGGAAGAAAGATTTCTATTTCATAAAGCTGTAAGAAATTATCTGAAAAATATGAATGAAAGGGGAAGGCTGACAAGATGATCTCACCGTTAAATTTGTACTAACAGCCACCATGTGTTTTGCAACAGCTTGAGGCCTAGAAATAACAGTTCAGAATGTGTTAAAAGCTCATTTATTGAAACAAGTTCTGATAATCCAAAGCTCCAGAAGGTAACAAATGCATTTGATTGGGTGATATCCACAGGTATCTTGTGGGGAATGCGCCTTTCCCTTTTTCAAATCAATTTTATGTCTTAATAAGTATTATTAACTGTGCCAGTTGTATAATTACTAGCAACTGCCTGTCATAACATAAAAACCAAACACTAGTAGCCAAACCATTATCCTAGGAGGCACATTGCACATGCGGGCAGCTGAAAAAGAAGTACACAACTACTGCCAAACTAATTTCAAACAGCTGAACTTACCCCAATGCAGAGGAAATCCATTCTCTCAGTGTTCGAGCATTCAACATAGTTTCAGCTGTTGTAAAAGTCTTCGAAACCACAACAACTACACAACGAATACTTCCCTCGCATCAAATCAACTGCAATAGTTATACAAATTGATAAAACGAAGAAAAATGACTTACCTAGAGTAGTTTCAGGGTTCAAGCCTGCAATGTTTTTAGCAATGTCAATAGGATCTACATTTGCAAGGCTGCAACACCCACCATTGAAAAAAAGGTGTTAGAGAACAGAGTACAGCAATAGGTTCAAAAGGAATTTTGAAAGAACTACTAAACTATGTAAGAAGAAGCCCTTTGAGGCCCTGCCAAACACACACGTAGAACTTTTGCATATGGTATCAATAAAGGCAGCCAGAATTGAAATTGATCAATCATTATCATAAAACTAGAAGAAACATGAAGGGCCATATGCAGATTTGTTCTCCAGCAATTAGCCTTTGCATTCTTAAATAAATATTTGAGCAGCCAGCATACAAGACATCCTATTGATCAAATTTACTTTACTTTTCTTCTTTATTTAGCTGCTTTAGTTAACATCATTTTTAAGTTTAAGCACAAATCAGGCCAATAAAATTTCTCAGTTCATATTGACTTCAGCAGTCATGTAAATTTATCCAAATTTCCCCAACACTCATCTATCAATTTCCAGAACTAAAACTAACCTTTTATTTGCCAATAGAAAAATAAAAACGAGACTTTAATGCTGTCTAGAGCATGTAGAAGTAAACCTTCCTTAACAAAGACTACTTTACTCCAAACCAAATAAGAGGACAAACCTACAACAAACTAACTAGGCAAGGACCACTATGCACTAAAGGCCATGGCAAGGTAAAAGAAAAAAGTCCTTTAAGTGAAACTACGTAAATAAATTTTGTTTGTCACTGGAAAAAAAAAGTCACTCACAATCGCAGCTGGCGTCCCCTTGCACATTCAATAGCCTCCGGATCTGTTGGTTACAATAATCAAATTTGTTATCACCAGAGATCTATAACTTTCTGAAGATGTTAAACAAAACAACAGAAGAATGGAAGAGAAAAGAAGAAGATTACGATAATGCCATAAACAGTGGAGCATATTGACCTGTTTGAAGGGCAGTATGCACAAATAAGGGACCTAAAAAGCTGCCACCAATACCAATAGAAACAACATCTTTCAGTGGTTTGCCAGTGGCTCCAACCTGAACACATCATACTTGTTATCCACCATCTAGCATCATAAATCTTATTAAGAGCATAAGTGGGTAATTTAGCGTACCCATGCACCGCTGCGAACCCTATCAGAAAACTCCTTGATCTTGTCAAGAACTTGCCAAACTTCAGGAACCACATTCTTCCCATCACTGTTAACGACTGCATTTCTTGGAGCACGAAGTGCTATATGGAGGACAGACCTATTCTCAGTGGTGTTTATCTGAAGGAGTCAGCAAGATAATCATCTTAGAAGCCGACCTTAAGCATTAACTAAAATTTTTATCCATTAAAGAGTATTTACAAGACTAATTACAGTTCTTCTTCACGCGAAATACAGAAACAAGTCTTCTTTTTGCAGTTTCCTTTTCTTAAAAGAACTGTAATTTATGGACTTTACAAAAAAGTGCACTCACCTTCTCCCCATTGATCATCCAGTCAATCTTTTGTTTGAGATGTGCTGTCTGGATTACAATGAAACATTGGTAAGTAGGTCAACTGTAGGTCCATAAAACATTTGCCCAGAACAAAAAAAGGGGCCAAAGTTCACCTCTGCTAAGCTGAGAAGCTTGGTCATGGTGTCAAGAGTTGCTTGTTGCCGCGAGTAGTCCAACAATATACCATCGCACTCACTATGGCCATTCATAACATAACAAAAACACATAATAAATACCATAAGAATTTTAAAATTGTTCCCTACTGAAGAATTAAAACAAGAGAATTCAGAAAAACAAAAAAAAGATTATATAGAGTAAAAGAGGCCAGACAGACATACACCATCATTGACTTGCAGCGGTCAGCGTCACTCATTAACTCACGCAAATGTGTTTTCTTAATATCCTCAACATGGGCCTGGTAGCAAAAATTTGCAGTCAAATATTAGACAAACATTCTGCCATTACAAAAGCAGCATACTTGTGAAAGGCAGGGTCTTGATTGATTACCTTCAAGTCCTTCCATGGTTGGGAATCACAGATTAGAGTAGAAGAAGCCATTTCTGCATCGATATCAAATCAACTCTATAATAGCTTGTAAAATCCCACAACAAAAAGACACAAAAAAATCATCAACGATATCCAAACCAGTCCAGCTCCAACAATACTGAACTTTCATTCCACCACTCTCCCCATTCATCAAGTTTCATTCTTTTCCAACTTAACCATATTTATGATCGGCAAAATACTTAATAACAACAATTTATCAACTACAATCATTCCCATTATCATAGATTGGACTAAATAAAACAACAAAATTTTCCAAGAAACATAAAAAATAAAAAAAAGGGATTACAGTAAAAAACAAGGAAATACCTGGAAATTGATTTTCCGGGTCTGGAGATAGAAAGGAGTGAAGCAAAGAGAGAAAGGAGAAAGAAGCTCAAGAAAGTGTCCAGAGAGAAGACTGAAGGTGATTATTATGAGAGGGTGACGTGTGACGAGGGATTCGCGAAAAGCGGAGGAAGGGCATCTATCTAGTGCGATGCGGATCAGGGTAATGGGCCTACCACCCTGGTTTCTTTGCCGCTGAATTTGATTCTGGTCGAAGGTTCTGACGGCGATAGAAACGAAAATGACGTAAAAGTCTAAGAACGACGTCGTTCCTCACTTAGTATTACAAAATAAAAATTTCCGTTACCGGGAATCGAACCCGGGTCTCCTGGGTGAAAGCCAGATATCCTAACCGCTGGACGATAACGGAGGTTGTGAGATTGCTTATACCAAAATTTCTTTATAGTGAAAAGATAGGCAATTGACTATCTTCTAATAATCCTAACCGACTCAAATGATGATTAGTTTGAACATTATATAATTTAAAAGTGGCACCTACCCGACTCAAACGATAATTAATCCTACTGTGATATAGTTTAAAGTGTCATTTATATACAAATACAGTATGATTAAAGTGTCATATACGCACATTGAATGTAGACGAATGAAGATTAGTCTGAATATAATATGACTTAAAATACCACCTATATATACACAGATTCACTCATAATTCCTCATGGTCAGACAAAAAAGTGCAAAACTTTCTTTTTTAAAGAAAATGGCATGAAACCATAAAGGATTTTCTTGGCATTCAAGATCATTAATATATTGAGTTTGTTGCCATGGAACAATGGTAAGATAACTCCTAAGAATTTTTTGCATTCAAAATTTTCAAATACCCATTCCTAAAGTTATTATGTAAAGAAATATAACATCATCTATCATCTTCTGCTGCTGCTTTGGAGAAGCTTTAAGAATGAATTGATCTTTGTGCAGCAGAGTTGGCCAAATGCTACCTTTTGCTGTAGATTATATGATTCTCTGCTACATTTGGCTAAAAAGGACATTATATTTCCAGAGCCTTCCCTATGAATTGAAGATGCCAAGTCTTGAGATTGGAATGGCTTCTGCATCCACTGCAGTTATCTTTTTAGGCACTGAAGTCCCTCCTGAGATGACAATTTCTGCACAATCAAGCCCACAACAACCATATCAAATAGGAGAGCAGCAAAGGGCGGGGAAAAAGCACTCAGGATATTCCAATACATCTTCTCGTACACTTTCTGCTGTATATTTTTTTAAAAAGAGTGTTGCATAGATATGATAAATGAGCTTATTACCAATTCCTTCTCGAACGGACAAATTTGGTCTCATAATATCTTTTGAATTGATGAGAAATATATCTCCAAGATAGAGATGATTAGTAGGTACATAAACACAACAAACTTCTTCATCGATCCCATTCCTTCGAAGAAGAACACTAGAAGTGATGAATCCAAATGCATATTCTCCGATTCTTGGATGCCTTATGATGGCCACTTCCTTGAAGGCATGGGAGCTCTTATCTGTAAAAAGTTTTAACCAATAATCAAGTCTGAATGTAGAAGAATAGGAAACAAATTCTTCATGACAGAGATTATAATTATTTTTACCTGGAGATATTGCTGCACTTATTTGCTTTGATGCAGAATATATGTAGCTTATCAATGGCATTTTCTTGATAATCCATTCCCCAAGACTAAGTACAGAAGCTCCTAACCAAGATGATGTGAAAACACCGACTAGGAATATGAATATAAGAGAAGTAATGAATCCAAGGCCTGCAAATGAGTGATTAACCAGTCCAAAATGTTACTCATGAATGAACACGACCAGCTCTATAATCAGTTTCCTGTAATAACGTTCCTATTATCATAAGTATTCGTAAAGTTTTCTGCTTTTCGGTGTTTATCAGAACATGAGTCCTGAATCATTTAAGAGTTTTAAGCATGGAAATTAAAAACTGCAAAGGGAAAAGAATTTGCTGCTCACCCATAACATTGATCCCTAGATGATCATAGACTGGAGAGAAGACATCCAGAAAATGAATAAAACTTCGAGTAATGTAAAATGTGACTGTTATTGGAAATAAAATAACACTGCAAGAAAAGAAAAAAACAGTTTCAATCAGTTTATGTTAGAAGATTTCGGCTTGTTCTTGCTCTTGTAGAACAGGTTCTTGATTCTCTGTTGCCAGTTCTAATGGATACAGAAGAACTAATGGGCATTAGAAAATAACAAATTAAAATCAGTAGAGATTACCATCCTGACATAAACTTCTTTGAAGCCCAACTACGAACAACTTTAGAGAATGCCTGACATTCAAGAAAGTAAAGAATCAACTTAAATTAACCAAGAATAATGAACTAATAGTTAAAATATCACAGATTTAGGCCTAACTCACCTCTCAAAATGTACTTCAAGAAGAGAAATGCTTATATAGGAGTTTATTTTTTCGCTTACTACACAATGTGAGGTTTTCAACACATATCCTCACGCCCAAAGCTGGACATGCCAACATTAAACTAGATCACTCTAATACGATCTTAGATGTTAAAGTATAGCAGGCGTCTTGAAGGTAAAATCGAGCACTTCCTCACTCTCAAAGCTGGACATGCCCAACATTAAACTATAGGACTCTAATACAATGTTAGATGTTAAAATATAGGGGCTCCTAACTCACCTTCAAAGGTATCTCTAGAAGGGAAGGATTTGCTTGAGTTCATTTCTCCACTAACTATTCGAGCTTATAAGAATTTGAAATTAATTTCTTGAACATAGATGAAATTCAAATCCAAGACTTTATAAATCCCTAAAGAAAACTCCCGGAGGAATTGCAAATCAATATACCAAAATGCTGCGCCCATCGAACAGAAATTCATAATTCTAACAAAAGTATACATCAAATTAAATGGATAAATGAATCAAATTCGGGTACCTCTTTGCCAGGAGAAGAATGATTAGAAGAGGCAACAGAAGGAGGCGATAGTAATTTGGTTTCACTGAGAATAGTAGTAGTAGATACCGGTATCAAAAGCTCTAGGTCTCTTTCTCTTTCTCGAGCAATCGCCATTGCCCCCAATTATTTATACTCTTCTTCTTCTTCCTCCTATGGTGGGCCTTCTTCAGCAACAAAAAGTTTTTTTCTTTCGTTGTTTTTCTCATTTGGGATTTTTACATCTCAATACTAATGATCAGTATTGAACCCCATCCCTCAAACTACTCAAGTTTGTTAGGAGCCATCCCCGTTATTCTAGCTTCCTACCATTTTTTTCTTTATAAATCACTTTTTCTTGCATTTTCTTTGTAGCTTGGTCCTAGCTTCCTACCATTTTTTTCTTTATAAATCACTTTTTCTTGCATTTTCTTTGTAGCTTGATCGATCGCACGACTCCATCACATAGGTTCACTTCATGCGATCCTATCCCTTAAATTTCACTTTATATATAAAGCTTGAGATTTTGAATAAGTGTGAAGTTTTGAATCGAGTCACTTTTATGTATGGAACAAAAAAAATTTATAAGCATGGAATATACTAAAGATCTTCCAAAATAATTGCCTACTATTTACTTTTAAGTCACATTATATTTTAAATTTTAAATGTACTTTTTTTTTTCATTTACCCACAAACTTTATTTGTATATTTATTTCTGATCCACTATTATACTTTAGCCTTCCAAAATTAACAAATTCTTACCTACTATGCATATATATATATATATAGGTTTATTTGTGTAGAGCTCTCTAATAATAGAACTATCCATAAATGATTAAAAAGAGAGCCATCAAGGGGAGATTTCTTTTATATATGGCATAGTAAACACAATTTGGCAGCAGGCCAATATTTTACAAACACCTGTGGAAAATACATTCCCCTTTGCAATAACAGGAGTGGAGAAGAAACTGAGAAAGACTTGAGAAGTCTCTCTCCACCAAGCAACCTTTTTTTTTACAACATCACACATGAAAATATACCTTAACCCCACCAAATAGGAGAATAAGAATATTACAGTAGTAGTAGTAGAGGCCTCCACCATTACTCTAAAGCTACTCCAACCATATAGATTCTCTCAGACCTCTCCACCAGGGTAATGGCATTCATTGTAGCCTGCAAAAAAGGGCAGAGAAAAAAACTTGCTAAGTTCTCAACAAGACCTTTAACAATAAAGGGCCGGTTCAAAAATAAAATTTTTCAGTTTTTCTTTTAAGCTAGAAAGAGATAAGCAGTCGAGAAAAGAAGAACAAGGACAGTGAGAAAACTTACTAGGATTGTTGGAAGAGAGAGTGGCAGTTTGTGAAAAATCACAGTTCCATGGATCCTTTCCTAAAGATTGAAATAAGAGATTCATGGCATAGGTAGCATGTGATGCTACTGTGTTTGGTTCGAAACAAGCTCCACCGGGTTGAATTGGACTACAATCAATACCTTGTCCACAAGCATAATCCAGATTTGTTTGTAACTGAGCTTCTGATACATCAGCCTTAGGCACACACCAAGCAGCAGCACCCTGCTTTGTTCTTGGTGATGGTCCTGTGGGAGTTACCGGTGTCTTTCTTGTTGATGATGGAGCCTAATTCAGATTAAAGAAAATTGTTTTAGTCATACATGTACTCGCGAGAACTGTTATCGTCTTGGCAACGAAGGAACTATTATGAATGACCATCGGCATAACTACAATTCCTTCGTTGAAAAAAGGCACCAATGTCGCGCAATTATAAACTTTTCTACCTAATTTTCCAGAAAGATATGTAAAGTTTCCAATTGCTTTTCTACCTATCATGACTATAGGCATAACTACAATTCCTTTGTTGAAAAAAGGCACAAGTTTCGCGCAATTATCAACTTTTCTACCTAATTTCCCAGAAAGACGTGTAAAGTTTCCAATAATACAATTGCTTTAGTGCCAATCATGTAAAAAGAGAGCATAAAAACATGAATATGGTTCTTTTTCCCTTCTTTTTTGAAGTTACCTAAGATGCTTCAAATGATCTCCAGCAAGATTAAGCAATTAGATAAAGCTAGTATGCATACTTTTCAAAGATAGAACAGACTTTTGAGTGTATTTGATCATCACCTGGCTGCTCTGGCTACTCTTCAAAAGACCGGCATCATAAGTCATGGTTAAATCAGGCTTGAAAAGGCCAAATGATCGTTCTGAACCCGGTCCGGGCTTCAAATCTTCATCATACAAAGCAAAGAGGTAAGTATCAACAGATTTTCCGGGCATGAGTGGAGTGCCAACCATTGATTTAAGATGTGCAATCAAATTGCCATTATAAGCCTTGGCATTCTCTAAACTTGGGCCAACTTCATTGTTGTCTCCCTTGTATGGCCAACCTGTCTCAGCAACCAGAATCTCAACTCCTTTGAATCCCATAGCATCTAATGCAGATCTAACAGCATCAACCTAAATATAAAACAGTTTAAGAATTGTAATTAATTGTAGCAAGTTTAACAAAAGCAAACAAATGCATATGTTTGGGCAAAGTTTCAAAACGAAACATGTTAAAAATTTTGTACTTTAACCTAACTTCACCGCCAAAAGGTACCTTAGGAGTAAGGGAGGATTCTAACACACCCGTCACTCCTAGAACTGGACATCTTTATTAGAGCATGATATTCTAGATGACTAGACATTTGAGTGTAGCCCAATACTAGTCACCGATATCATGTTAAAAATTAACTTGCTTTAAGAGAGAGTACCGTTCCTTACAACGTGTTCATTTTTTACCAACTATTCAACCTGTAATTCTCAATAAAACATAATGCAAAACAACAAAAATTTCAAAATCAAACTCTATCCAATGACCACAGGCTCAAAGCCAAAAGGTACCATGAGATTTGATATACTAACCTGAGCATCAAACATATTAGTGTACTTAATCTTGGTGCCTGAGTCAACTCGGCCTTCATTAGGTTGAAACAAACAGAAGGCCAAGGTTTCTGGCCTTGGATCACTCTGATAAGCAAAGAAAGGATACGGGTTAACCACAAAAGGCGACCCGGTAGCACTATTGAACCCCAAAAGCCCTTTCAACAAATCACCATAACTCGGGTCAAATAACCCAGACGAAGGTGGATCCGATTGCTTCAACACAGCCATAGAATGGACTGTTGAGACCTTGATTTTACCACCTAAGGAAGCTTCATCGAGGGCATTTTGAAGATTCTGCATCGCCGGCAACAACTGCGTCATCAAATTCTGGTCACCTGATAAAAGCACTTCGTTCCCAATATTAATTTGTATAATCTTACTCGCCGGGTAAAAAGGAATCACATTAGAATTCACCCAGTTTTTCGAAAAATTAGGGTCCGTCGCCATCGCCGGTATGTCTCCGTTAGAAACTCCGACCATTATTCCGATTTCCGTATTAGCTAATGCCTTGATTATTACCGGATCCGTTCCGTAAATTCGAACTTTTGAAATTGAAGTGGTTTGTAACAACTTAGCCGTGGCATCCGGCGACGGAAGATTATCAGCAACTTGGCCGTAATTTATACCGATAAATGATTGTGACCCTGCAAATTAAGACGAATTAAAATCAATTTCACACCATAAAAAGGAAACAAAAATCGAAACTTTTAGAGGTTTCCATTCAAGAAAAACTTACAAGATAAATGGCTGAATTGAAATAAGAAGGAAATTAATAAAGCCCAATTGTAAACTTGAATCGCCATAGCAGAGTAAGCTCTGTAATTTCACAAATGAGCTTTGGAAGATTGTCTTTTGCCTTTTGAAGATGAGGAAGAAGGGCAAAACGGGAAAGGAGGTAACTTTCGATCGGAGAACAGCTAGAACAGTGTAGTAGAAGATCAAGTGATCAAGTGAAGTGGGTAGCAGTGGATAAATTCCACCGTTACAGAGACATATGATTAAATATATAGAGAAGACCACGTGTCTTACAGGCAGCACGTGAGGCTGGAGGGAATTGAGAGAAGGGTATATTAGGTATTTGAAGGTGGAATTATTGATGGTTTCATGATTTGTCGAAAAGGTAGAAGAGAATACGATCGGAAGAGGTTCCTAATTGACGATACTAGCCTTCATGCTAGCCGTTAGCTTTTTCCTTTTTGAAGAGAACAAAAAAAAAAGAACACTTGGCTCATCCCAAAAAAATAATAAAAAATAAAATAGTTAATTACATTTTCTTCCTTGAGTTTGTTTAAATTATAATTACATCCTCTTATTTCATATAAATTATAAATATAAAACAAATTAATCTTTACTACTAATTTAAGTGCAAAAGTTATTATTAGAAAACAATAATTCTTTAGTACAAAAAATTAAAATCTTCCTAAATATCACTTTGTAAGTCTACTTCTTATTTAGTATTGTATATTAAAATAATAATATCCCTCATTACATAAATTAGACACATGAAAAGGGTATTATGGTCTTACTATAAAGTATATACGCAAAATGATACTTTATGAAAATTTTAAACTTTTTACTTTCAAATAATTATTTTATGATAAAATTTTACTGAAATTAGTAGTATGGATGTATTTACAATTTATGCAAAAATAGAAAGATGAAAGTATAATTTTGGATAAATTTTAAAGGATATAATGTAAAAAAAAAAAGAATGTAATAACTTTCTCAATGAATAAATAAAGTATTTATTTTCGCAATAGTATTTAAATAAGCTATATTTTTTAATTATCCTAAACTAGCTAAATGAATTTCCATACAATTCTGATTTCTTTCTTGACATTTTGGTGAATTGTTTGAAAACTAAAAAGAAAAAAATAACAAAGGTTTGAAAAGCTTCCTCCTTATAAGCTAAGAAATCACTTTTTTTCTCCCTTTTTTTTTTATAGAACATTTGCTTTTTTGGCTCTTACTTTTTAGCAAGCATGGAACATGATTAGTGAGAAGCAGGAATTAAAGTATTCATGAAGTGTAGAATAGAAAAAGGCTAAGATATTTTTTCTTGAAAAAACAAAAACAAAAAAGCAGAGAACTTCCCACTAAATTGAGAATATGGAGATTATTAGTCTGTGTGGACATAGGTTAATTCATTCTGGAACTATAAAGTTGGTAACAATAATAAATGTTCAAATTCTAGTAATAACAATGTAAGAATTTCAATATTTTTAATGTGGAGAATGGTTCTTTATGCGTACTAAGACCTGAGGCAATTTAATAAGGGGAATATTGATATCATTAAGTTAATGGAGAAAGGCATAATAAAAGGAAGGGAGAACCAACTTTAGGCAAAGTAGATGGGAAAAGCATAATTCCCTCACAAGTAAGCTTTGAACAAAAAATAAAAGCAATCTAGCTACACTAGAATATATACAAATATTTAAAAAAAAAAAAAAGTTGCTTTGCTATTATTAAGTAGGGAAGTCAATTAGAGAAAATTATTGTTGATTATAAATAAATTTAGTGCTAAACTTTTTGGAAACATATTAGAACAAGACACATATGGCTTTTTTTCTTTTTTTTTTTTTTTGTTTAATACTTAAAATTTAGATTTAGTGAAAAATTAAATTACAATTTGTTATTGGCTTTTGTTATGACTAGAATGAAAAAAATGAATAATTTATTTTTTATTTAAGAAATACCTTTAGATAAGATTAATAAAATTTGTTTGATTTTCTATTATCCATTTAGAATTTATTTATAAAAAAGAGAAAAAACAGGTGATGGAAAATATTAAATCGTAATTATGGGAATTATGGGAAAAAATTAATTATGGGAAAAAAAAAAAGAAAGAAAAGGAGGAAAAAAAGGTAGCAATTGGCACTACATTAACTTCTTGATCATGGAATTAATAATTAATAAGATCATGGAAAAAGAAAAAAAAAAAAGCAAAAATAATTGAAGCAAAAAGCCGCCGTCTGTGGGGATCGAACCCACGACCACGTGGTTAAAAGCCACGCGCTCTACCGCTGAGCTAAGACGGCTGACGGCTAATTCCATACAAGAAAACATATAAGTTAGGAACTTTACAAACAGGCGATAAGCTGCAAATGCTCTTTCATCCTTCGTTTTTGGTTTCCTAACAGGCGAAATTTTGTCATGAAATGATGAAATCTCTGAGAAATATGAGGACTTGAAGATTTTGATAGCCGAATTGTAGTCTCATCTCTACTCTTAATTGTTGGGTTGTTCTCTATTCCGTCTTAATTAATTGTGAAATTACATTTGTTTTTTTATTGTATGATTGCTTTGTAGAATTGATATGAACTCCTGCGTTTTAGCTGAAAAATTGCTGTAGACATCCAAAAACTGGTATCTTGTCGTTGAGTAATTGCTTCCTTGCTATATTCTGCGCCTACTGTAAATGAACTACAAACATACATAAACCATTTCATAGATAGAGTCTGAATTAGTACCACTGGATAGGATAGGTACGAAAAAAAAATATAGATTTATAGTAGAGAAATAGAATGCCAAATGATAGGGAAAATATATATAAAGCTTTTACCTTTATCATTCACTCTTACAAAACTGTATAAACAATTAATTTGAAACTCATTTTACAAACTCATGTTTACTAGGGATCATCTCAGGTTTTCTCAGATCACATTGTATTTGTCTACTGAGCAATCAAGCAGAAACTGGAATATGTAATAAATCTCTTGTGATTTCATCTAAAAGACCATTTAGCATTTGCTTCTCAACATCTTTCACAATCTCATCTTTTTCAAGAAAACCAAATGTCTTCTCATTCCAGCTGAAATCCCACATGCTGTTCATATCTGGTTTTATGTTTTGGATATCTTTCTCTAGCATCTTGTGCAGGTAGTCTGCTGTATCACATTCCTCATCCGTTTTCCCGCCAGAAAATTTTAAATTGTCAAAGTCTTTGCTTAGTTGCTTGATCAAATCATCAAATGACTTTATCTTAACATAGCCAATGAGGGACTTTTCTTTGCATGGATAAATTGCAAGTTCTTGTCTTCTTCCTTTTTCCTTTAGCAATTCATATGCACAGTCTAATGTGAGCTTATTATCTACACCTTGATTGTTGTGATCGCTACCATGAAGAATGCTAACCGGTATATTGAGTTTGAAAAGTGCCTCTGCTGTGTTAAGAAATAACTGACCCTTTATCAATATCTCCTTGAGTTGCTTTTCTGCTTCTGTGAGTAGTTCTGCTGACCCTGATGAAGGTATTTTCTTATGTTCATCATGAGTTTGTTTAAAAGTTTCCGGGCTTCCTTCATGGCCTCCTGCAACAGAAAGTAGTAGAAGAATGTGTTAGAGGAGCTTAATTTCATGTAAAGGGCCATGCTCTTGATTGTTATACAAATGCACTGCATTGGCTTATCCTAAATCAAAGCTGAAAATGATAAATAAGTTGCCAACAGCAGGGGTAAGGAGGAAAATGTTGAAGTTCAATTGGGTTAAACTCGGTTATGAAAAGAAAGTCAGGATGGGAATGGGTGAAAAATCATGTGTTTTCACTTTCATTCTTTCATTGTTGAGAAAAAGTTAGGGTTATTTTGCCTGCAAGAGACAATAAATGCATAGATATGCTAGTTTTACCTCTATCTGGAGTTGATACCACTTTGAAAGATTCAAACTGGAGATCCTCTGTGGAAATACATGCCTGTTCATCATCTGGAACTTCGTGTTCTTCGTGGGCTATATTACTAGGCTGCATAGAAGTAAAAGCATCGTGTCAATTGTTTGTTATCTCTTAAATCTATTCATACTCAAAATTTTATGGATGCCTTTCCATGATCGAAGCCTCAAGTCAGTTGTACTTTCTTAGTTCTAATGGAATTGGACTTACACTGTCACTGGAAGTGAGAGACTTCGGAACCTCTAGCCCTTGACATTCATTTTCATCAGAATTATTGAATGTGACGCCTTCAGCTACATTTTTCAACTGTGCTACCCCATTTGCTGGGTAAGAGCTCCCTTCTGTTTCTTTGAACTCAGTGATTCCTGCTTCAGTACCTTTGTGTTCAGGTTCACTCTCTTGCTTTGCTACTCTATTGATACTGGCTTTCTCATCCTTCTGATGTTTCATCTCTGGCCGAACTGGAGAGTGACTGTTCAGTGGCCCTGCTGAGTGGTCCAGGGTTCCATTTCTTCTATTAGCCACTGTGTCTATCTTCTTATCGATCTGGCTTTCATTGATTTTCTTGTTATTGATCTTCTTCCGTTGGTGTGGTACATGCATGGAAGTCTCATGTGTGGCACGAGCTACATTTCTGCTGTTAGGTGGACCTTTTGGCTTCACTTCAATGTGTTTCATTGGTTTTTTCTTACTACCTGGAGCTAAATTTGCATACAATTGCTTTTTTGTTGAACCTTTTGCACTATCCTTGGTTTTTGGTAGTACCGTTAATTCGTTTTGGTTCCCTTTAGCTTCTCTAGCCTGCAATTTTTGTTTCACAACATCCTGCTTTCTCTTTTCTTGTAGATTGTCAAACTTTTTAGTCACCTTCAACTGCTGATGTTCATGGCCATGTTGTTGCTTTTGTTGTTTGCTTTGGAGGAGATTGCCTGCATTTTTCTTTTCTGTCTGAGCTGCATGTCTCTTGATAAATGTATCTTCTAATGCATTCTCTTCTGATACTTTTTGTCTTTCTGGTGCCTTAGGCATTTTCTCATTGTTCATGAAAAGATCCTTGCTTTCTCCTTTCTTTGTGACAATGTTTTCTTCATCTATTTTGTTGTTCTCTTCTTTCCTCTTCTCGTGTAGAACTTTTCTGTATCCAGCCACTTCATTGTGTTGGTTCACTCTACTTTGTTGATTGTCCATGATGATTGTGGCAATTTTTGACACTGACCCTGCATCCTTTCTTGCAGCAATTTCAATGTCCTGCTGAAGGGAATTTTCCTCAGATAGAGCCACTTTGGAGCTGCCATTCGGGATTGCCTGAATTCTTTCAGCCTTCTGCACAAATGCGGTATCTCTAGATGGTGTAATCTGGGATGATGCCATCCTTTTTTGGCTACTAGAATGTGGTCCGTTCTCTGTTTGTTGAGGAATTGAATCGTCAGAGGCTCCATGTTTCTTTGAGACCGTTGATTCCTTTCTCTTTGAGCTCATTTCTTTCTCTGTGGTCTTTGAATCTCCTTTTGATGGAAGCTCGTCCAGTCCCATGAGTTTTGCAATGACATTTGAAATTCTCCCCTTCTCTGGTTTCGAGTGTGATGAGATTGATGGAGATTTTGGTTCGAAGTACGTAGAAAGAGTTCCATAGTCTGGAAGGTAACTCCCAGACCTAGTATGAGAACCGAAATTCGAACTACTTTGAAGTTGTTTTGCTTGCAATCTAGGAGTTTCTTCTCCGTATGTTAGTGCCATAAATTGCTGCTTGATGCCATTCTTTGCTGTCTCCTTGGTGCTGGTTGTGGTCCTAGAGGGCTTATCAAATGAGAATCTTGGACGATCTAGTCGCTTCATTTCAGTTAATTTTGCGGACTCATTTTCATCATCCTCCTCATCGTCCTCAAGCAATTTAATCTTACTCTTTCTCTGGGTGCTATTCATGTAGTCTGACGCTTCCTGTAGGTCTGCAAGCACTCTGAGGGACTCTTCCAAATCCATGGCCCCTTTAAGCAATTCCCTCCCTACTTCTATTGAATATCTATCAAAATTGACCCCATTGGAACAGGCTCTCAGAATCTGATTTAGTTTTTGTACCCCTTTTGATACTTCATTAATATGAATATGAGAGAAAGTAGGGCAATGACCATTTGTACTGATCTTCCCAAAGCTGCTTCTTGTTACAATCATCCCTTTATCCATTGATCTCCTCCCAATATGCTGGAGAAAGTTTAGCATTTGGATATTTCCCGAACCATCCATCCTCCCAAACTTCCCTCCATTTCCGAAAGCAAATGCAAGGGCCGCAGATAAGTCTCCTATCTGTGCTGAACTTGTCCCTTTTCCATAGGCAACAATCTGGTTTGAAGAATCTCCAGAGACGTAATATGATCCAGTTTCACTTCTAGTCCCTCCAAATGACTTCCCAGATCTAGAACCAACCTGCATTAATGAATGTACACTCCTTTTAACTGCCTGAAGTTTATTCAATTATTTTGAATCTTTACATAGATCAAACTTACAGATTCTAGCGCTTTAATTTGTCGAGAACCTTTATATGTTTGTCCATGGTTTCCATATGAACCTGTTCCCAACAGATTATGAGATATGCAACAGTAAAATCATATTATTCTTCACTATCAATTTAAATGCTCGAAAATTGTTCATGTATATAGTTAGAGAAAACAAAATTTATGTATATAGTTCAGCGAGTATTAGTTCATGTATATTCATATTCAATCTCCCTTCTATTAATGCATCTTTGCTTTTTTCAGAGTTTCTTGAATGCCCGTTCAAGTATATTTTTTGGATTACTTCAAAATCAAAAATTTTGATTCTTCAATGCAAGATTAGTGAATAAGTTTGAATTGGATCCTTACCTTTGCTGACCATTGAATTATTATTCTGAGTGGCAGCCATTTGTTCTTTCCTGAGGCGAAGATCATGGAGCAGCTTCTGAGCAAAGTCTGATTTTGTTGCCATTGTTATTAGCTTGAAGAACAGGTTCAGCTAGACTTTCTGTGTGATTTTTTCGATCAAATTGAACTAGTAAGTGGGATGTACTTGGGTTTTTTGTCAGTTGAATGGGAAAAAAACATCCTTAGATTATGTTGTGGATTTTCTTGTTTAAGATTGAAGCTAAGGAGATTGAAGATGAATTTGTTGTTCTTTCAAATGTAGGTGGCAAGGCTCTTTCAGTGTTGGGTGAAGAAAGGAAAGTATAAGGTAAAAGCAATAAAATAGTTTTCAATTGAATACTTTCACTTTGAAAGTTTAACTTGAAAGCTATCTCTCTCTCTCTCTCTCTCTCTCTCTCTCTCTCTCTCTCTCTCTCTCTCTCTCTCTCTCTCTCTTGTTATGTTCTTTGCAGCACTTGAGTTTTTCAGACTTTCATTCTAATCCAAGCAATTGCCATAACCCTCTTTAACAGCTTTTTGCTAAAGCCATTTCATTTCTCAGGTGTATACTACATCTTCTTCAATCTCTCATTCTTCTTCCTGCCATCTCCCCTTCCCCCTTTTCAGTGCAGGCTCAAGAACACGACTCATAATAAGTTTATCAATGCTCAAACTTTTTACTCTCACACTACACGGCTAGACACTTAGTTTTCGCACGTCCCACAAATTTATATTGTATAAATATATCATACTTATCTTATTCGGGAATAAGGATATTACACTTTTGTTCTTGGGGATCATAAATGGGAGTTAAGAAATTCATGTGTAGAAAGTTGGGGGTAGCTTTACAAAAGCAGTTGTTGCATGTAGGCAGCCATGCAGAAGAATCAATGCTGCCTTGTTCCCAAAGGATAGATAACTGCCTTCTCTGCAACAAATGCATGGTTTTCTAACATTTACAGCTGTGCACACATGGGACTGCCAAATCTTTGGAATTTACTTTTCACTTAATACGACAGATAAAATTACTTAAAGCTTCAATATGGTTGGATTGAAATCAAGAAAGGAAATAGAAGGGGATGTAAATCATGACGTAAATATTTTATTTATGTGGTTTGATTGCAACGTAAAAGTTGAGGTAAAAGTTGAGGGGATGTAAATAAAGAGGAGAAGTTCTTTTCCTCAACGTGAACAATTATCCCCTCTCAAAAGGGATAGATGGAAACGTAAATAACGTTAAAAAATTTTATTTTATATTCTTATAAATTAGTTTATTATAAATTTATCTTAAACTAAACTCCTACATTCACTTTTCATCCCAATCAAACAGAATTAAATAAATGTGATTTAAAATAATTTCTTCTAGTGAAAGTAAATAGTGTCACTCTTCTTCTTTAGTGAACCAAATTCTCCCTCCGCGAATTAAATTAGGACTAAGTGAGGAAGTTCTTTCTCCTTTAGTGAACCAAATTCTCCCTCCGCGAATTAAATTAGGACTAAGTGAGGAAGTTCGTGTTATCGCCCGAGACACCTTTGATCGAAAGGAACAAGTTTGTGACAATGGAAAGATGACTCACAAAGAGGAGCATATAAGGGGGTATCTGTTGCAGTGCCATGTGTTTCCCGTCCTATAAAATGCAGAGAGTGTCCTCCATGAAAGTGGCAGGTGTCCTTAGCTAAAAACCAAAGAGAAGAAGAAAATGATAATCGGAATTGCATAAAAAGTTATGCAAATAAAATTGATTTAATTAATTAGGTTAATAAAAAATAAAATCGTTGAAATTATTTATTATTTATTTGTATAGTTTAATAAAGTGATTATTTAATTTTTCAAGCAAAGAAATATAATGCTTTGTGATATTATATGATTTTGTAAATATATTAACTTACATAAAACTTTGTATTTGTATTATTAAATTAGTCAAATTGGTCAGGTTAATAATCGAGGGATTAATTCTACAAACTTTTTTTTTTTATTTAACTTTTTTATACATAATTCAACAAAGTTGAATTATCGTTTTCAAAAGTTGAAGTGGCACATTCAAGTCAAAACTATGATTTTCTTTTGGAAAAAAAAAAAAAATAAGAACTATGATTTCGTTTATTTTTGGTTGAAATGATTTCATTTACTTTTCTAAAGAAGAATTGTCAAGATTCAATTTTTTGCCCTGATTTTATGTACCTCAAGTTAGAGAACAATTAATTAATTATTGTTTAATTCTTTCCTGTAAAATTATTAAAGCAAACAAACTTATTATTGAATAACTTCTTCTTTCTTCTTTGAAATCTAGTATTGAAATTTGAATATTTATTTATAATATTTCTGAAATAAATATTCATGAATTGGCTTTGGTGATTGGTTAAGTCTTTTGTTTCGGATGATGTTGCACGATCTCATTTGTTGAACCACTTAAGTTTTCATTGGCTGGAGTCTTCCAATCTTGTCACTTGTCTGTTTTTTATTAGCAAAAAATATTTGAATTGAATTCCAATAAAATATTAGGGATTTAATTTGTAAGTTTTTCATTCTTGCAATTATATCACTACATAATTGGAGAATAATTAATTAATTCGCTTCAATTATATCAAGATAACTAATTTAAAAGATATGAAACACCTTTTTTTTTTTGGGGGGGGGGAACACTTTTTTTTTCTTTTGGGGTGGGGGAAGAGGGAGGGAGAGGCAATTGACTTTTGCTTGTTTAGGCAATCTTCTCTCGTCGACCCTCTCTTACAGGTGGGGAGAATATATATGGCATAGTGTTGCGAGGCTAAAGATTGCATATTTGATTATTTTCATGGTTGTTTTGGCTTTAGACGTTCTTGTGTATATTGTATAGGGTTTTATTTGAGGGTTTTTTGCGTCGTCGTGTGGAGGAAGTAGTTTGCAAAGTTGTGAAACTTAATTGGCATTATAGTTTGAGTGGTTTGGGGTCTTTGTTGTTGATATTGGCAGAGGTTGTTTCTTTCGTTGCTCTTGGCTTTGGTTGGTGAGGTTGACGTCTTGTAATGATGTTTGGTGGTGTCATGTGGATGTAGCTATTTGCTCTTGGGGAATTGGGTTTTATTGGCATCAATTCGGCTGTAGTAGTAGTCTGATAGCTTTATATTCGAGTATTGGGAAATTGGCTGAAGAGTCTTATTTGCCTAAAAAAGTCTGTTTGCTCGATTGCTAGTTCTTGGCTATGTGGTATCGAGTTTCTTTCAATATCGAGTATGTTAATGGGTGAAGGATAGGAGTCAAATGGGGGCGTTCATTATTCCATTGCCAATCAGGTTTTTTTAGATGGAGCTTTGGACTATTGGAGGGGCAATTATGAGTTGGTGGTCCCTTATGAGAATGCCTTCTGAGCTTCTTTTTGATGACTAACGATAATTGTTTATTCCTTTGTGTATGGCAGCGGCAACGTGACCTTGTGCTATGTGGGATGTCGATGTTGAGCTAGCTTTTTGGGCAAACCAGATTATGGGCTCATTTTGCTAGTGTAGGTTTTAGGGCTCTTTTGGGTTTCACTGAATTGTTTTGAGTTGTGTTAGCAGATTTTTTAATATTGTTTAGTTTTTTATTTGAATTATAATATAGGTTCACAGTTGAATGGTAGTATATAGTTTGACTACTATGACTCTGTTAATTGCCCATTAGATAGTCGATCGATTGACCTATGAGCCTAAAGTTTTAAGAGCCTAAATAAAATTATTTATGATTTTAATAAAATTACGGGTTATTGTAAAAAATATATAATGCCAAGGACCATTCTGGAATTATGCTTAACGTAGAGTCCTTGAAAATAAAATTTAAAAATTATCGGCAGCCGTGAGAAACACGTTGAGCCACGTTTTACGTTATCCCATTGCCGTCCAGGAAGGGAATCCAGAACCTTCCCACCACTAAATCCAATTACAGCCGTTCGATTCAAAGGCCAGCATTATTAGCAGTCAACCCCCACCGAATTCTACGTTTCAAGAAACGGGAACCGTTAAAATATCTATCAACCATTCATTTCTAGCCGTTCGATCATATTTCTCTCTCAATAAATAATTGTTATTCGCCTCAATTTCTGTGTCCCATTTTCATTTCTCTCTGCATCTTCTGAGCTTCTACGCCAGCTCCCGAGTTCTTCGTTTTCTTCAGATCTATCCTTCATCGTTGTTGTTCTTCAGATTATTTTTACAGATCTGAATAGATCGGGGAACGATCTACAATCTGATTATGGATTCGATCGGTGCTGTTGATCGGATTTCACCTGATCTGTTCTTTGATGTTTCTTATTGGCTTGTCGAGCCTTTTTCAGATCTGGATGATGTTTGAGCTGAATTTGGAGGTACATATCAAGTAATATTGTAGTACGTTTTGCTAGGAAGCTGTACATAACTTTTCTTCATGTTGAATTTTCTGGTTTTTTTTGTTGATTCGGTTATCTGATCTTCTGCAGCGGTGAGGTATTGTTCTGATGTCTATGGAATCTTTGGCCTCTTGAGATGCGAACGCCGATGAGTCTTTCAGGTGTGTTGTCTCCCTTCAATATTCTTCGACATTTATTTGATTTAATTTTTCACCGTTAAGGAACATAAGAAATATGAATTTTTTTAATTCATTGTTTGTTTGTTGCAGTTTCTTGATGTTGAATTCAAATCTGAGAAGACTTGTGCCGGTGTTGAATCGTGGTTTTCTTTCTTAGCAATGGATGATGATGTGTCTTGGAGGTTGATGATTGCCTTCAAGGCGTGGTCAACCTTTTTGATGGCCTACTTATCTGATGTCTGTGGAAATCATAGGTAATGTTTAAATAGTTGTTCTTTGTACGTGTTATCGACGCGAAAGGTAGTGATTGTCGGGCGAGTTTTGAGAGGAAAAAATAATGTGATGTTGTCCGTTGTCAGAGTGACCTTTGCCATGTCGGGTGCGCTCGCTTGGCAGGTCAAAAGTGGATAATAAAATAAACATATTTTTGTTTTGGAGGGGAGATGGTACGGGGATCTGCCCGGCTCTCTCCTCCAGTGTGTGCGCGTCTCTTTTTCCCCTTCTTCACCTCCTATTTACCGTATTTGACTGCTTCAACAACGCAAAACTCAGCACTCAAAGTAATCAACCTAGAGACACTAGCTTTTGGCTTTGAATGGAGTTTGTTCTCCTATAAGGGACCGGATCAACTCCATTCAAAGCTGGGCTAGAGGTAGCAAAACTCTACCCAGCTCACAGTTCCATAACGATGATGATCAAGGGTACTTTTGTTCTTCGACACCACTTACCGTGAAAGAGGTACATGCATAGTTTCTCCCATTTCAAATTCCCTTTCATCGTAACTCTAATATTTAAATATTCTGAACGAATGATTCGAATTCACGCTCGTCTAAATCAGATGCTTTTAAACGAATCTCTAAACTTAAGACTATTTTTATCAAACACTTAACTATATTTCTTTTTTAAATTTATTTATAAATATTTCTTTGTATATTTTAAATGACCTAGTTGACTATTAGGTTTAGGTAAGTATAAAAATATAAGCAAACTTGCCACCAATTTTATTCGAGGATTTTCATTCTATTAAATTCTGAAGTTAATTAATGCTACTTTTTCGTAGACGGTCATTCTATAACCATAAATTTACCTCAACACATGATTATTATGTGCAGTAGTATAATAACTAATTATTTTACTATGATTCCATCTGTTTAGTTGTACTCCATCCAAGACAGTGCACATTGCGATTCATAATTCGTCATATTATTTTTGAACCTTTTATCTAAATCAATTGAACATCTGGGCAAGTTAATTTTATTGTCATTATCACTGCTAAAACCTGAAGTAATCATATAAAGCAAATAATGTAAAGTAATGTCAACTGAGCCAGTACTCATGCGTCAATATAATTCTTTAATAGTAATTAACCAATCACAGAAGTTACTAACATGAGTGAAGTCTACAGAATTCATCCAACCCGAGTGTCTTCAATAATTTGCTTTTAATTTTTGTGTTTCTTTTTTTATCAATTTAAATCCTATTTCTTTTTATTAAATATTTCTCATTCTTTAAGTTAGCATTGAACAGAGGAGAAAGTGTACCTCTGTATAGGTGTTAATGATGCTTAGCTAAATGTTTTGTACTTGTATCAGTGCAATTATAGCCTTGTGTTGGCTTTACTGTTGTAATAGAGTTGTAGT
The DNA here is from genome assembly GCA_028651295.1 of Catharanthus roseus. Taxonomy (NCBI): domain Eukaryota; kingdom Viridiplantae; phylum Streptophyta; class Magnoliopsida; order Gentianales; family Apocynaceae; genus Catharanthus; species Catharanthus roseus. The sequence continues at coordinate 20,223,777 of JAPQWS010000104.1, read as the reverse complement.
CTTTCCCTGGATGAGCAAATACAGGATGTTACTTGAGTCCAATTGTTATCTGGAGCAAGTCAAGTCACTTGCCTGTCTTGGAGGCGTTCAGATTCAATCCGCTTGGTTCAGGTTACATCTGCTTCTGTGGTTCAGTTTTCGGTGCTGTGTTATTTGTGAAGTTCCTGATGATGAAGCCGAGGCTGTGGTCTATGAATTGCCTCATCAATTTCATATTCTCAGATGGGAGAGCTTGAAGATACTGGTTTGGTTTAAAGGAACGGGCTGCTGGTTGCTGCTGCTATATTGTGTGATGTTATTGCCTTGGTAGAATCGTGCAGGCGTTGATGGTAATTTGGATTTGAGTTTACACTCTTTTCAGTTATTGTGATGCTGTTGCCGCTGATGTTTTGTTTACTTTTTTGAAGGGAAACCAGTATTGTTTTACTGAGGTTCACGTTCTATTCCTGTTTTCCATCAATATTGCAGGGATTTGCTGCTTCCAGGGCGTAAGCCTCTTTGAATGAATGCTGTCCCGCTGCCTTAGTATTTGCCACGAACGTCTGCTGTTGTAACTCAAATGGCTCTGGTTGTCTGTGATGTTGAACGGAAATGGAATGACATGGAATGACATGTGCTGATTTACAGCTGTTTTAGGTGTTAATTCATATTAATTTTGATGTTTCAGCGCAGGTGGCCGTATCGTATTGCTAAGTTCGATAGTTTGTTTTTGCTTGATTCTGCTGTTATTATTTTTAGCATTTCCAGCAAAATTCAGATACTGTTGTTAACTGGCTTTCTTCATTTGCAAAGAATTTGTTGATTGGTTTTTCTTCAAAGTGGTTGAAATGGTTTTGAAGACTAGGGGCGGCCCTTGTGCATATTTCTAAACTTGTTTAGTGTTCAATTAAGTATTCTTTTTCGTGCTTTTTATTTTCTGGGGTTTCAGGAAGTTTTGAGGAAGTATATATGACGATAATTTTCTATCTTAATGATATGGTTTAAAAAATTTGTACAACTTACGTCGTATTATATGTTAGTAGGATATTAACTATTAACTGGTAAATTCTGGCGAATTCTCTTTTCATAATTGAAGATTTCTCTTTCAAATTAATGTCATCAATTAAATCAATGTACGGCTGAATTAACGTATCATTGAAAATAAACGGGGTGAAAGTTGGGTGATTAATTGTCTGTGAAAGGATCCATAAGCTCAAATTGGTAGAGCGCTCAAATGTCTCATTTGAGAGGCTGGTGGTTCGAGTCCACCTGGGTCCCTGTCATGCTAATTAATTCTATGTAAAAGGACATAGAACACTGTTTTAGAGGCCACAGAACAAGATTTAAGAAACTGGCTACTTCATATTAAGTGCGTCTTTCATATATCATATTAAAATAACATACGTGACATTAACTCGTTCATTTTTAATTTGTTTTTTTTATAAGTTGTCCAGTATTGAAGATAGTAAGAGGCCCAAACTAAAAGTGGCTGCCTGTGCTCCGTAGAGGCTCTAGAAGATCTTTGGGCTCGTCGCCTTGGTTGGCCTGTGGCTCCGAGCGTGGATTGGAGGCGGCGGATTCCTGTTATTTCATTTGGATTGGGCCTGGGTTTTTTTGGTTGGACTATACCTTGATACTCCTATATCGTTGGGCTTCTTATCTTGATTTATGTGGATATCCTGATTTTTTGGGCTTGTTCTGATGGGCCTGTGACTTTTTATGGGCTGGACTTGAGATTTTTTAATGAGATTGAGCCTTTTGTTTCCAAGTATTCAATTTTTAATGATTTTTTTACAAAATATTGGCTACAAATGGTACACCATCGAATAGTTGAAAGCGTTCCAATTCGGCTCTCGGTCGATTCGGTCTAAAAATGTGAAAGGTAATTGAAGAATTTTAATCCTAAACTATTTCTAATATTTAAATCAATTTCATTATATATTTATAAAATTGCTATATTTTAAGGGGCAAATCAATACTGATAGTCATAACTTATCTCCCGCATCTATTGTTCGTGTTTGTTCTTTATGAGAGCTCATCATTTAGATATTTTCAGTATGGAAGTACTTATCGTGTTTTTACCCCTGCTCGACAGTGGAGTAATAGATTTTTTCGGACGTTTTTTAAAGTGCATTATACAAGACATAACATTTTTCTTTCTGCAAAAGTGATTTGAAATAAAGCTTTCAGTCATGTTTATTCATGACTAGTGCAAAAGTCTAACGAGCAAAGAAGCGCAGCCCTTTTCTTGCTTACTTCTTGTGCATTAAGGACTATACAAGAAATTTGAAAGTATCCCCACCCGAAATCAAGGAATGAATTCTTACCATACAAGCGAGTCATCGGTCCGGGAGAAAGAAAAGGAAGGACCGTCTTTGAAATAAAAGAATTTTTTTAATGTTGAGGAAAAGAGATCCCACATTTACAGAAGTAAATAAGTATTTCACCAAACAATTATATATATATATATATATATATAAGCTAGTGAACTTTTACCAAATTATGAGAAAAAAAAAAACTTTTCTCAACAAATTATAGAAAGGAGAAAAGTATATATAGAATGTGGTGGAAATGCATGAATTGAATTCACGGCTTTGATAAGCATTTTTCGGTGCTTTACTTTCTTTTTATTCCATTTTCTATTTCCATCTTTCGGTGCTTTACTAATTTTCTTATAAAAAATACTATTTATACTATTTTATTTTATGACACAAAGTTTTTAAATTTAATTTGGATTTATTTTTAGTTTGTTTTTATGTTATTATGAAAAATATAGATATAAATTTGTTTCTTTTTGAGTAAATATAAATAAAATCCTTGATAAAAAAATAGATATATATATACATATATAAATCAAATACATTAATGTTTAAGAAATATAAATATTTTATCATATGATTTTTCAGATCTAGTACGTTTATGTTAAATACTCAAAATCGATTTTTCCTCTTGAATTAAAAAAAGGGGAAAACAATTAATAATTAACATAATTATTCCCTTTGTTAAAAAAAAATCATTATTCCCTTAAAAAATTAACATGATTATTGGTTACCACATCCCAAAGTAGAAACAAATCATAATTACATGATTCACTTCCTTTTATTTTCTTAAGGAATTCTTTTTTCTTTATTCATCCACACCTAAAACGTTGCTATTTTTTTAGAAAAATAATTTACATGTTATAATTAAAAGTTCTACCATATATAATATATATGTTTTGTGCTAATGTAATCCTAACAAATTTTATAAAATTATTCGAAAATTTTTTATAACTTTTAACAAAAAAATTTTTAAAATTTTTTATGCGCCAAAATAAATGCACTGATATTTTAATACATATTCTAATATACTGTTCCAATTCATTTGGATTCTACACGCATGATAAGGATTAACATGATCTGAAATATTATCTTCACACTAATGAACCTACATAATATGTTTTTCATGTTATATAAATATACCAGAGAAGTTTCATATTCTCATTAAGTCTTGAATTCGTGTACTAATTATCACGTTTTTTACAAAATTTAGGTTCGAAAAAAGTTCTCCAGCAAATTGCTTATTACGTTTCTGAACGTTTTTCATGTTTTATATAAATAGACCCAACAAAGTTTTACATTCTCATTAAGTTCTGAATTCGTGTGCTAATCATCACGTTTTTTACAAAATTTATGCCCGAAAAAAAGTTTTCTGACCAAATGCTTCAAACGTTTCTGAATATTTTTCATATGTATAAATACACCAGACAAAGTTTCACATTTCAATTAAGTCCTGAATTTGTGTGCTAATCATCACGTTTTTTACAAAATTTAGATCCGAAAAAACTTCTCCAACAAATTCCTTAAAACGTTTTTGAATGTTTTTCATGTTTTATAAATACACTAGAAAAAGTTTTACATTCTCATTAAGTCCCGAATTCGTATGCTAATCATCATTTTTTTTTACAAAATTTAGGTCCGAAAGAAAGTTCTCTAATAAATTGCATAAAACGTTGTAAATGTTTTTCATGTTATATAAATAATATAGACAAATTTTCACATTCTCATTAAGTCCCAAATTCGTGTGTTAATCACCACGTTTTTTACAAAATTTATGTTCGAAAAAAAATTCTCCAACAAATTGGTTCGAACGTTTCTGAATGTTTTTCATATGCATAAATACATCAGACAAAGTTTCATATTCCAATTAAGTCTCCAAATTGTGTAATCCAAAAAAAATTATCCACAAATTCCTGAAAACGTTTCTGAATATTTTTCGTGTTTTGTAAATACAACAGAAAAAGTTTCAGATTCTCATTTAGTCCCGAATTCGCGTGCATTCGTGTTTTTCACAAAATTTAGGTTTGAAAAAAAGTTCTTCAATAAATTGCTTATAACGTTTCTGAATGTTTTTCATGTTGTATAGATACACCAGACAAACTTTCACATTCTCATTAAAGCCAGAATTTATGTGTTAATCATCATATTTTTTACAAAATTTACACCAGACAAAGATTCACATTCTCATTAAAGCCTAAATTCATATGTTAATTATCATGTTTTTTACAAAATTTACATCCGGAAAAAGGTTCTCCAACAAATTGCATAAAACATTTTTGAATTTTATTTACAAATTGCTTAAAACGTTTCTGATTGTTTTTCTTGTTGTTTAAATACACCAGACAAGGTTTCATATTCTCATTAAGTCCGGAATTCGTATAATAATCATCACATTTTTTACAAAATTTAGGTTCGAAAAACAAATTGTTTAAAACGTTTTTGAATATTTTTTATGTTGTATAAATACACCAGACAAAGTTTCACATTCTCATTAAGTCTCGAATTTGTGTGCTAATCATCACTTTTTTTACAAAATTTAAGTCCGAGAAAAGTTTTCAACAAATTACTTAAAACGTTTTTAAATATTTTTTATATTGTGTAAATACATCAGATAAAGTTTCACATTTTAATTAAAGCCCGAATTCATATGCTAATCATCACATTTTTCTAAAAGAAATTATATTTATGATAAGGAGGTACTATAAATTTTTTAGACTTTTATATAAACATAAATATTAATGAGATCGAAAATAAAGAGTTAGATAATATTCTCATATCCAATAGTATCTTACAACTTTATTGGTCTGTATAAACATACGGTCAAGTACGATGGAGAGTACAGTTTAATTGGGCATCAGATAAAGACGAAAAGGAAATTAGACTCAAGATCAGCCGTCAGATGAAGGATTTGACTCTGAACCACATCAACACCGTGTCGCTGTAGCAAGGCTTTCATGTCATAAGAGTCCACAACACCGTAGAATTCTTACTCCACAAAAAAATATCACGTATATGCAGCATATATAAACCTTAACAACACTCACACTCTGAGCAATTACTTTTTGGATGAGCTAACTGATTTATTTCAGGAAGAACAATTTGCATGACTACTTAATTGAATCAAGAAAACTGCAAAGGCCCATCTTTCTGTCTGTCTGCCTCTTCTGATCACTAATTGGAACCAGGTACGATCGCTGATTACTTTTAGTAATTTTTCGTGGGTTGTTTGTGATTTATCGACTTGGAGCTTAACTGAGTTCAGATTTTTTATTTTGATCTTGTTCTTTTGGTGGGGTCTGAAATTGGGCTGATTTTGAGCTGTTTGACTTGGGAAAGATGGGATCTTGATGTTGGGTTCTTTTTCTTTGATTGGTGGTAGGTGGAAGTTACTCTTCAAAAGTTGAAAATTGAGAAATGAATTTGATTATGGGTTTTTTTTCCTTGAAATAGGATGAGTATGTTTTTTGAATTTTACATGGATAACAAGAGTGAAGGGGGGGAAGTGTAAAATTTGTTGAATTTTACAGTTTTGGTTTGGGAGCTGAAGGTTTAATTTTCGGAGATGCGAATCAATTGTGAAAAGAGTAAAGAACCCAATTTTGGCATAGGGTGGAAAAAATTTCATCTTGGAGTCAGATTATATGAAAGAAAATGCATATATTCTTTAAGATAGCAAATGTGCGTCGCTGTGTGTGTTTTTCTGATCAGAAATCATTTTGTGTGAAAATTGTTCATGTACGTACATAATTAGAGAAAAAACAAAGGTTGTCTATAATATGAAGCTAGTATATAGTTCATGTATATTCACGCAGCCAATTCCCTTTTTTTTCTTTGGGGGGGGGGAGTATATTGGCTGTTCATCCTCACTTAACTTTGCATTGGCTTTGATTTTAGCCCTGCTTTCTGGTTGTTGCAAGTAATTTCTGAGTTAGAATGAATGCACTCTGAGTTTCAGACTTTGGAGAGATAATGGGGAAGTCTTTTTCTATGCAATAATTTCATTGTAACACTGAAGATCCTAGGTTCTTGCCAACATAAATTGTTGATGATACTCGTACACTGTGGGATTGAGCTTGAATTATGCTGTCTTTGGCGCTATAACAATTAAGCTCGAGAGAGTGGTGACTAACTGCCAAATACTTTCAGAAACATGTTCAAAGGATTATGGAAAAAGTTATCCAGCATGCAAGGCCTCATGATTGAAATATATAATTAGGTTAGACGGTTGATGAAAGTAAGCCGAGATACATCGTCCTGCAACTTTAAACTTTTTCGAATTTGATATTCAATGTGTCTGTGACTCCTGCTGCGAAGACTTGGTCTCTTTCTTATCCACCTGTATAAGTTGTATAGACCTCATTTCACCATTACAGTAAACTACTTTTAGAATTTATACTGCGCATTTTTATTGTTGTGTTAGGCTATTTCGAAATCTCTCTATTTTCGGCAGAATATAATCTTTTTTCATGTTACATTATGTTTTTCTTGGCCTGTAAAAAATTAGTTCTTTATTCTGAATGAAAATGTATGATTGATGCTGTAGAGGTAGCAATGTTTCGTTGGAAGAACAATTCTCATCCTGAGCAGGATGTTGAGGACCAGCAACAAAAGGTAATGTTCAGCACTAAATGAAAAGTATTTTGCATTCTTAATTAAATAAATTACAGAGTTGTTTAGATTGTATCACTTGTTTACAGTTGTAATAGTTTTGGCTACGTTTGGATATGAATTTGCTTGATGGTCTGCGCTCCTGTCTGACGAGGCTTCTTGAAGTTTGGATTGGGATATAATTGCTTGTCTTTTATGCCAGCTTCGAGTTCCATGTTTAATTGTCATGGCTCAAGATGTTATGTTATGTTATGTTATGAACTGTTGCTTGCAGGTTAAAGAACTTAAGGATGCTCTAGGTCCTTTGTCGGCTCGTGGTTTGCAGTATTGCTCTGATGCTTGCCTGAGGAGATATTTAGAAGCCCGGAGTTGGAATGTAGATAAAGCAAAAAAGATGTTGGAGGAATCACTGAAATGGAGGTCAACATTCAAGCCTGAAGAAATTCGCTGGGTAAGAGGGATATTTGATGTATTCCAATTGCTTATTATTTGTAGTTAAGCATGCGGAGGACTGTAAGGTTTTGTCCGCCTAACACCGTTTTTCCCCCAATTGCTATAAACTACAAGTACTCAAATTATTGACCGACAATATTGTGAAGAACCATACTAGTAGATTTTTACTGTCTCTAAAAATGAAGGATGAAGTTTTAAATCATTGGTAGATGGTTGTCGGGATAATCATCCTAAATGTCCTTTCTAAATAATCTCGCATGTCAGAATTCACCATCTATCTCTAACTATTTAGTGATTTAAAAGACTTTTTGGTGTTCACAATGAACTATTATTGAACTTGTTAGAACGAGGTTGCAATTGAAGGCGAGACAGGAAAGGTATTCAGAGCAAATTTTCATGATCGCCAGGGGAGGTCAGTTCTTATCCTCCGACCAGGGAGGCAGGTAATGTCTTCAGATGATATATAATGAAGCGAACTTGAAAATTATGTTTATTCTGAAAATCTATGGTCTGACATGAGTTCTGAAGTAGTGTTATATGTTTTGTAGAATACGACATCAATAGACAACCAGATGAAACACTTGGTCTATCTAATTGAAAACGCCATCCTTAATCTTCCCGAAGGTCAGGATCAGATGGCTTGGTTAATAGACTTTACTGGTTGGTCTATAACCAACAATGTGCCTATAAAATCTGCTCGAGACACCGTCAATATTTTACAAAACCACTATCCTGAGAGGCTAGCTGTGGCATTTTTATACAGTCCCCCGCGCATTTTTGAGGCATTTTGGAAGGTCTGTTTTTCACTTCATTGAGAATTGCATTTTTCTTTCTGCTACTTTTGACCTGTTGTCATCATAATTTCATTATGAACTTTATTCCTATAGATTCTCTGATTGTATGACTGTAATCATCGATTCATTATAGTAAAACCTTACGTGAAATGAAATAGTTTGATTGTCACCCACTTGGTCTATGTTCTTGATGTCTTACAAAGCGTGTTTCATTAACAGGTTGTTAAATATTTTTTGGATCCCAAGACATTTCAGAAGGTGAAATTTGTGTATCCAAAGAATAAAGACAGTGTAGAACTCATGAGCTCATATTTCGACGTGGATAATCTTCCGACAGAGTTTGGAGGAAGAGCTACATTACAGTATGATCATGAGGAGTTCTCAAGACAAATGGCTCAAGATGATGTAAAGGCTGCTAAGTTTTGGGGTTTTGACAAGCAGCAGCAGCAGCAGCCAAATGGGCTTCATGGTCTTTCTGGAGCTGAGATTGCACCTGAGCCTGAAAGTCTTGCTCCGCCGGCCAGCTGAACTTCCCTTTCTTCTTCAACTTGGTCTGAAACAATAAGCTGATAAATTGAGCATAGTTCTGCTCTTATTCTTATATTATTAGGCTGCTATATGTGCTGTATACTGATAATAGTTTAACCAAAGACAAGGAGAACAGCCAAATTCATTAGGCTTAAGTTTATCTCTCTTTTGTTTCATCAAGCTCTTACCTTCTTGATTGATTTTATGCTTATTATAGCCATCGTGCCAGTGTGCCCGGCATTTTTTTAACACTCCAGATTGTCTGTACCACTTTCTGTTTTATACGACAGTGGTAAACAAAGTCTTGTAAGAAAAAAAATGTTAAAAGAATGTTACGGACGATTATGAGAGAGTAATAGTAAAGAAAGTATTTACACAAACAAAACAGTTGATGTGGTTAGCATCAAGGTCACAAGTCTATGCAGTTTCATCTACAAATTATGTTCATTCATCTCCAAACAGTGTACCTCTGTCAAAAGATGATAAAAAAAGAAAAGAAAAAAGAGAACATCCTTTGAAGGAAAAACAAAAAGAGAGACTCTCTCAATCTACAGAATGTGCAAGGTAAACATCAAGCATGTTAGCCTTTGGATTATATAGCTAATGCAAAGAAGACATGAATATCAGAGAAGACGCCTTCTGAAGTTCCTGGTGGTGGCCTGGTAAGTACGAACAAGCAAACCAACGCCTATTCCAACGCCCAAACAAATGCCAAGGCCAATTCCAACGCCAACTCTCACGCCAGCATTGAACCACGACAACTCTCCATCTTCACCTTCCAAGTGTTCTGGCCTTCTCCAGTACAAGTCATCATAGTCATCCTCACATTCTAGCTTATAGTTTCTATATTCTGCCACCTGCATTAATGTATCAAAGCAAGTTTCAGCAAAAAGATGGGAAGAATTCTTTTAATCAGGAAATTTAAACCGTTAAGTTCAAACTGCAAAAACAGCTATTATCATAGCTAAGGTTCAAATGCTGAGATTCAAGAAAATGACTACTATGCAGTAAGAAGTGATTGATTTTTAAGACGAACAAGATAAGGAAGAAAGAAGATTTCCCTAGTACAAAATTGTGAACAAAAAGAAGGTGTGTATCAGCTTATTCTTAAAAGATCGAGCATGGAACTAAGAAATCTCTAAGATACATTTGTTGAAATCCAAGAAGGAAAGTTGAAAACAGAATCCTTTGGATCATACATATTCTAGTTTGAACTCAAACTCAGCCCACTTCTTGTGGTACCTCTTTTACCAGTCACCTCAATTTACGATATTTCACGTTCATTCATATAGGTTTATCTCGACCAGAAGAATTGCATACATTCCATGATTTATTCATGTAGGCTCAACTTGGATCGCAGTTAAGTTTGGAAAAAGTCTGTAATTTTTTCTTCGAGTTCGTAAAAAGTAAATTATTTATGAGAGCCCTCAAAAGCTGTTTGGGAAAGGGATGGCCCACTAATGAAGATCACCAACCTACGTGCAAGGTACATGGTGATGAGGCCTTATAAGTCAGATTCTTGCATTCTTGCAGAGTATGATAACAGAAGAAAACACAGGATAAATTGACCAAACAACTGATAAATTCAGCCAGACATGGAAAACAGTGCCTGCCCATACCCTTATGAGATGTCTAGGATAAGGATATTCTAGCCAGTCCAAGATCCAATTTCTAACATAAAAAATAGGCTCTTTGGGACCAAGAAACATGTTCCACGAGGGGAAGCATGGAGAGTAAAAAACAAAGGATAAGGTCACTGCAAAAGGATCCTTGTGGCCCTGCTATGTCTCATGCACCATTGTATCCATATGACTCTTTCGAAAATACAAGGAATTGCACAATCAGGAAATCTAATGAATTGCTGCCTCCGCTGCTTTACTTACTTCAAACACATATTCTTTAAAAAAAGAAAAGGAAAAATAAAAACAACAACGACCACCGCAATATTACAAGTTTTATGTTAGTAAAAAGCAAGGAGAAGTATAGAGTTTACAAAAATAGAAATAATTTAAATGTAAAACAAATAGTTTCTCATTTAGTCTTCCATAGGGAACTAACAGTAACACAGTCCTTTGAACAAATCTTTGCTATGCATCTTAACTCAAGCAGGTAGAAATGAAATGTCACAGCATATAATAAAAGTGATGGTAACTGATCCCCTATGGTGGATCACTTGGAATTTGTAAAAGATGTTGGTATCACATCAACAAACCACAGCATACAAAAAATGATGCAATGCACTAATGTTGGTAAGGCTGAAGAAATTCATAGCATGTAACATTTGGCAGCAACGGAAACATTTCTGTGGCAGGATTACTTTGTACATCAGTAAAATAGACGTGCACCAAATTTCATGAATCTTCAATTCGGGGGGACAAAAAGGAAAACAGAAAATACCTGCAGATCAAGTCCAGGTCCAAAATCTTTTGGAGAGTCCGCAGTTTCATACTCTGGAATTGAATCTAACATCCCCTTTCTGTTGTTCTTCTTTCGGTTATTCAGCTGCAAGGACTTTGTTAAGATAATTGGACACCCCAAAAAGCATCCGGCAACATAAACTTCGATTGCAGGCAACTGTGCCTCAGAACTAACTTGCTTGCCCTTAAAGAACCCAGATCTAGGACTCATCACTGCATCACAATTCATGACCCATCTTCTGCTATTGCTCTTGGACTCCCCAGTAAAACCATTGCTACAGGACATCTCTAAAACCCCAGAAATAAGTAGATCTTCTTTGTGGAAGACCTCAAATTTCACACTCCCAGTAAACCTTATACTATCAGTGGTCACAAATGTAGCCTCCTCAGTTTTCTTATCTGCTCTGTCCCTCCGAAGAAGGCATGACGCTCCGTCTGAATAAATGGAACATCTTGCACCATTAACTTCAAGAAGGGTGTCGTGGCTTAGAGGTATATGGTTGAGGGTGAGAAACTCTGGAGTGGAATCATCAACCGAAAAATTGCTGATTCTCACATAAAATACTCTTGTATCGAACCAGGTCAACTTGCCGCTGGTATGGTAAGATGGATGCCGTATAATCTGAAGCCCTGGATCAGCTGAACCATTGCTCAATGATGGATAAGAGTTTTCCATCTTCAGGAGCTTGCTCAATCCTCACCAAATTATTTCAAACCCGGCCGACACAAGGATATTCATAGGATCTGAAGAAAGAAAATAACATAGGATATGGAACCCTGTTTTGAAACAACACAAGTGCCAACTTATTTAGAAATCGTACAAGAACTTTTGAAATTGCAGAGGAGAAAGAGAGTATATAATGGGTAAGGAACTCTCAATAGAGACTATCACCACCTTCAGAATTATCTAATGCCTTTCAAAATTAAGCAATTCAACAGATAGAAATGATAAATCCTACATCTTATAGGGAGAAATGGAGAAAAAAGAATTGAAAATTTTGTTGGTTGTGTAACAACAGTAAGGACCTGATTCTAGGAACAGATTTCCTGGATATGGGGAAGAAAGTGGACGCACTCATACTAAAAGCATGTGCCTCTAAATAGCAAACAAGAGGGCTTAAAAGGTAACTACCTGCTCTATAACTCTCTTTCCCGGTCAACAAATTCAATCAAGAAACATAAGCGCTTAGAAATAGAGCACCGAAAGCAGAAAATTACAGTCTGAGAAAATTACACAAAAGGGCAAAAAGAAACGGGCTTCAATACAAATTCAGAGAAATCATGAAATCATTCGCCATATTCAAAATCAGGTAGAAATAACAAAGATTCAAGTAAAATTATAGGCGTACAAATAAAAAAACAGACCATGACTTCCATAGATTACAATCGGCAGAAAGCTGAATCCTTATTTATCACTCCATGTTCTTCAATTTCAAAACAATCCGAAATTGAATTAAAGCCCTAAATTCCCAGCTAGAGAGAAGGGGGATAGAAATTGAAATGGAGAGAGAGCCCAAACTGGATTTCCAAAAGATGCCAACAGAGCAGATTAGCCGGCAATACAAAGAATAGAGGCGTCAGAGGACCATCCAACCAAAACCCACCACCCCAAATTTGCAAAAAACACAAAATTTAGGACAGACCATCTGAAATAAATAAATAAATGAATACGGACAGACCAAAATTTGCAAACAAAAAAATTTTCTCAAGAAAAAAAAATTGCATACAAAAATTACAAACTAATACCTCAAAAATATAGCGTCCACAGCCTATTTTCCTCTTCCAATTAAAACAAAGCTCCAAATCAAGGGAGGGATATCTAAAATCGAAACCAGCCGTGGGTTTTCAACTCGCTTTCATGCTCCAAGTGAGGAGCTTTTGATTTGATCTCTCTCGCCTCTTAGAATTCTTGTGGCTCAAATTTAGTATAGCGACATCAATCTATTCAGACAGCCCTCTTCCAATCCGAATTGGACTCTTCTATTGATTGCTATTCCTTCCAAATTCTTCAGCAGCTGCGACTCTGTAGTATGCTACGATACATACCCAGATTATCATAGCCTTATAAAATACCGCTCAGTTGGTTTTTTTTCTTTTAATTAAAAAAATAGTCAGCTAGTTGGAGAAATAGGTAAAAATAGTTTCAAATTTATTTATTTATTTTAATTACTTTTAAAATTATTTTTAAATAAATTATTATGAATATATATAAATTATATACTCATTATGCATTAACACATGTCTCCGAACAGATGTCAACTATTTCTGTTAAATTTTTAAATTTTATAATATTTATTTACATTTTAACATATATTATGTTTAATTAATATTAACACACGTCCCAATAACACGTAACATTTTAAATAGGCTCATTATATATAGAAAAGTGTCTTCGACATTTAAAAGTAATCTATTACTATATCTTATGGTAGAATCGGAAGCGTCTAAGCAAGTTGGATGCAGATGAGTTAAGTGCGAGAGGGTTTTTTTATCTAACACGTGCACTAGACGTATGTAGATACATTGAATTTTATCATGAAATATTCTGGTTGGACACGTTTAGATTTCTACAAATTTTTTATGTGTATAATTAAAAAAAAATGTATATAATGGACTAAGTATATAGTTCATGCATAATCATAAACAGTTTTTTATTTTATAGTACTTTTATTTTAAAAATATTTTTCGTTAAAAATATTAATCCTAATCGTTTCCTTTTCAACAAAATCTAATAAATTTATATACCTATTATTCTAATAAATCTAATAAATTTGTAATAATTTATCAAATTTCATTGTAGGTAAGAAATTAATCTTTTTGAAAAAAATAAGTATAAATTAAAATTACAAAAAAACAATTGGGACTAAATTAAGATAATGTATATAATTTGAGGACTAATTTGACAATTTCTATAATAGAAAATTCCAGATATAGGAAAGGAAAATCTGAAAGTCAACCATAGAAGTCTCCTGCGTCGTCGTAATTATCTAAAAAATAACTATTTAAGAATAAATAATATTTTATATTCTATGCATCTTATTTTTATTTTTCTTCCGTCCAAAATTATGTCTCATTTTATTTTATAAATAGTAATTAAATTTTTAATTTTCTATTATGCCTCCTATCATTATACATCTTAACTAGTATATATCTCTTCTTTTAAGAAATATTAATTTCGTGTTTATATTTTTAAAGTTTCAAAACTAAAATAAAATTTATTTAATATAAAATATTAAAGATAAATCAAAATAAAAAATTCATTAGTGTAATTAAATTTCTTAATTCATATAAAAATTATAATGAAACCAATGATTGGTGAAGTTGGGAGCAATAGAAAGAAAGATATAAATCAGATTGTTATTTTATACTTGAAAACATTAATTTAAAAAAAAATATTAAATCGTAAAAAATATTCGAAACAGACTCATGTCACGACAAAAATCTTGTCTACTCAGCATGAGGATTGGACAAAATTCCTATTCGTGTATGAAGAGGACGACTGTCTTGATGTGAAGTTTAACCACACCGTTCTCATTAAATGAGAATAGTGTGAACAGACAATTATCCTCTCTTCCGAGCGCTCACACGGTTTTCTCGCAGAGAGAATAATGTGTTCACACAGTTATACTTTAGTGGAAACGTGTAAAACACGCGATTCTGTGTCAATTTACAACAGTTTTTAAATCTTTTGAGATTTCACCTATTTGGACTCAATTTTAGTGTTTTTGTTAATTATGTAAATAAATATTCAAACATCGATACATTAATTTCTTTTATTGGAGATACAATGTTGATTTATTCCGATTTAAGACTTTTGCTTATTGAAATTTAAAAGAAAATAGAGTTTCTAGTTTGGATGAGTTATTTGGAGAGAAGAGAAGAAAAAGAGTGAAAGGGAGATATATATATATATATATTTTTTGGGAGTTTTTAATTTGGAATAAAGGGAAAAAAATCTATATTCTTTCTACCTCTAATACAAGTTCAATGTTAAAGATTTTAGTTTTAGAGCGAAGGAGTAGAAAGAAGTTAGAGAGAAACGGTATAGAGAGAGAAAGAAGAGAAAAAATATTTATTTTTTTTCACTATACATTCATATTCCCGAGTTAGATTTATCAACTCTCATAATAAATTATATTATTATTAAACATTTTATTTCTCCTCCAGAGGTTATTTTTATTAAAAAAAAAATTTCTCCAAACTCCTAAATAAAAAATCTCACTTCTTTTATATTTTATCAAAAACTCTTAAATAACATTTGAATAAATTACTTTACATTCTTTTCTCTTAGATTCCATCATAGAAGTAGGAAAATATTTATTTCATCAACTAAATAAAAAGAAAATAAAAACAATTACTTTTAGGTAATTTACCTTTTTCTTTTTTTGCAAATTAAACAATATTTGATAAAAAATAATATTGATAAATTTATAAGTAACTTTTTAAAAAATAAACTCTTAAAAACAAACATGCTTCATATTTTTTTCAAAAATTAAAATCCTAAATGGACCCAAATGGAATCTAGGAAGGAAAAGACAGACCATGTATTTATACACTGTATATGAGAATATGAGAGAGAGAGAGAGAGAGTGAGAGAGAGAGAGAGAGAGAGTCCTTTGACCATATGAGTGGTTCATCTCACACTCCCAAAGTTAAGCACCCCAAGTTTTTTTTTTTTTTTTTAATCTTAATATTTAAAAATTATCGATTAATTTAAAAAAAATCTTATAACTATAGTAAAAAGTTAAAAATTTAACGTCTAAAATAATTTAAATTTATGACTTATCACTTAACAAGTTATATAAAAGTATTTATTAAGGAGAAATCACGCCATCGAATTACTTCTACTTAAACAACCACTTGTATATAGCCCTAAAGAAAAGAAGAAGAGTTAATGGTGTATCCTTTCTTCCCATACATTTGACCAGAGTGGATATTCTTTTTCTTAACCATGGTTAGTTGAAAAAACACAGATAGGCTCTCGTACACATAGAGCTCTTGCCTTAGCCAATAGCCAATAGCCCTCCTTCGCCCTTTCTCAGTCTTTTCTTCTACTAGCAAAGAGTAGCTGCAGAGGAAGAACACTCAAGACATAAAGTAAAAATTCATGGTTTTGTTTTAGATATTCTGCTGCATGAGATGCCAAGGAAACAAAAAAAGGTTTGCTTTTAGTGGGTTTTTTTTTTTTTTTTCTCTGGTCAAGTTCTTGATTTTGTGAAGGAGGCGGCTTATATATTTTATATTTGAGCTTTGGCATAAAGTTTAGTCTTTTATAGCCGAAAGATTTCTGGGTTTTTTGTATAAATTGTTAATTTCCCTTGCATAGAAGTGGAAAATCAAAGAAAACCAAAGTTGGGTTTTTTTTTTTGATGGGTAAAAAGAAAACAGTGAAAAAGACAAAGGAATTGTCTATAGCAATAGCTGAATCATCATCAAGAGAAGCAGAAGAAGAAGAAGAAGGGCAGGAAAAACAGCAGATTATTCCAAGGAAAAGAGGTAGGCCTAGGAAAAAAATTGTTGAAAAAGAAGAAGAGAAAAAAACAGAGGAGATTCATCATGATGATGGTGAAGATCAAGTAAATGAATTAAAGAAAGGTAAAATTGAAGAAGAAGAAGAAGAAGAAGAAAAAGAAGAGCAGCAGCCAACAAGAAGCAGAAGAGCAAGAAGAAAAAGCAAGCCAAGAAAAAGCAGCTGAAGATTTAAGGTGGAAATGGGGGAAACCAAAAAAAAAAAGCTGCAGAGTTGGAATGGAATTGAATTGAACCTTGTTTTTTTTGTTGTTTGATTTTGTGTAAAAAAAAAAAAAAAGATTTGAATGATGTGAATATTAATAATATCTGCTGTGTTTTCTTTTTGATGCTGATTTTTCTAATAATTTTTTCTCTTGTTTTTACTGATGATTATTGGTTTGAATTTATTTCTTCGCCATGGTTGATAACGAAACCCAGGCATACTTCCATCAAATTGAACACTTTTTTTTAGCAAAACGATATCAAAAACAATTTTTTTAACTCCCTCTGTTTTTTCAGCTTTTGAGTTTATGACATATTGAAAATAATATTATTTTAAAAAAATATAAAAATTTAACTATTTTTTTTAAATTATAATATTTTTTTAAATTTTCTATTAGTTTTTTATGTTAAAAGAGCTCTCTCAAATCTAAAAGAGTTTGAAATTTATTATTAATGAAATAGTATAACAAGTAATTATTGTGATTATTGTTTCTACTAGTTTTTTTATGTTAAAAGAATAAAAAAATTTTGGAATTTATTATTAAAGGAAGCGAATAATAGAAAAAAATTCATTAATTATTATCTTGAAGCACAATATGACGAGTAGAAAAATAATATAAGAATTATCACAATATAAGTGAAAAATTTTGAAGGAGTAAATTATTGTAATTAAGTAATCCCAATCCCTCTTTAGCTAATTAATAAATAAATCTCAACACATTAGTTAATTAAAGGCTCAATTTGAACCATCCTCATTTTTTTAAAGCAAGGTTGTGACAAATTTTGTGTAAATTGGAAGGTAAAATTAGAAAATTAATTAAAGAAAAAGTTAATTATATTTTTTCCCTTGAAATTTATATAAATTATAAATATATTCTTATCGTTTATACTTTTATAATTTATTAACCCCTATTAATTTTAATGAAAAATTTTAATTAGAAAATAATGATTTTGTGGTAAAAAGTTTAAAATTTTCACACAATATCAGTTTGCAAGTTTACTTATTGTTTATTATCATATATAAAGACAATAATACACTAGCTAAAATTTTTTTAATTAGTCTAATTTCGGTAATGAAGGATATTATTGTCTTAATATACGATAATATATAAGAAATAAACTTACAAATTAATAATTTAATACAATTTTAAACCTTTTACTAAATAATCATTTTTTTTATAACTTTTTTATTGAAATTATTAGTAAGGACTAGTAAGTTATAAAAATATAAATGATAAGTATATATATTTATATTTATAATTTATATAAAATAGAGAGATAAAATTATAATTTGGACAAATCTAAAAAAAATGTAATTAACACAATAAAAATTACGTTTAGCTCCCTTGTTGTTATAAGTGTCCAACGCCCTTAAAAAGCCTTTTTACCCTCCAATTTAGTCCGAAAAAGTATCTTAATCTTGAAACATTTATCACTGCTCTTTTTTTATATAGTAAAGTCTAAATTCAATATTTTAACTTGTTTCGAATCACTCATAAATATAAACTTCACCCACCAATTCAAATAACCGGCCATAGAATGTGTTGAAAAATCTCACATTCCTTCTTGTATTGAGGTGCCTTTTGAAGACTTAGTTATGCCCAAATTTATAATTTTAACAGCTTTTTATACATATAAAAGAGTTTTTGCACTAAATTCTTTTTATTCTTTGCACAAAATTGGACTCAAATTAAACGAAATAGCATTGTTTATAAATATATATCTCGTATTTTTTAAAAATTCTGTATCATTTTATTAAATAAAACATAAAATTTTGTGGTACGATTATAGATACAAATGATGGAATATAAAATTTTTTATCAAAAAGTTTGACATAATTAAATTAAATCTTAACCAAAATAATATTTAATTAGTCCAATGACTATAATTAAATTCGAAAAGACGTACGTATCTTAAAAAGGAAAATGGAGAGGAATAATGCGATTTGTAGTAGGCGTGCGGGGGGGGGGAGGGAGGGGGGGGGGTGGGGGGTGTTGGCGAGCTTTGCCGACTATCTGTCCCTGTATATGCATATATGCCTTTCCTTTCAAATTCAGACTCGGATATCTCTGGGCCCTATGGTAGGCGGCTACCGTTTGGGCATAACAAACGGATCCGGGTTATTGGGGGTCTTAGATCATAGACCTGCCCCGATTCAATCCAAGACCAGAATCCGTGTTGATCCCACATATCTAAGCATGTCTAATTCTGTTTGACAAATCTTTCAAATTTTTATGGTTCGATTAGAAGAGTTTTTGTAAAAAACCCCTAAAGTCGAACCACGAAAGTTTGAGTGATTTGTTTATTTAGAGCTAGGCATATTTTGCCGATGTCTAGCTTCCATTTGTCATGAGAAGAGGGGAGGGGGCAGTTGGATTTTAGGGCCTTTTGCTCTTTGATAGTGAATCTTGAAAAAGAAAGAAGGGGAAAAAAAAAAAATGAAAAGAACAAGATGCCAATAGAGGCAGGAAAGAGCAAAAGAAAGGGACAAAAGGGGTAGGGGTTTGATTCGTTGGCGCAAATCTCTCTCACATAGGTAATTTCTTCTAATAACAAGTGAGAAGTTTTTTATTTGAGTCATATTGGAAGCAATTTAATGCCGCATGCCAGCCAGCTTTCATTTTAAAAAAAGAAAAAAGAAGAAAAGTAAACCCTTTTTATAAATGGAATTCTTTAGAAAAGAAAATTTTTGACAAAGACCTTTCTTGTGTTTCTGTGGCTATTGCATATTGCAGAACTATTCATATTCAATCAAAACACAACCTCTCTCATTTAACAGACAAAAATGTAGGCTTGTTTTTCTAGCCATTGTAGTCATTTTCAGGAACTAAAACAATACATCAACCTGCCTGCCTGCCTGCCCTCTCACCGGCTTGATTTGTGATGGCGTTCTTTTTTATAACGAGTTTGCTCAGGATCAAATCCGCCCTGTTCTGCTCCATATACTGCCCAAGATGGTGTAGGAGCCATGTAATCCTTGCTAGTGAATGGTTTTCCAGAAGCCACCTAGAAATGGTTCAAGAACAAAGCAGATCAATATGAATATCATCTAAGGATGTGTGAGAAGATATAACAAATGATGAAGAAGGGGAAAGGTACAAACCAAGTCGTGGAACTTCTCATAGTCTATCCATGTGAACCATTTGCCATCAACCTTAAATTTGTTGACTTTGGCCAAAAGCACACAACATGAGTGCACATGCTCACAGGCAACCTCGTATTCTTTGTTGCTTCTTTGTGCTAAGGCCTCGGAGAATGACTTAACGTCTGCATGCCAGGGCACGTTCTCCATTGTCAACTTTGATGTAGCAGTTCTGTCATAAAAGTGTGTTATTTGTTGATAGCAGTGTGAAATGAATAACGCAAACAATTGGGCTGAGAATGATGGTGTTGGTTTAGGAGGGGGGCGGAAAGAATGATCAGTTAGGAAACTCACGAGCCACAATATGTAACCCCTTTAATTTCGATGAAGTCAGGATTGCCAATGGCAAAGAGGCTGGAATAGGCATCTACATCCTCTGTATTCCACCCCTTGACAAGTGTCAAGCGATAAACAGTCCGTTGCTGCTTATCTTTGAGAGCTTTCAAAGAATCCTGAAAAGAGCAGAAAAACATGCGAGGTAACAGTCAGTAATGCCCTTAGAAAGATGTTTGGCATAACAAAACCCAAGTGCACAGAGCATACGAGAAAGTAACAAAAGCAATGAGGATGTTATGTTTTCCAGAACTGACAAAATTGTCATTTAACTGATGCAGGGGATTAGGGAAACCTAATCTTCAACGCACTTCAATTATTGGAACAAGGAGAATTTACAATTTGATTAAAGATTTCTAGAGTAGGATAAATTCTTACAATAAACCGTTCCCAAAAATCTCCAAATAGTGGCCTATCAATTGCTTTCAAGCTGTCCTTGGTAGCAGCATCAACACTAACATACAACTGCATAACCATTTAAATAAAGTGAGTTACATGCTATCTGAGCTGAGTAATAAACCCTGGAGAGAAAAACACAGAAACAAACCTGCGTAATAGGTTTCAGCAACATAATCTTTTCAGGGAACTGTGCATTTGTGACAAGAAAAGTAGAAATCCTCCTTCGATGGAGCTCATCTACGAGTGAGTTGATCTCTGGATACATGATGGGTTCACCAACAAGTGATAATGCACAATGCCTTGGAGCAAGGCCCTCAGACAGGCGCTCCGTTTTAACACCTACATGAATGTTGACAGATTATCAACTGAATGGCAAGTTCAAGCATATAATGACCTGATAAACAGACTAATAGAACATAAACTATATTCTTTTAGAGACGACTTTGATTATTCATCAGAACTGTGCTCCACTAGAAAGAATTTGAATCACAAAACCTTATGTTTATAATGATGTAGCTGTTAATTGTCACACATGCCAATTGGCTAAGAGAACCATAGACCATAGAACTGACCAGGAACTCCTTTCATTTGCCTAATCATTTTTGTGTGCAGATCAATAGCCGTGTCCACTATCTCTACAGGATCGTCCATCTTCCACCTCCAGTTTTTCCCCACAGGATTAGTGTGATGCCTCCAGCAGAAGACACATTTATTTGCACATGCCAAACTTGGAGTTGCCTCCATGCATCTGAACATTGAAAAGCAATCTAGATGAAGAATCTGTATGAATTGCAAAAGAATTCAAAAGTCCTGCGCAAACACCTGAAGATGCATGATGTCTATCGGACCATCTATGCATAATGAACTCTCTAAGATCAGTTTCAGAAACATTTTGAAGTAGGAATTATTGCATTGTTGTCATCGATAAAATGGATGCAGGGTTTGGAGGTAGCAAGGGAAAGAAAACTTAAAGGTCAATGCATTTTTATCTCATTCGTATCCAAAGAAAAATGGATTATGTGGATTTTCCAAAAAACCTTCAAAATAGACATTATATTTTCTTTTTTATCTTCTTTGCTCTATAACTTGTATAAAGCACCTTTTGCAATAGAATTGTTGATTCAGAACCTTTGAAACTTCGTCTTCTACCAAATAAACAAACTAACAAGTGGCCAGCTTTATGTGCATGTATATACTCAAGAATCCGAAAACTTTGATTTAGCAATAAGGATTTGATCGAATAAATGCCATCTAAGAAAACAAGATCTTACATTTTATGCAACTCTTGACCAATTTATATAGCATGACAAGCTAAAGCTAGAAACTGAACCTGTGACTCTCTATTCCATAAAATGAGTGCTTGTAGCATCCTCCACGCCCTCTGAGTTGTGACTTGGTCCATCTACAAAGTTTAACTCCACTATGTGAACCAATAATTTTATAGCCCTGCAAAAAATATGGTTTTATCAGTTTGTTTCAGCAGCATGAGAAACCTATATTATGAAAGCAAGCAGATAATGGAGAATGACATCACCTTCAACAGTATTAAAGGGTTTCATACACAAACCATTGTGAACAGAAAATGAAAGATAGACAGGATGATCATGTTCTTAGAGGAAAGAAATCAAGTTAAGTATAAATTAGCATTTTATTGCTGATAAGCTTGCCTTCATATGCAAACTTCTCTTTAATATATGTGTGAAAATTTCTATCTTCAATTCCTACCATTATGATAACATTAACTACCTGCTTTTCCAAATTTGCCCTGATCGCTGGTGTAACCATTTCTTTCTCCCCATTGGCCATCTCACCATTCAACTGTCCATTATCTTTGGCCCCTGCCACTAGCTTACTCCTAGAGGGTGCTTTCCCAGCAATATCCTCAAGATCAATAATCGCTGTCTCACCAGCATTTTCCACCTCCTCTTCCTCATCGTCATATTCCTCCCCGTCACTCAACTCATAAACAGCTCCATTCAAATCGTCAAAGTTCCCTCCATTATCATGCTTCAAAACACCAACCACCTGCTGACTCCATCTATCAAAGACCTGATCCAAATTCTCTTCATCCACATCGCCTTCGCAGACATCCAAAATTTCCTTCGCCCCAAGCTTCCTCAACTTCTCAGATAAGCCCTTTGCCACTGCATTAAAGGTGTGCTCATAAACTCTACTCCCAACACCAAAAACTGCAAATTTGCACTCACTCAACAATGCCGCACCGACCCGGAAGTCTTCGGCACTTTCATTCACCCAATTTACCAAAAAGCTTCCATTTTGGGGAGGCTCCCCATTTTCCCAAGTGGAAGCTATCACCAAGACTAAAGTCTCTTTACAGAGGTCCTCAGGTTCATAATCTTTCGGGTCAATAATGTCAAAAGCAAGATCATTTACTGTTAACAGAGAGTGAAGCCGCTGAGCTAGGGTTTTGGAAGTACCAGTTTGAGAAATGAAAAAGATTTTACCTTTAGCATTAGGGTTTAGGGTTTTAAGAGTTCGGAGAGCTTTGAGAGGTCGGAGAAGACGGCGACGGGATTTGTAAAACAGATAGAGGGTGGTAGCGGAGAGAAGAGTGAGAAGGGTTAGACGAGTTGCAGAGATGGATGGAAGCATGGTGGATTTGTTGGCCGGCGAATCAAGAAGAAGAGCCCCACTCGAATTTGAGGTTTTCCAGAGGAGGAAGAAGAAGGAGAGCTAATTTCTTTTACATGTTCGAATCGAACTGAAGAATGGCCTGCTTCATCGTTCCATGGGAAACCTGAAAGATGCAGAATTCAAGAACCCCAGTGAGACTATATTTGAACCAAATTTATTTGTATTTGCCACGCCGGTGCCGGTGGCTGAGGAAAGAAAGCATTTCAGTAACCGGGCGGATCCAACGTATACACCCGCACCCGCTTTATTTTCCTTTTTTTTTTTTTTTTAATTATGAGAGCAAGATGAGCTAAAATGGTGTTTTTTGCTCCAAAAGAAAAAAAAAAAAAAAAAAAAGAAAACTCAATAATTCAATATATAAACTCCAATACATCCAAACCCAATTTTCTGCATTAAAAAGTAGCACATTTCAGATTCTGAATACATCATAGGAAAAAACATCATCAAAAAATGTAAAATTTTGACAATATAGTGTACTATGAAATCCCAATCTCACATGGCCTAAGTAATGAGAACGGTTGTCAAGTAAGGTCCGTAAACACTGTCAAATTCATGAGTTGCGCTCTGATACCTGTGGGTCCGAGGCATGACATAATACAAACTAATGACTAATGAATAAATCTTCACTACTTGTACAGAAAGAGTACAACAACAAGAAGAACCTGCAACTTTTCTGAAGGATGTATATATCCAAAAAATAATTGATGTATAAAAAAACTCTCCTATTATACAAGTGTCACAATAGCTTCTCCTCTATCTTCTTTAAGGTCTCCAGTTAGTCTTCTGTGCACAAAGAATACCTTCCTTTCCTTGAGCAAAAGTGAGACGAATATCCCAATGCAAGCTTCTTAATATCCCTTCGAGTGGTTCAAGAATCTCTACCTTGTCGCGTATGATTGCCCAACCGCCAGGTCTTAGAATTCGGTCCATCTCAACAACTATAACGACAGGTTGCTTACACCTACGAAACGAACAAATTTCTTGAGAACCAGGGGTATTATCCATCGGGGACATGTTTTTTTTCTTGATTTTTTTCTGTTAAAATACGAAGAAAGCATCAAAGGCATCAAAAGAATGCAAAAAGATCGCAGTTGCTGAAGAGCATCTATATGGTAGTCTAAGAAGCAACTATGAAATGAAATGACCCTTTAATTGAAGGGTTCAATGCTATCCTAAGAGAGCATTATGCATCCATGTAAACGTATGAAGAGATATCCGGTTGAATTTCTCCGTTACTTTCTGAAGAGTTGGCCACAGTTACTTAAAAGCATCTTATTGACTTATCAAATGAATAAATGCATAGAACAAAGACATGTAAAAAAGGGGAAAATTTTATGGATAAGAAGGTAGAAATTGCAGGAAGAAAAAAATCATTTCAACCTGTTTTTTAGTCTTGAGAAGAGATGATCAGCATGCAGGAGGTCATATGATCTTGGATAAGTTCCAAAAGATTCACACCAGTCATGATATATGCCAATAAGCCCGCGTTCAAAGATTATGGGAAGCGTATCAGGTGCATGAACAGAGACTACATTCATAACCCAGACATTTTGTTGTGAAAGAGCAGCTGCAAACCTGCAACGAGATCTCATTCGTGAGATAAATGGTTAGGAAGTTCAACTTTAAAGAAAGAGAAATCTCATTTAGAGACTTTAATCGGCATACCCCCCATGGATGGCTTTCATGTCCATTACATTGCGAATATTTGACCAGTTGATGCCCAGGCCTGTTAGATAGGAGTTATTTACAATAGATTTCCAGTGCTCATTTTCAGCAATCAATTTTTCTCTATTGTTCATCCAGTCGGGAAATGTTTCAAGCCTCTTTGGCCATTCTTCTGGCCACTCAGTCCCACGTTGTTCTATGGCAGAAGGAAGGGAGTGCAAGCAAGTCTTCAACGGAACATACCTATTGACAAAAAAAGCACTATTGAGACGGGCAGAAACAAGAAACATAATGGACTAACAAGCTTCTCCAGAGTCAAATAATAGACATATGCTTCTTGGTATAGATATTGAAGGTTTCTATATGAGTCATGAGACATTATTTTGGACAAAATTGAACGCTATCCAATCAGTATTATGACATTCAAACCCATCTTTTAGGAGTGTTGAAAAGTTATTGTTGATCAAAGCTCAATGCACAAAGCAAGGAGCTAGATGATGAACATCCTTAGAGCTCCAAGTATTCTTCTTGCCAGCTACTATGCAATTGAGGCATTGAACTTGATGATTTTGACATTTCTAATGGCTTCTAGTCAAGTCCAAAACATTTAACTAACACTGTCTCTGGCACTTAAAGAAGATAAGTTGCTCAATATTTCTCATTCATTTGGTTTACCAACATATTAGTTGCAGAAGGATATTTAGCAGGGAAAGATATTCTTATAGAGATCGCGGAAACAATAAAGAGACGCTATAAGGAACTTCTCCCTTCATACCATGCAGCATCTGGATTTTCATTTGGCTTGCACAAAGGAGGAACCTTTTTTCTTCTCAGCTTGTATATGTCATTAGATTCCGGCTTTTGATATATCTTGACACCTATATCGCTCACTTCATCGCTTTTATCAGCCAGGATATTCCAACAAATAGATGCTGTCAGTTTGGACATAGCTGGAAATTGGACATAATGACATCAATAAGATATTATTTCACAAGAACTTTTTTCAAGTACAATACATGCCTAAATAACTACATGGAAGGAGCACAGATCAGACGTCCAAGTTGAACGTGAAGAAAGAGGCTGTTGCTGCTTCCTAATCCCAAAGGGGCTATGATAAAGCTTGCTAGATCAACTACTCTTCTTAGCAGTCAAGAATGAAGGAAGTTCGTTTGATAATTCAAACAATGCTTGCTGCTGGTATAAACCACTTCTAGATCTTGATCAGAAAATAATAGAGAGGAGAAAACTCCACAAAAAAATGCACCTCAAAAGTAAATGGGCACAGCTGTTTGAACGAATAGGTAAGAAACTTGAAAACAATTTCTTACCATCTTGATAAGTATTGCCACTTAAGAAAGACCAATGTATATACAACCAAGAAAGCAAAGTTCCTCTAAGGAAATAAGGACAAACCTTCTTCACTTTCAATACTGTCATGTCTACTAGACAATATGAAATATCCTCCGGGCCTCAAAATTCTGTTCATCTCTAGAAGAAGCCTACCTCCTGAAAATAAAAGAAAGTAAATCTCTCTAGACATAAACTACAAGTGGAAAACAAAATGTAGGGTAATAAAGAAGCAAGAAATATAATAAAAGAACACACACCCTTGGAATGCCAAGATACACCGCATTCACCACAATGAATTGCATCAAAAACACCACTAGGAAAAGGAATCCGCCGTAAGGCAAATGGGCTAACTACTGCAGGGAAACCACGCTCAAGGGCAACTTGTGCTAGATCTACTAAGTCATCTTTCAGACCAAAGGTGAGTGTCAAAACATTGTTCTCAAAAAGAGAAGCGACGAGACTTGAATCTCTGCATCCAATGTCCAGCACAACATGAATATTTTTCCCCCATTCAATATCTGGAACCATCTAGTACCAGCCAATTTATTTCACGTCAGTTGCTTAGGTTAGCACGTTTCACAAGAATATAAAATTTTAGTTGCACACTGCCGGTAGCTCTTACAAGCAAAGAGCACCAATTTTGACTTACAAAAAGCAGCAGGAACTGATAATTCTGAACATCAGATAATTCAATGAGGTAATACAAAAATTTGTTCACTAGTAGTATATTCAAAATAAGCAGGTTCTAAGAGCTAGAGATGTTTAGTTCTGAAGATTGCTAGAGGTGTTTATGATGAAAGTTACAGGATATTGCATTTTATTGTAATTATCTTCTTACATTGCATTAACAACTGTCAAACAGTCAAGAAAAATAAAGCATCCACACTTTACTTCTAAAACGAGGAGGCCTCCAAGAGTCTAAATTTCTCATATTTCAGGCATCACGTCAAAAAGCTAATTACATCTATAACCAAGAGACTAAAGCAATAGCAGCAATAGCTTACTTACAAAGGCCAGTTTCAGCAACTCACCTCTTCTATGAATTCCAAGTAGTGTTGGATTCCACCCTTCACTACCGTTTCGTTCTGTGGGAAAGTAAGATAATCTCCAGCTTCTACAACCCAATTCTGTGACTTGATGAATGCAGCCAACTTTGGATGTGCTACATTCTTATACAATATCTGTGAGCATCATAAAATTATAGTAAGAAAAAGTTCCAAAACATTTAGCTACATACATTAAGCTAGAGTTACAAACCTTTTCTTTGCTCTCAGGCCACCTTACTGGAGTCTCATAACCATCAAGAGGAAGTGGAACAAGACACATAAGAGGGGTTCTAGGACAACTTCTCTCATGATGCCTATAGCTTTGCAATCTTCCAGAGGCAGTTTCAATGTCAATACAAGGAATGTAATTATGCTTGCTTCTTGAACTACATAATTTCCAAGTATAATGTGCTTTGGGATCAAATAAAGGACCCAATTTCTTTTTGTTTTTTTTAGAAGTTCCGTACCTCCCATTATCATCTTCTAGCTTCTCCACTGAATCTTGATCCAACTCAATTGCATTAGTCAAATCAGAATCCCTTTCTGCCTCTTCATTTCCATTGCCCTCACCATCCATTGACTCTTCTTCTGTGCTATTCAAATCCTCTTCTTGCTTTTCTTCCTGCAAATCTTCATCCTCAGATCCCTCGGTTCCTTGAATTTGGTCTTTATCAACCTTTTGGGGAGGCTTTAAATTACCTCCTCGTTTTTTATCTTTTGTGGGTTCTTTGTGAATTTTGTGCCCATTCCCAGATTTCAAAGGTATAGACCCATTATTGACACGGGTCTTCTCTTTTTCTTCTGAACTATGCATTTTCTTGTCTTCTTTATTTCTTTCTTGATGACTATTCTTGGACTCTTTCTTATTCGAATTAACTCCAAAATTAGAAGCCTTTCCATTTGCAGAAATGGGTTCAGCAATATCATCAAAAGTCTCCCTTTGAGTGGTCACTGAAAATGAAGAAGGCGAAAATACAGACCAAATGAACACAAAACAAAGACCCAAAATCACCACCGATGTTAACTTCACACAGAACCCATATGACTTATAAGACCGTTTTGCAACGCGACCAAATCTTGCAATTGCCATCTATGAACTATCCTTCTTCTTCTTTAAAACCCACAAAAATCATAAAAGCAGCATGAAATTAAATCAAGAAAGAACATCCCTGGAACAAGAGGAGTCCAAAAGAGCATTAATGACGCCAAGCAGCAGAATATTTCTTGGCAGTGAAGTACTGAGGAAAGACAGTTAAGTTTCAACTGTAAAAAGTGAACAAGCAAAGGAAAGATCAAAGAAGAAGTGGATTCAAAGAAAGGAAAAGGAAGTCTTTAGCTGTAGCTGGAGCAGTGGCGCTAGCTAGTAGAACGCAAGGTTTTGACCGGTTAAGACTCGGAGCTCTGCTAATGGCCTGGCCTTAACGCATTAAAATGCTTTAAGCTGAATGCTTTGTACGAGCGCTAATGTAAATATGAATTAATGGAGAAATTTGTCCCCAAAAACTTAGTTAAAGTCCATTATATTTGAATAGCTTTTTTTTTCTACTTTAATCATGTGTTCCCCTTTATTTTTTAAAAAAAAACCCACCAATTCAGCTAGAAACCTGCAAAAAGAAGTGAATGCCAATTGTGAAGAATTAGAGGAAAAAAAAGGTCCATTCAAATTATTACTTTCAGAAATATATATATATATATATATGGTGGATTAAGCATAACAACCGAGTAACATAAATCAATTTCGGAGATCCACATTCTTCTTTCAACTATGTAATAGAATCAAGAAACGGCTTTATTAACATGATTAACATCTTCCACCTATACATCAAACAGTCTTATGGGATCTGAGGTCGAAAGATTTCACCTTTTTCTTTTCACTAAGAAAGGGCTTCATTATATTTTACAAACTGTATTCTGTATAAAATGACTATATATGATTTCTTCCTAAAACTTGACAACTTTTTATAACCAAAAGAGAACATAAAAGGACAATATCAAATCCTTCTACAAATTTGCCTTAATATATATATATATATATATATATTTAACAGAGCTGTTATTGTGAAGTAGTTCCTTGAAGTTGAGGGGCAGAACAAAGTGCACTTGAAGAAGACTCTGAAGGACTTTGAATTGGAAGAGGAAGCTTTTCATATGAAGCATTCATGTTTATCTTTATCCTGCATCACAAAAAATATTAGAATTATAGCTGCTCTGTACCGTTTCTTTGTAACATTTCCTATAACATCTCGTTTTATATAAATTTGTATTAAGATTTTTTTTTATTACTATCTCCTATTAGAAATATAAGTCCTCCTAAGGTGTTTAAAGATGGTCCAGATTTCTAACCGGAGGTAGTATAAGATTTATTAATAAAAGTACTAATAGGAGTGCGGGACTGATCTTGTTGTCTACTTAAAAATAAGAATCTGAAGGCTAAAACGCAGTTTTCCTCTCACAAATTATTCAGTTTTAACGGAATCCAAGACAAATTTTAAACCAAATTCTATGCAAGAATACTGTTTTATGGTGCAAGAAGAAAATAATCAAAGAAGATAAGAGCTTACTTGTTATGAATGTTTACATACTCATCAGTTTCATCCAGTATCTCCTCCTGAGGGAAAAAGACACAGTGAGGACATACACAATTAGCAACATGACAACTGCAAAGGACTCAGAAACCGAAAAGCGGGCATTTGAGCAATGCAAAGGTCAAAAATGTAAAAGAACTGAAGTCTGAATTCTGCTTTCAGCTATAGAGTTTGTGTAGGCAAGGCAACTGCCACGTGCAGAATGGCTTTGGTGGTGTTGTAAATGCAATTCAATGATTACTGAAGAAAGGAAAATAGGAATAGTACATCCAGTTTAAGTTCGATAAGGGTACCTGAAGAAGCTCCTCGATGACATCTTCCATGGTAATCACACCAAGAACGACTTGACTAGGCGGGAATTCAGGAATTGGATTATTCTCCAAATCCAGAATGCAAAATGCACAGCCTCTATGTCTCTTCTTGAAAGCAGGAGTACTCGGAGGACTTTTCTTGACCACTTTATCTCCATCTCCCTTGCTTGTGTGGGAATCAGATTTATTTGCTGCGTTTTCTGCAACCGCATGTCAGCAAACACCAAGTGTCAAATCTTAACATAGATTGAAGATAAGATTGAATAAGGCATGCAGGAAACATCTCACTTCACTGAATATTGCAAACGATCTGAATAACTAAATAAGATTTATGTACAGGACATAGATGACCGATAATTTTCTTCCAAATAAAACACCCATCAGAAATCAAAAACTTGAAACCGTCTGATGTTCCAGATAAACATAGCACTTGGTTTTAACCTTGCAAATCACTTGGGAAGAAGAAGCAAAGGAGTAAATGAAAGTAAGGACCTGAGAAGTTTCAAACTAATCATAACAAGCTTTAATCTACAAATCAAAAACTTTCACCTTTAGTATTCTTTGGTACTCCTTTCATTTCTTTCAAATCTCTATATACGACAGCAATGTGGCTGTGACCCTTCTGAAATTCATTCAGTATATCATAAAGAGGCATGTTTTCCGAGACCCTGGGAATTACAGAAAAGCAGGTGTTACCAAAGAAAGGTGTGACTATGCCACCCATCATACAAAGTAGTGGACAACCTTAATATGCCAAAGGCAGAATACAAATTATTTTTCCTATCAAAAGAAGAGGAAAGAATATTGAAAACCATCTAATTAATGCTTGCACTCTTAGGAATGCAACATCAATTAGACCATATGTTACAAATAAGAATTCATCATGAAACAGGCATGGAATAATTAAGTTTCGCGGCGCTTTTTTCTAAACCTTCCTCTCCTTTAGAATATGAAATCTTGAACATTGATGGAATAGGTATCAATCATTATTACCATTCACCATAGACATGAGAACATTTTGGACTAAGGATCTTCATCCATTTCATACAGACAATCACCAGTGGTTGTTTTAAATTGCATAAGCAATCTGCCAACCAACAAGCAAGAGAGACATACTTTCCATAGTTTATGTGATCATATCTTGACTTGCCTCAAACCTTGTAACTAGCTGGAAACTACTTCATCATACTAATAAGAACTAGCCTTCATGAATTTTAAAAAGGCTCAAATGTGTAAAATCTGATACCTATTAAAGTTCCTCTACACACTGGTGGTCTCTAGTTTAACACTGAGAGTGTAACTTAAACATGAAGGACCTTTGGCCAAACCAACATGAACCTAATTGGGCCATTACTGGCTTTGTTAGTATGTCGTGATACTGGATTGTGCAGACAAAGGGAACTAGGAGTTGTTGCAGAGGATATAATTTGCCCTTACCGAGGGATTTTTCTGATCATCATTTTCCTCAGAGGAACTGAATCTTCTGGGTCAACACCTAAGAGATTTTTAACCTGAATATTACAGGGAAAAGGAAGAAAATGTAAACTCCAAAAGAGCAATAAATATGAGCTTTCCATAACCAAAGTGCAAAAATGAGAAAAGAGAAGAATGCTCTTCAATGGAAAACCTATAATATATATTCCCAACAAATTCTAGATTGAACTACTCAGCTATACTTAAATAAAAGAAGAAGAAGATATTACCAATATGAGACCAATTATATTTGTAGGATCTTTATAATAGACAGGAACTCTACTATGCCCCATTGTCATTATAGCATTCAGTTTCTCCCTGAGAATGAGAAAGAGAGCATAAATAGGTGAGATTAAAAAACTAGTAGGAAAATACTACATTAAACTAAGCAACAAGTCGCAAAACTCACAAAGTAAGAGTTCCATCCAGATCAAGAGAAAATGCCTTCGATATAGGCGTCATGGCATCTTTTGCTCTCTTCTCTGTCATTTCAAGTGCTCCAGCAATTATAGTTGTCTCATCATGTGTCAAATCTCCTCCTTTTCCAGCCTAGTTAGAAAATTAACAGTTCTGAGGTTAAGAGAAGGTCATTTCTTCCAGACTCTTCATACCAGAAAGTAATAAAAAATCACTCCCCATCTTAAACATATACGAGGGCAAAACAGAAGCATCCTTGCTTGTCTAAATAATAACAAAATGAGCTGGTGGGTTACCTCATTCCCATGAAAATCCACAAAAGTTTTTAATTCTGCCCTGCGTAAAAGGATAGCATGCCCCTTTCCCAACATCCAGTCAAGCACCTTAATACAATATTTGTTAACAGATGGTTAGATATTAATAAGTAGAAAATTTTCTAAGAATTGTTTCTCCATTTTCTGTGCAAAAAGGGGATAAAATAGATATTAGAAAGCTAAGGATTTCTGTTGTTGTGATTATCCACAGACATGATAGGCAGTCAGGGAAGCATAAACATGTAACCACATTTAGATTACCTTACTGATTGGATAAGCAACGGGGAAGAAAATCCACAGAAGAAGGCGGACTAATGGAGCCATGGTTGCCCCAACAGTCAATCCATAGCGTGTACAGATTGCTTGAGGTAGTATCTGTAGTAAAAGAACATAAGCATGGTATAAGAGTTACAAAAATAAGCATAAGAAAGAAAGTTAACATAGTAACAATAGTTTTGCTGATTAAGAGAACCTCTCCAAACATGAGGATGAGCGTCACAGATATCAGAATTGCAGCCCAAGGAGGCACCAGCTTGTCCAAGAATATGGGAAGAGACTGTGAGATCAAAACAAAATAGTCCATATAGTTAGTTCGAGAATTAGAAATTACAATTTTGCTTCCCAAAGTAAATGAAGTTTCACAAACCTCCATTGCTAAAGAGTTGCCGATCAACAGTGTACAAAGCAAAAAGTGTTGATTTTTTACCACTGGAAGTATTTTAGCTGCCAAAAGAAATCAGTTTAACTTGCCGATATATACATACAGACGTATTTTACTTCCTCTTAGGTTTCAGCTTAGCCTGATTCACTAAGAGGCCACAACGAAAAATAGGGGAAATAACCCCCAAAAAAGAAAAACCTTTTTAAGACATAGTAATTATAAGTTTCTATGTGGTTCTTGAAACCATGCAAAGACCATGGACTTACACCGGTAGGGTTCAATATATGGACTCAAAATGCACAGTTAAACCAATATATACACTCAGACTTTCTGCCTGCTCAATTCCAATCTTTTGAAACAATTTTTTGCCTTCCATTTCAAGAATCCCGAATAAGATGCTGTTAATTTATGATGTTAAGCATTTAATCTATCATTATCGGCCGAGATTAATTTGCTGATACAAACAGGGAAGCTGATATTAGCAAACAAAATCAAAACCAAGCCAAACTAATGTAACAGGGG
Organism: Catharanthus roseus; assembly: GCA_028651295.1. NCBI lineage: Eukaryota > Viridiplantae > Streptophyta > Magnoliopsida > Gentianales > Apocynaceae > Catharanthus > Catharanthus roseus. The sequence goes on along the minus strand of JAPQWS010000104.1, from coordinate 20,190,074 downwards.
AACCAAAATATCCAAGAAACCACAAGATCACAGACTTCCAAAACATGTAAAAAAAGAGAAAAGAAGTAAGAAATTATACACACAGGCATGAATACGATCTTGGGTTCTTCCAGATTTGCTAAGAACTTCAAGGTCGACAAGACCCAGTGACATTAATCCAAGGGTAAGACCAGCCATAAGCCCAGCAAACGTCACCAATCCTACAATTGCTGCCAAAAACAAGAAAAACTTAGAGCCGCAGCATTTCACATCTTCTTGTGCCATCACCCCACTTTTCTCTCCGCTTTTCTCTATAAATTTTAAGCAATTCCCACTTGCTTCCAACACTAGTATAGGATTAAAATTCCTTCTTGAAAGCGAAAAAATTCTCAGAATGGACAAAAATCTTCTGGGTTTTCCTTCTTTAATCCTATTTTCCGATGAAGTTGTTCAAGTTTCTTCCACCTCGATTTGATCAGAACTGGAAGTTCACCTCACTTGGAAGCTAGCTTGTAATGCTATGAATTAAATGCTTTGATTCCCTTTGATTTTAGTGAGGGAAGCTGGAGATGTTTGTCGTTCGAGGATTTTATTATGCCGTCTCCCAAAAATGGCGTCTCCAAATCTCGGTCGTTGATCATATTCACCTGTCATCCGACCAAAGAAAAAAAGAACGAAGTACACAAAACAAAAACCAATTATTTTTTTTATAACACCAAAATCAAATACTTATTATACATTAACACTCTAATTTATTTCAAAATTTACTAAGGACTTTCTAAGGTGTATTAGAATAAGACTTGATTTTGAAATTTTTTATGTTAAATTTTATAAAATAAAAGTGTTTGTGAGAAAAAATTAAAATATTCTCTTGATTTTAATTTATTAAATGTTTGAATATATATTATTTCAATCTAAGAATTTAGTCTCTCCTTCAATTTTAATTTATTTTTTTAATGGTGGTATAATATCAAAATGAAAGATAAATTGAAACAAAAATAGTAATAATTTAATTAGGCAAAAATACTTTTTGAGGAAAATTAGGCAAAAATACTTCCTAGAAAAAGAATAATACGGTACTACTATTATTCAGCCAAAAAGAATAATTAGGTATAGAGTATGCTGATTTTACCATGGCAAGTCCATTCATGCCATTTGCCAACTAGTGAGTGTATCATCAACTGTTGGAAGAATAATAGAATATGCCCCTCACTCTCCTTCGAAAGGATCACTAAATTACAAAATATTAAATTACTTTTTTAATAATTCGAACTCAAAATCTATTTAAGTGTAAAAAATTATGTCACCAAATCACACGTATCTTGTCACTCTACTCTTATTCATTTATTCATGTATGTAAATATGCACATTTTCTCACGTCATTTTTCTTTAATTATGACTTCTCTTTCGGTTATTAAAATGTTGTCATAGAAATACTTTATTGGTAAGTTTATAAATATAATTAAAAGTGTTTGAATTGCGAATTATATTTTGGAAAGAAAAAAAAAAGACTTGTACAAATACGTGCTTTATAGTATTTGTACTACAACATTTTCACAAAACAGATATTCTTGACCAATTTTGGAGTTCCTTAAATAACTCGAACTCAATACCTCTCACTTGAATAAGAAGTAGAGGTTTCTAAGTGAAAGAGGTCGCATCCACAAGACAAATATACTTGCGACATCACCATTCACAAAAGAGGCAAATCATCAAGATGAGAGAAAGAACTTCTTCAGGCTGTCCACCATCACCACCTTCATTGTCCTGGTCCTTGTCCTTCTCTTCCAAAGGCTTCTATGCAGTGCTCCACCATGAAATACTATTCCTCATACAACTCATCTCTATTTTCTTCGGAAGCCCCTTTCAAGGTGGAACACTGCATAGAACACTATTCCGATATTAGGTCACTCGCAGACATCTAATAGTGTAAAAGTCATGCTCTATACATCCAATCTTGAGCGTGCAAGGGTGTATTGAGAATCTTATATTGATTAGTTACTGAAGAAATAAACTCCTTATAAATTTGGACTAATTTTCCCCATCTAAACGTACGTACCTTTTGGGGTAGAATTAGTCCCAAGTACATTTTCAACAGTTAAAAAAAATGATTCATTCTTTCCCTGGAGAGAGGGGGCCCTAGATGGTTTCTATGTGAGGTTGCTACTGATGAAACCCAAGGTGGGACTAAGAGTATATTTAGATAGAGTTTGATTTTGCGATATTTGTTCTGAATATCATAAAAACTGAATTATTTGTGAGAGGAGAGGAGAGTCTGAGTCCTAAGACCGAAATTCAATGTCACCCTTAAAGATCCAGTTGGAGTGAATGCGACTATCTCAGCCCAAGAAGATGATATGGGTGTACCATGGCCTATTAGTTCCAAATATCAATAAGTGCCTGGGTTCTGGATAAGGTTAGAGCTCAACTGACGGCACGTGTTTTTTTTTTTTTTTTTAAGGGCTCAAGATATGACACACAAACTGCTCATCCCCTTCAAGTTTTTCCCCTCGACGACCTCTCCTATTATCTTCTTCATAGTATAAGAAAAGGGAAAATGTGGGAACCACTCAGCTGGGTTAAAGAGTACTTACAAGTCTCTGGTGGGAACCATTTTGTTGCTACTTTTTGCAAAACTGGCAAAAGGTTGAAAGGCACAGAAGTTGAGGAATTGGGTGGTAGTCGTGGACTCTTTCATCACCTTCATTTTCCTTCAGGCACAGAAGCTGGATACGATTCTCATGTTTCTCGGAAGTTGGTTTTGTGGCTGGCTCTCTTTTTCTCTTTTCTTATCAATCTCCACCACCCAAGTCTCCTTATCTAAGTATCCTCAGAGCTACTATATACTTGCAGCTTATCTCCCCTTCTTCTATAATCCACTGAAACAAACCAGCATTGTCAAAAGAATATGTCCAAGCAAGAGAATGGCTTATCTGATATGCATTCATGGCCAGAACAACAACAACTCCCTAGCGTCTTATTTACAGAAAATGTTCGAAAACTCCATACCTCCATAGAAAATGACTGGGACTCCTTGCGTCGTTCAGCATGTCAGACGGCAGCTGGTAGAGCAATGTGGAAGCACGTGATTCATGATCCTCTTGCAGAGTTGCTAGCGGGAGAGACATGCCTGAGAAGCCTCCATGAGAAGATCAAGAAAGATCAAATCACCAATGCTAAAGAAACCTCTGGAGTCATTCTGGCTGTTCGTACCCTCTGGTTTGATTCAAAAATTGAAGCAGCTCTCAGTTCCTTTGGTGGTGGAGCGGCACAGGTTGTTCTTCTTGGTGCAGGTGATCCTATGCAGACCATTTCTTACTGCACTTCATTTTCTTGAGCATCAGAACCCTACAGAAGAAAGAATGAATTGCAAAACTGTTAAATTACACACTCTACGCGGGATGATTAAATCCACGATTAATGATGATTTATTCACTTCATTTGTAATCATAACCATCCACTAGATCATGGCAGTCAGTTTACTGTCTAGTGTGATAAATAACTTTCCTCTAATTTTCTTCTCCTGTGAGAATTCCCTGACTTTCCATTTAAAAGGTTTATAAATCTTTTGAGGTTAGAAGGTGTATTCCTTCGGCCCCATTTTAAGCGATCTATGCAAATTAAACTTGACAAAATTTCTTACCTGCAGGAATGGATACAAGAGCATATCGCCTGAGTTGCTTGAAAGAAAGCTATGTTTTTGAGGTTGATTTTCCAGAGGTTCTGCAAACAAAGGCCATGCTTCTGCAGGCGGCAGCAGCAGGTTCAACAACTGAAGATCAGCATCCAGAGGTGACAGCAAAATCATTAAGCAGAGTAGCAGCTGATATAAGAGAAATTGACTGGCTAGAAAAACTTCAAAAATCAGGATTTGAACCAAAGATGAATACCGTGTGGGTTTTAGAGGGTATCATCTATTATCTGCCACACTCTAATGCCATGGAAGTCCTGAAGATTATTGCAGATAATTGCAATGTAACACAGACTGTCCTTCTAGCTGATTTCATGAACAAGCAATCAACCACATTGTGCAATTCCCTTTTCCATTTCTACAGTGACTGGCCTGACCAGTTACTTCCATCTCTTGGTTTCTCTGAAGTGAAGCTGTCGCAAATTGGTGATGCAGATGCTGATTTCGGCCTGTTTCATGATCCACTAAACTTGTTCAACAGGTTGCGCAGCTTGCCTAGATCCCTTCAAACTCACCCAGATGATGGAACACCTTGCTGTCGCTTATACTTGCTACAAGCTTCTGGTTCACCAAATCAAACTATTAGTTCAGGTCAAGATGCAGACACTGCATAATTTAGTAAAAAATACATGCCTAACTTCAGGTTATAACAGTGAATTAGGTGTCCCCTCCCCATGTGCCAGTCAACTATAAGTTCGGGATTTAGTATTATAGATTACAGTTTAGGAAGGAAGTAATACATAGAGTTCGAGTTTGTGGAAATTCTTTATAATCTAATTGGATCGAGAATGATAATTCTGTTCTGGATTATTTAGTGGACAAACGTCAGAGGGGTATAACATGATACATCTAACCTTGCTATTTATGTGGCTGACTAAATTATTACAAACCAGTTTTAGCATAAAATGATTTCTGGACTCATTCTTTGAAGCTAGAGAATCTGTAACGATCTTCCAACTCATGCAAGTTTCCGGCAACATAACAAGGATACTCTTGAAAGAAATGCAAAAAGTAGAGAAAAACAAAAGAAAAGAAAAGCAATCCTTAAACCAACAATAATTGCACCAGCTCAATTAACTGCAGTTCAATGGGTAGTCATCCACCTTGTGAAAACTATACTTCAGCCCAAAGAGAGAAAAGGAACAATAATATGTAGTAAGCTATATTGTCTTTGTCAGTTCAGAATTAATGGATTACTTAGTAGCAGCTTTATCATATAAAGTGAAACAATATTACCTGCAAGATCACAATAATGAAGTCAAGTTTTTGTAAACATTTTTTTAAGACAGATAATATATATTTAGGACTGCCACCAAACCAGCCTTTCAGCTCACTGATTTATCAGGAATCATCAGCCAAAACCAACAAGGCTTTTGATATTCATGTAGTACTGAAAATTTTGTTAAGAATAAAGTACTACTCTAGTACCATCTTTCAAGAATTTTCATAAGATAGTCAAACAATAAGAAATGAATGAGGACAGACAGAATGCCATAAAAAATGGTACAATTTACAAACAAAAGACCTACTCCAGCTTTCTCTCTTTTCTGCTGCCAATAATTGTAGCGACTCCAACAACTTCTTTGTAACCGCAAAATCTAGAAATTAAATTTCAAGACAATCCTTTACCCCCCTCTCGAAATTTTCAAGGGAGAATAAAGTGTCCATAAGAGCATTTGCAATTCTTTGCCTGTAACACGGAGAAATTCAAACAATGAGTCAAGATCAAAGAGAGCATTAAGCATTTAAGTTTTGAGAAGTAATAAGGTTGCAACTAGAAAATTCATTACCATACCTATCTGAAGCAACCTGAACATTAATTTTGCTTGTCATGTCACTAAGAGAAGCAAAAGCTCTGCAATCAGAACAAAAACCAAACATCAACGAACAAAGTTCTTGGGGGGAGGCACTCCATGGTTCAAATGGTTTTAATTCTTTAGAGGAAATACTAGTCTAACTCTTAGCTGGATGAAAGATGCATGATTCATATCATCCACATTGGATTTAAATAATCTGAAAAAGTTAAACATCAGCCAATATGGGATTACACAATATCTCTTCCTCACTCACTCAAGCACAGACACAAACACACAATATATCCAATCATAAAACCCAAAAAAATAAAATAAAAATAAAAACCAATATATTACCTACTTCGACTAATAATCTGCATATCAGACAAATGCCCATATAAAAGGTATTAACTCATGTACCTTATGAGATCAGCAAGCTTCACTTCTGCTTCTAACTTTATGGGATCTTTATCATCAAGCAAAGAAGCCGCATTTTTAACAATCAGCCGGAAGGTGCAGACCTAAAAGTTACACAGTTTTGGCTTTACCATTGAATAATTCAAAAGTTATTCCAATCTGATGTCATTTTCACATTTGTTGGCTTCTCTCAGAGGAGGGAACTGATTAACAACTTATCAGTTAATTAGAATAGCAAATTTATCAGTTTCTACATAATAACCCAAGCTCTTTAGGCATGGAAAAAACCATAACAAAAAGCCCATTAATAATAGCAAACTCCAAATGCCCAGAGGTATAGACAATACCACCTGAATTAATAGTTGCTTTTTACCCATGATAAACAAGATACTGAACATCTTACTTTATCCACCTTAAAATGTAACAAGAAAAAAAAACAAAAAATAAAGAATAACCTCTACTCCAGTCTTAGCTTGGAATGCCACAAAAGAGTTTCTATCTTCAGCCACACAATCCCTGGCAGCAGAGTTCACCAAGTTCCTAACTTCTTCCAAGTCCTTCTCCTCATACTCCGATTCCCCTTTTGCTACCCCACACAAAAACAAAAGTACGACACCCAATCAATCACAAAATAAAAGGCGAAAACAATAATAAACGCACAGGAAAAACTCAATGTGATGGAGATTGAAATAGAGAGTTACTGATGATAAGATAGGCAGAGCTGAGGCTGTTTCGCGAAGCATCAATAGGAGCCAATAGATACTTGTAGGACTTCTTCTTTTGCTCTTTGAGCCACTCCTTTGGTCCTGCTGAGTTGATCAAAAGCAAAACGTTAAAATAGTTAAACCAGCAGAGCAGTGAATGTTCTGAGCTGAAACTAGATGATTACAGATCCCGAAAGAGAGTGCGGAGGCCGGAGGTGCGATTAGAATCGAAAATAAAACGCTGCTGGCATTCCGACGAGAAATCGTGCTGATTTTGTGCAGAGAGGAGTTACGTTGAGGAAGCGGGAGCGGTGGTGATTTGGGAGGTTTTGGCGGGAATTGGGGGGCGGCAACGGTTGCGGAAATGGTTTTAGAGCTGACCGGCGGTGGGGATATCATATTGGAATTTCGATATTTTTTGGGTGCTCGGAAATTCCAATTTTCCTCGCTTATGTATATGATATGAATTTTTCCAGAAAGTAAAATTTAAGTTAATTACATTTTCCTCCTTAAGATTTATTCAAATTATAATTTTATCATTCTATTTTTCATAAATTATAAATACATCCTTATAATTTATATATTTATAACTTATTAATTCTTATTACTAATTTTAATGAAAATATTTTATCAGAAAACAATATTATGTGATAAAAAAGTTTAAAATCTTCTTAAAATTTATTTTGCAAATTTACTTCTTATTTATTATCATATATTAAGACAATAATATTATTTATTATGAAAATTATATTAATTAAAATTTTGTTAGCAAAGGTCTTATTATCTTAATATATGATAATAAACAAAAAAAATAAACTTGCAATATGATATCGTAGGAAGAACTTAAACTTTTTACTTCATAACTATTATTTTCTAAAAAAATTTATTCATTAAAATTAATAGTAGAGATTAATAAGTTATAAAAATATAAACGATAAAAATATATTTATAATTTATATAAAATAAAATAATAAAATTTTAATAAGAAAAGAGTGGAGATGCGGGGGATCAAATCCGTGCAAAGCGAGAGCTCCACCATGTGAGCGAATTTCCATTTAAAATATATTTTTAAATATAAATGAAGATTTAACAAAAAATATGACATAGGAGGAAGCTTTCTCATATCAGAGCCAGGTTTCGATCCTGGGACCTGTGGGTTATGGGCCCACCACGCTTCCGCTGCGCCACTCTGATTTGTTGTTTAATGTTGAAAATAATATTTAATAGTTTCAATTAGAATACAAGTGCATTCCTCTCCTTATTTTTTACATTCATAAATAAGACGATATTAAGAAAGAAAATAAATTAATGAACTTTTAGAATTATTTTTCATTTTCATATTTCTTGACTTTCTTTAAAGGATTAATTTCAATACAATTAAAAAAAATTTTGAAGAATTTTTTTATTGTAACCTCTTAACTAGTTTCATATTAATGATCAACCTTTTACGAAAAAAATAAATAAAAAACTTTATTTGTCAACTTGATTTTATTTGATAAATTAATTATTTAAGTTCTGTATATTGAATTTTAAGTATAAACTCTGAATGCTAAATTAATTAATCAATATTAATTATTTATATAAAAAGTTTTATAATTTAAACTTTATTTGTCAACTTGATTTTATTTGATAAATTAATTATTTAAGTTCTGTATATTGAATTTTAAGTATAAACTCTGAATGCTAAATTAATTAATCAATATTAATTATTTATATAAAAAGTTTTATAATTTTACAAACAATGTGTATTTTCATATTTAAGAGTTCAAATTTTCACTTAAAATTTATAATAAAAATTAAGTACGTCTTAAACAATTAAGTGATTTATAAAAATTATTATCAAAAGTACTTAAAATAATAAGGGCTTAAAAATTATTTATTATTAAATATACTTAATTTAATAAGTTCTTATCTAATTCATTTTAAGAGGTAAATTGATTTATCAAACAAAGCCTTAAGATTCAACATTCAGAATTTAAATAATTTCGACCTCAGTACAATTTGATTTGATCAAATGAGACCCTACTTTATTTACTTGCATATGAATTACATGCGCATTGTCAGAAGATAGTAACTCAGTGTATAAGTACTCTTTAATAGGTCAAAGTTCGGGTTCAGAAAACATTTCCTCCGGTAAATGTATAAAAAGTATTATACGCGCATTTATTTTATTTTATTCATCTAAGATCTGAATTTAACTAACATAAAGTCATAAAAGATTCTTTTATTGGGATAAACTATTATATTAACTTTACAATTAATTATTCTTTTATTATATTACGTTTATTCTGTTAAAAATAAATTATATTATCTTTATGTTACCCTACACTTTGTTTAATATAAATTCCCACGTTTTCCCTAAAAAAATAATAATTAAGAAAAAATGTAGGTAACATTCATAAATGATTGAAACTCATTTTTTTTAAACATATTGAAACTCATATTTAAGGAGATTATGTGGAATTTTTTTTATAAACTACATAATTATTTTGAAATATATATTTTACTTTTAAAGCATTTTAATTTTAAATCATTTAATAAAATAAGTTTAAGCATCTAAGTTAAAATGAAGCAATTTTTTTAGTTCCTAAATTACCAAAACAAAATTGTAGATATATGTAACTATTTTTAAGAGGTCTCTCTTTTTTTAACGGCCAAGATTTCTCCATCAAACATCTACAATTATTGGATCTGTCAGGGCATTTTTATCATACGGCAGAGAATAAGTCAGGGAGTGCATCTGAATCTGATGCACGCATATTATTTTCCACCAAATGCACCCAATTGCTCCACCGAATCCGACTTGGCATCGGATCCGATGCACCCAAAAACAGTATAAATGAATAAATAAATAAATAATGCTTTAATCCTACCCATAAACTAGTGATAAATAAATGGTTAATATTTTTGAAATAATAAAAATTTAGACAATCCTCCCATTTCGAGATACATTTTGGTTTGGAGTTAAAGGTCAACCTATTTTTAACATGGTATCATATTTAATTGTTGGATTGCTCGTATTGGGTCACCGCGCAGATGTCCAGTCCCGTAAATTTCACACTTTAAATATCCAATCCGGAACGTGAGAGGGTGTGTTGTGAATTCCACATGTCTAGTATTTAATAAAAAATTACTCCTTATAAGTCCTCTCCTCTTAAGGTATATTTTGAAGTAAGTTAGACTCAAGTCCAAATTCTGACATAAATAAATATAAAGAAAGAGGGAGAATAAGGTATTTAACCTCCCCCCTCAGGGAGGGGGGGGCGGGGGGGAGGGAGAATAAGGTAATTTGACAGATATACCCCATGTTGCCATAATCTTTTAACTCGATATGATAAAATTATCAACTAATTAAAAGACTATCGTGCGGGATTAAATCGTTTTTCGAGTGATTCGAATTCAAAATCTCTCATTTGACATGTCATTTAAACATACATAAACTAAAGGGATCGCGCCATTGGACCACCCATCCTATATTTTCATATTATGTAGCATTTATTAGGAAAAAAAGTTGAGGGCATTTTTGCAAAAGTTTGTTGCTGAAAAAAAGAATAATGGACAAAGGATGACAATTACAAATTACTCGGAGGAAGATACTTTACCATTTGTCTTTTTTTAATTTGAGTAATATTTTCTTTCATTTTCAAAAATTGAATAAATCAATATTCAATTTCAAAAGAAATCAATAAAACTCTAAGATGACAAAAAAAAAAAAAAAAAACCTTAGTCAATTGGATTCTATAAAATTTCCTTCAATTATGAAAATGCTACTTTATTTTTTAAATACTATTAATGAGTATTACTCTTAAAAAAAAGAAATAAATATATACTTGTTATTTAAGTTTTAATAGTTTAATTAAATGCATATGATGTTGTGTGCTTATTAAAGAGAATAATCTTCTTTTAGGAAAAGTAATAAAGAAGAAACATAAAAAACGTGATGTAGAAAAAACTATTTCAATAGAAGTTCTTTTTAAAAGCAAGATTATAAACAAATTTTGAATAAATTATGTTTTTAAAAACACTTTTTGAATAAAATATTATTTCAAACAATACTTATTTATAATAAAAGAATATAAATTGTGTTGTTTTTATACGTATGAGAGAATTTTGATATAAATAATTATAAATTATTTCAATTTTTTATTTTTTCATAAATTATTTTTTTGTCTTAGTTATTTTTGAATTCTATTAATTAACTCGCAAATTACATAGTTTCATACATAATATTAAATAAATATAAATATCTATAAAGATGATAACAAATGCAGTTTGTGCGAGTTAAGTTACAAAAAATATGTTACCAGTGAAAAATATATATTTATAGTGACTAAAAAAGAATTAACAAATACAAAAAATAAAAAAATTATAGGTAAAATGAGAAACGTTGATAATATAGGAAAAATTAACTCAAAAATAGCATAAAAATAAATATTCAATATGGCGGAAAACAATAATAATATCAAACAAAATTGAGAGTAAAGAAATGGAGGAAGACAAATAATTCGAAAAAATTGTGTTCGACACAAATTCCATCATATTGAATATTTATTTTTATACTAATTTTTTTCTACAAATAATAGATTTTTACATAGACATAATAATAAATAATAAAGAAAGTAAGTAATTACTGTAAGAGACGCGTGACAAAAAATCAAGAATGAAACCCCTTCAGAAATAAAGGATATACTTTATTTATAAAGAGGCAGTTTCTAATGAAAGTTAGAAGACTTCTCACGTGAGACTTTAAAAGACCTGCATAAAAAAGGAAAAGTTATATTCCATAAATTAATATAATTTATGAATATTAACAATAAATTTATTTATTTAGAGAAGAGGAAAATCCTTTACTAAGAAAAGGGAAATTGTATTCAAGAGAAAAAAAAACCAACACCACAAAAATGGTCTAAAATTATTTCCTAAAAAAAAAAACAGAAAAAATAATTTTCCACCACCAGAAAAATGCAGGAATTTCCCGCTAAAAGTTACCTTCAGCCTCTTCTCTTCCCTCCAATCCTACGTGGCAGTTTTTCCGTTACAGCTGGAAACAGGAAAACAGTAAAAGCTTTACTGCTTACGACACGAAACCGCTCTGGCGGGGCAGCAAGAGTTACTTTGCCGCCGCCGGTAAAAAATTTACGCCACCGTTACACAACCATTCCTCCTCCCATCGTCGCCATCCTCCCCACCGCCCGAACACGTGTCATCATGGACTTTAAATTCCTTTTTACCTGATTTAGGGATGGGAATTTGATTCCGTGTTAATATGGAAAATCCAATACCATTCCCGTTTTTTTCCCAAATTCGAAGATAATTTCCAAAAAATGCAAAGATGATAAAGCTGCTTTACTGACTTTAATGTCCGTAGCAGTAAATTCAGTTACTTATATTACAAAACCGGGAAAAACTACCATAGAATTAGGGAGGAGGAGGAGCAGCTGTTTTGGTGTCCTGATTTGGGGAAGGAAAGGAGGAGGCGTTAATGGGATTGTTTTTGAGGATGTTCTAGTTGGAAGAGTATCCGATTCTATATGTCAATCCATTGGGGTTCCAGAAGAATCATCATCAAAATGCCTATTTAAGTCGAAGATGCGAATTCCTAAGCGTCCCGTTTCAATCTCTCTTTGTCTGTCTCTTTTCTCACCGCCTCCTGAGAAGTTTTTTTCGTCATCCTCGTCTTATTTTTCCAGAATTCTCCATTTCCATTCGGGTTTTCTTGCTTCAAAAATCTCTGATCATTCTGCAAACGGAAGAATTTTTGTTTGTCATCGAGGTTCGTGTTTTTTCCTCTTTCTTTTTCCGTGCATGGCGCATTGATTAATCGAGAATTTGCTTTCTTGGGTAATTCTGGGTTAAAGCTAATTGAGAATTGAGAATTCTTTGTCTGTCAATCAGGGGAATGATTTTGTTTAGTTTTCATTTCTTGATTAGTGGTGATTGATATTCTTTTCCCTTAACATGGTATACTATGCATGTAGTGGTTGATTCGTCACTTTGCTTAATGTGCACAGACATGGCCCTTTTCTGGTGGACTTTTCCTTTTAGCAGAATTTTAATTTTTTCTGAAAACTTTTCTCATTGTGCATGTAGAGTTGGTATAGTTTGTAATTGATGCGTTAGTGGATAAACTTGTCCCCTCTCAAAAGCCCCTACTGTTGCGTCATAATCTTCCTCATGCTACCCATATTTTAACCACAAAGAGTAGCCAACTTCCTTGTTACTGCTTGAGTTCAGAATTAGAATTTTGATCTGCAAATTAAATACAATTAGGTGTTCTTGATATAACCTATCCTTTTTCCTTTTGTCCGTAACTGCCTTGTTTATGTTCACATTTAATGAGAACTAAGGTAATTGGTGCTGATACATTCTGGCTATAATCAGTGGGTGGATTGTTTAAGAGTGAAAAACTTGGTAATGTGAGGGATTCATTGTTGCGAATGGGAATTAACTTTGGTGAAATATAGGTCTTTCTTGGAGCATATCTTGGAGAATAGACTTACAAGTTGGAACATAACTCAGCCAAATTGTTCATAGACAATGATGAGTGAAGGTAAGCTGCTAAGATTACAACTGTAGGAAGTATTCCTCTCTTTGCTTCTTGAAGTCCTCAATATTAGCGTTTAGATTTAAGGATATAACCTTCCACAATGAATGAATATTAGGTACAACCATCAATCATTTCATTAGTTGTCATTGAGTTGTAGCAGTTTTTGAGTTTTGAGGGAATTGATTACTGCATCTATCTTATCACCTGATGTTACCTGTTTTAGAGAAATTGAGCTCATGCTGTCTCAACCTTTGGCTGTGTGTTTATCAGTGAAGCTATGGTTTGGTGTTTGATGTAATAGTTTTTTTTTTCCTTTCTAATCAAAGTAAAAATGTTCCAGTTATGAGCTTCAGCTGTTGTCGATCCCATATATGTGAAAAATCTCCTCATTCGTTGAAAGTTTGTAGCCATTTTGAAACTTTAATAGATAATGGTAATTGTTTTTATAGAAAGAAAACCTGCAAGTTAAAGTTTGTTTTTATCATATTTACGAAGGCATGTTAGCATGTAACTGATGCGGAAAAGACACAATATTTAGTAACATGTACTATTATAAGTAAAACATAAATTCCAGAATCATGTTGCGAATCTTTTAGCTGTTATGAAGTTTGCTAATTTTACTAAAAACTGCTTTTGTCAACCCTCTTTTGTCTAGCCTCTGTGCATAGATGAAGAAAGTTCTGTTTATCTCTGCTTTATTGTTGAAATTGCTTTCAATAAAATCAATAGAATCAGTGAGTAGTCAAATTCAAGTAATGTTCTTGCATTTTCTGTGCATTTAATGCAGAAAAATTTCTAGCATTATCGTTTATGAATCTTTGGTTTCATTTGGTACAAAACTATCAGGACATAATCAGATCAGCACCAGCAATAAAATGGATGGGATTGGTAGAGATGCAAAACCTCAATTCTTTGAGGGAACCCAAAGAGATGGTGACCAGTTTCCTTATATATGGTCATCCCGCAAAGAATTCCGGGAAATTGACATAGGGAAACAGATATTCTGCAATAGATCTTTGAATATGAAGAACATTGTTGCTGTAGGGTTTGACATGGATTACACTCTAGCACAGTACAAACCTGAGACTTTTGAATCTCTTGCTTATGAAGGAACAGTCAGAAAGCTAGTCTATGATTTGGGCTACCCTCCAGAGGTTTGTCTTGGGCTTTGCTCTGAAATTAAGTTAAAAACACTATCCATGTTTCTTATTACACACTTGTACATTTACAAGAAAGCTGGTTTTCACAAATGTTGATCGAGTTAATTTGTAAATATTGAGAGACGGACATGCAAACTTATTTATTAGCTAATATATATTTTGAAATCAGTAGCTGAAGCTCTTCACTCTTGGGGCATCTTTATAGACTTGTTATTACCTTTTCTTTTAAAGGAAAAAATTAGTCAGGAAAATATTTTGGACTTCACTTACTTCAAAAAGCTTTCCTACCATATTCCAGTTAATTCTTCAAATCTTAAACAAAAAACAGGCAGGCTCTTAATCAGTTTGGTTTCTTTTTAGCTGTTGGAGTGGACATTTGACTGGACGTACATGGTCAGGGGTTTAGTTGTCGACAAAAAAAGAGGCAACATACTGAAGGTTCGTGTTAGTCAACCATTGAAAAGAACCAGTTATGATAATTGTGCCTTTCTGTTCGGTGGAGAATCTCATTTACTTTAACGCATTTGAATGTTCTTTTTCGTCTTGATTGTTCATTTTCAGATGGACCGGCACAAATATGTGAAAGTAGCTTATCATGGATTTAGAGAGATGTCAAAGGAAGACAAAGTTGCTACATATGGCAGTACTTTGATACGGGATTCATTTGATGAACCAGACTACGCATTGATTGATACTCTTTTTTCACTGGCTGAAGCCTACCTATTTGCTCAACTTGTAGACTTCAAGGATAATAATCCTGGAAAAATTCATGAAGGAACAGAGTAAGAGAGTTTCCATAATTTTCTGACATCTTTCCATATATAATGCAATTGAGACTCTCTTCACGCAAATTCACATCCTATTGTGTACTTGTGTCTCTCTTTTATTTATTAATGGGAAAATCTCTAGTGAATATTCTACTTCATACCTTGAGTTTGGGTTGCTTGATACTAAAACTTAATGACGATGACACTTCCTTGCTATTGGCAGGTAGTTCAAACAGTTTAGGCTTACCCATAATATTATGCTCATCGAATCAACTTGTGCTTTGTGAGTCTCGAGTGTATATCTGATGGTGCACAAGTTCTAACAAATAAAAGGTGTAGGCTTTAGTTACCCTAAGTTGTCGTTTCAAGTAAGTTTGAAGGATATGGACGGAAAAAGTTCAATGCCAGGCCCACAACTATTCATAGTTCTAAATACCAAGCTGTTCAACTTTTTTTAATCCAAAAAGGATATATTCATTTACTGGCAAACAATAGTGATTTTAAATTGGAGGATCACCTACCTTTTAATGATTGAGGATAATAACATTGTCATTTATTTTCTTTGTTATGGTAAAAATATAAATATTTTAAATTTAGAAATTTTGAAGAAATTATTTTCCTAATGATTTCCTTGTCAATCTGCTAGTTTCCTCAGTTTCTTCATATAGGTTATCATGTACGAGTATCATTTATCTCTTCAAACACCATATTTGATGATGGATATGCATATTAGCGAATTATCTTGCCTTTGGCAAATAATATCTGTTTCACAGGTTAATTTTGTTATGAATGTAATTCAACCATTAAAAGCTTTATGTGAAAAATGCATATTATGAATTGAAATACAAAAAAATAAACGTATTTGCATGTCAATGTCCACTAGGGCAAATCGTGAATGTAGTGAAGCATATCCTCTGCAAGAAGAATGGATTATTTGACCTTTCCTTTTGAATTGTTTGCGTTTGAACTGCTGTTGGTATAAATATAGGATTGTTTTGGCTTTTGTTTGAAACATATGGATGATATGAAGTTAGCACACTGTTGGCTTAACCAAGAGTTACTTGTGCAACAATTAACTTGTTCAATATGGATTATGCATGTATAGTATTTTTTTTTTTTGGATATAACCATGAAACAGTAGTCTTACCCAACTTTTCGTCATTTTTACTAGAGATGTTGAATTACTTAATGATAACATTTCTGCACATGGCAGTCATATCTTTCTCATGAAAAAACCTTTTATGCATTAGAAAAGAACCCAAGTTCATGTCCTATTTCCGATTTCACTTTCGCCATTTTTGAATTCTGAATGACCATTATGGAACCTTGATCGTGCACAACTAAATACAGATACATTGAACCAAATATGTAAATATTGTAGAAAGAGTGTACTAATTGTATGCCCTAATTTACTTTTACCTTTGTTTTTTATTTCATTCCTTTTCTGACTTATAAGTTTCCCATGTAATGCCAGCTATTCTCACATATACAAGGATGTTAGAGCTGCAGTGGACTTGTGTCATCGTGATGGAACTCTGAAGCAGATGGTTGCTAAAGATCCTAAAAGGTATTTCAAAGAATTTCTCTTTGCATTCTGATGGTGAATGTTTAATCTCATGAAAGTTTAATGTGAAAATAGCATTTCTTGTAACAGTGCAACTTTGAATTTACATGTACAGTGGCCATGGTTTGTTTTTTCTTTTTTTTTTCCTAGTGATTGATTTTTATTCCTTTTCACTGAGTCAACCCAATTTGCAGTATTTTGGACATTGATTATTTTATCTACCACTTGGGGTCATTTTCTCAAAATGCATTAGTGCACATTTTTAGCGACTGTTATAATTGTTGGTATTGCTCACTTTGTGGAAACTGGAACTAATAACTATCGTGGAATCATGGTCACACTCGGCTTCCATGATTCTTGATTACCAAATAGAAGTTGATGTTGCAACATGCATGGTGAGCTTTCCCCAAATTTTTTGGATATTTGCCTTTTTTTTGAAATATGGAATTCTTTTAGACTGTGAATTTATACACATAAAAGTCCTTCCAATTTTTGAATTTATGGATTCAGTTAAAACAACTTGAATGTGGGGGGCCCCAAGTACTTTAAATCATCTACAGTCAAATACTGTGGCTACCTAAATATCATCGCATATTTTTCTGTCTGTTTGGGAATGATTATTTCCTCTCTGCAGATCTGGCTAAAATATGCTACCCTATGTTTTAAATGTATACAACCTTTAGAGTTGATTTGCGCAGAATCTACTGTTTATCATCTATTTATTTGATGCTCTTAGTTTGTTATCTTCTGACCTACATGAGATGCAGGTTTGATATAATTTCAATTAATTTGAACTCATATATTTATGCTTGTTGTGCTATTTATTGCATCGTAGATATATAAATGAGGATGCTGCAATCATTCCAATGCTCACAATGCTTCGAGATTCTGGCCGTGCAACATTTTTGGTAACAAACAGGTAATAATGTTTGCATTTTCATTGTTTTGTGGATCCTTTTATAATACCATAATGTAATATATACATCTATTGCCCTTTCAAGTGTTAAAGTGAGTAGATAACTACTATTCTTTACCATGTACTTTTCCTAGTTTCTACCTAATTGCTATAATCCAGTACTTCATCATGAAACTATTTCTATATCATACTTTCATACATCTGGTCTGGTTTTCCATTTCTTCACTTAGTTACATTTGATGCTAAGGTGAGATTGACTCCAATTGATGCTATTGAATATTTGACTCTCATTTGCTTGGTTCTAACTCCTCTACATCTGAAAATTTCTTTCTTTGCCTTCTTCAAGCTCATATTAGCCTTTTTATTGCTTCCTAAATAGAAACAAGAAAAGTTAGTTTCTACAGTGAATTACGGTTGTTTATTTTCCATAGATAGTTTATTGCAATCGCCCATATATTTCTCTAGTGTATTTATACATTGAGCATTTAAATGAATTTGATGGGTATGCACAGGAATCCCCAAATGTGGAAGTTAATATGAATTTTATTTGGTGCAGCCTTTGGGATTATACAAACATTGTCATGAACTTCCTTTGTGAACCCAGAGCAGAGGATGGTCCCTCCGCAGTAAATTTTGACTGGCTCCAGTACTTTGATGTGGTTATCACTGGCAGGTCAAGTTCTTTCCTTCAAACATTATGATCTCCTTTAGATAATAAAAACCCTTCAGTTACTTGGTAATGTTGTTAGTTAAATTAAAATCTTTTTTTGACATTGGGCTCTCGTGATTCCTACTTACTGGAAATGACAAGGAAATTATTACATTTATGCAGTGCCAAACCTGGCTTTTTTCATGATGAGAATCGTGCAAATCTCTTTGAGGTTGATCCTGAGACAGGAATGCTCCTTAATACTGACAATGGAACACCTATGGCTCAGGTTGTGTGCATGTAATTTATTGGGAATCTTGCTAGCATAACTGTTCCTGTTTTCATATTTTGACATTTTGTATTAACTGCATTGATGGGAAGTTGTTTCTGATATTCTTAGTGGCAAATCCTCTCTCGTGATGGTTTCTTACTCAATACTAATTTATTTATGTCTTTACTCTTTTTAGGTGGGAAGTTCTTCTTTGAGACTGCCCGTAAAGACCCTGGACAAGGGTTGCAGAATTTTTCAGGTGAATACAAAGCTGCATTATGTTCAACAAAATTTGTACTGTTGGATTTCTTAATGGTATATTAGATGAGTACTACATCACTGATCCTCTCCCTTTTTACATGTCTTTTGTTTTTTACCCCTCTTTTGTATGCTTTTGTTTCAGTAAATGAAAAAGGTTTCCTTATTGCCATCTCCTTGTTCTGATGGTTTATTTTCTCAGGGAGGACATGTTTGCTATCTGCATAAGTTGTCTTCTGTTATTTTACCCACATATACTTATGTTTCAGTAATAGGAAAAAGGATTTCTTATTGCCATCTCCTAGTTCTGATGGTTTATTTTCTCAGGGAGGAAATGTTGGCCATCTTCACAAGTTACTTTCTATTGAGTCAAGTTCACAGGTACTTGTGCACTTTACTGGGTTGAGAGCTTCTTCTACCTCTACATTTTTTGTATGTTGTCAACAGCTTATCACTTCGTTAGTGTGAATGGATGTATATGGGCTAAAAATGCATTCTTCTAAGTCCTTGAAGAGAACTATATATGTGCTGTTTAGTTGGTTTTATCGGATAATTTTTTTTAATAAGGTTAATCTATGCTCCAGTCACAAGGGAATTAGAGTTTGAGAGTTACCCCATTATTTCAGTTGCTACTTTTAATTTTCTTAATCATAATTGAGATCTTTCTTTGTTTGTAATGGTCTATCTTTTAGGTCCTTTATGTGGGGGATCACATCTATGGAGACATCTTGCGCAGTAAAAAAGTTTTGGGTATATTTCTACATTTCTCCTGGCTATGTTTATTTTGTATTGCTTGATGAGTTTAGGACAAAATTTTAAGAACTTCTTTAAAAGTATATTTACATAAAATTTGTTGACATCACTGGCATCAGAACCTCTGGTCCCTGTTCCTTTTCCATGAAGTACCATATCTAATTTATTAGCATTTGATAAAGAACATTTTCCCCTTTTTTTCCAGCTCTTTCTCTCTCTATCGATTATTTTATTATTATTTTTTTAAATTTAGAAGCTGGTTGAAGGAAGATTCAAATTTTAAGTACAAACTATATCTAAATGTCTAGTAGTTAATATCTCAATATGGCATATTAATATTTTTCCTTTAACAAATGTAGCGTCCAAAACTATTTCAACTTACCAAAGTGGACCTATGTTTACCTGTCCGTGAGTTGTTTTTTAGTGTAATTTGGACCCACATCAAAAGGGTTATGGAATATCTTGTGGTTTGTAGAACAAGGTCTGCAACTGAGACTTAGATATTGGATTTTCAGTTGATCCCATCTTATGATAATAAACACGTACATTTTCTGCTATGCAATGCTGAAGAAGTTATTCGAACAGTAAATCCTTTCCTTAGGCTAGAAAATGTTTAAGTCTGTGATTTCAAAACATTATAATTCTTATCAACTCAGCCTGGAATTATATGGAATAATCCGTTTTGTTTCTAGAGCTTGACTTGAGATAAAAATCTATCTCATGTTCACAGGCTGGAGAACAATGCTGGTTGTTCCAGAGCTTGAGAAGGAGGTTGAACTTCTTTGGGAAATAAGGGATATGCGCAAGGTATGCATGCTGATTGTTCTTGGTAAACAATAGTGTTTGTTAATAGTCAGACCATTTTAGTTTCCCCTTCAAGCATTATCGATTAATTGCTCTGTGCAGCAACTTCAATTATTGAGGAGTGAGCGTGATCACATTGAGGACAAAATCCATCATTTGAAGTGGTCTCTTAAGTAAGTATTCTCCCTTATTGCAATTGTCGTACGTTTATGACAAATCGGATGTCAGGTGAACATTTTCCTGTTCCCTTTTTCTAGTTGCATCCCTCTGGGGATAATTTACACCTACCCAAACCACTTGTTTTTTCTCCCTTCTACCACTTCCAAAAGTAACCCGAGGAACAGAAAGGAAAAAAGGGGTCAAACAGAAAACCATAGAAAGAATCGTAATTGTTGAGGATATTCCACATTGGCTAGCTTTTGAGAAACTCTATCCCTCTTCAAGATGCAAAAAACAATCCAGTTTTGTATTTGCTTCCCTCATAAAATGTCTGATTTCAGCTCCATTATCATATTTCTTGAGATTTTGAGAAACTTTCTGTTATTTTATCAAGCAAAACATGTTGCAAATTCGATTGCTGGTCTTTTTTACATTCATCTGAATTGTTTATTGAATATTCGGTTCTGTCATCTTGTTTAGGTTTGATGGTACAGATACAGACAAGGAAGAAATCTGCTCTGAGATTGAAACATTACAGGTTTGTTTCTTTAGCTTTTGGGTGTGCTCTGAATTGAAGATAGCATTGATCAGTAAATGCTTTGTACAACGGACTAAATTAAGTTGATATACCCTGATCCTTGAGCAAAAGAAAAACAATTTATATAGTTCCAAGCATTGAGTTGAGTCTTCTAGATGGCCAATATCCTCTCCTCTGCTATTGTTGTTTTCATTTCTTTTCTGATGTCAAATTTTCATGTACGTATCTTAAATTTTTGTTGCTCCAGACATATAGATTTGTGTTGAGTATCTGTTTCTTGCTACTTCCAAAGAATAATAAACATCTGATTTAGTTTCTTATCGAATGAACTTATATAACAGATGGAAAGGGAGGAAGTAAGGCAAATGCATCAACAGGGCCAGCGAGAATGCCACCAAAAGGTAAGAATCCAAAGATTGCTTACCATTTTCTGTAGAAAGCAGTTCCCTCTTACCATCTATTCTTAAAATACTTTTTTCCAGTTCCATAAAGTCTGGGGACAACTTATGAAAACCGGTTACCAGAATTCGCGCTTTGCCCATCAGGTTCTAGTTTTAAGAGTATTCGCGATATCAATTTATCCATGTTAAGATGAATTACAAGTTCTTTGATCGAAAAATTTGGGGTATGTGCAGGTGGAGAGATTTGCCTGTCTGTATTCAAGCCAAGTGACTAATTTGAGCCTATATTCACCAGACAAATATTATAGGCCAAGTGAAGATTTCATGCCCCATGAATTTGATATTCTTTCTGTGTAAAAATCATCCTCTGTTGCAGAAAGGACATCAAAATATTTGTAATTCTATGTTTTATTTTATAGTTTACCTTGAGACTTATATAATATTTTGGTTTTAGAAAAGTGTAAAGGCATTTTTACCCCTTGAATGTAAAGGTGCTCTTTGGAAAAACTTGTTGATTCCTAGTATTATTATTAGTATGTGATAATTCTATGCCTTTTTTCATTAAGGATGACAATGGGACAGGGGAATCTGTGGGGAGATAAAAGTCATTCCCATCTTCTATTCCTGTCTATTTTTGTTTGCTTATTTAATATCGGTTTTATAGCATATAATAGTAAAATTTCCTAAAAAATTACATTATAATAGTAAGAGAATATAACTAAAAATACCCTTCACCTTATTACCTTTTTTCAATTTGGGATTTATGTCACGCAAATGTTTTGCTCCGAAATGCGTCTGGATCACTTTTTCGACGATGCCGTTGAGTTTATCTTTACGAGAACCATCAAAATGAGTGGTCATATGTGTGAAACGAACCTTCGATTATAGAGTTATTCATGTTTTAAGTTTTCTCGCATGTCCGGACGATCTGAACCCAATTTTGAAAAAAAAAATTATTTCAACCTTTCTTACATCTAACTTGATATTTTCTTCTACAAATTCTTTATAATGATCTATATCTACCTCCAATACAAGTTTGAGTAGAGAGAAGTGAGAAATAAATTGTGTAGAGAGAGAAAGAATAGGGAAGAGGGGAGAAAATAATGATTTTTTTCGCGCTATACATTCATATTTTTGAATTAGATTTATCGACCTCAAAAGTGAAATGCATGTAAATATACTTTTTTTTTATTATAAATAGTATAAGTGAATATAAATTACAAATACTTGTTCTATTTACATTATACTTTTTTCTAGCCAAACTTAAAAAATGAAAATCCATTTTTCTTGGCTAATTCTCCTCTTCTCTTTCAGTATCCAATGGTTCAGGAAAGATCTCACTAGATGATCTTTTAAGTGAAAATGAATATTCATTTCCACCACTTCCATGAGACCCAATTCTAGCAGAATATTTCATGCTACTTTGGCCTAAACCGTTATTATTATTATTGCTTTCTGAAGAACTGCTGAGACGCCAACTGCTAAACAATGCTGCTGTCCATGACCTTCTTGCTGAGCTAAAAGTTTCATCTCTTACAACCTTAAAAGGGTTTTCAAGTGCAGTAACAATGTGTCTCATTGATGGCCGTCTTGATGGCTTCGGGTTTAAACATGCCTTAGCTACAATAGCCATTGCCCATACTTCCTCAAGTAGATCTTCATCTACTAGAAGAGACTGATCAACTATCTTGGATATCGATTCTTGATCTTGTATACTGATATATTGCAGGTTTTTCTCTAACCATTCATTGGTCGTGGCATCGTCTGATGAGTTGCTAATCCCCAGCTTGCCAGTAACAAGCTCGAGTAAGATCTTACCGAAGCAATATACATCATATGCACAATTTACAGACGATGATGATGATGATGAGGGCGATGATCCTGAAGGGCCCTTATCAGAAGAGGTCCTGCATATGATCAAACATAAAATGAGTTAAATTTTGAAACCAAAATATCAATATTTTGTAGTTTAATTCTTGAAAGAATGACTAACTGTGGGATCCTTAGTAGTCTTTTGATCATATGCTGATTGCTGTCTGTGCCTTGAACACAAACTTCCCTTAAACTTCCTATCCTTACTTCATATTCATCATCAAGAAGGATGCTGCTAGCTTGAATATCTCTTTCAAATACCAAACAAGAACAGAAAAAATAAATGCAAGAACAATGAATATATCTTGTTGAATGAAATGAAAATGACCAAATGAAGCAAAAGAGATGCAAGTGTAGTAGTAGTACCTATGGACAAGAGGAGGATCACATTGATGGTGCAAATAAGATAAACCCTCTGCAACTCCAATCGCGATTTTTAATCTTGTAATCCAATCTAAAGATTGTAAACAGTCACTTTCCAAATCATTAGCCTTGTACAAAGAGTTGGACAAATCTCCATTTGACATATATTTGTAAACCAAGATCTTCTCATTTTCATGATCTAAGCAGTGGCCAAGTAGGGGGATGAATCTCGAGTGTGTTACCTTGCTGAAAAACTCTAATTCTGAGCTGTACATTTCTTTCCTGATGAATTGTAGATTAAATCTCTTTATAACTACAAGCTTTCCATCCTCAAATGTGCCGTAAAAGATGTCACCAGAGTGGCCGTGTTTGATAAGGTTTGATTCATCGAAATTCCTGGTAGCATGGAGGATTTGCTCATATGAAAATGCTTCTCCTAGGCCAGATGACTTTAGAGATGCCATAGGGACAGGCGTGTTATCTTCTAGAGAAACAGGCCTCACATCTACCGTTCCTCCCCTGTCTGTAGTTTGTTTTGCACATAATTTTCTCAGCAGCAATAATCCCATTCCTAAAATCACAATCAAGCCAATGCCACCAAAAGTTCCCACCATTATGTACATAAACCTCCTTCTGTTTCTTGCTGGTGCTGATAGTGGAGGTACTACTGAGTCAGGAGCAGCAGTTCCATTGTAAACAAGGCCTTGCTTGGCATAAAAAACCTGGCAGTCTTCAAAACTCCTTTGATATGGAATGTTCAGAAAGCAATTATTGGAAAAGGTTGCCCAATTTTCGTTACTAGTAGAGGCCAATCCTCCAAAGTAGTTACTAGACAGATCAATTGAACTCACAGCCTCAACTCCAGAGCTTAAATTTCCATAAAATAAATTGTTCGAAAAGTTGAACAACACATTAGCATCCTTAATGAAAGCAGTAAGGTTTGGCAAAGCCCCCGAAAACTTATTCCCGGAGACATCAAGAACTCGCAGGTGGGGCTTTGTCAATAAAACATCATCAGGGAATTGTCCTTCAAATTGATTTTCACTCAGTACCACATATCTCACTTGATTGAGATTAAGGAATAACATAGGTGGTAATACACCCTGCAGCTCATTATTCCCAAAAAAGATTCTCTGCAAATTATTCAACTGTCCTAAATTCTCTGCCAATTGGCCTGACAAGAAATTATATCCAACATCAAGCTCAACCAACTGAGAAAGATTGCCCAATTGGGGAGGAATTGAATTGCTAAGACTATTGTTCTGCAGCCTCAAGAATCTAAGACTAGAGAGTGAACCAAACTCAAAAGGAATCACCCCTTCAAGTAAATTTGAAGATAAATCAAGACTGGTCAGATTACCAAGAGCTGAAATAGCATTTGGAATCGACCCTGTTATTAAATTTCGAGAAAGATCAAGAACAGACAAGGAATTTAACTCCCCTAATGCAGCTGGAATCACCCCGGTAATCGAATTGCCGGACAAATGCAGCGACTTTAGCCTGCTCAGTAATCCAAGAGACACTGGAATTGAACCAAAAATTGAACTAGAACTAAGATCAAGCACTTGGAGTTCAACTAGACTTTGGCCTAACCATTCTGGAATTGGCCCCGGAAGTGAAAACCCAGAAGAATTAAAGGAAGATAAAAAGGTTAAATATCTCAAAGAATCAACAGCAAACTGTGGATTACGCCGTCCTTTCCGGGTTCTCCTTAAGCTGGACAAGTTTATTCCTGTAACTTTCTCATCTTGGCATTGAATACCTGTCCAATTGAAGCAAGGTTGAGCCTTTTTAGGCCAATCTTGAGCTCTGATTCCGAGAGAAGACCTTAGGTCCAGCAAAGCTGACCTTTCCGTGTTAGAACTCAATTGGGTTTTCTGAGACAGAACAGAAGAACCAAAGAACAAGCATAAAAATGCAATCTCTACCTTCAACTCCATGACTACCTTAGATGATGAACTTCCATTCCATGAGACTGATAGTGAAATGTAATGGCTGAATTCAACAGTAGAGTAGATAGACAATTCAGCTTCTTCCTGTTAAAGGCAAGGACAATATAAGACTAGTAAACGTACTTTACAAATGACAACACAAAGTATTATGAATAGAAAACTACCTGCTGCCAAAAAATCTTTAATTGAGTTGAATTGAAAGTATAGTATGGCTTTGGTTGATGATGATGATTTAATGATATTCAAGAAAAAGGAATGAAAAATGGGAATGAAAGGGAAAGGCACTCTCAAACTATGCTTGTGGCATTAAAGAAAAAAGAAGAAAACAATAAAAGCAGAGAGAGACAGAGAGAGGAAGAAATTAATGGCAAAAGAGAGTTTTTCCAACGGCCACAACCGTTCAAATTTAAAGACAGTCTTTTTCTTAACAGAGGAACACCATTAATGAAACTGAAAGATTACTGATGAGTTGACAAAGTTTCTATCGAAATTGGGGTTCCCTAAAAACAGAGGGAAAGTGGAAGGAAGGAGGGGAAAGAGTACAGAGCAGAGCACTCCTAGTTACTGAATGAAATGGCGGGCTGGCTGGCTAGGTTCATTTTTTTGGCTTTTGGAGAAGGCGAGTCAACGAGTCAACTCCACTGTCCGTATGATTCTTCACAAGTTTTTTGTCCTTTTCCTTATGTAAGGGCTTCTTATTGCATGTCTCTACCGTGTAGCTCAATTAGTTTTAAAATTACAGAATCAGTATTAAGAATTTATTATTTATAGTGCGGTAAAATATATAAAATATTAACTTAAACGTTATAAAATTAAAAAATTAAAATATTTTTCTAAACTGTTAAAAAACTCTCGGTCGAACAAATAGAATTCATAGGTTAATTCTTAGGAAGTTCTGTTCGGTCAGGAGGAATTATATCGAGAGTTTTTTCACAATTTTGATTTCTTTTAAATTTAAAAAAAAATCCAAAACCGATTAACTCATGGATGAATTTTGGCCCGCCCCATTTGGCGAAATTTTGACTAGGTATAACTTTACGGAGAATTCATCCATAAGTTTCTCTCTATTTTAGTTTTTTACACATTGATTCGTTGTGTTCTTTTCTAAACCATTAAAAATGTAAATAAATTGAGTATAGAATAATAATACATTAATCTTTTTTCTTAAAATTTCGATTAAATTTGCTCAATGAGGATTACCGGAGCAAAACTTCTGCCGATCCAATTCAGTCGATATTTACATTCATTGGATCCAAATGAGGCCTTGTGTTTCTTAATTTATAGTAATGTGGTTGATGTTGGTTCAAATCACGTATCTTATCATTTATAAGTATAATTGTACCGTAAAATTTTATATCTTTTTAAATAAAATGATACAGAATTAAAAAAAAATGTAAAAAGTGTAGAACTAAATTGAGACATAGGATACGACGAAGAAAGATAAATAAATATATGATATTTCCATTATGTTAGAATTTTCCACACCCTGCAACTGATTGATTTCCCATCTCATCTTCCCCCGCAAAAGAGACAAGAAGAGGTGTATAGTTTGATGGCGTGACTCGTATTACTTATATACTTTCATTTGATAAATCGCATATCATTTTAAAATTATTTTATTCTCTAATTCTGACTGAATTTATCATTTTTTAATATCGGATTACAAAAAATGCATAAGGAGAAAGAGACGTCAGACTCTATCAGTTTTTGACTCAGTCTTACTTAATTTGCTGACTCATCCTTTTTTATTGAATTATTGGATTCTTTATCTATTTATCATTATTAGACTCATCCTTTTCATAACACAACTTTTTTGATTTTTTTTTTCTCATTTGTTGTTGTCTATCTCGAAAGCAACTTCAACTGGAGAAATTTCTTTAATTTCCCATGTCCACATCCTGCCCCTACGACCAGGATAATTTATGAATCCGATAGTATTCATAATTTTTATTTAATAATTATTTTCGTTAATTTAATATAATAGTATTAATTATTAGAATTAGTAACTTAACGTAGTATTATAAAATGTATAGAATTAAATTTTAATCTTAAATCTTTGAATAACTGTGAACAATTAATGGTCGTGTATCTGTTAATACTATATATATATTTTAAATATATTTTTTTAAAAAATCAATTATCAGAAAAAGAAAAAGCAAACCTCACGGTAATATGATAATTTTGTATTCGAGAGTTATCGATTAGTTTAAGAGGGATCGAAGAGTATAAGATCTTAGAATAATAATATTCAAGAATTATCGATTAATTTAAAAGGAATCAGAGGACGTTGAGAAAGCCCATAACAAAAGTTTGCCACGTATTGCTTTACTAGTCTCTCAGCGTTAGAAAAAAACATAGGTGATGGGATGAG
The DNA here is from genome assembly GCA_028651295.1 of Catharanthus roseus. Classification (NCBI taxonomy): domain Eukaryota; kingdom Viridiplantae; phylum Streptophyta; class Magnoliopsida; order Gentianales; family Apocynaceae; genus Catharanthus; species Catharanthus roseus. Next base: position 20,162,145 of record JAPQWS010000104.1, on the reverse strand, counting down.
CCCATTAGTAAAATTAGGCCCAATAACTTTTTTGGGCCTCACAATTAAACAAGCCCAATTCTTGAAATAAGGACCAGCCAAACAGCACAAACAAATCTATAATGGTTTAAAGAGTTTAGACAGTCCATATTTGTCAATCCATATAAAAAGTTTTAAAGGTTCATTAATATTATCGTCCAATACATATTCTAATACACTCTATAATTAATTAATGTTTCTAGACATAGAGTCTCTAGTAGCCACAGCCACCTGATGGGGCTTCTCTGCAGGGCTATTACACCGAAAGCCTTATATTTTTTAATATTTTTAAGTGATAAATTCGGATTCTTTACCATCAGCCGTAGTATGAAAGTAGTAAGACATAAAACAATGGTTGGTCCGCAAGATTCTTTATAAACTGATAGGTTTCTGTTTCGAGTCGAAGGTTCCCAACCGAAAAAGTACTGTGGCGAGAGGGGAGTCGAGCTTCAGTCCCTTAACCCTAACCTTCTTAGCACTGTGGAAAATGTAAGAAGACAAACTAGATCAAATTTGTATTCTAAAATGTTATCAGAGGGGATAAAACAATAAGAATCGTCAAGTATATCTTCAAATATATGACCCGACTGATAATAACCTCATACAATATAAGAGAGAATTTTTAAAAGTATTTCTAGATAAAGTCTATATTAACTAAAGAATGATCTGATCGTATAATAGATCTCCGAATACACGATCCAGATTGATAATAACCTCATATAAATGTGGGAGGGAATTTTTAAAAGTGTTGATCCAGTGGAGGCACATATATATATATGTATATATTTATATATATATGTATGGCATAAAGATAGAGGAATATTTATCTTCTTTAGCCTTGAAAATTAAAGTCCTCTGCTGAATCTCCAATCATTTTTCATTATTTCTTTGGTCCCTTGTGGAAAACTCTGATTCTATCCAAGGGATCTTTTTCTTCTACTTCTTCCTTCGAACATGGAAAATCTTAGGCTTTTTATCATCGATCGTCTAGTCAGATTTTAGCTATTCGTTTTACTTTTCACGTCGAATTCTAACCATTGTAGTTCATGTATTGTCTCAGTCGAGTCAGTTATAAGCAAAGGCGAAGTCAGGCCTCAATTCTTAAAGGGTCAAAATTCAATATTTTTAACTATAAATTAATATTTTTAATATTTAACAATTTAACATTTATTTATTTGGGAAGGTCAGGATAACATAATATACTAATTTTTTTACACGAAATGAACGTAAATTTATATAACTTATAAAACGTTAATAAGAAGTGGTGTTACTGTTTGGGAGTTTTGTGTCTTCGACCCCTTTTAAATTAATCGATGACTTCGGATATCGAATTACTCAAAAAAAAATAATTTTTTTTTTTTAAAGGGGTCTTGCCTATGGCCATAAGTAGTCGAATCTACCTGAACCACTAATTGACCCGCGAAGTTTTAAACTTACTGAATTGACTGAGGTCGATGAATCATATCTCATCGCCTTTTAATATAAAACCACAAAAATTTTACTCCTTGGACCATGGAGAAGAGTGATAGCAACACCTTCAACTTGTGAAAAAATGAATGAGGGACCTTAAATGAAATAGGAAAAAGGTTTTGAAATAGAAAGGAAAGATATCTGCTAAAGGATATATATATATATATATATTTATTTGACTGGAATGATGATTAAAAAAAAGGGGCCGATAAATCTAACTCGGGAATATAAATGTATAACGCGAAAAAAATCATTATTTTCTCTCTACACAGTTTCTCATTGGAGGTAGATATAGATCATTATGAAGAATTTGTAGAAGAAAATATCAATTTAGATGTAAGAAAAGTTTTAAAATTTTTTTTTTTCAAAACTGGGCTCGGACCGAACATGGGCGGATCGCCAAGATGGGCAACCAGAACACATTCGGGCCGCCGGCCTGGGCGACCAGCTCATGTTCGGGTCGCCGGCCCGGGCGATCCGAGGTTTTTTTTTTTATTTTTTTTAATTTTTTTATTTTTTTTTAAGAAGAAAGAATTTTTGTGGGAATTTGAAATTTGAAACATGAATAACTCTGCGATCGGATGTCCGTTTCACGCGTATGACCACTCGTTTTGATGGTTCTTGTAAAGAGGAACGCAACAGCATCGTCGAAAAAGCGATCCGGAGTGAAGAAGGAGTAGAGAGAAACTATGTAGAGAGAGAAATATGAGAGAAAATAATGATTTTTTTTCGCGCTATACATTCATATTTCCGAATTAGATTTATCGGCCCAAAAAAAAACCCCTTAAATTTGTGCTCTAGAAAATAACAATTTCAAGTGAAAAAAAAATGATCATTTGCAAAAATTTCCCATTAGAGATTTCATTATCAAATGAGTCTTTTTTGAAACTTTTTTTTCCTTTGGAAAAAGTTGAAGAATTCTTATTGATTGAAAATGGCCAATTGAAGAATCCATTGGAATAGAAGGGCAAAATCTCCAAGTTGCAATTTATCCAGGGCCATAGGGAACAGAAAAAAAAAAAAAAAATTTGGCCATAAAAGGTTTCAAGAAGATGAAATTTTACTGGATATTGACGTGGATGATAAGGATTCCAAATATAATCTGGATTATTTTGATAGCCCTTTAAGCAAAGGATCAATTTCTACACTAATTAACCTTCTTCATCTGAGTATCCGGCAGTATGATAGAGACCCTGAAAGCGAGGGATTTCGCCTTAGTACCAAGAACAAACAATCTGCCTCACAAATTTGATCATAATTTTCTTTTTCTTTCGTCCCAAATTATGATTCTATTTTCATATATATATATATATATATATTAATTAACATGTTAATTTCTTATATACCCAATTTCTAATAAAACGCGCACTATTATAATAACTTTATACAAATTTCAAAACAAAAAATTAAATTTACCTAATATTAAGGAAGAGTATAAAAGAGAAATCAAAACAAAATTTATTACTCTAATTAATTATTTAAATCTCAGTAAAAATTGAAATAGAACTATCTTTACGGATGAACGAGTACTATTATTACTACTCCTTGCTGGAAATCATTGAGTATTATTACACTTTAAGACGACATGTAATAGTGGATTGAGTGGCCAAAAGTTTACATTTCCTAAGAGCCTTGGTGGGATTAAATTGAAGGCATGTCCTGCCTACACTCAGTAAATTTGTAAGTGTGACTCATGAATTTAACTGTTTTTTTTATTCAGAAAAAAAAATTATATTTCTTTATTAAAATAAATATTTAAATATAACAACGAATATTTTATCTTTATACTTTTTTAACATATAATATATCATATTATCGTATGTGAGATTTCTTAAGGCCCTGACATTCTCGTCAACCAGGGAGTAGAAATTTAAACATGGTTACTATAAGGCCCATTTCTAGCATCTTTGGACCAAAAAGGCGAAATCCCTCGCCCTCAAGGCCCCCACAAGATTGTCCGACGCTCAGGTGGAGGATGTAAATCATGGTGACTCAGCGGTCCTGCAGACTGGAGGTCAGGACCTGATGCGCACAAGGAACCACCTCTCACATTAGAGAGATTGAAATTCCCATACTGTCGCTGCCAGGATTCGAACCTTGGCTCTTGGACCAATTCTACAGCCCCAGAACCAACTGAGCTATGCCCATGCGGTCCCCATTTCTAGCATCCTTGTTCAAGGAGAGTTGCTTGAGAACGCGATTTATGGATTTGACAGTACTTACAGTTCTTATGTGGCAACCGTTCTTACTAATGATATTGAGCCTCATATTTATATATCATATAAACACATTATACTTATCTGCCGAGAATTAATGAAAGCATTGAGATATGAAGAGGGCTTGTACTAAACAAAATTTGTGGTGAAAGAAATTTGCAAGAAAGTATGATGAAAAGAGACAAAAATCAAGTACAATTAGAGTCATATAGATAGATGGAAGTGAGAATATAGACATTAAGTTATGTGAATTCATCATCTCTATCTCTATCTCTCCCAAGCAAGTAGTTTTTTGGTACCTTATTTTATCCTGCAGCCAGCTAAAACTGGTTTGCATTTTGGATCTTTGTATAGAATTCATAATATAGATGAACAAAGTACAAACCTTATCATGTTCAACAATGGCCCTAAAATGGAAAAATGCACAGTAATGAAAGTTGCTTTAGTTACTATGCACCAGCTTGACATCACTCTGTAAAAAAAAACATGAAAATTGAACCAATGGCTCCACATTTTGCCCGTGAACTTTTTGTCTGTGCAACTTTCTGGATTTCCCATTTGTATAGTTTTGGACCTACCCATCGTGTGATGAGGAGGGAGGTGCATTTTACATTTGTAGTAGATATAGTAACTTGTTTTTGTCCGGAAAGTTAAAGGATGGACTCTGATTAAACATGAGAAGACTTTTACTTTAAGGCGGTGTTAAATATGATTTGCAGTTAGATTTATGAGTTGTGTTTTTTAACTTGTGGGTTCAGGACGTTACACTTGTATACAAGAGTAATGGTTCTTTCTTGAAATCTTGGTAAGATTATAATGACCAAGTTGAGAGTGAGATGGGAAGGAGGTTGGTGGGGCACAAAGTTTTCTGGTTAAAAACAACCTTGTCTTGTTTATGTTCTTTTATAGGTTTAATCAAACTCCTAAGAACCCAATTTTGTAAGAAAAAAAAACCACTCAAGTTTTTAAACAAAATTCCCCTGATTTTGCAAGAAAGACAATATCTGGCAGCAAGAAAAGCGCCTACTCATCGGCCCACCTCCAACTCTCTATATATAAACACCAGCCATGCCTTACTTATTTTCACACAGGACTTTTATCAAACACTTTCCTTGCTTAGGCAGAATCCCAGTTCAAAATTGGGGCATTTTTTTTTTTTTTTTTCAATCAATTCTTGGCAAAAAAAATGGCCTCAAATTCGACTTGGACTGCTAAGCAAAACAAGTTGTTTGAGAATGCATTGGCAATCTATTATAAGGATACACCAGACAGGTGGGAGAATTTGGCTAAGGCAGTTGGTGGTTCCAAAACTGTGGAAGAAGTGAAAAAACACTATGAAATGCTTGTTGAAGATATCAAACACATTGAATCAGGCCAAGTTCCTTTGCCTAACTACAAATCTACTCTTTCCAATGGCAAAGATTACCAAATCATGAACGATGAACAGAGGTAATCACATATACTCGTTTCTATACAAAGTATTGATTGATTCTAAAACGTAACAATTCCAACTCGGAGTCATGCAAAATCTGAGTAGGACTATGAAAGTGTTATAATGGAGCCATTTTGACCTGTTTCTTGAACCATTTGCAGGCTTCAGTATTTGAAGATCCAGTGAAGGAAAGGAAATTAAGGCTCCAAAAAGAATTCATCTTCTTGCTTTTTAAAAGACGTAATATTGGGAAAACAGGTAGAACTAGAGGTTATAATTATGTCTTATTATTATTACCCTTCTGTATTCCTCCATCAAAGACTTAGCCGAAAGGTGACTTATAAAAAGTTTTCCCTTTTTGCCCCTCTTGTAATTTTGCAGTTTTTCTATATATATATATATATAATACAAATTCTTCCAAAAAACAAATAAAGTTCATGTGAGTCGAGTCGAGTTTCAATTTATCGAGTTCGAACTCCTCTCGAACTCATTCGAACAAAAATTTTTAAGTGCGAATTCGGCTCGATCTGAGTTAAGTTCGATATTACAAAATTAAAATTTTATTTTTTTTATTTATTAAAGTTTTCATTTAAAGTGAATGTCAATATATATTTAATTAGATAAATAACTAATTTTTATTAAATTATAGAGTTTGTATATTGTTATTTGAAAAAAATTACATAAATGTATAATTAATATCTCGATTGCTAGAACTATTATTTACTCTACAAACAGCATACAAAATGGTATCGATTTTGTTTGCTGGTGTCATATATTATATACACTAAATATTTTAGGATAATATTAAAAAGTTATTAAAACTTTTAGTTTTATTTATAATATAACATTTTGTCTCATATTTATTTAAATTATTTATCTCATGATATGCAATTATATAAAATAAAAATTTTTGTATATCTTTATATATCATAAATAATTTATTCATCTTAAAATGAAAATTTCTTTTGTTGCATTGATTGATTCTAAAACGTAACGGAAAAAACTTTCCAACTCAGAGTCATGTAAAATCTGAGTAGGACTATGAAAGTGTTATAATGACCATTTTCGAGACGCTAATTGTCAAATATATACTTTCTTTAAACGATAAAAGCTGTTTAGTTTTTAAAAGGCCTAGAACTGATAGAAATAAAAATTAAAGGCTTCAAAAGGAATTCTAAGTTTTCTCTTTATGGCCATTTTGTGATTTTGCAATTTTTCTAGATATATATAGAATACAAATTCTTCTGAAAACAAATGAATATCATGTGGACTAAAATAGCGTTTTTTAAACTAAAAACATATATAAAATAGCTTTTTTTAAACTAAAAACATATATAATAAACAGTTGTTCCAGACAATTTTTTTGAACCTTGTATAGGCCCAGAGGCAAGACTTTCTCTCACTTCGAGACGTCTTGGTTCTTTGCTCGTAATGAAAGTAACTCTCATGATTGATAGAAGAGACCAGTGTTCAGTGCCCCAAACCGATTTTGAAAGGAATGATTTGTCAACTATCGAACTCCATAAACGAGAGGAATACCTTACACGAGTAACAGAGGTGCGCTTCGCTCGGCCACATGATGAACATCTTTTAAGCTAACTGTATGTCAAGCGCTTAAGCAGAGCTTGTGGTCACTCCTTTCTCGCTTGTTCCAAAGAGTTTCAGATCTAATTTTACACTACATATGATATTCCATTCCGGCTGATGGGTCTACCCGAAGTGAGTAAAGGTCGAACTTGCTCATGGCTAGATCGATCGGTTTCGGGGCTTTCCCCCTCATTTATTGTGGGTTGCGCCTCAAGAGTTTCAAAACAGTATAATTTAAAATAAACTAAAAGCTATTGATTTTAAACAATGAAGAACATGGGTAACTAGAAAGGATCTTTCTGGTCAGGTCCCTCTTCTTGGGGCAGGGCATTAGATTTTTTGTTCGCTAAAAACTAATGAAAATGGGCTTAACGCTTAATAATACTTTGGGTTAATTTCAAAAATACCCCTGTATTTATACTTAAGTATCAATTGAGTATTTAACTTTTAAAATTAATAATTAAATAACTATTTTAGGATTCCATAAAAAAAATTTATCGAGAATGGCCAGAAACACCAATTATTTAAAATGTCCTTCAAATACATTGTACTTTCATACTAATCTTACAAATGGAGCGAAGTTTATCTTATCTAATTTCTAAAAAAGTAAAAAATAATTAAAAATTATCATTAGAAGGTATTTGGAAAAATAGACACAATAAGACAAACAGTTGATTTTTTTAAACTATCTATTGTAACTTTTCTAACAGAAGCACTTAATTGTCAATTTTAAAAGTTTAAATACTTAATTAATAATTTAGTTTTGGACAGGAAATTGTTCTGAATTGCTTATAACATATATTTTAACTTTTAAAAAGTTGAAAAATTTTATTTTTGAAAAACTATCTTAAGAATATTTTAAGGATATATTTCAAAACTATTTCCGCTTATGGATATTTGCAAAATAAAAATGTTATGATTAATATTTAAAAAAAAATACTTTTGTTCAACCATTTATAAAAAACAAACCCCATAGATTCGTTTAACGCTATGAATAGTAGTAAAGAGTATTGAATGGCGGTCCTATACATCCCTTGAAGGCTTCCTCTTCTATTATTCTTCTCGGTACTAAAAAGGAGAAATCTCTTCCCCTAATTCTCCCTCCCCCGAAATGGGCCCACAACACCCGGAAGGTGGCAAATCAGGTTCACAGCTACCCGCTACTAAAAAGAGAAATCTCTTCCCTCCCGAACTGGGCCCACAGCACCCGGAAGGTGGCAAATCGGGTAGCAGAGCTACCCGCTACACTAAAGGTCCTGTGCTTGGTGTCCACAACACACATCTCTCCTCTCCTATTATTCTCAAGCCAGTGGAGAGGTGTTTTCATCCTGAAGCTGGCAACAAAATAGTACCAAAAGGCGAAAAAGAATTCCAAAGCGCGGGAATTCTGGAGAATGAGGGAATTAAGGGCAAATCAATGGAAATATGTAGAGTTGAAAGAATATGAAGTTACAAAACCATGATAAGATTGCTAAAGAATGACTTAGCAAAAGCTCTAGTAGTAGACATCAAGCATTCTGAAGAGCCTCCTGTATGAGTCTTTCTGTGAGAGCTTTCGGGAGTCCCATAACGCTATCAGTCGCCCCAACCTGTCAAAAGGCCAAAGCCATTCTCTATGGTTATCGAGTATGATATTCGAAATAGGAGGAAGGAATGCTAGTAGAAGCGAAACAATGATAATGTTTGCAAGTTATCTATATCCTAGAGAATACAAATTGCATCAGCCATAAGCAAAATACTAGGTTTTAGTGTATTTTTCTACGTAAGACCAGAAAATATGATCACTTTCGGAGCAGGACAGAATCATAGATGGCATGAAATTTTCATTGCAATGTCTACATCCATATAATATCGAAAAGGTTAAAGAACATGGAGCAGCTATGAGTTACTTTTCAAAGGACCAGCTACATTTTAATGGCATGAGAAATATCCCCCCGCCCCAAAAACAATGAAAACCATTGTCCTTTGAGGTTCTGTCAATGGATTGGTCCAGGTTTCGGATCATAAAGAGATAAATGAATATACTGATGCCAAGTTAAATTAGTAAATATCTATCATTTAGAGATTTCAGAAACCAACCACTTCTTTAACATATGGCAAGATCAAGGGATGTTCAATAATTAGGCCCCCAGCTACATTTAGCACAATCCCCTCTTCAATCTGAAAAGAGAGAGAGAGAGAGAGAGAGAGAGAGAGAGAGAGAGAGAGAGAGACAATTAATAATTACTGCCCAAAAAAGAGAATATACACAGCAACTGTAATGAAAATTTCTTTACCAGGCTGTCAATAACTTGCTCGGGTATCTCTAGGAAATGAATCTGCAAGAATTATATTTATGACTTAAGAGCAATTGATCTTTTAAACAATAACAGAGGAAGTAAAAGGTACCTCCACTTTGTCCCATTCTCCTCTTCTGAATCCTGATTTGAGGTTGGTAACAAGAACAGAACTAACAGTTGCTGCCCGCCCACCAGAGTAACCTACAATATTACCAACATATGACTGCCAGAATTAATGGAAGTACTAGAGCAGAAATTAGTAAAGAAATGTAAGCAAACCTTTTAGGAACTTGCGTGCTTCTTCTTTGCTGGATGGTTTCTCCCTGATCGTACCTTCGTAGACCACCACCTCCCAATCATTTCAATTTAGTGGTAAGATTAAATCAAATTCAACTTTGGAAAAAAATCAACATTACAGAAAGAAAGGACGGCATTCAAAATTTGAGAAATGAATGAAACACTTCTGGAAACCACAATTGCAAGTATACAAAGGCCATTAGCACTACAACAATTGCAAGTATACAAAGGCCATTAGCACTACAAGCATCTAATAAGGCATCAAAGAGATCCCCCAATTTCAAAACTTTGCCTGACAGTTCTATAGATTTGAGAAGTGAACCTCTGAAATAACTTCAGTTTCATATTAGGAGATTATTCAAAGATGAACATGATTCCAAGATATCTTCACAACCTCCATTTTCTGTATGAGTGCATAAAGTGAGTTCAGAGGTAGCAATTCCAGAAGTGGTGAGGGACAGATCTTATATATAGTCAAATGCATGATTTAGTATTTATAGATAATCCAGGCAAAACTCCGTTGAAAGACAAGAATTCTGTCCCCTTTTATGTTTCCCTTATGCAGAAATAACTTAAACAACCATAGGACAACATATATCCGTTACTTTTTAATACAGTCTACACAATCAACCACAATACAGTTAGCAGAAAACAAGAAAGCAAAACATGCGCACACAGTTTATCATATATTATTTTGACACTGAGGGACAGGCAGATAACATATACAAGTGAAAGCAGCTGGCAAGTCTATTCATTATTCTGTCAGAAACTTGACAGGCTGGAAATGAAATGAAAAAATAAAAAGGGAAAAAAAAAGAAAAACTCACTTCAATGAACATAAAAGAAGTAAGAATATTTTCGAATATAAAAAACAACACTAGGTAACTTGTTTTAGTGGAAATGTATTATACTTGGTCACATGTAATTAGGAGTGTTGGCTCAGCATTTGTCTTGTATTGATCAACAGGTAGCTTCGATGTGATCGCTTCTGCCTAATGAAAAGTCCCATCAGACTAGGGTAAGTCCCTAATATGAAATACAAGCAGAACCGGATTAAGGATGACATTTAGGATCTCAACTGGCATCATCATAGTACCTAATGCACTTGAACAGTTGAGAACGAGAAAAACAAGCAAGACTATGCATGATTTTGCTTGTAAACATAAAAGGAAAGCATAAGGAGTACATTAAAATAAATCTAAAGGTGGGCACCAAAAAACAAACAAATGCAAACAAAAAACAGTAGAAACCATGATGATCTTCCTCTTCTGACCCTTTCTTGAGAAGTTTTTACTTTTCCACCTCAATTTTCAGGATAAGTGTGCTTTCGCAAGCAAATTTATAAGAAATATCTAACAATCAATATTAGAATATTATACGTTGGTAAGTAAAGTTTGGTTTAAAAAAGAAAAATTCAAATCTAAAACCTTAAATTACTTTCTAATTATTCGACCACTCTTCTTCTGCAGTTCATTTTAAAGGAGGAAATGAGGTATCCTGCATTAGCAGTCTATCCATGAGAAGCATTTATACATTTTGAAAAGCTAGGTTGGAGTATGATAAGAATCACAACCCAATATTTATCAGCACACGAAGTGCTAGAAAGGAGATGGCATTAAGAATATTCAAAACACAGAGAGACTAAGAGCATTGTTTGGAGAAACAGAGCACATACTGTGTCTGAAGTGATTACAATTGTTGATTTGGCATCATTCTCTGGGCTTTCAATAGTCTGAAGTTTTGAAATGATAGCATCTGCCTGAAATGCAACATAATTAAGATTAATTCAAATTACAAAACTTAACAAAATCCCATCTTTTTTTATTCGGAGAATAAACGGGGTGCATTTAATTATTCATAACAGCAGATATTACAGCTTCTTAAGTAGGATTCCACCTAGAAACTATAAATTCCATCTGAGAGACAAATAAAGCAATAAAAGACATATCCTTCATCCTTAAAAAATGAAGAAAATGGAATTATAGTACAATAAAAATTGCCATTGGATGCATTTAGAATCTTCTATATAAGCACTGATGAGGAACACAACTAAGACATAAAACCACACAACTGTAGGGTCAATTCTTTTCCAAATTGTAAGGAGTTCAAATCATCCAAACTCCAACTACACATAGTACGGGATGGGACAATGTACCTTGGCCTCTGCAAGAGCCATTACCAACTCTTCTGGCTTCTCTTTTCTAATGGCTCTCTCATCTATATCTGCAGACTATACAATAAAAAACACCTTTACCATGTATGCCAAAAAAAAAACTAATAATGAAATCCATTTAAAAATTTCTAAGCTATTTACCATGGGAATAAAATCGTAACCCATGTCAGCTAAAATTTTTCGACGAGCTACGGAAGACGATCCCAAGATCACCTGCAACATAACATAAGAGTACCCAACTAAGCAATTCTTTGTTCAATGAAATTTCCAGCTAATATCAGAATCCTCAAGCTCAGAAAAGACGCATAAGCTATGAAAACGTTTAACAGAAAATTCAAAGTTTTATACTAAAATCACTTCGAAGTTCCATTAAAATCGTATTTCCTTAGAAATAATGCATAGCCATTACCTTGAATTCAGTTTGAGGATTAGGGTTCATATCCATCTTTCTGGGGGGCGAGAAATCAGGTAACTACTGTCGCAAATGTACCGTACAGAATGGACTACGCAGTAGGTCGATTTTCAATCGACGTTTTAAAATATGACGCATTGAAAGCACTCTACGTCATCATGAAATTCTCATCGAGCACATGCGTTCATATGTGAAATAATATTAGTACCATATGAAACTTAAAAGTCAGTTAATGCGCACTTGGGAATGACCACCATAAATTGTCTTAACGCATCGTAATAAGTTCTCTACATGACACAATCAGGATGGAATACATGCGTTGTCAGAAGACGCAATACTGTAAGCGTCAAATTACTCCTCAACAGCCTATGCATTCGCTATTTTCTTCGTACGAGGTCCATTGTAATTAAAACAAAATGCGGATTAATCGGAGCGCACGAGATTTCCAAATAGTAACACAAAGTTGTTATGCAATATTAAATTACTTTCTACTTGACTCGGAAAAACAAAATTTGTTTTAATTATGAAAGAACTCCGCTCATTTTATCTACAGACTCCTCTCGATTCATATATATGTACTGTTTGAACATACTTTGTTCGTTTTAAAATATATGACACTTTAATCAATTAAAAGAGTATTAAATTAAATTTTTTCTTATATATTTCTATCTTTTTGAAATAAACTAATTATTTATAAACTTTTATAAAAGTTATCAATGACAATCACAGAATAATTTTTGTATTTTTTCAATCTACGCAATTTAATTATTTTTTTAATTTTTATGTTTTAATATAAAACGACAGTAATATGAAACGGGGTGCTCATCCTACTTATGATTATTTCTATAAATAAACAAATAATATAATCACGTGAATAATATCATTTTCTTAATATTTATATTTATAAAAAATGAAAAAATAATAACATTTTCTTCTTAATAAGGCATTTGTTGGCATCGGAATATTCTTCCTAGAATAAAATATTTAGGTAATTAATAGAATAATTTTTCTTATTACATTTTATTATTTTTTATGAAAAAAACAAAGAACATTGGCCCCATAAATTTGACATTTTTCACAACGAAGCAAGTTAACCTCTTTTTGGACGGCAAAAAAATCACATTCACAAAAAAAAGTAATTTGCTTTAAAGTTCAAAAAAAAAAAAATCTTTGATGTAATTTATAATATAATGTGTGTTTCTAAGGGAAATAAATAATTATTAAAATTTAAAAAATAATATTTTAAATTAAAAATTAATCCATATAATGATATTTTTATAATACACATAAAGAGAAATTAATTATAAATAATTATTAACTATTTTATATTTTCTATTAATAACAATGAGCTTTTATTTTATTTTTTTAATCATTAACTATTTTTACTTTTGTGTTCATAATTACAAATTTTTTTATAGTTATGAACTATTTTATTTTTTCTGTAAATAGTCAATAAAACTTTTTTACTTCTCAAATATAGCCGTGAACTATTTTTAATAAATTGGTATATTTCATAGATAAAAGATAGTTCGTTGCTATTTCAAGTAAAAAAACTTATTGTTAGAAAAATATAAAATCAAACTTTGTAATTATAAACAGAAAATAAAAAATAAGTCATCATAATTGAAAAAAGATAAAATAAAAGTTTATGGTTATAAATATAAAATTTAAAATAGTTTAAGGCTAATAACTAATTTCTTTATGAAAAAATGCTAATAATCATCGCAGTCTATTTCTTACTGTTATGGTACATAAACAATTTACAATAATCCAATAAAATATTGTTCATGTGAAACACTTAATTTCAGTCACACGTAAAGTAACTTAAAAGATAAATAAACATTATAGATCATTACCTCTAAACGAAGCAAACATGAACTTTTTGAGTGAAATAAAAATTACTTATCATCCCAAAATCGTACAATTTTAATAAAATAACTTATAACGTTTATTTTAATTTTCATACTATCGTACGTGAATAGCTCTTTTTGTCTTGTGTTGAGCAATTTATCTCACACGAACCCACGATCATAAGATCGACCACTTAAGTCGGAAAGATGTTTTTCATTCATTATTCGTTTGTTGCTGTTCATTTCCACTCAGAGCCCCATTCAAATTTTCACAAATCTTTGGTTCTCTATTTCAAATCTGTCTTGTTATCGGTCAATCGGCTGATTTTACCTCCTCTGAAATCACCCCCATAGATCGAGAAAACCGTCGGGCAAAAATTATTTATTAAATTATTTAAACATCATAATCATACATAATAAACTTTAAAAATTATATTACGGGCGCTGACCGGAGTTTCCCAGTATCTTTACTGTAAAACGCTTTAAAAATTTAGGCGGAGCATGTGGTTGGGGCCTACGGGAGTTTTCCAGTCACTTCGTGGAAGCACAGCTTAGCCCCACAACCCAATACTAACTACCAGATGATTCCCTAATAAGTGAAAAATAGTCTCAAAAGCTGCCCATCATATTATATTATTCTGGCCATATAATAAATTATTTTCGATTAAATATTTTCTTAAATTATAATTCATTTTTATTACGAAATACAAATGATTTAGGATATATTTAAACAATTTTTTAAAACTTGAACTTCGTATTATTTATCACAAATAATTTTATCTTTTAAAAGTTCAAAAAGAGGAACTTTCATTTTTTATAAATTTAAATTTAATTCAAGTACAACTTTTAAAAAAATAAAAAAAAAAAGGAAAAAAAGAGAGAGTAGTTTCACGGTTTAAAAGTAACATATTTTATAAATTTCATATTTGTTCTCATAAATAAAAATAAAAATTTTTATAATGCGTATTTTAAAAAGTATTTTAAAAATATATGTTAATATGTATTACTTCTTTTTTTTTTTTTTAAAGAACTCCTATTTTCATTATTTAAACGAACTCTGGAAAACTATTTCAATGATGGCCCTAAGCTTACATCAACCCGGAACTCGCACATCTGAGCCTTAACTTAACTGCCTCTAGAGGTGTTAGCACAGTTATATTATCAGAATTTGAACTTACACAAATGTGATGATTCATATTTAAAGAATTTTTTTACAAGACACAATTGTATTATCAGAATTTGAATTACGCGAGATCACAAATTAAGGGTCTAATCATTTACAAAATCTTGCACCCATCATGTTGTCACGTGCTTAATTGACCCTCTTTATGAATTTAATTCAGATATATACGATTAATCCGAGCTTTTCCTTTTTTCTCATCCCAAAATTTCCAGCAATTGCCATTTTCACAAAAGCTCCCAAAGCTTCCATTACCAAACTTGCAAGATTCCCCCATTCCTCCACCCGTACTTACGCCCGACCCACCACCATTTTGTCGCACCTTCTCATCTTCACTATAATCTTGGTGGTCTCAGAAAAAACCTTTCGATTTATCCAAGAAATAGTTCTCTCTGTCTCCCCTCACCCTCATTTATGAATATATATTGTGACCTTCAAGAAATACTGCCATTGTTTTGTTTGTTTTACTATTAATTTGTGAAACTTCTCTGCTTTGAAGTTTGGAAACTGAGCGGCAGAGAAGAAGCCATGGAAGGAAGAGGAGGCGGCGATGCTCGGGTCAACACTACTAGCCCTTCAACTGGCGTTGGTGGTGCTACGGTTGGAGTTCAGATCCACCAAAGCCGGAGATTGCCGGATTTTCTCCAGAGCGTTAATTTGAAGTATGTTAAACTGGGTTATCATTATTTGATCTCTCATTTATTGACTCTATGTTTAGTGCCTTTAATGAGTGTTATATTTATTGAAGCTTCTCAAATGAACCCTGATGATATTCGTCAATTATGGCTTCATTTGAAATACAATCTTGTTTCTGTGATTATTTGCTCTGCCTTTTTGGTGTTTGGATCCACGGTTTATATAATGACTCGCCCCAGACCGGTTTATTTAGTTGATTACTCTTGTTATCGAGCTTCTGATCATCTTAAGGCTCCGTATAAGCGATTTATGGAGCATTCAAGGCTTACCGGCCATTTTGATGAGTCTTCTCTTGAGTTTCAGCGTAAGATCTTGGAACGTTCTGGTTTAGGGGATGATACTTATTTCCCAGAAGCAATGCATCATCTTCCTCCCAGGCCCTCTATGCAGGCTGCCAGGGAGGAGGCTGAACAGGTCATGTATGGTGCATTGGATAATTTGTTTGCAAATACCAATATTAAGCCTAAAGATATAGGGATTCTTATTGTCAATTGTAGCTTATTCAATCCTGTTCCTTCACTTTCAGCCATGATTGTGAATAAATATAAATTGAGGGGTAATATTAAGAGCTTTAATTTAGGTGGGATGGGATGTAGTGCTGGAGTAATTGCTGTTGATCTTGCTAAGGACTTGTTGCAAGTTCATAGAAATACATATGCAGTTGTTGTCAGTACAGAGAACATTACACAGAATTGGTACTTTGGGAATGATAAATCCATGTTGATACCCAATTGCTTGTTTAGAGTTGGAGGTGCTGCGGTTTTGTTATCTAATAAGTCAGCAGATAGGAGAAGGGCAAAGTATAAGCTTGTTCATGTCGTCAGGACACATCGTGGTGCAGATGATAAGGCATTCCATTGTGTTTATCAGAAAGAGGATGCTGCTGGGAAGGTTGGTGTTTCTTTGTCAAAGGATCTCATGGCTATTGCTGGTGGGGCTCTTAAGATCAATATAACGACTTTAGGTCCCCTTGTACTACCTATAAGTGAGCAACTTCTGTTTTTTGCCACCTTGGTGCTTAAGAAGTTCTTCAAGAAGGATGTGAAGCCTTACATTCCGGATTTTAAGTTGGCATTTGATCATTTCTGCATACATGCTGGGGGTAGGGCTGTGATCGATGAACTGGAGAAGAATCTACAGCTTTTACCAGAGCATGTGGAGGCTTCAAGAATGACTCTTCATCGATTTGGAAACACTTCATCAAGCTCTATTTGGTATGAACTGGCATATACTGAGGCTAAGGGAAGAGTACGCAGGGGCCAACGCATTTGGCAGATTGCATTTGGAAGTGGTTTCAAGTGTAATAGTGCAGTGTGGCAGGCACTTCGGAAAGTGAAGCCCTCTCCTAATGGTCCATGGGAGGACTGCATCGACAAGTATCCAGTTCAACTCGTCTCATAGCAGAGTAACAAATTCT
This sequence comes from Catharanthus roseus, assembly GCA_028651295.1. Classification (NCBI taxonomy): domain Eukaryota; kingdom Viridiplantae; phylum Streptophyta; class Magnoliopsida; order Gentianales; family Apocynaceae; genus Catharanthus; species Catharanthus roseus. The sequence continues at coordinate 20,145,118 of JAPQWS010000104.1, read as the reverse complement.
TAAACTCAACATCTAAAGAACTATTAGAAAGAGTGTATGTTTTTCTTTAGTTTCTTCCCCTGTTCGGTCATCTGGTCTGATTATTGAGTGTGATTTTGATAGTTTCTTCCTATCATTCTCTCTCCGGGATCTAATAGTTCTTCACTCTGGCAAATTGCTAATCTTGTGATGTACTATAAATCATTCCAGGAAATTTATGGTGCTATTTTCTAATGCTCTGCAGCTTCCCAATGTTTGTAGTTGAACTATATCTACATTCAGCTTACTTTATTTTAACAGCTCTATGCAAATCATTCTGTTAACTCCTTAGGAATTGAACTTACTTTTCTTCTGTTGGCGGATATCACTTGCAGATGAAGAACACTGATATGAGCGATGAAATCGCCAAGATTTTGTCAGTTTTAAGTTGATAACTGGTTGAGTGTGAACCGATAACATCTCCTGTGACATCACAAGATGTTACAGAGGATCTAAATCGGATTATTTGTAGTATTTTCTTCGATTGTTTGTATTATTCAACAGGTGTATAAGATCTTTTACATTTTGAATGATTTGATTATTGGAATATGATTTCATTCATGATCTCATTTGCTTTACTTTTGTCATGATTGACAAGGATTTTTAGGCACTGGTGTGAGTTATATCTGAAAGTCAATGGTATTGTTTCATCTAGAATGAAGAAGTTTAGTTTTGAATCATATTAGTTGTTGATTTTGAATGGTCAGCTAATGACAAATACTAACTGTCACCAAATAAAAATATTTGCAATATCTTTATCTTCCCCAAATAATGTCTCACATGTGGTCGCGATCTTGATATGTTAAGTGAGAGGTTCTGAGTAATCAATCGGTCCAATTCACCTCTATCAATTTAACTTTGGTTTGAGGTTGAATTTTGTACCGAAGTTTAGGAATGAGTTGGGGGCGGGGATTAGGTTCTCCACATTCTTATCCATTCCATTATATATAATATATATATATGTATTATAATATAATATTTTTAACATTCAATATTATTCTTCTGTGCGCCTTAAATTTTTAACGTGGTATCAGAGTCAAGATGTTGGGCCACCCGCAGATGTCCAATCCTAATGATTAGCCTGAGTGTGAGGGAGTGTGTTGAGAATGAAAATCCCACATCGGCTAATTAAAGAAAATAATTACTACTTATAAAGACTTGGACAGTCCTCTCCTCTTGAGGTATCAAAGCCAGCGCTATTCTAACATATATATATATATGTAATATAATATAGTATTTTTAGCAAAAGTTTAATTTAAATAGTAAAGAAATAGGCGAAAAAAAATAAAAAATACAAAATTAATTTCCTTTTGCTTGATAAAAATACTAAACTAATTACGCATATCATATTCAGTCAATCTCTCTCTACTACTCTAGTCTCCATCTCGACATTTCTCCTCCATTTCAACTTTCAAGTCTCTAGTCACGTTGAAGATTGTGAACTAATTGTTGCACATGGTTAGAATTCTTCTTTTAAAAAGATTTTTGTATTATTTTTAAGTTTTAATTCGTTTGATTTTGTTGCACGCATATAATTAAATTTCATACTTAAAAGAACAGGAATGAGAGCAAGGAGGTGGCGATGGGGTCGAGCTTTGGGCCCCACTCCTATTGTACTTTTGTCCTCTCCAGATTAGTGATACGGTCACTTTCAAATATCGAATTATTGAATAATGTTGTCTATCTCCTCCTGCTTTAAGACTTCTAGAATTTGATACTGCAGCTATGCTGAAGTCAGTGTGATTAAATTTATATTTTTCTCACTAATTTCTTAATAATGTATTTAATTTTCCTTGGCTACTTTTAAAATAGCCAAAATGGTCCTCAAAGTTAAGGTCTTAACATGATTTAATCCCAAATGTTTTTTTTAAACCATTAAGGTCCTTACAAATTTTATACGCCTCCGAATATAGTATCTGCTAACTTTTAGACAAATAATTTTTCCAAAACATAAAAGGCACAGGGAATGTTTTCAAAAGCATATTTAATCTATAAGGTCTTTAACGGTTGAAAAAAAACATGTGAAATTAAACTTTGACGTACATGAACTGATATTTAAAATTGTATCTAATATCAAACTTAGTTCGGGTAAAAGCTCTGAAATATATGAACTAAGATTTGAAATTGTATCTAATATCAGACTTAATTCAGATAAAAACGGACATAAAATTACAATAGAACTAAAAGAAGCAAATGATTCCTTTAAGGCTGTTGATGAAAATTTGTATGTATATATATGAAATGGGCAAAAAAAAAGAGAGAAATTTACAGATTTCTTAGACACAACAAATTATTGAAAATTTTTGCAAAATGAATATGAAAACAACAACAACAATAACAACAATTACAACAACAGAGACAAGAAGAAATAAATGATGAAAAGAAAAAAATTTTCAGGGGAAAGATTAAAAAGCTCTCATCTGAAAGAGAACTGGATTTCTTCCAGTGTTTTTCCTTTTGTCTCTGGCACCCAAATTGATACGAACACCACAGTTAACGCGCTCACAGCCGTGTAAATGATGAAAGTTCCTGTCAATAACCCCAGAATTCCGTACTTAGTTTAAAGATATATTACTCCGATCAGATCAAGATGATGATGACAACTCTAGCAGACCCCGAAAAATCAGTGCAAAATATGCAATTTGCAGAAAGGCCAAGGGAAGAAGAAAGCAAAGGTTACCTCCGCTACTCCAAGCTAATAGCAAGGGTGCAGTCAACGTAATAATCCAAGAAGACAACCAATTACAAAGGGTCGCTAAACTTCCAGCAAGACTTTTGATTTTAACGGGAAGAATCTGGCGTATTTTAGACAAAGGAAACAAAGTCACAGATTGTTCTCCATGGAAATGATGTGGTGAAATCATAATATTCTGAAAAAGGTTTTGATAATATATATATATGTATATATCTAATAGTCGCGACATTCTTGAGAAGTTTCAAAAAACTAGAGTGATCTAAGATGAAGCAAAGTTTAAGGTTAGCTACCTCGGACATTATCAGCCATGGGATGGGTCCCATTCCAAGCGAAAAGGAAATGATCATCAACTGAAAAACAAATGTTGATTAGACAAAGGCAGGAACTTTCTTGAGCACAAGTATTGTCGGTAATCTTCTTATGAATAAGAAAGCATACCACAACTCCCACCACTGAAAGAATACCCAATATGTTGAAGATAGAAGAATCTTTAGCTACGAAACCCTGAAATGTATCAAGTTGCTAGAGGATCAGATAATCGACAAAAAGGGGGAGAAATAGCCACGTGCTTTTTGTGTCTTCATCTTTTTCTTTGATGTAGTATAAAATATCAAATTTATTGCGAAACTACCTTAACAAAGAAAGCAATCGCAACAAGCAGGAGGCTAAGAGCCATTCCAGCAGAGGATATCTGGAATTATTTCCCGTTTCATTAGGAGACTGATAAGTGATAGCAATATAAAAAAATATATATGTTTGCTCATACTCACGATGAGTAGAATCCTACGGCCAACTTTGTCCACCAACCATGTAGCGACTCCAGTGGCAACAACCTAAATAATGCATTCAAAACATTTCTTTTTAGAGCAATATGAAATGAGGCCAAAGCAAACAAATAATTTTAGATGAAGTAGGTAGGCCTATATCCAGCTGAAAATTGAACAAGTTCTCTTACTGGCCTCAGAGGAGAACGAAGAATGCAAAAGGGGAACTACAATGTGTTGTAAATTAATGCCTATGAAGAAAACAGTTCTAGAAGTAAATCCATTTACCTGGATAGCACCCACTGCGAATGTTGCAATATTGCTAGACGAAATTCCTGTCCGTTCACAGATAAATGAGTAAAGTTCATTCTAGTCATAATACAGCAAACATTGGATCCCAAAGAAGAACAATAACAATGAGATAAACGAACTAATTCTACGAATCTTTTTCCGTTTCTGCACTTCGCGTAGAGGTTATCAAAGTTTTTCAGAAAATGCAACCATTAAATTAGTTAAAGCAGTTAAATTTAATGAAATAGAGGGTTTAAGAAGGGATTCAGCTAAGAACTTTTCTGGAAGTTTCTACATACCAGCAGATCTAAAAATCTCACTGGAATAAAATAGAACACCGTTCGTCCCACTTAGCTGTTGCAGCATGAGCAACACAATTCCTATCTGTCATACAAAGATGAATAGAATTTTGAGAAACACCAATCCATTTTTGCTCCTCGTACGCCCAACAGTAGAAAAGCACAGCATCGGAAGGTAAAGGGGAAAAAAACAGAAATCATCAAGTGCTTATTGCAATATACCCCCATCAACTGAGGGATAAAAGCACTTTAATCCTCATTCTCCTTTTCTTTCTTTTAAGGACAGTTTACCCTATTGATTGTTAGTCTATAGGTAGGTAGGTAAACAACAGTTATTATATAATTAAAATGACATTTACACGTATTACATTACTTGCATTTACATTTAGGCCCAAAATAAATTCTATTAATAACTTAAGTTGGTAATTGATAGCATATAGTATTATTTCCTCAAAGAAATAATAATTTTCTAAGTTTTTTCTCCTGAGGCAATAATACTATTAAGTCAGCAATAAAACCAACTTAAAAAGATTATTCATAAAACTTACCTTAGGCATAAATGTCAATGCACGCAATAGGTTAAGGGTAAAAAAAGTCATTCAATCACATGATCCACTTAACGATTGACTAACAACTAATGGGGTTAACTGTCCTCTTTTTTAACAGTAGGGGGTAGGGTGTTTTAAAACCTCTAACTTGATGGGGTGTTTCCCGATTATTAATCATATTACCATTAGAGGCAACCAATATCTCTTCTGTTTGAACTCCGCGAAACGAATAGTTGATCTTCTGCTTGTTGATGATGCCACAGACCTCTGCAAAATTGAAAATGTAAGCTGAAAATCCACTCGTACGAAGATAATGATTTCATAAGATCTATGACAGACACTTCTGCAATCTACTTCCACTTGCTACTTTTTTGCCTCCTTCAATAACTATATACCCAAGGGAGGAATCACCCGACCAGTTTAAGTTTAGAGGATTTACCTTGATTTCATTTACTTCAAGCGTAATATCCGTATCAAAACCACGAAGAACTTGCAAAGAAGCTTCAAAATCATCTGTCATCCCCATCTTTGCCTAAATTTATGGCAGAGTATTCAGTTGCATGATTTACAAATTCAGATGGAAAGCAGAATTCATTTTACTTTATAAAGCTCACCAACCACCGAGGAGACTCAGGGATGAAAAATAGGCCTGGTATCAATGCTAGGCAAGGCAATATCCCTGTTGCAGATGAAAAGACAGTTATTTGCTCAGGAAATATATGCCGAATATGCAATGCTAAGGCTCAATGCATGAGATCAAATATGTAGCTAATTTACATGCTAAGTGCACCATGGTTACTGATATGTTCGTCAATGCTACATTATTGCACCCTGCATTTCCTTTTACTCACTACATGTACCAACATGAAACCTTAACAAGATTTCTAAAGAATTACCTAGAACAGCAAGCAATCTCCAATTGACAAAAAGTCCTAGCAAGTAAGCCAGCATAATCCCAATTGTTACAGAAAGCTACAATAGGAAAGAAAAAAATTTGCTCAATAAACATGTGCTTAACATAAAAACTCAAGACAACAAATAAAGTAACATAACCAACCTGGTTAACAGAACCCAAGCTCCCTCTCATGTTCTGGGGTGCTATCTCCGCTATATATACAGGCACCTAATCACATATAAAAAGGAAAACTATATTCAAGCTTGCGATGAGATCGTTAACATCTTCTGGAAGCTCTAATCAGAAACAACCATAAGAAGGTTTACTTATTACCGTGTAAGAGATTATTCCAACTCCAAATCCTTCTAACAACCTCCCCATGTATAAAAATGACACATCCTAAGCAAGATAACCATAACCAATGTCCAGGGTTAAGTAGGAAGTACAACAAAACACATGTCAAGATGATCTTAAAAGCACAGAAAACAAGGAAGACTTACTTTGGCGAACGAAATTGTAAGCCACCCAATGATATTAGGTATGGCAGCAATCATTAGAGACTGCAAAATTTGAGGGGAAAAAGAAGTTCACTTCGGGAAAATACTATGCATTTTAAACACCATCAACAGCAAACAGCAACCAATTCTAACAAGAAGAATAATTGTACCCCTTTTCTTCCAATGTACTCAGCTATCTGACCACTACATATCGCCCCAACCATGGCACCCACATTGCACAATGAACCAAACAGAGAGAACTGCCCCAAAAAATTCCGGTAATTAGCATCAGCTTATAGCAAATTCAAATGAAAACCGACAACAAATACCACTCACCTCCGATACAGAAAGATTGAGATCCTTAATAATAGCACTCTGGGTAGGCGAAGAATAACCAGCCTTCAACAAGAGTAGCAAGAAACACAAGTCAAACCCAAGAAACATGTAGATTTCTTAGATGATAAGACCAAAATAAGTGCTTCTACCGCGGAATTTTCAAATCCAAACAAAACTAAATGAAAATGTGAGCTGCTGTTCAAGACTTAAAAAGTTATTAGGATCAAGCTCAAACATGCCCTCTACTTAAAGTCGATTCAACTTGAAAAATTCAAAAAGATACTTTTTTTTTGCACATTTAGAACTCTTTGAAGCTAAAACAACTAAATGGGAAGGAAAATGAGAACTGGGTTAGTTAAGTTTAAGTAGTAATACAGTGAAACCGAACTGGATAGGACCCAAAGCAACGATCAAAACACAAGCCACGACAGAAATAGAGCTATCCCTTATGGCTTGAGAAGAACCCATCATACTAGATTGACGAGAACCCATTCTATACCAACTCCCAGTATGCAAGAATGGTTTCCGTAGATCCGCCCTCCCATCATCGCTTTCTTCTCTGAAACTCATTGTTTCTTACTTCTTAATTTCAAGATTCAACCCAATTAAAGAACCCAAGTGGAACAATCAAGAAGCTCTTCTCTTTCCCCGATTAGAGCAGAATAAAATCAGTAAAAGTTCTTGCCAGGGGTTTTGAATTGCAGTTGAGGAAGAGACAGAACAGGCAGGACTCTATTGGAAATGAAAAGAAAATTAAAAAATGATGACCATGGGAAGGGAGGTTGTAGTTCTAAATGTAACTTCTGTTAATGTCGTGGGCATGATGTGTCTATCGTGCTTTGGGGCAGAGGATTTGGATTTTGTGGTTTTTTTTTCTTTTTTCTCGATTTGTTTTGGATTTTCTTTTTTTGATTTTTTTTTGTTGACAAATAGTCCTTTTGCCTTTAAACATTGGCTAAGGGACAACCATTTGTGGCTTTTTGAAAATTTTATAAAAAAAGATTAGAGGTTCGGCACTGATGCGCACAAAGGAACTACTTCCACATTGAACATTGATTTTTATACTAATTATGCAATCCCAGAGTTACGCCCATTCGAGTACTTTTCTTTATTAAGTTGTTAGTCACATATACGATCTTTTTTTATTTGTTACGTTTCAGGTATTATATCTTTTTTAATAAAATATAAATTTTATATAATTTTTATATTAAAAGAGTTAAAATTTATTTTTATAAAATGGAAAAAGATTTAGGTCTATTATTTTTACGATATAACAAATAAAAAATTACGAATATTGAGAAAATGTGACAAAATATATTAAATTAGAGATTTGATTATTACATTATGATTTTCTTTTTGCTGAATAAATTATTACATTATGATTATGTAATGTAATTGAATGACATGTGAGTTTTTTTAACAAAATTTCTATTAAGTTTTGAAATGAAACTAAGCCCAAATAAACATTTAATGGCTTATTGTTATTAATTTTAATTTTTTTTCTAATTTACTTGTGAAATGTTCTATTAACTTGAATTTTTTTTTTCTAATTTACTTGTGAAATTAATGGCTTATGGTCTCCAAATCTAAAATAATGATCTATTTTTGTTTTTTTCCCCTCCTTTTAATCTTTTTAGTGTTCAAGTCATTGGATAAGATTGATTATATTTTATTGGACATTATCCTAAAATAAATTTTCATTATGATTAATTGCCTTTTTAGTTTTTAGATTGATTAAGGTTTGCCTAAAAAATACCATAATTTATTATTTCCCATTTGATTTGAATTTGTATTTTTCTTGTTTAAAATATTGTCTTGTTTGGTATTGAACGTGTGGTCCTATATGAGATGCTGCCTTTGCACACCTTTCATGCCAAAAAAAAAAAAAAGAATAAAAATCGATTGAATTAAGTTTTTTTTTTTTTTTTTTCGTTTGGTATTGAACGTGTGGTCCTATATGTATTTTTATTTTATTTTTCGTAAAAAAAATATCGCACTATTAATTGAATTTTCAACTTTTTCAGCCGCTTTAAAATTTTAATTATTGTCACTCGAATGAAGTGTCACGATAGAGAAAGATCCGAGCCGAAGAAACTATCTCAATCAAATTACCAATTTTTCACCATAAAGAATACTTTATGTTCGGACTCACGTGTTTTTGACGATTATTAACTTATATCGTTCTGGAATGATCGATTTATGATATTTGAAACTGGAGTTAGAGTCATGAGTAGCACTGTCAAAACGGGCTTAGGCCCGCGGGCCGGCCCGGACCGCCCGTGTTATGGGCGGTTTTGGTTTTCAAAATTTAGGCCCGCTAAAACGAGCCGGGACCGGACCGGACCGTTTTTATGCGGGCTTTCACTGGCCGGTCCGGGTCCCGGTCCATGGGCTGGCCCTGTTTGTTGAAGATATTATTACATGAATTATTTTAGGACCTAATTAAAGTTCTTTATTTTGTTAGGGACCTAAATGAAAATAATTAACAATTGAATGAAAACCCTACCTACAACGACGATCTGTCTTCCTCCCCCTCTCTCACTCCCCTGCAGCTCTCCTCTCCTCTCGGCTCTCTCCGTCTCTCGCCTCCCGCCGGCGGCCGCATCTCTCGGCTCTCTCTGTCTCTCTGCCTCCCGGCGCGAGCTCTCGGCTCTCTCGTCTCTCGCCTCCCGCAGCTCTCGCCACCTCTCGCCGCTGCCTCCCGCCACCTCTCGCCGCTGCCTCTCGCCGCCGCCTCCGCAATTTATTTTGGGAACAATGTAAGTTTTCCTCTCTGATAAAACTAGTCTAGCTTGAAATAGCACAAGAAATTGCAGTAAAACAAGAAGAAAGTGAACTCCTCAAATCCATTAATTTCTTTGTATAATTTCTTAGATTTTTAGTAGTAGATATTTAATCCCTTTTGTTTCTTTCAATTTTTGAGGATTTTGATGGGTTCAGATCTTTCTTTAGTTTGAATCTCGAAGAATATAGTTTTAATTTTCTCTAATTGAACCCCCTTTTGTTTTAATGGTGAATTTCCTGCATTTTTTCCTTTGATTTTGAGAAAGTGGGTCTTTTTTAGATTCCTCAGGGGAAAAAAAGGGTATTCTGATTCCTTTCAAATGGTTGTTGATTTAACCCTCAAATTGTCATTGTAAAAAAAAAAAACCCAAAACCTTATCTTGTTCTGTCTCTTCCTCTGTTTCATCTAATAATCTTCAAAAAACTATGCCTAATATCAAAACCTTGTAAATTTTTCTCCAAAACCCATAAATTTTTTCCTAATTCGGGGTTGATTTAATGAAGTGGGAGATGGAATATTGAGATTTGTCTCTTATTCATTTATATAATTTATTTTAAATGTTCAATGCAACCACTTATTAAAAAAAAATTGCGTAATTGTACTTTCAAGACATTGACACAATGACACCATTTCATCCCCATACAAAGTGCTGAGAACAAATTCTATAAGTAATTTGTTATAAGAATTGATTCTTCCGTTTTTAAACTTCCCCTTTAAAGGTCCATCCGTGATGGCATTGGCGAGAAAAAAATAACTTGATTCTTGGTCAAGCTTTAATAATAGAGGCCAAGTTGATTGAACAAATTATAACAATATAGATTTTGTTCTTTTATTATTTTAAAAATTATTGAGTATCCTCACTGGGGTTTAATCGAATTCAATTTAAATGGCTCATCAAATTTAATTCTTACTTAAGAAAATACAGACTTAATTACACTTTTTCAACCTAGCATCATGTGCAACACTTTATTTATGAACAAAAGGAAAAGCCTAATGATATGGGGTTGTTAAAATTGTGCTTGATGTTATTAAGCAATATAGGGAATTGGAAGATGATGTTAGTAGCATTGAAGTCGGCCTTGTTCCTCTTCCCCGGATATAATCTTTATCATCCTTCTACTTTAGAATGGGAAAAATGGAAAACTAGTCCGATAAACGTTGTGTTTTCTTGTGATGCTATTATGATTAAATATAAATATTGTTTTCCATTGATTGATTCCTGAGAAGAAATTTAAAAAAAAAGTTTACTGTTGAAAAAAAACAAATGCTACAGGGACACCATTTTCCATTGACACCATAATCTCAATCTTTGTAATGTTTATGTGATTGTGTTTGTGTAGTGTTCGCTATGTGAATGTGTTTGTGCATTGTGTAGCAAGGCGCTGCTGGGACGTACAAGTCCTTTCCTTCCATTTGTACAAGTTAGTTTGGGCGGAATTTTGGATTTTCAAACTTGCGGTGCTACGAGTACCTATACCTGAAGCTTCTTTCTGGTTACATTACAAGGTACATTGCTTTTCTTTGTTGCACTTGGGCTGTGTCTCTTGCTTGTGTGGGCAATTTTATTGTTTCTTGGTTGTTTTAGTTAAGAACCTTGCCGGTTCCTTGTAAATTGTTGGCTTGTAGCCGGTTTGTGTGTTGTGTTGTTTGTGTTCTACCCAGGGGTGTGTCTTTCGGATTATTGCTTAGGTTCTAACTTCTATGGCAAATATCACTCGTCAAAAGCGAGTCTGTTTCATGAAGGTTTTCAATTGAAATCTTCTTCCTCAGAATTTATCTACTTGTGCCTCATTTACCATCTTAAGAAACCTGATAACCTTCTTATCCACCTCTTTTCATACATCACGCTCTTTTAAGAATACACAGAATCTTAAACCTGCATAAACCATGTCCTCTGCTTTCTCCATTATTTCTTGCCTCACAATGCCTCAATCTTTGTAATGTTTATGTGATTGTGTTTGTGTAGTGTTCGCTATGTGAATGTGTTTGTGCATTGAAATACTGCAGAAAATGGATAAAAATGTTGGTGATGATGAATCAATTCTGAACAATTAATTAGGCCTATAATGTTCAACTCTGTAAGCACTATCAGTTTTTGGAATCTTTATCATTATAATCTTTAAGTGCTTCCTGTTTATAATCTTTATCATCATTCATCAGATTAGTTAGTAAGTGCTTCAAATCATGAATTATAAACATTTTATCCATTGCAGAAGATGGATAAAAAATGTTGTTGATGATATTAGTGATAAATGTGATCAATCAAATGCTTTGCACAATTTTTTAAAGAAAGCGAAAAAAATCCTATAAGTCAAATGTATGGATTCATACCGAAGGCTTGATATTGTTGGTGAAGATGGAGAACGTAGGGTTGAATGTGTTCGTTGTGGGACGATGTATATTGCAGGAGGAAAATCTGGAACATCTAGCATTTCACGTCATGTAAAAGTTTGCTTTGATATCAATGAAATGATATTTAGAGAGTAAGTACAACTTTTTCTTCATTTAATTTATGAATATTATTTATTAATTTTTTATTTACTATATAATCTATGTTTTGCATTTTATAGGTAAAGATGATGAGGAGAGGATGTAATCAAGTTGAAGATGAGTCCTCAAGATGAAATGATGAAGAAGAAGAAGTTGGTGTATAATTTTTCGTATTGACTTTTTGTTAAATAATTATTAATTTGTTTTGTTGGATGATTATTGTTACTTATTAATTTTTTTATGTTGGTTTTTCTCTATTTTGATTGATTAGGTTTAGGATTAATGTATATTATTATTATAGTTAATAGGTAAGATTTTAAAAAAAATCGGAAAAATTAGCCAAGAGCAAAGCCCGCGGGCTGGCCCGTTTACCCGCGGGCTGGCTACGGGCGGATATGGGTTTAGGTAATTTAGGCCCGTCAAAAATAGGCCCGGACCGGACCGGACCGTTTAGGTGCGGGCTGGACGCGGGCCGGTCCGGTCCGGTCCGGTTTGGCCCGTTTGACACTGCTAGTCATGAGATTTGTTTTGAAAGTTAAAATTGATCATAATTTTATGAACTAAGGGTAAAGGACTTAAAGGCAATTACGGAGAACTCTCTAAGGAGTTCAAAGACGCCTGATTGTAGTGAGAGAGAAGTTTTAGACGTTCAAATTGATCTCACGAAATGTAAGTAATCTATTTCTAACGATCATTAACTTATAACGTTTTGGAATGATTGATTTATGATATTCGAAACGAGTGTTAGAGTTATGAGATTTGTTTCGAAAATTGAAATTGATTCGTGTTTTTTATTTAATTGATTATATAGAGTAACAAGAAACGTATCAGACTTGATTAATCACGTTAGTTTGTACCTTTTCGCTTATCGAGGTAAGTAAATAATAAATCTTAAACTTTGTAATATTATTATTTTAAATTACAATATTTTTGAATACGTTTTAAGTTGATTATAAAATTGAATTGAGCACAATATATATATTTTGGTACATAAATTTTATGGAAGTAAATTCGAGTTTGAATAAGTTCGGGTTCGGGGAGTGACTATATATATTTATACTGACCCATTTGAACTTTTTCTACATTGGCCCATTGGACTAATTAGGCCCATGAGCATTGGAAAATGGTCCTTTCGGGAGGCCTGTGATGGATCATCTTCTTCACTATTAATTTCTTTTTTTTTTTTTTTAAAGTGATCTTCTTCAATCTTCACTCGAGGCTTGACAACATCAGTACAGTAGCTGAAAAGACGAGATTTTTCGGCTTCATCTCTTTTCCGGCGGTCTCCCTCCGACCAACTTTGTTTGTCCGCCAGCATTCTCAACTCTGCAGTCGTCCACGACCGGGATTAAACAATATGGCTTGAAGCGCGAATTTTTCTTAAAGAAACAAGAAAATCATGTATTTATACAACATGTAAAACATTCAGAAACGATTTATGCAATTTGTTGGAGAACTTTTTTTCGTATCTAAATTTTGTAAAAAACGTGAAGATTTATCACAAGAATTCGGGACTTAATGAGAATGTGAAACTTTGTTTGGGGTATTTATAGAACAAGAAAAATATTCAGAAACGTTTTAAGCAATTTGTTGGAGAACTTTTTTTCGGACCTAAATTTTGTAAAAAACGTGATGATCAGCACACGAATTCGGGCTTTAATGAGAATGTGAAACATTGTCTGGTGTATTTATACAACATGAAAAACATTCAGAAACGTTTTTAAGCAATTTGTTGGAGAACTTTTTTTCGGGTTTAAATTTAGTAAAAAAACGTGATGATTATAACACGAATTTGGGGCATAATGAGATTGTGAAACTTTGTCTGTTGTATTTATATAAGATGAAAAACATCCAGAACAGTTTAAGCAATTTGTTGAACAACTTTGTTTTTTTTTTTTGGATCAAAATTCTTTTAAAAACGTGATGATTAGTATAATAATTCAGGCTTTAATGAGAATGTGAAACTCTGTCTGGTGTATTTATACAATATAAAAAACATTTAGAAAAGTTTTAAGCAATTTGTTGGAGAACTTTTTTTCGGACCTAAATTTTGTAAAAAACATGATGATTAGCACACGAATTTGGGACTTAATGAGAATGTAAAAACTTTGTCTAGTGTATTTATACAACATTAAAAAACATTCAGAAACGTTTTAACCAATTTATTGGAGAACTTTTTTTCGGACCCAAATTTTGTAAAAAACGTGATGATTAGCACACAAGTTCAGGGCTTAATGAGAATGTGAAACTTTGTCTGGTGATTATACAACATGTAAAACATTAAGAAACATTTTATGCAATTTGTTAGAAAACTTTTTTTGGGACCTAAATTTTGTAAAAAACGTGATAATTATCACATGAATTCGAGGCTTAATGAGAATATGAAACTTTGTCTGTGTATTTATACAAATGAAAAACATTCATAAACGTTTTAAGCAATTCGTTGGAGAACTTTTTTCCGGACTTAAATTATTTAAAAAACGTGATTATTAGCACACAAATTCAGGACATAATGAGAATGTGATGCTTTTCTAGTGCATTTATACAACATGAAAAACATTCAGAAACGTTTTAACCAATTTATTGGAGAATTTTTTTTCGGATCTACATTTTGTAAAAAACCTTGACGATTAGTACAGGAATTCGGGGACTTTATGAGAATTTGAAATTTTTTCTGCTGCATTTATACAACAAGAAAAAAGTTCAGAAACGTTTTAAGCAATTTTTTGGAGAACTTTTTTTCGGACCTAAATTTTGTAAAAAACATGATGATTATCACACGATTTCGGGACTTAATGAGAAGGTGAAACTTTGTCTTGTGTATTTATACAACATTAAAAACATTCAGAAACGTTTTATGCAATTTGTTGGAGAACTTTTTTACAGACCGAAATTTTGTAAAAAATGTAATGATTAGTACATGAATTTGGGGCATAATGGGAATGTGAAACATTGTCTTGTGTATTTATACAACATGAAAAACATTCAGAAACATTTTAACGAATTTGTTGGAGAACTTTTTCTCGAATCTAAATTTGGTAAAAAACGTGATGATTAGGACACAAATTCGGCTTAATGAGAATTTGAAACTTTATCTGGTGTATTTATACAACAAGAAAAACATTCAAAAGTGTCTTAAGCAATTTGTTGGAAAACGTTTTTTGGGCCTAAATTTTATAGAAAACGTGATGATTAGCACACGAATTTGGGACTTAATGAGAATGTGAAACTTTGATTGGTGCATTTATACAAAATAAAAAATATTCAGAAACGTTTTAAACAATTTGTTGGAGAACTTTTTTTTGGACCTAAATTCTGTAAAAAATTTGACGATCAACACATGACTTCGGGACTTAATGAGAATGTAAAACTTTGTCTGGTGCATTTATACAACATGAAAAACGTTCAAAAACGTTTTAACCTATTTATTGGAAAACTTTATTTCGGATCTAAATTTTGTAAAAAACGTGACGATTAGCACCCGAATTCGGGACTTAATGAGAATTTGAAATTTTGTTTGGTGTATTTAACCAGAAAAACTTTCCGAAGCATTTTAAGCAATTTCTTGGAGATCCTTTTTTCGGACCTAAATTTTGTAAAAAACGTGATGATTAACACACGAATTCGAGACTTAATGAGAATATGAAACTTTGTCTGGTATATTTATATAAATGAAAAACATTCCGAAACGTTTTAAGCAATTTGTTGGAAAACTTTTTTTGGATCTAAATTTTGTAAAAAACGTGATGAATGCATACGAATTGGGACTTAATGAGAATATGAAACTTTGTCTGGTACATTTATACAACATGAAAAACATTCAGAAACGTTTTAAACAATTAGTTGGAGAACTTTTTTTCGGAACTAAATTTTTTAAAAGACGTGACGATTAGCACACAAATTCCAGACTTAATGAGAATGTGAAACTTTGTCCGGTGTATTTATACAACATGAAAAACATTTAGAAACGTTTTAACCAATTTGTTGGAGAACGTTTTTTCGGATCTAAATTTTGTAAAGAATGTGATGATTAGCACACGAATTTGGGACTTAGTTAGAATATGAATCTTTCTCTGGTGTATTCACACTACATAAAAAACATTCCGAAACATTTTAAGCAATTTATTGGAGAAATTTTTTTTTTGACAAAAATTTAGTAAAAAACGTGATGATTAGCACACAAATTCGGGACTTAATGAGAATGTGAACCTTTGTCTGGTGCATTTATATGACAAGAAAAAAGTTCAGAAACATTTTAAGCAATTTGTTGAACTTTTTTTCGGACCTAAATTTTGTAAAAAACGTTATGATTAGCACACGAATTCAGGAATTTATGAGAATGTGAAACTTTGTCCGGTGCATTTATACAACATAAAAAATATTCAGAAACGATTTTTGAAATTTGTGTGGGAACTTTTTTTCGGACCTAAATTTTGTAAAAAAGGTGATGATTAGCACACAAATATGGGGCATAATGAGAATGTGAAACTTTGTTTGGTGTATTTAAACAGCATGAAAAACATTGAGAAACATTTTAACCAATTTGTTGGAGAGCTTTTTTTCGGGTCTAAATTTTGTAAAAAACATGATGATTAACACGCAAATTCGGGACTTAATGAGAATGTGAAACTTTGTCTGGTGCATTTATACCACAAGAAAAAGTTCAGAAACGTTTTAAGCAATTTATTGGGGAACTTTTTTTTCGGACCTAAATTTTGTAAAAAACAATGATTAGTATGCGAATTCGGGACTTAATGAGAATTTG
This sequence comes from Catharanthus roseus, assembly GCA_028651295.1. Lineage (NCBI taxonomy): Eukaryota > Viridiplantae > Streptophyta > Magnoliopsida > Gentianales > Apocynaceae > Catharanthus > Catharanthus roseus. The sequence continues at coordinate 20,128,735 of JAPQWS010000104.1, read as the reverse complement.
AAACTTTGTCTGGTGCATTTATATAACAAGAAAAAAGTTCAGAAAGATTTATGCAATTTTTTGGAGAACTTTTTTTCGGATCTAAATTTTGTAAAAAACATGATGATTAGCACGCAAATTCGGGACTTAATGAGAATGTGAAACTTTATCTGGTGCATTTATACAACAAGAAAAAGTTCTGAAACGTTTTAAGCCATTTGTTGGGGAACTTTTTTTGGGACCTAAATTTTGTAAAAAACGTGATGATTAGTATGCGAATTCGGGACTTAATGAGAATTTGAAACTTTGTCTGGTGCATTTATATAACAAGAAAAAAGTTCAGAAACGTTTTATGCAATTTTTTGGAGAACTTTTTTTTTGGAGCTAAATTTTGTAAAAATCGTGAGTATTGGCGCACGAATTCGGGGATTAATGAGAATGTGAAACTTTTTCTGGTGATTTATACAACATGTAAAACATTCAGAAACATTTTATGCAATTTGTTGGAGAACTTTTTTTCTGATCTAAATTTTGTAAAAAACGTGATGATTAGCACACGAATTTGGGGCATAATGAGAATGTGAAACTTTGTTTGGTGTATTTATACAGAATGAAAAATATTCAAAAACATTTTAAGCAAGTTGATGGAGACCTTTTTTTCGGACTTAAATTTTGTAAAAAACATGATTAGCACACAAATTTGGGGCTTAATGAGAATGTGTAACTTTGGTTGGTGTATTTATACAACATGTAAAACATTCCGAAACATTTTATGCAATTTGCTGGAGAAATTATTTTCAAACCTAAATTTTGTAAAAAACGTGATCATTAGCACACGAAATCGAGACTTAATGAGAATGTGAAACTTTGTCTGTTGCATTTATACAACATGAAAAACATTTAGAAATGTTTTAAGCCATTAGTTGGAGAACTTTTTTTCGGATCTAAATTTTGTACAACACGTAATTATTAGCACACGAATTCGGGATTTTATGAGAATTTGAAACTTTGTCTGGTGCATTTATACAACAAGAAAAAAGTTCAGAAACGTTTTAAGCTATTCGTTGGAGAACTTTTTTTCGGACCAAAATTTTGTAAAAAACGTGATGATTAGGATACGAATTCGGGCCTTAATGAGAATGTGAAAAATTTTGTCTAGTGCATTTATACAACACGAAAAACATTCAGAAACGTTTTATGCAAATTCTTGGAGACTATTTAAATTTTGTAAAAAACGTGATGATTAGTACAGGAATTTGGGCACAATGAGAATGTGAAACTTTGTTTGGTGTATTTATATAATACGAAAAACATTCAGAAACATTTCAACCAATTTGTCGGAAAACTTTTTTTCGGATCTAAATTTAGAAAAAAACGTGATGATTAGCACACGAATTCGTGACTGGATGAGAATTTGAAACTTCGTCTGGTGTATTTATACAATATGAAAAACATTCAGAAACGTTTGAAGCAATTTGTTGGAGAACTTTTTTTCGGACCTGAATTTTGTAAAAAACGTGATAATTATTAGCACATGAATTCGGGTCTTAATGAGAATGTGAAACTTTGTCTGGTGCATTTATACAACAAGAATAATGTTCAGAACCATTTTAAGCAATTTGTTGGAGAACTTTTTTGGACCTAAATTTTGTAAAAAACTTGATGATTAGCACACGAATTGGGACTTAATGTGAATGTGAAACTTTGTCTGGTGTATTTATACAACATGAAAAACAACCAGGAACGTTTTAAGCAATTAGTTGGAGAACTTTTTTTTGGGACCTAAATTTTGCAAAACACGAATTCAGGACTTAATAAGAATGTGAAACTTTGTCTGGGCATTTAAACAACAAGAAAAATGTTCTGAAACGTTTTAAGCAATTTTTTGGAAAACTTCTTTTCGGACCAAAATTTTGTAAAAAACGTGATGATTAGCACATGAATTCGGGACTTAATAAGAATTTTGAACTTTGCTTGGTGTATTTATACAACAAGAAATAAGTTCAGAACCGTTTTAAGCAATTTGTTGGAGAAATTTTTTTGATCCTAAATTTTCTAAAAAACGTGATGATTGGCACACGAATTCGGGCCTTAATGCGAATATGAAACTTTGTCTGGTGCATTTATACAACATGAAAAACATTCAGAAACATTTTATGCAATTTGTTAGAGAACTTTTTTTCGAACCTAAATTTTGTAAAAGACGTGATAATTAGCACATGAATTCGAGACTTAATGAAAATACAAAATTTGTCTGGTGTATTTATACAAATGAAAAACATTCCGAAACGTTTTAAGCAATTTATTGGGGAACTATTTTTGGACACAAATTTTGTAAAAAACGTGATGATTAGCATACGAATTCGGGACTTAATAAGAATGTGAAACTTTGTCTGGTGCATTTATATAACAACAAAAAAGTTGAGAAACATTTTAAGCAATTTGTTGGAGTACTTTTTTTCTAACCTAAATTTTGTAAAAAACGTGATGATTAGCACACGAATTCGGGACTTAATGTGAAAGTGAAACTTTGTCTGGTGTATTTATACAACATGAAAAACATCTAGAAACGTTTTAAGTAATTTCTAGGAGAACTTTTTCTCGGACCTAAATTTTGTAAAAAACGTGATGATTAGCACACGAATTCAGGACTTAATGAGAAAGTGAAACTTTTTCTGGTGCATTTATACAACATTAAAAACACTCAGAAACTTGTTATGAAATTCGTTGGAGAACTTTTTCTCGGACCTAAATTTTGAAAAAAACGTGATGATTAGCGCACGAATTCGGGACTTAATGAGAAAGTGAAACTTTTTCTGGTGCATTTATACAACATTAAAAACACTCAGAAACTTGTTATGAAATTCGTTGGAGAACTTTTTCTCGGACCTAAATTTTGTAAAATACATGATGATTAGCACACGAATAATGGCCATAATGAGAATGTGAAACTTTGTCTTTTGTATTTAAACAGGATGAAAAACATTAAGAAACATTTTAACCAATTTGTTGGAGAATTTTTTTCGGGTCTAAATTTTGTAAAAAACGTGATGCTTAGTACACGAATTCGGGACTTAATGAGAATGTGAAACTTTGTCTGGTGCATTTATATAACAACAAAAAAGTTGAAGAACGTTTTAAGCAATTTTTTGGAGAACTTTTTTCGGATCTAAATTTTGTAAAAAACGTGATGATTAGCACACGAATTTGGGACTTAATGTGAATGTGAAACTTTGTCTGGTGTATTTATACAACATGAAAAACATCTAGAAACATTTTAAGCAATTTGTTGGAGAAATTTTTCTCGGACCTAAATTTTGTAAAAAAGGTGATGATTAGCGCACGAATTCGGGACTTAATGAGAAAGTGAAACTTTTTCTGGTGCATTTATACAACATTAAAAACACTCAGAAACTTGTTATGAAATTCGTTGGAGAACTTTTTCTCGGACCTAAATTTTGTAAAAAACGTGATGATTAGCACACAAATAATGGCCATAATGAGAATGTGAAACTTTGTCTTTTGTATTTAAACAGGATGAAAAACATTAAGAAACATTTTAACCAATTTGTTGGATAACTTTTCTTGGGGTCTAAATTTTATAAAAAACGTGATGCTTAGCACACAAATTCTGGACTTAATGAGAATATGAAACTTGGTTTGGTCTATTTTTACAACATGAAAAACATTTTGAAATGTTTTAGGCAATTTGTTGGAGAACTTTTGTCGGACCTAAATTTTCTAAAAAACGTGATGATTAGCACACGAATTTCGGCTTAATGAGAATGTGAAACTTTGTTACGGGTAATTATACAACATAAAAAACATTTAGAAACATTTTAAGCAATTTGTTGGAGAAATTTTTTTCGGATCTAAATTTTGTAAAAAATGTGATGATTAGCACACGAATCCGGGACTTAATGTGAATGTGAAACTTTGTCTGGTGCATTTATACAATACGAAAAACATCCATAAATATTTTAAGTAATTTCTTGGGGAACTTTTTCTCGGACCTAAATTTTGTAAAAAACGTGATGATTAGCACACGAATATGGGGCATAATGAGAATGTGAAACTTTATTTTTTGTATTTAAACAGGATGAAAAACATTAAGAAACATTTTAACCAATTTGTTGGAGAACTTTTTTTCGAGTCTAAATTTTGTAAAAAACGTGATGCTTAGCACACAAATTCGGGACTTAATGAGAATGTGAAACTTTGTCTGGTGCATTTATATAACAACAAAAAAGTTGAAAAACATTTTAAGCAATTTGTTGGAGAACTTTTTCTCGGACCTAAATTTTGTAAAACACGTGATGATTAGCACACGAATATGGGGCATAATGATAATGTGAAACTTCGTCCTTTTTTTTATTATTTTTTTATACTTTAGACGGAAGGATGAATTGCATCATCACCATTTTCTTCTCCTTTTCTCCTTTACCGCCCTTTGTCACCACTAGGGCTATAAACGGGTCCAGACCCTCAGGGTACCCCCAGACCCGGACCCGTACCCTTATAGTGAAACTTGGACCCAGACCCGGACCCATACCCTCCAGGGTATAAAATTCTGGACCCAGACCCGATCCTCCAGGGTCCAGGGTAGGGTACGGGTATACCCGTACCCGTATGACATTTTTCTATTTTATTTCCATGTTAAACAAAAATATGTAAAACAATGTATAATTCAAAAAATAAAAATTTTAACATGATTAAGATAATCTCCTTAACATTTCTTTCAACAAATAAAATCATTTAACATCTCTAATTCACATAATTAAAAGTTCAAATATACACAAAATCATCATAGTACATTAATCGAATAAAAATAAAAGAGGAGAGAGAGAGAGAGAGAGAGAGAGAGAGAGAGAGAGAGAGAGCTGAAATGTGAGGAGAGGCGAGGAGTGAGGTGAGGTGAGTAGTAGTCTGAGTAGTGTAGTGCATCTGTGTAGTGTGTGACAGGCAGTGTGAGTGTGATGTGAGTGTAGTTAGTTGGTAGGTAGAGGTAGTAGGTTAGAGTTAAAGATAAGAATAAAATAATATGTTAAAAAAATTATAAATTATATATTAATATAATATAATATATAAAATATATTATTATTTTATTAATACGGGTATACGGGTCTGGGCATCACCATACCTTACCCGGACCCATATAGCAGTATAAATACAGGTACGGGTACGGGTCCGCGGGTATAAAATTTAAACCTTACTCGCTAAAAACGGGTACAGACCCATGCGGGTACGGGTAAGACCCGCCCCGTTTACAGCCCTAGTCACCACTGGCGTGGTCGTAGCTATCTTTTCAGATGATTGGTGATCACCAGATCTAGCCGTTGTGGCAATTTTCTTTGGCTTCTCATTTTGGAGATGAACCCCATTTTTTTGATGAATTTCAAAACTTTCTTGCCCTAAACTAAGGAGGGGTTGTGGAGAATATTGACCATATCTACACTTATGGAACCTCCATTATTGTACAGATTTCATATTTATTGTCTATTATTTCCTTTTATATATATGATAGGATTTCTTTGTGTTAGAAAATGTGTTTTATTGATTGACTAATTCTTAAGAAAATTAGTCTCTTTACATTAGGAAATCGTAAGTGTATATAGTTCTCTCTATCAATTAAATCAGTAAGCATTGCAACTTCCTTCTTACATATTCTCTTTAAGCCAATCTAAAAAAAGAAGAAGAAAATAGTCTTAGTAGAACAGAAGCAACAAAACAATGTTTTTTTCATTATTAGCACACAAATTGGGACTTCATGAGAATGTGAAACTTTGTCTGTTGTATTTATACAACATTAAAATTACTCATAAACATTTTAAATAATTAGTTGGTGAACTTTTTTTCGGACCTAAATTTTGTAAAAAACGTTATTATAAGCACACGAATTCGGGACTTTATGAGAATGTGAAACTTTGTCTATTGCATTTATACAACATGAAAAACATCCAGAAACGTTTTAACCAATTTGTTGGAGAACTTTTTTTCGGATCTAAATTTTGTAAAAAATGTGATGATTAGCACACGAATTCGGGACTTAATGAGAATTGGAAACATTGTCTGGTGTATTTATACAAGATGAAACACATTCAGAAATGTTTTAAGCAATTTGTTTGAAAACCTTTTTTCATACACAAATTTTGTAAAAAACGTGATGATTAACACACAAATTTGGGACTTAATGAGAATTTGAAACTTTGTCTGGTGTATTTATACAACAAGCAAAACATTCTGAAGCATTTTAAGCAATTTGTTGGAGAACTTTTTCTGGGCCTAAATTTTATAGAAAACGTGATGATTAGCACACGAATTGGGACTTAATGAGAATATGAAACTTTGTCTGGTACATTTAATACAACATGAAAAACATCCAGAAACGTTTTAAGCAATTAGTTGGAGCACTTCTTTTCAGACCCAAATTTTGCAAAAAATGTGATTATTACCACACAAATTCGGGACTTAATGAGAATGTGAAACTTTGTCTGGTGTATTTATACAACAAGAAAAAAGTTCAGAACCGTTTTAAGCAATTTGTTGGAGAAATTTTTTTGAACCTAAATTTCGTAAAAAACGTGATGATTGGCACATGAATTCGGGCCTTAATGCGAATGTGAAACTTTGTCGGGTGCATTTATACAACAAGAAAAAAGTTCAAAACGTTTTAAGAATTTGTTGGAGAATTTTTTTTGGGGTCTAAATTTTGTAAAAAACGTGATGATTAGCACACGAATTCGGTACTTAATGATAATGTGAAACTTTATCTGGTGTATTTATACAACATGAAAAACATTCTGAAACGTTTTATGCAATTTGTTGCAGAACTTTTTTTCGAACCTAAATTTTGTAAAAGCGTGATGGTTAGAAACACGAATTTGGGACATAATGAGAATGAGAATGTGAAAATTTTTCTTGTGTATTTATACAACATGAAAAACATTAAGAAATGTGTTAACTAATTTGTTGGAGAAGCTTTTTTCGGATCTAAAATTTGTAAAAAACGTGATGATTAACACACAAATTCGGGACTTAATGAGAATTTGAAATTTTTCTGGTGTATTTATACAACCAGAAGAACATTCCGAAGCGTTTTAAACAATTTGTTGGAGAACTTTCTTTGGGCCTAAATTTTGTAGAAAACGTGATGATTAGCACACGAATTTGGGACATAATGAGAATGTGAAACTTTGTCTTGTGCATTTATACAACAATTAGAAACGTTTAAAGCAATTTGTTGGTGCACTTTTTTCGGACTTAAATTTTGTAAAAAAACATGATGATTAGCAGTCGAATTAGTGACTTAATGAGAATATGAAACTTTGTCTCGTGTATTTATACAACAAGAAAAATATTCCGAAACGTTTTAACCAATTTGTTGGAGAACTCCTTTTACACCTAAATTTTGTAAAAAACACACGAATTGGGACTTAATGAGATTGTGAAACTTCGTCTGGTGCATTTATACAATAAGAAAAAAGTTCAGAAACATTTTAAGCAATTTGTTGGAGAACTTTTTTTAGGACCTAAATTTTTGAACAAACGTGATGATTTATACACGAATTTGGGACTTAATAGGAATGTGAAACTTTGTCTGATGCATTTATACAACATGAAAAATATTCATAAACGTTTTAAGCAATTAGTTGGAGAACTTTTTTTCCGATCTAAACTTCTTAAAAAACGTGATGCTTAGCACTCGAATTCGGGACTTAATGAGAACTTGAAACTTTGTCTGGTGTATTAATACAACATTAAAATATATTCAGAAACGTTTCTAGCAATTTGTTAGAGAAGTTTTTTTTAGACCCAAATTTTGTAAAAACGTAATGATTAGCACGCGAATTCTGGACTTAATGAGAATGTGAAACTTTGTCTGGTGCATTTATACAACATGAAAAATATTCAGAAACGTTTTATGCAATTTGTTGAAGAACTTTTTTTGGACCAAATTTTGTAAAAAACGTGATGATTAGCACACGAATTCGGGACTTAATAAAAATGTGAAACTTTTTCTGGTGCATTTATATAACAACAAAAAAGTTGAGAAACGTTTTAAGCAATTTGTTGGAGAAATTTTTTTCGAACCTAAATTTTGTAAAAAACGTGATGATTAGCACACGAATTCGGGACTTAATGAGAATGTGAAACTTTGTTTGGTGTATTTATACAACATGAAAAAAATTCTGAAACGTTTTAAGCAATTTGTTGGAGAACATTTTTTGGGACCTAAATTTTGTAAAAAACGTAATGATTAGCACACGAATTCGGGCTTTATTTGGAATATGATACCTCGTTTATACAAATAAAATACATTCAGAATTGTTTTGAGCAATTTTTTGGAGACTTTTTTTAGAACCAAAATTTTGTAAAAAGCGTGATGGTTAGCACACGAATTCGGGCTTTATTGGGAATGTGATACCTCGTTTTGTGTATTTATACAAATAAAATACATTCAGAATCGTTTTGAATAATTTTTTGGAGACATTTTTTTCGGACCAAAATTTTGTAAAAAACGTGATGTAACGCACATGAATTCGGGCTTTATTGGGAATGTGATACCTCGTTTTGTGTATTTATACAAATAAAATACATTCAGAATCGTTTTGAGCAATTTTTTGGAGACTTTTTTTGGGACCAAAATTTTGTAAAAAACGTGATGGTTACCACACGAATTCGGGCTTTATTGGGAATGTGATACCTCATTTTGTATACTTATATTGAGCAATTTTTTGAATCACTTTTTTGGACCAAAATTTCGTAAAAAACGTGATGGTTAGCACATGAATTCGGGCTTTATTTGAAATGTGATACAACGTCAGAACATGATATATATATTCAGAATCGTTTTGAGCAATTTTTTGGAGACTTTTTTTGGACCAAAATTTTGTAAAAAACGTGATGATTAGCACACGAATTCGGGCTTTATTTGGAATGTGATACCTCGTTTATACAAATAAAATACATTCAGAATCGTTTTGAATAATTTTTTGGACACCTTTTTTTCGGACCAAAATTTTGTAAAAAACGTGATGGTTAGCACATGAATTCGGGCTTTATTGGGAATGTGATACCTCGTTTTGTGTATTTATACAAATAAAATACATTCAGAATCGTTTTGAGCAATTTTTTGGAGACTTTTTTTGGGACCAAAATTTTGTAAAAAACGTGATGGTTACCACACGAATTCGGGCTTTAGTGGGAATGTGATACCTCGTTTTGTATACTTATACAATATATAATACATTCAGAATCGTTTTGAGCTATTTTTGGATCACACTTTTTCGCACCAAAATTTTGTAAAAAACGTGATGGTTAGCACACGAATTCGGGCTTTATTTGGAATGTGATACCTCATTTTGTGTATTGACACAAATAAAATACATTCAGAATTGTTTTGAACAATTTTTGGGAGACCTTTTTTTCGGACCAAAATTTTGTAAAAAACGTGATGGCACGAATTCGGGCTTTATTGGGAATGTGATACCTCGTTTTGTGTATTTATACAAATAAAATACATTCAGAATCGTTTTGAATAATTTTTTGGAGACATTTTTTTGGGACCAAAATTTTGTAAGAAATGTGATGGTTAGCACACGAATTCATGCTTTATTGGGAATGTGATACCTCGTTTTGTGTATTTTTACAACATATAATACATTAAGAATTGTTTTGGGCAATTTTTTGGAGAAATTTTTTTCGGACTAAAATTTTGTAAAAAAACGTGATGGTCAGCACACGAATTCGGGCTTTATTGGGAATGTGATACCTCATTTTGTGTATTTATACAAATAAAATACATTCAGAATCGTTTCGAATAATTTTTTGGAGAACTTTTTTTGGGACCAAAATTTGGTAAAAAACGTGATGACGCACACGAATTCGGGCTTTATTTGGAATGTGATACCTCGTTTTGTGTATTTATACAATATATAATAAATTCAGAATCGTTTTGAGCTATGTTTTGGATCACTTTTTTTCGGACCAAAATTTTGTAAAAAATGTGATGGTTAGCGCACGAATTCGGGCTTTATTGGGAATGTGATTCCTCGTTTTGTGTATTTATACAACATATAATACATTCAGAATCGTTTTGAACAATTTTTTGAAGAACTTTTTTTCGGACCAAAATTTCGTAAAAAACGTGATGGTTAGCACACGAATTCGGGCTTTATTTGGAATGTGATACCTCGTTTTGTGTATTTATACAATATATAATACATTCAGAATTGTTTTGAGCTATTTTTTGGATCACTTTTTTACAGACCAAAATTTTGTAAAAAACGTGATGGTTAGCACACGAATTCGGGCTTTATTGGGAATGTGATACCTCGTTTTTTGTATTTATACAACATATAATACATTCAGAATCGTTTTGAACAATTTTTTGGAGAACTTTTTTTGGGACCGAAATTTCGTAAAAAATGTGATGGTTAGCACACGAATTCGGGCTTTATTTGGAATGTGATGCCTCATTTTGTGTATTTACACAAATCAAATACATTTAGAATCGTTTTGAACAATTTTTGGGAGACCTTTTTTCGGACCAAAATTTTGTAAAAAACGTGATGGTTAGCACACGAATTCGGGCTTTATTGGGAATGTGATACCTCATTTTGTGTATTTATACAAATAAAATACATTCAGAATCGTTTTGAATAATTTTTTGGAGAACTTTTTTTGGGACCAAAATTTGGTAAAAAACGTGATGTAATGTGATACATCGTCAGAACATGATATACATTCAGAATCGTTTTGGGCAATTTTTTGGAGACTTTTTTTCGGACCAAAATTTTGTAAAAGATGTGATGATTAGCACACGTATTCGGGCTTTATTGGAAATGTGATACCTCGTTTTGTGTACTTATACAATATATAATACATTCAGAATCGTTTTGAGCTATTTTTTGAATCACTTTTTTTGGGACCAAAATTTTGTAAAAAAGGTGATGGTTATAGCACACGAATTCGGGCTTTATTGGGAATGTGATACCTCGTTTTGTGTATTTATACAAATAAAATACATTCCGAATCGTTTTGAATAATTTTTTGGAGACCATTTTTTCGGACCAAAATTTTGTAAAAAACGTTATGATTACCACACGAATTCGGGCTTTATAGGGAATGTGATACATCGTCCGAACATGATATACATTCAGAATCGTTTGAGCAATTTTTTGGAGACTTTTTTTCGGACCAAAATTTTGTAAAAAACGTGATGGTTAGCACACGAATTTGGACTTTATTTGGAATGTGATACCACATTTTGTGTATTTACACAAATAAAATACATTCGTAATCGTTTTGAACAATTTTTGGGGAGACCTTTTTTTCGGACTAAAATTTTGTAAAAAAACGTGATGGTTAGCACACCCAATTCGGGCTTTATTGGGAATGTGATACCTCGTTTTGTGTATTTGTACAAATAAAGTACATTCTGAATCGTTTTGAATAATTTTTTGGAGACCTTTTTTGGGACCAAAATTTTGTAAAAAACGTGATGGTTAGCACACGAATTCGGCCTTTGTTGGGAATGTGATACCTCGTTTTGTGTATTTATACAATATATAATAAATTCAGAATCGTTTTGAGCTATGTTTTGGATCACTTTTTTTCGGACCAAAATTTTGTAAAAAATGTGATGGTTAGCGCACGAATTCGGGCTTTATTGGGAATGTGATTCCTCGTTTTGTGTATTTATACAACATATAATACATTCAGAATCGTTTTGAACAATTTTTTGAAGAACTTTTTTTCGGACCAAAATTTCGTAAAAAACGTGATGGTTAGCACACGAATTCGGGCTTTATTTGGAATGTGATACCTCGTTTTGTGTATTTATACAATATATAATACATTCAGAATTGTTTTGAGCTATTTTTTGGATCACTTTTTTACAGACCAAAATTTTGTAAAAAACGTGATGGTTAGCACACGAATTCGGGCTTTATTGGGAATGTGATACCTCGTTTTTTGTATTTATACAACATATAATACATTCAGAATCGTTTTGAACAATTTTTTGGAGAACTTTTTTTGGGACCGAAATTTCGTAAAAAATGTGATGGTTAGCACACGAATTCGGGCTTTATTTGGAATGTGATGCCTCATTTTGTGTATTTACACAAATCAAATACATTTAGAATCGTTTTGAACAATTTTTGGGAGACCTTTTTTCGGACTAAAATTTTGTAAAAAACGTGATGGTTAGCACACGAATTCGGGCTTTATTGGGAATGTGATACCTCATTTTGTGTATTTATACAAATAAAATACATTCAGAATCGTTTTGAATAATTTTTTGGAGAACTTTTTTTGGGACCAAAATTTGGTAAAAAACGTGATGTAATGTGATACATCGTCAGAACATGATATACATTCGTAATCGTTTTGGGCAATTTTTTGGAGACTTTTTTTCGGACCAAAATTTTGTAAAAGATGTGATGATTAGCACACGTATTCGGGCTTTATTGGAAATGTGATACCTCGTTTTGTGTACTTATACAATATATAATACATTCATAATCGTTTTGAGCTATTTTTTGAATCACTTTTTTTGGGACCAAAATTTTGTAAAAAAGGTGATGGTTATAGCACACGAATTCGGGCTTTATTGGGAATGTGATACCTCGTTTTGTGTATTTATACAAATAAAATACATTCCGAATCGTTTTGAATAATTTTTTGGAGACCATTTTTTCGGACCAAAATTTTGTAAAAAACGTTATGATTACCACACGAATTCGGGCTTTATAGGGAATGTGATACATCGTCCGAACATGATATACATTCAGAATCGTTTGAGCAATTTTTTGGAGACTTTTTTTCGGACCAAAATTTTGTAAAAAACGTGATGGTTGGCACACGAATTCGGACTTTATTTGGAATGTGATACCACATTTTGTGTATTTACACAAATAAAATACATTCAGAATCGTTTTGAACAATTTTTTGGGAGACCTTTTTTTTCGGACCAAAATTTTGTAAAAAAACGTGATGGTTAGCACACGAATTCGGGCTTTATTGGGAATGTGATACCTCGTTTTGTGTATTTGTACAAATAAAGTACATTCTGAATCGTTTTGAATAATTTTTTGGAGACCTTTTTTGGGACCAAAATTTTGTAAAAAACGTGATGGTTAGCACACGAATTCGGCCTTTGTTGGGAATGTGATACCTCGTTTTGTGTATTTATACAATATATAATAAATTCAGAATCGTTTTGAGCTATGTTTTGGATCACTTTTTTTCGGACCAAAATTTTGTAAAAAATGTGATGGTTAGCGCACGAATTCGGGCTTTATTGGGAATGTGATTCCTCGTTTTGTGTATTTATACAACATATAATACATTCAGAATCGTTTTGAACAATTTTTTGAAGAACTTTTTTCTGACCAAAATTTCGTAAAAAACGTGATGGTTAGCACACAATTCGGGCTTTATTTGGAATGTGATACCTCGTTTTGTGTATTTATACAATATATAATACATTCGAAATTGTTTTGAGCTATTTTTTGGATCACTTTTTTACAGACCAAAATTTTGTAAAAAACGTGATGGTTAGCACACGAATTCGGGCTTTATTGGGAATGTGATACCTCGTTTTTTGTATTTATACAACATATAATACATTCAGAATCGTTTTGAACAATTTTTTGGAGAACTTTTTTGGGACCGAAATTTCGTAAAAATGTGATGGTTAGCACACTAATTCGGGCTTTATTTGGAATGTGATGCCTCATTTTGTGTATTTACACAAATCAAATACATTTAGAATCGTTTTGAACAATTTTTGGGAGACCTTTTTTCGGACCAAAATTTTGTAAAAAAACGTGATGGTTAGCACTACGCAATTCGGGCTTTATTGGGAATGTGATACCTCATTTTGTGTATTTATACAAATAAAATACATTCAGAATCGTTTTGAATAATTTTTTGGAGAACTTTTTTTGGGACCAAAATTTGGTAAAAAACGTGATGTAATGTGATACATCGTCAGAACATGATATACATTCAGAATCGTTTTGGGCAATTTTTTGGAGACTTTTTTTCGGACCAAAATTTTGTAAAAGATGTGATGATTAGCACACGTATTCGGGCTTTATTGGAAATGTGATACCTCGTTTTGTGTACTTATACAATATATAATACATTCAGAATCGTTTTGAGCTATTTTTTGAATCACTTTTTTTGGGACCAAAATTTTGTAAAAAAGGTGATGGTTATAGCACACGAATTCGGGCTTTATTGGGAATGTGATACCTCGTTTTGTGTATTTATACAAATAAAATACATTCCGAATCGTTTTGAATAATTTTTTGGAGACCATTTTTTCGGACCAAAATTTTGTAAAAAACGTTATGATTACCACACGAATTCGGGCTTTATAGGGAATGTGATACATCGTCCGAACATGATATACATTCAGAATCGTTTGAGCAATTTTTTGGAGACTTTTTTTCGGACCAAAATTTTGTAAAAAACGTGATGGTTAGCACACGAATTCGGACTTTATTTGGAATGTGATACCACATTTTGTGTATTTACACAAATAAAATACATTCAGAATCGTTTTGAACAATTTTTGGGAGACCTTTTTTTCGGACCAAAATTTTGTAAAAAACGTGATGGTTAGCACACGAATTCGGGCTTTATTGGGAATGTGATACCTCGTTTTGTGTATTTGTACAAATAAAGTACATTCTGAATCGTTTTGAATAATTTTTTGGAGACCTTTTTTGGGACCAAAATTTTGTAAAAAACGTGATGGTTGGCACACGAATTCGGCCTTTGTTGGGAATGTGATACCTCGTTTTGTGTATTTATACAAATAAAATACATTCAGAATCGTTTTGAATAATTTTTTGGAGATCTTTTTGTATGACCAAAATTTGGTAAAAAACGTGATGGTTAGCCCACGAATTCGGGCTTTATAGGGAATGTGATACATCGTCAGAACATGATATACATTCAGAATCGTTTAAGCAATTTTTTGGAGACTTTTTTTGGACCAAAATTTTGTAAAAAACGTGATGATTACCACACGAATTCGGGCTTTATTGGGAATGTGATACCTCGTTTTGTGTACTTATACAATATATAATACATTAAGAATCGTTTTGAGCAATTTTTTGAATCACTTTTTTTGGACAAAAATTTTGTAAAAAACGTGATGGTTAGCACACGAATTCGGGCTTTATTGGGAATGTGATACCTCGTTTTGTGTATTTATAAAATATAATACATTCAGAATCGTTTTGAAATTTTTTGGAGACATTTTTTTCGGTCCAAAATTTTGTAAAAAACGTGATGGTTGCCACACGAATTCAGGCTTTATTGGGAATGTGATACCTCGTTTTGTGTATTTATACAACATATAATACATTCAGAATCGTTTTGGTAAATTTTTTGGAGAAATTTTTTTTCGGACCAAAATTTTGTAAAAAACGTGATGGTTAGTACACGAATTCGGGCTTTATTGGGAATGGGATACCTCGTTTTGTGTATTTATACAAATAATATACATTCAGAATCGTTTTGAATAATTTTTTGGAGACCTTTTTTCGGACCAAAATTTTGTAAGAAACGTGATGGTTAGCACACGAATTCGGGCTTTATAGGGAATGTGATACCGCGTTTTGTGTATTTATACAATATATAATACATTCAGAATCGTTTTGAGCTATTTTTTGGATCATTTTTTTGGACCAAAATTTTGTAAAAAATATGATGGTTAGCACACGAATTCGGGCTTTATTAGGAATGTGATACCTCGTTTTTTGTGTTTTTACGACATATAATACATTCAGAATTGTTTTGATTAATTTTTTGGAGAACTTTTTTTCGGACCAAAATTTCGTAAAAAACGTGATGGTTAGCACACGAATTCGGGCTTTATTGGGAATGTGATACCTCGTTTTGTGTATTAATAAAATATATAATACATTTAGAATCGTTTTGAGCTATTTTTTGGATCACTTTTTTTCGGACCAAAATTTTGTAAAAAACATGATGGTTAGCACACGAATTCGGGCTTTATTAGGAATGTGATACCTCGTTTTTTGTGTTTATACGACATATAATACATTCAGAATCGTTTTGATTAATTTTTTGGAGAACTTTTTTTGGGACCAAAATTTCGTAAAAAACGTGATGGTTAGCACACGAATTCGGGGTTTATTTGGAATGTGATACCTCATTTTGTGTATTTACACAAATAAAATACATTCATAATCGTATTGGACAATTTTCGGGAGGCCTTTTTTTCGGACCAAAATTTTGTAAAAAACGTGATGGTTAGCACACGAATTCGGGCTTTATTGGGAATGTGATACCTCGTTTTGTGTATTTATGCAAATAAAATACATTCAGAATCGTTTTGAATAATTTTTTGGAGACCTTTTTTCGGACCAAAATTTTGTAAGAAACGTGATGGATAGCACACGAATTCGGGCTTTATTTGGAATGTGATACCTCGTTTTGTGTTATATACAACATATAATATATTCAGAATCGTTTTGAACAATTTTTGGGTGACCTTTTTTTCGGACCAAAATTTTGTAAAAAACGTGATGATAATCACACGAATTCGGGCTTTATTGGGAATTTGATACCTCGTTTTGTGCATTTATACAATATATAATACATTCAGAATCGTTTTGAGCTATTTTTTGGATCACTTTTTTTGGGACCAAAATTTTGTAAAAAACGTGATGGTTAGCACACGAATTCGGGCTTTATTAGGAATGTGATACCTCATTTTTTGTGTTTATGCGACATATAATACATTCCGAATCGTTTTGAACAATTTTTTGGATAAATTTTTTTCGGACCATAATTTTGTAAAAAATGTGATGGTTGGCACACGAATTCGGGCTTTGTTGGGAATGTGATATCTCGTTTTGTGTATTTACACAAATAAAATACATTCAGAATCGTTTTGAACAATTTTTGGGAGACCTTTTTTTCGGACCAAAATTTTGTAAAAAACGTAATGGTTAGCACACGAATTCGGGCTTTATTGGGAATGTGATACCTCGTTTTGTGTATTTACACAAATAAAATACATTTAGAATCGTTTTGAACAATTTTTGGGAGACCTTTTTTTCGGGCCAAAATTTTGTAAAAAACGTGATAGTTAGCACACGAACTCGGGCTTTATTGGGAATGTGATACATCGTTTTGTGTATTTACACAAATAAAATACATTCAGAATCGTTTTGAACAAATTTTGGGAGACCTTTTTTTGGGACCAAAATTTTGTAAGAAACGTGATAGTTAGCACACGAATTCGGGCTTTATTGGGAATGTGATACATCGTTTTTTGTATTTATACAACATATAATACATTCAAAATCGTTTGTGCAATTTTTTGGAGAGTTTTTTTGGGACCAAAATTTTTTAAAAAACGTGATGATTAGCACACGAATTCAGGCTTTATTGGGAATGTGATACCTCGTTTTGTGTATTTATACAATATATAATACATTCGGAATCGTTTTGAGCTATTTTTTGGATCACTTTTTTTGGGACCAGAATTTTGTAAAAAACGTGATGGTTAGCACACGAATTCTAGCTATGTTGGGAATGTGATATCTCGTTTTGTGTATTTACACAAATAAAATACATTCAGAATCGTTTTGAACAGTTTTTGGGAAACCTTTTTTCGGACCAAAATTTTGTAAAAAACGTGATGGTTAGCACACGAATTCGGGCTTTATTGGGAATGTGATACCTCGTTTTGTGTTTTTACACATATAAAATACATTCAGAATCGTTTTGAACAATTTTTGGGAGACCTTTTTTTCGCACCAAAATTTTGTAAAAAACGTGATGGTTAGCACACAAATTCGGGCTTTATTGGGAATGTGATACCTCGTCTTGTGTTATATACAACATATAATACATTCAGAATCGTTTTGAACAATTTTTTGGAGAACTTTTTTTCGGACCAGAATTTTGTAAAAAACGTGATGGTTAGCACACGAATTCGGGCTTTGTTGGGAATGTGATATCTTATTTTGTGTATTTACACAAATAAAATACATTCAGAATCGTTTTGAACAATTTTTGGGAGACCTTTTTTTCTGACCAAAATTTTGTAAAAAACGTGATGATAAGCACACGAATTCGGGCTTTATTGGGAATTTGATACCTCGTTTTGTGTATTAATACAATATATAATACATTCAGAATCGTTTTGAGCTATTTTTTGGATCACTTTTTTTGGGACCAAAATTTTGTAAAAAACGTGATGGTTAGCACACGAATTCGGACTTTATTGGGAATGTGATACCTCGTTTTGTGTTATATACAACATATTATACATTCAAAATCGTTTTGAACAATTTTTTGGGGAACTTTTCTTCAGACCTGAATTTTGTAAAAAACGTGATGGTTAGCACACAAATTCGGGCTTTGTTGGGAATGTGATATATCTTTTTGTGTATTTACAAAAATAAATACATTCAGAATCGTTTTGATCAATTTTTGGGTGACCTTTTTTTTGGACCAAAACTTTGTAAAAAACGTGATGGTTAGCACACGAATTCGGGCTTTATTGGGAATGTGATACCTCGTTTTGTGTATTTACACAAATAAAATACATTCAGAATCGTTTTGAACAATTTTTGGGAGACCTTTTTTTCGGACCAAAATTTTGTAAAAAACGTGATGGTTGGCACACGAATTCGGGATTTATTGGGAATGTGATACCTCGTTTTGTGTATTTACACAAATAAAATACATTCAGAATCGTTTTGAACAATGTTTGGGAGACCTTTTTTTTGGACCAAAATTTTGTAAAAAACGTGATAGTTAGCACACGAATTCAGGCTTTATTGGGAATGTGATACATCGTTTTGTGTATTTATACAACATATAATACATTCGAATCGTTCAGGGGCAATTTTTTTGGAGACTTTTTTTTCTTACCAAAATTTTGTAGAAAACTCGATGATTAGCACACAAATTCGGGCTTTATTGGGAATGTGATACCTCGCTTTTGTGTATTTATACAATATATAATACATTCATAATCGTTTTGAGCTATTTTTTTGGATCACTTTTTCTCGGACCAAAATTTTATAAAAAAACGTGATGGTTAGCACTACGAATTCGGGCTTTATTGTGAATGTGATACCTCGCTTTCGTGTTATATACAACATATAATACATTCGAATCGTTTTGAACAATTTTTTTGGAAAATTTTTTTTCGGACTGCAATTTTGTAAAAAACGTGATGGTTAGCACACGAATTCGGGCTTTGTTGGGAATGTGATTCCTTGTTTTGTGTATTTACACAAATAAAATACATTCAGAATCGTTTTGAACAATTTTTGGGAGACCTTTTTTTCGGACCAAAATTTTGTAAAAAACGTGATGGTTAGCACACGAATTCGGGCTTTATTGGGAATGTGATACCTCGTTTTGTGTATTTACACAAATAAAATACATTCAGAATCGTTTTGAACAATGTTTGGGAGACCTTTTTTTTGGACCAAAATTTTGTAAAAAACGTGATAGTTAGCACACGAATTCAGGCTTTATTGGGAATGTGATACATCGTTTTGTGTATTTATACAACATATAATACATTCAGAATCGTTCTGGGCAATTTTTTGGAGACTTTTTTTCTTACCAAAATTTTGTAGAAAACCTGATGATTAGCACACAAATTCGGGCTTTATTGGGAATGTGATACCTCGTTTTGTGTATTTATACAATATATAATACATTCATAATCGTTTTGAGCTATTTTTTGGATCACTTTTTCTCGGACCAAAATTTTATAAAAAACGTGATGGTTAGCACACGAATTCGGGCTTTATTGTGAATGTGATACCTTGTTTCGTGTTATATACAACATATAATACATTCAGAATCGTTTTGAACAATTTTTTGGAAAACTTTTTTTCGGACCAGAATTTTGTAAAAAACGTGATGGTTAGCACACGAATTCGGGCTTTGTTGGGAATGTGATTCCTTGTTTTGTGTATTTACACAAATAAAATACATTCAGAATCGTTTTGAACAATTTTTGGGAGACCTTTTTTTCGGACCAAAATTTTGTAAAAAACGTGATGGTTAGCACACGAATTCGGGCTTTATTGGGAATGTGATACCTCGTTTTGTGTATTTACACAAATAAAATACATTCAGAATCGTTTTGAACAATGTTTGGGAGACCTTTTTTTTGGACCAAAATTTTGTAAAAAACGTGATAGTTAGCACACGAATTCAGGCTTTATTGGGAATGTGATACATCGTTTTGTGTATTTATACAACATATAATACATTCAGAATCGTTCTGGGCAATTTTTTGGAGACTTTTTTTCTTACCAAAATTTTGTAGAAAACCTGATGATTAGCACACAAATTCGGGCTTTATTGGGAATGTGATACCTCGTTTTGTGTATTTATACAATATATAATACATTCATAATCGTTTTGAGCTATTTTTTTGGATCACTTTTTCTCGGACCAAAATTTTATAAAAAACGTGATGGTTAGCACTACGAATTCGGGCTTTATTGTGAATGTGATACCTCGCTTTCGTGTTATATACAACATATAATACATTCGTAATCGTTTTGAACAATTTTTTTGGAAAACTTTTTTTCTGACTGTAATTTTGTAAAAAACGTGATGGTTAGCACACGTAATTCGGGCTTTGTTGGGAATGTGGTTCCTTGTTTTGTGTATTTACACAAATAAAATACATTCAGAATCGTTTTGAACAATTTTTGGGAGACCTTTTTTTCGGACCAAAATTTTGTAAAAAACGTGATGGTTAGCACACGAATTCGGGCTTTATTGGGAATGTGATACCTCGTTTTGTGTATTTACACAAATAAAATACATTCAGAATCGTTTTGAACAATGTTTGGGAGACCTTTTTTTTGGACCAAAATTTTGTAAAAAACGTGATAGTTAGCACACCAATTCGGGCTTTATTGGGAATGTGATACATCATTTTGTGTATTTATACAACATATAATACATTCAGAATCGTTCTGGGCAATTTTTTGGAGACTTTTTTTCTTACCAAAATTTTGTAGAAAACGTGATGATTAGCACACAAATTCAGGCTTTATTGGGAATGTGATACCTCGTTTTGTGTATTTATACAATATAAAATACAATCAGAATCGTTTTGAGCTATTTTTTGGATCACTTTCTTCGGACAAAAATTTTGTAAAAAACGTGAAGGTTAGCACACGAATTCGGGCTTTATTGGGAATGTGATACCTCGTTTTGTGTATTTATACAATATACAATACATTCAGAATCGTTTTGAACAATTTTTTGGAGAACTTTTTTTCGGACCAAAATTTTGTAAAAAACGTGATGGTTAGCACCCGAATTCGGGCTTTATTGGGAATGTGATACCTCGTTTTGTGTATTTACACAAATAAAATACATTCAGAATCGTTTTGAACAGTTTTTGGGAAACCTTTTTTCGGACCAAAATTTTGTAAAAAACGTGATGGTTAGCACACGAATTCGGGCTTTATTGGGAATGTGATACCTCGTTTTGTGTTTTTACACATATAAAATACATTCAGAATCGTTTTGAACAATTTTTGGGAGACCTTTTTTTCGCACCAAAATTTTGTAAAAAACGTGATGGTTAGCACACGAATTCGGGCTTTATTGGGAATGTGATACCTCGTTTTGTGTATTTATACAATATACAATACATTCAGAATCGTTTTGAACAATTTTTTGGAGAACTTTTTTTCGGACCAAAATTTTGTAAAAAACGTGATGGTTAGCACCCGAATTCGGGCTTTATTGGGAATGTGATACCTCGTTTTGTGTTTTTACACAAATAAAATACATTCAGAATCGTTTTGAACAATTTTTGGGAGACCTTTTTTTCGGACCAAAATTTTGCAAAAAACGTGATGGTTAGCACATGAATTCGGGCTTTATTGGGAATGTGATACCTCGTTTTGTGTATTTATACAATATACAATACATTCAGAATCGTTTTGAACAATTTTTTGAAGAACTTTTTCTCGGACCAAAATTTTGTAAAAAACGTGATGGTTAGCACACGAATTCGGGCTTTATTGAGAATGTGATACCTCGTTTTGTGTTTTTACACAAATAAAATACATTCAGAATCGTTTTGAACAATTTTTGGGAGACCTTTTTTGCGCACCAAAATTTTGTAAAAAACGTGATTGTTAGCACACAAATTCGGGCTTTATTGGGAATGTGATACCTCGTCTTGTGCTATATACAACATATAATACATTCAGAATCGTTTTGAACAATTTTTTGGAGAACTTTTTTTCGGACCAGAATTTTGTAAAAAACGTGATGGTTAGCACACGAATTCGGGCTTTGTTGGGAATGTGATATCTTATTTTGTGTATTTACACAAATAAAATAAATTCAGAATCGTTTTGAACAATTTTTGGGAGGCCTTTTTTTCGGACCAAAATTTTGTAAAAAACGTGATGGTTAGCACACGAATTCGGGCTTTATTGGGAATGTGATACCTCGTTTTGTGTATTTTCACAAATAAAATACATTCAGAATCGTTTTGAATAATTTTTGGGAGATCTTTTTTTTGGACCAAAATTTTGTAAAAAACGGGATAGTTAGCACACGAATTCGGGCTTTATTGGGAATCTGATACATCGTTTTGTGTATTTATACAACATATAATACATTCAGAATCGTTTTGAGCAATTTTTTGGAGACTTTTATTCGTACCAAAATTTTGTAAAAAACGTGATGATTAGCACACAAATTCGGGCTTTATTGGGAATGTGATACCTCGTTTTGTGTATTTATACAATATATAATACAATCAGAATCGTTTTGAGCTATTTTCGGGATCACTTTTTTCGGACCAAAATTTTGTAAAAAACGTGAAGATTAGCACACGAATTCGGGCTTTATTGGGAATGTGATACCTCGTCTTGTGTTATATACAACATATAATACATTCGGAATCGTTTTGAATAATTTTTTGGAGAACTTTTTTTCGGACTAGAATTTTGTAAAAAACGTGATGGTTAGCACACGAATTCGGGCTTTGTTGGGAATGTGATATCTCGTTTTGTGTATTTACAAAAATAAAATACATTCAGAATCGTTTTGAACAATTTTTGGGTGACCTTTTTTTCGGACCAAAATTTTGTAAAAAACGTGATGGTTAGCACACGAATTCGGGCTTTATTGGGAATGTGATACATATTTTTTTGTATTTATACAACATATAATACATTCAGAATCGTTTTGAGCAATTTTTTGGCGAGTTTTTTTGGGACCAAAATTTTGTAAAAAACGTGATACTTAGCACACGAATTCGGGCTTTATTGGGAATGGGATACATCGTTTTGTGTATTTATACAACATATAATACATTCAGAATCGTTTTGAGCAATTTTTTGGAGAGTTTTTTTCGGACCAAAATTTTGTAAAAAACGTGATGATAAGCACACAAATTCGGGCTTTATTGGGAATTTGATGCCTCGTTTTGTGTATTTATCATATATATAATACATTCAGAATCGTTTTGAGCTATTTTTTGGATCACTTTTTCTCGGACAAAAATTTTGTAAAAACGTGATGGTTAGCACACGAATTCGGGCTTTATTGGGAATGTGATACCTCGTTTTGTGTATTTATACAATATACAAGACATTCAGAATCGTTTTGAACAATTTTTTGGAGGACTTTTTTTGGACCAAAATTTTGTAAAAAACGTGATGGTTAGCACACGAATTCGGGCTTTATTGGGAATGTGATACCTCGTTTTGTGTATTTACAAAAATAAAAAAATTCAGAATCGTTTTGAACAATTTTTGGGAGACCTTTTTTCGGACCAAAATTTTGTAAAAAACGTGATGATAAGCACACGAATTCGGGCTTTATTGGGATTTGATACCTCGTTTTGTGTATTTATACAATATATAATACATTCAGAATCGTTTTGAGCTATTTTTTGGATCACTTTTTTTGGGGCAAAAATTTTGTAAAAAACGTGATGGTTGGCACACGAATTCGGGGTTTATTGGGAATGTGATAACTCGTTTTGTGTTATATACAACATATTATACATTCAGAATCGTTTTGAACAATTTTTTGGGGAACTTTTCTTCGGACCTGAATTTTGTAAAAAACGTGATGGTTAGCACACAAATTCGGGCTTTGTTGGGAATGTGATATATCTTTTTGTGTATTTTCAAAAATAAATACATTCAGAATCGTTGTGATCAATTTTTGGGTGACCTTTTTTTCGGACCAAAATTTTGTAAAAAACGTGATGGTTAGCAAACGAATTCGGGCTTTATTGGGAATGTGATACCTCGTTTTGTGTATTTACACAAATAAAATACATTCAGAATCGTTTTGAACAATTTTTGGGAGACCTTTTTTTGGGACCAAAATTTTGTAAAAAACGTGATGGTTGGCACACGAATTCGGGATTTATTGGGAATGTGATACCTCGTTTGTGTATTAATACAATATATAATACATTCATAATCGTTTTGAGCTATTTTTTGGATCACTTTTTCTCGGACCAAAATTTTGTAAAAAACGTGATGGTTAGCACACGAATTCGAGCTTTATTGTGAATGTGATACCTCGTTTCGTGTTATATACAACATATAATACATTCGGAATCGTTTTGAACAATTTTTTGGAAAACTTTTTTTCGGACCAGAATTTTGTAAAAAACGTGATGGTTAGCACACGAATTCGGGCTTTGTTGGGAATGTGATACCTTGTTTTGTGTATTTGCACAAATAAAATACATTCAGAATCGTTTTGAACAATTTTTTGGGAGACCTTTTTTTCGGACTAAAATTTTGTAAAAAACGTGATGGTTAGCACACGAATTCGGGCTTTATTGGGAATGTGATACCTCGTTTTGTGTATTTACACAAATAAAATACATTCAGAATCGTTTTGAACAATGTTTGGGAGACCTTTTTTTCGGACCAAAATTTTGTAAAAAACGTAATAGTTAGCACACGAATTCGGGCTTTATTGGGAATGTGATATATCGTTTTGTGTATTTATACAACATATAATACATTCAGAATCATTCTGGGCAATTTTTTGGAGACTTTTTTTCTTACCAAAATTTTGTAGAAAACGTGATGATTAGCACACAAATTCGGGCTTTATTGGGAATGTGATACCTCGTTTTGTGTATTTATACAATATATAATACAATCAGAATCGTTTTGAGCTATTTTTTGGATCACTTTTTTCGGACCAAAATTTTGTAAAAAACGTGAAGGTTAGCACACGAATTCGGGCTTTATTGGGAATGTGATACCTCGTCTTGTGTATTTACAAAAATAAAATACATTCAGAATCGTTTTGTACAATTTTTGGGTGAACTTTTTTTCGGACCAAAATTTTGTAAAAAACGTGATGGTTAGCACACGAATTCGGGCTTTGTTGGGAATGTGATATCTTATTTTGTGTATTTACACAAATAAAATACATTCAGAATCGTTTTGAACAATTTTTGGGAGACCTTTTTTTCTGACCAAAATTTTGTAAAAAACGTGATGATAAGCACACGAATTCGGGCTTTATTGGGAATTTGATACCTCGTTTTGTGTATTAATACAATATATAATACATTCAGAATCGTTTTGAGCTATTTTTTGGATCACTTTTTTTGGGACCAAAATTTTGTAAAAAACCTGATGGTTAGCACACGAATTCGGACTTTATGGGGAATGTGATACCTCGTTTTGTGTTATATACAACATATTATACATTCAGAATCGTTTTGAACAATTTTTTGGGGAACTTTTCTTCAGACCTGAATTTTGTAAAAAACGTGATGGTTAGCACACAAATTTGGGCTTTGTTGGGAATGTGATATATCTTTTTGTGTATTTACAAAAATAAATACATTCAGAATCGTTTTGATCAATTTTTGGGTGACCTTTTTTTTGGACCAAAAGTTTGTAAAAAACGTGATGGTTAGCACACGAATTCGGGCTTTATTGGGAATGTGATACCTCCTTTTGTGTATTTACACAAATAAAATACATTCAGAATCGTTTTGAACAATTTTTGGGAGACCTTTTTTTCGGACCAAAATTTTGTAAAAAACGTGATGGTTGGCACACGAATTCGGGATTTATTGGGAATGTGATACCTCGTTTTGTGTATTTATACAATATATAATACATTCATAATCGTTTTGAGCTATTTTTTGGATCACTTTTTCTCGGACCAAAATTTTATAAAAAACGTGATGGTTAGCACACGAATTCGGGCTTTATTGTGAATGTGATACCTCGTTTCGTGTTATATACAACATATAATACATTCAGAATCGTTTTGAACAATTTTTTGGAAAACTTTTTATCGGACCAGAATTTTGTAAAAAACGTGATGGTTAGCACACGAATTCGGGCTTTGTTGGGAATGTGATTCCTTGTTTTGTGTATTTACACAAATAAAATACATTCAGAATCGTTTTGAACAATTTTTGGGAGACCTTTTTTTCGGACCAAAATTTTGTAAAAAACGTGATGGTTAGCACACGAATTCGGGCTTTATTGGGAATGTGATACCTCGTTTTGTGTATTTACACAAATAAAATACATTCAGAATCGTTTTGAACAATGTTTGGGAGACCTTTTTTTTGGACCAAAATTTTGTAAAAAAGGTGATAGTTAGCACACGAATTCAGGCTTTATTGGGAATGTGATACATCGTTTTGTGTATTTATACAACATATAATACATTCAGAATCGTTCTGGGCAATTTTTTGGAGACTTTTTTTCTTACCAAAATTTTGTAGAAAACCTGATGATTAGCACACAAATTCGGGCTTTATTGGGAATGTGATACCTCGTTTTGTGTATTTATACAATATATAATACAATCAGAATCGTTTTGAGCTATTTTTTGGATCACTTTTTTCGGACCAAAATTTTGTAAAAAACGTGAAGGTTAGCACACGAATTCGGGCTTTATTGGGAATGTGATACATCGTCTTATGTTATATACAACATATAATACATTCGGAATCGTTTTGAACAATTTTTTGGAGAACTTTTTTTCGGACCAGAATTTTGTAAAAAACGTGATGGTTAGCACACGAATTCGGGCTTTGTTGGGAATGTGATACCTTGTTTTGTGTATTTACACAAATAAAATACATTCAGAATCGTTTTGAAGAATTTTTGGGAGACCTTTTTTTCGGACCAAAATTTTGTAAAAAACGTGATGGTTAGCACACGAATTCGGGCTTTATTGGGAATGTGATACCTCGTTTTGTGTATATACACAAAAAAAATACATTCAGAATTGTTTTGAACAATGTTTGGGAGACCTTTTTTTAGGACCAAAATTTTGTAAAAAACGTGATAGTTAGCACACCAATTCGGGCTTTATTGGGAATGTGATACATCATTTTGTGTATTTATACAACATATAATACATTCAGAATCGTTCTGGGCAATTTTTTGGAGACTTTTTTTCTTACCAAAATTTTGTAGAAAACGTGATGATTAGCACACAAATTCAGGCTTTATTGGGAATGTGATACCTCGTTTTGTGTATTTATACAATATAAAATACAATCAGAATCGTTTTGAGCTATTTTTTGGATCACTTTCTTCGGACCAAAATTTTGTAAAAAACGTGAAGGTTAGCACACGAATTCGGGCTTTATTGGGAATGTGATACCTCGTTTTGTGTATTTACACAAATAAAATACATTCAGAATCGTTTTGAACAATGTTTGGGAGACCTTTTTTTCGGACCAAAATTTTGTAAAAAACGTGAAGGTTAGCACACGAATTCGGGCTTTATTGGGAATGTGATACCTCGTTTTGTGTATTTATACAATAGACAATACATTCAGAATCGTTTTGAACAATTTTTTGGAGAACTTTTTTTCGGACCAAAATTTTGTAAAAAACGTGATGGTTAGCAAACGAATTCGGGCTTTATTGGGAATGTGATACCTCGTTTTGTGTTTTTACACAAATAAAATACATTCAGAATCGTTTTGAACAATTTTTGGGAGACCTTTTTTTCGGACCAAAATTTTGTAAAAAACGTGATGGTTGGCACACGAATTCGGGATTTATTGGGAATGTGATACCTCGTTTGTGTATTAATACAATATATAATACATTCATAATCGTTTTGAGCTATTTTTTGGATCACTTTTTCTCGGACCAAAATTTTGTAAAAAACGTGATGGTTAGCACACGAATTCGAGCTTTATTGTGAATGTGATACCTCGTTTCGTGTTATATACAACATATAATACATTCGGAATCGTTTTGAACAATTTTTTGGAAAACTTTTTTTCGGACCAGAATTTTGTAAAAAACGTGATGGTTAGCACACGAATTCGGGCTTTGTTGGGAATGTGATACCTTGTTTTGTGTATTTGCACAAATAAAATACATTCAGAATCGTTTTGAACAATTTTTTGGGAGACCTTTTTTTCGGACTAAAATTTTGTAAAAAACGTGATGGTTAGCACACGAATTCGGGCTTTATTGGGAATGTGATACCTCGTTTTGTGTATTTACACAAATAAAATACATTCAGAATCGTTTTGAACAATGTTTGGGAGACCTTTTTTTCGGACCAAAATTTTGTAAAAAACGTAATAGTTAGCACACGAATTCGGGCTTTATTGGGAATGTGATATATCGTTTTGTGTATTTATACAACATATAATACATTCAGAATCATTCTGGGCAATTTTTTGGAGACTTTTTTTCTTACCAAAATTTTGTAGAAAACGTGATGATTAGCACACAAATTCGGGCTT
The DNA here is from genome assembly GCA_028651295.1 of Catharanthus roseus. Taxonomy (NCBI): domain Eukaryota; kingdom Viridiplantae; phylum Streptophyta; class Magnoliopsida; order Gentianales; family Apocynaceae; genus Catharanthus; species Catharanthus roseus. Next base: position 20,099,958 of record JAPQWS010000104.1, on the reverse strand, counting down.
TATTGGGAATGTGATACCTCGTTTTGTGTATTTACACAATATATAATACAATCAGAATCGTTTTGAGCTATTTTTTGGATCACTTTTTTCGGACCAAAATTTTGTAAAAAACGTGAAGGTTAGCACACGAATTCGGGCTTTATTGGGAATGTGATACCTCGTCTTGTGTATTTAGAAAAATAAAATACATTCAGAATAGTTTTGTACAATTTTTGGGTGACCTTTTTTTCGGACCAAAATTTTGTAAAAAACGTGATGGTTAGCACACGAATTCGGGCTTTATTGGGAATGGGATACATCGTTTTGTGTATTTATACAACATATAATGTATTCAGAATCGTTTTGGGCAATTTTTTGGAGAGTTTTTTTGGGACCAAAATTTTGTAAAAAACGTGATGGTTAGCACACGAATTCGGGCTTTATTGGGAATGTGATACCTCGTTTTGTGTATTTACACAAATAAAATACATTCATAATCGTTTTGAACAATGTTTGGGAGACCTTTTTTTGGGACAAAAATTTTGCAAAAAACGTGATAGTTAGCACACGAATTCGGGCTTTATTGGGAATGTGATACATCGTTTTGTGTATTTATACAACATATAATACATTCAGAATCGTTTTGAACAATTTTTGGGAGACCTTTTTTTCGGACCAAAATTTTGCAAAAAACGTGATGGTTAGCACACGAATTCGGGCTTTATTGGCAATGGGATACATCGTTTTGTGTATTTATACAACATATAATACATTCAGAATCGTCAATTTTTTGGAGAGTTGTTTTCGGACCAAAATTTTGTAAAAAACGTGATGATAAGCACACGAATTCGGGCTTTATTGGGAATTTGATGCCTCGTTTTGTGTATTTATGCAATATATAATACATTCAGAATCGTTTTGAGCTATTTTTTGGATCACTTTTTCTCGGACCAAAATTTTGTAAAAAACGTGATGTTAGCACACGAATTCGGGCTTTATTGTGAATGTGATACCTCCTTTCGTGTTATATACAACATATAATACATTCGGAATAGTTATGAACAATTTTTTGGTGAACTTTTTTTCGGACCAGAATTTTGTAAAAAACGTGATGGTTAGCACACGAATTCTAGCTATGTTGGGAATGCGATACCTTGTTTTGTGTATTTACACAAATAAAATACATTCATAATCGTTTTGAACAATTTTTGGGAGACCTTTTTTTCGGACCAAAATTTTGTAAAAAACGTGATGGTTAGCTCACGAATTCGGGCTTTATTGGGAATGTGATACCTCGTTTTGTGTATTTACACAAATAAAATACATTCAGAATCGTTTTGAACAATGTTTGGGAGACCTTTTTTTCGGACCAAAATTTTGTAAAAAACGTGATAGTTAGCACACGAATTCGGGCTTTATTGGGAATGTGATACATCGTTTTGTGTATTTATACAACATATAATACATTCAGAATCGTTTTGAGCAATTTTTTGGAGAGTTTTTTTGGGACGAAAATTTTGTAAAAAACGTGATGATAATCACACGAATTCGGGCTTTATTGGGAATTTGATACCTCGTTTTGTGTATTTATACAATATATAATACATTCAGAATCGTTTTGAGCTATTTTTTGGATCACTTTTCTTGGGACCAAAATTTTGTAAAAAACGTGATGGTTAGCACACGAATTCGGGATTTATTAGGAATGTGATACCTCGTTTTTTGTGTTTGTACGACATATAATACATTCCGAATCGTTTTGAACAATTTTCTGGAGAACTTTGTTTCGGACCAGAATTTTGTAAAAAACGTGATGGTTAGCACACGAATTCGGGCTTTGTTGGGAATGTGATATATCGTTTTGTGTATTTACACAAATAAAATACATTCAGAATCGTTTTGAACAATTTTTGGGAGACCTTTTTTTCGGACCAAAATTTTGTAAGAAACGTGATAGTAGCACACGAATTCGGGCTTTATTGGTAATGTGATACCTCGTTTTGTGTATTTACACAAATAAAATACATTCAGAATCGTTTTGAACAATTTTTGGGAGACCTTTTTTTAGGACCAAAATTTTGTAAAAAACGTGATAGTTAGCACACGAATTCGGGCTTTATCGGGAATGTGATACATCGTTTTGTGTATTTACACAAATAAAATACATTCAGAATCGTTTTGAACAATTTTTGGGAGACCTTTTTTTCGGACCAAAATTTTGTAAGAAACGTGATAGTAGCACACGAATTCGGGCTTTATTGGGAATGTGATACATCGTTTTTTGTACTTATACAACATATAATACATTCAGAATCGTTTTGTGCAATTTTTTGGAGAATTTTTTTGGGACCAAAATTTTTTAAAAAACGTGATGATTAGCACACGAATTCAGGCTTTATTGGGAATGTGATACCTCGTTTTGTGTATTTATACAATATATAATACATTCAGAATCGTTTTGACCTTTGGACCAAAATTTGGTAAAAAACGTGATGGTTAGCACACGAATTCGGGCTTTATTGGGAATGTGATACCTCGTTTTGTGTTTTTACACAAATAAAATACATTCAGAATCGTTTTGAACAATTTTTGGGAGACCTTTTTTTCGGACCAAAATTTTGTAAAAAAGTGATGGTTAGCACACGAATTTGGGCTTTATTGGGAATGTGATACATCGTTTTGTCTATTTATACAACATATAATATATTCAGAATCGTTTTGTGCAATTTTTTTGAGACTTTTTTTGGGACCAAAATTTTGTAAAAAACGTGATGGTAAGCACACGAATTCGGGCTTTATTGGGAATTTGATACCTCGTTTTGTGTATTTATACAATATATAATACATTCAGAATCTTTTTGAGCTATTTTTTGGATCACTTTTTTTCGGAATAAATTTTGTAAAAAACATGATGGTTAGCACACGAATTCGGGCTTTATTGGGAATATGATACCTCGTTTTGTGTTATATACAACATATAATACATTCAGAATCGTTTTGAACAATTTTTTGGAGAACTTTTTTTCGGACCAGAATTTTGTAAAAAACGTGATGGTTAGCACACGAATTCGGGCTTTGTTGGGAATGTGATATATCGTTTTGTGTATTTACAAAAATAAATACATTCAGAATCGTTTTAATCAATTTTTGGGTTTACCTTTTTTTCGGACCCATATTTTGTAAAAAACGTGATGGTTAGCACACGAATTCGGGCTTTATTGGGAATGTGATACCTCGTTTTGTGTATTTACACAAATAAAATACATTCAGAATCGTTTTGAACAATTTTTGGGAGACCTTTTTTTCGGACCAAAATTTTGTAAAAAACGTGACAGTTAGCACACGAATTCGGTCTTTATTGGGAATGTGATACATCGTTTTGTGTATTTATACAACATATAATACATTCAGAATCGTTTTGAGCAATTTTTTGGAGAGTTTTTTTGGGACCAAAAGTTTGTAAAAAACGTGATGGTTAGCACACGAATTCGGGCTTTGTTGGGAATGTGATACCTCGTTTTGTGTATTTATACAATATATAATACATTCAGAATCGTTTTGAGCTATTTTTTGGATCACTTTTTTTCGGACCAAAATTTTGTAAAAAACGTGATGGTTTGCACACGAATTCGGGCTTTATTGGGAATGTGATACCTCATTTTGTGTATTTATACAAATAAAATACATTCAGAATCGTTTTGAACAATTTTTTGGAGAACTTTTTTTTCGGACCAAAATTTTGTAAAAAACGTGATGGTTAGCACACGAATTCGGGCTTTATTGGGAATGTGATACCTCGTTTTGTGTATTTACGCAAATAAAATACATTCAGAATCGTTTTGAACAATTTTTGGGAGAACTTTTTTTCGGACCAAAATTTTGTAAAAAACGTGATAGTTAGCACACGAATTCGGGCTTTATTGGGAATGTGATACAGCGTTTTGTGTATTTATACAACATATAATATATTCAGAATCGTTTTGAGCAATTTTTTGGAGACTTTTTTTCGGACCAAAATTTTGTAAAAATCGTGATGATAAGCACACGAATTCGGGCTTTATTGGGAATTTGATACCTCGTTTTGTGTATTTATACAATATATAATACATTCAGAATCGTTTTCAGCTATTTTTAGGATCACTTTTTTTCGGACCAAAATTTTGTAAAAAATGTGATGGTTAGCACACGAATTCGGGTTTTATTGGGAATGTGATACCTCGTTTTGTGTTATATACATTTAGAATCGTTTTGAGCAATTTTTTGCATCACTTTTTTTCGGACTAGAATTTTGTAAAAAACGTAATGGTTAGTACACGAAATTTGGGCTTTGTTGGGAATGTGATATCTCGTTTTGTGTCTTTACACAAATAAAATACATTCAGAATCGTTTTGAACAATTTTTTGGAGAACTTTTTTTCGGACCAAAATTTTGTAAAAGACGTGATGGTTAGCACACGACTTCGGGCTTTACTGGGAATGTGATACCTCGTTTTGTGTATTTACACAAATAAAATACATTCAGAATCGTTTTGAACAATTTTTGGGAGACCTTTTTTTCGGACCAAAATTTTGTAAAAAACGTGATACTTAGCACACGAATTCGGGCTTTATTGGGAATGTGATACATCGTTTTGTGTATTTATACAACATATGATATATTCAGAAGTGTTTTGAGCAATATTTTGGAGACTTTTTTTGGGACCAAAATTTTGAAAAAAACGTGATGATAAGCACACGAATTCGGGCTTTATTTGGAATTTGATACCTCGTTTTGTGTATTTATACAATATATAATACATTCAGAATCGTTTTGAGCTATTTTTTGGATCACTTTTTTTCGGACCAAAATTTTGTAAAAAAGGTGATGGTTAACACACGAATTCGGGCTTTATTAGGAATGTGATACCTCATTTTTTGTGTTTATACGACATATAATACATTCAGAATCGTTTTGAACAATTTTTTGGAGAACTTTTTTTCGGACCAGAATTTTGTAAAAAACGTGATGGTTAGCACACGAATTCGGGCTTTGTTGGGAATGTGACATCTCGTTTTGTGTATTTACATAAATAAAATACATTCAGAATCGTTTTAAACAATTTTTGGGAGACCTTTTTTTGGGACCAAAATTTTGTAAAAAACGTGATGGTTAGCACACGAATTCGGGCTTTATTGGGAATGTGATACCTCGTTTTGTGTATTTACACAAATAAAATACATTCAGAATTGTTTTGAACAATTTTTGGGAGACCTTTTTTTGGGACCAAAATTTTGTAAAAAACGTGATAGTTAGCACACGAATTCGGGCTTTATTGGGAATGTGATACATCGTTTTGTGTATTTGTACAACATATAATATATTCAGAATCGTTTTGAGAAATTTTTTGGACAATTTTTTTGGGACCAAAATTTTGTAAAAAACGTGATGATAATCACACGAATTCGGGCTTTATTGGGAATTTGATACCTCGTTTTGTGTATTTATACAATATATAATACATTCAGAATCGTTTTGAGCTATTTTTTGGATCACTTTTTTTCGGACCAAAATTTTGTAAAAAACGTGATGATTAGCACTACTAATTCGAGCTTTATTGGGAATGTGATACCTCGTTTTGTGTATTTATACAATATATAATACATTCAGAATCGTTTTGAGCTATTTTTTGGATCACTTTTTTTCGGACCAAAATTTTGTAAAAAACGTGAAGATTAGCACACGAATTCGGGCTTTATTGGGAATGTGATACCTCGTTTTATGTATTTATACAATATACAATACATTCAGAATAGTGTTGAACAATTTTTGGGAGACCTTTTTTTCGGACCAAAATTTTGTAAAAAACGTGATAGTCAGTACACGAATTCGGGCTTTATTGGGAATGTGATACATCGTTTTGTGTATTTATACAACATATAATATATTCAGAATCGTTTTGAGCAATTTTTTGGAGACTTCTTTTCGGACCAAAATTTTGTAAAAAACATGATGATAAGCACACGAATTCGGGCTTTATTGGGAATTTGATACCCAGTTTTGTGTATTTATACAATATATAATACATTCAGAATCGTTTTCAGCTATTTTTTGGATCACTTTTTTTGGGACCAAAATTTTGTAGAAAACGTGATGGTTAGCACACGAATTCGGGCGTTATTGGGAATGTGATACCTCGTTTTGTGTAATATACATTCAGAATCGTTTGAAACAATTTTTTGAAGAACTTTTTTTGGGACCAGAATTTTGTAAAAAACGTGATGGTTAGTACACGAATTCGGGCTTTGTTGGGAATGTGACATCTCGTTTTGTGTATTTGCACAAATAAAATACATTCAGAATCGTTTTGAACAATTTTTTGGAGAATTTTTTTCGGACCAAATATTTGTAAAAGACGTGATGGTTAGCACACGAATTCGGGCTTTATTGGGAATGTGATACCTCGTTTTGTGTATTTACACAAATAAAATACATTCAGAATCGTTTTGAACAATTTTTGGGAGACCTTTTTTGGGGAACAAAATTTTGTAAAAAACGTGATAGTTAGCACACGAATTCGGCCTTTATTGGGAATGTGATACATCGTTTTGTGTATTTATACAACATATAATATATTCAGAATCGTTTTGAGCAATTTTTTTGAGACTTTTTTTGGGACCAAAATTTTGTAAAAAACGTGATGATAAGCACACGAATTCGGGCTTTATTGGGAATTTGATACCTCGTTTTGTGTATTTATATAATATATAATACATTCAGAATCGTTTTGAGCTATTTTTTGGATCATTTTTTTCGGACCAAAATTTTGTAAAAAACGTCATGGTTAGCACACGAATTCGGGCTTTATTGGGAATGTGATACCTCGTTTTGTGTTATATACATTCAGAATCGTTTTAAACAATTTTTTGAAGAACTTTTTTTCGGACCAGAATTTTGTAAAAAACGTGACGTACACGAATTCGGGCTTTGTTGGGAATGTAATATCTCGTTTTGTGTATTTACACAAATAAAATACATTCATAATCGTTTTGAACAATTTTTGGGAGACCTTTTTTTCGGACCAGAATTTTGTAAAAACGTGATGGTTAGCACACGAATTCGGGGTTTATTGGGAATGTGATACATCGTTTTGTGTGTTTATACGACATATAATACATTCAGAATCGTTTTGAACAATTTTTTGGAGAACTTTTTTTGGGACCAGAATTTTGTAAAAAACGTGATGGTTAGCACACGAATTTGGTCTTTATTAGGAATGTGATACCTCATTTTTTGTGTTTATACGACATATAATACATTCAGAATCGTTTTGAACAATTTTTTGGAGAACTTTTTTTGGGACCAGAATTTTGTAAAAAACGTGATGGTTAGCACACGAATTCGGGCTTTGTTGGGAATGTGATATCTCGTTTTGTGTATTTACACAAATAAAATACATTCAGAATCGTTTTGAACAATTTTTGGGAGACCTTTTTTTCGGACCAGAATTATGTAAAAACGTGATGGTTAGCACACGAATTCGGGCTTTATTGGGAATGTGATACATCGTTTTGTGTGTTTATACGACATATAATACATTCAGAATCGTTTTGAACAATTTTTTGGAGAACTTTTTTTCGGACCAGAATTTTGTAAAAAACGTGATGGTTAGCACACGAATTTGGTCTTTATTAGGAATGTGATACCTCATTTTTTGTGTTTATACGACATATAATACATTCAGAATCGTTTTGAACAATTTTTTGGAGAACTTTTTTTGGGACCAGAATTTTGTAAAAAACGTGAGGGTTAGCACACGAATTCGGGCTTTGTTGGGAATGTGATATCTCGTTTTGTGTATTTACACAAATAAAATACATTCAGAATCGTTTTGAACAATTTTTGGGAGACCTTTTTTTAGGACAAGAATTTTGTAAAAAACGTGATGGTTAGCACACGAATTCGGGCTTTGTTGGGAATGTGATATCTCATTTTGTGTATTTACATAAATAAAATACTTTCAGAATCGTTTTGAACAATTTTTGGGAGACCTTTTTTTCGGACCAGAATTTTGTAAAAACGTGATGGTTAGCACACGAATTCGGGCTTTATTGGGAATGTGATACATCGTTTTGTGTGTTTATACGACATATAATACATTCAAAATCGTTTTGAACAATTTTTTGGAGAACTTTTTTTCGGACCAGAATTTTGTAAAAAACGTGATGGTTAGCACACGAATTTGGTCTTTATTAGGAATGTGATACCTCATTTTTTGTGTTTATACGACATATAATACATTCAGAATCGTTTTGAACAATTTTTTGGAGAACTTTTTTTGGGGACCGGAATTTTGTAAAAACGTGATGGTTAGCACACGAATTCGGGCTTTGTTGGGAATGTGATATCTCGTTTTGTGTATTTACACAAATAAAATACATTCAGAATCGTTTTGAACAATTTTTGGGAGACCTTTTTTTCGGACCAGAATTTTGTAAAAAACGTGATGGTTAGCACACGAATTCGGGCTTTGTTGGGAATGTGATATCTCGTTTTGTGTATTTACATATATAAAATACTTTCAGAATCGTTTTGAACAATTTTTGGGAGACCTTTTTTTCGAACCAAAATTTCGTAAAAAATGTGATGACGCACACGAATTCGGGCTTTATTGGGAATGTGATACCTCGTTTTGAGTATTTACACAAATAAAATACATTCAGAATCGTTTTGAACAATTTTCGGGAGACCTTTTTTTGGGACCAAAATTTTGTAAAAAACGTGATAGTTAGCACACGAATTCGGGCTTTATTGGGAATGTGATACATGATTTTGTGTATTTATACAACATATAATATATTCAGAATCGTTTTGAGAAATTTTTTGGAGACATTTTTTGGGACCAAAATTTTGTAAAAAACGTGATGATAAGCACACGAATTCGGGCTTTATTGGGAATTTGATACCTCGTTTTGTGTATTTATACAATATATAGTACATTCAGAATCGTTTTGAGCTATTTTTTGGATCACTTTTTTTCGGACCAAAATTTCGTAAAAAACGTGATGGTTAGCACCCGAATTCGGGCTTTATTGGGAATGTGATATCTCGTTTTGTGTATTTACATAAATAAAATACATTACGAATCGTTTTGAACAATTTTTGGGAGGCCTTTTTTTCGGACCAAAATTTTGTAAAAAACGTGATAGTTAGCACACGAATTCGGGCTTTATTGGGAATGTGATAAATCGTTTTGTGTATTTATACAACATATAATATATTAAGAATCGTTTTGTGCAATTTTTTGGAGACTTTTTTTCGGACCAAAATTTTTTAAAAAACGTGATGATTAGCACACGAATTCAGGCTTTATTGGGAATGTGATACCTCGTTTTGTGTATTTATACAATATATAATACATTCAGAATCGTTTTGAGCTATTTTTTGGATCACTTTTTTTTGGACCAAAATTTTGTAAAAAACGTGATGGTTAACACACGAATTCGGGCTTTATTGGGAATGTGATACCTCGTTTTGTGTTTTTACACAAATAAAATACATTCAGAATCGTTTTGAACAATTTTTGGGAGACCTTTTTTTCGGACCAGAATTTTGTAAAAACGTGATGGTTAGCACACGAATTCGGGCTTTATTGGGAATGTGATACATCGTTTTGTGTGTTTATACGACATATAATACATTCAGAATCGTTTTGAACAATTTTTTGGAGAACTTTTTTTCGGACCAGAATTTTGTAAAAAACGTGATGGTTAGCACACGAATTCGGGCTTTGTTGGGAATGTGATATCTCGTTTTGTGTATTTACATAAATAAAATACATTCAGAATCGTTTTGAACAATTTTTGGGAGACCTTTTTTGGGACCAAAATTTTGTAAAAAACGTGATAGTTAGCACACGAATTCGGGCTTTATTGGGAATGTGATACATCGTTTTGTGTATTTATACAACATAAAATATATTCAGAATCGTTTTGAGCAATTTTTTGGAGACTTTTTTTCGGACCAGAATTTTGTAAAAAACGTGATGGTTAGCACACGAATTCGGGCTTTGTTGGGAATGTGATATCTCGTTTTGTGTATTTACGTAAATAAAATACATTCAGAATCGTTTTGAACAATTTTTGGGAGACCTTTTTTTGGGACCAAAATTTTGTAAAAAACGTGATAGTTAGCACACGAATTCGGGCTTTATTGGGAATGTGATACATCGTTTTGTGTATTTATGCAACATATAATATATTCAGAATCGTTTTGAGCAATTTTTTGGAGACTTTTTTTCGGACCAAAATTTTGTAAAAAACGTGATGATAAGCACACGAATTCGGGCTTTATTGGGAATTTGATACCTCGTTTTGTGTATTTATACAATATATAATACATTCAGAATCGTTTTGAGCTATTTTTTGGATCACTTTTTTTCGGACCAAAATTTTGTAAAAAACGTGATGGTCAGCACACGAATTCGGGCTTTATTGGGAATATGATACCTCGTTTTGTGTTATATACATTCAGAATCGTTTTGAGCTATTTTTTGGATCACTTTTTTTTGGACCAGAATTTTGTAAAAAACGTGATGGTTAGTACACGAATTCGGGCTTTGTTGGGAATGTGATATCTCGTTTTGTGTCTTTACACAAATAAAATACATTCAGAATCGTTTTGAACGATTTTTTGGAGAACTTTTTTTCGGACCAAAATTTTGTAAAAGACGTGATGGTTAGCACACGAATTCGGGCTTTACTGGGAATGTGATACCTCGTTTTGTCTATTTACACAAATAAAATACATTCAGAATCGTTTTGAACAATTTTCGGGAGACCTTTTTTTCGGACCAAAATTTTGTAAAAAACGTGATACTTAGCACACGAATTCGGGCTTTATTGGGAATGTGATACATCGTTTTGTGTATTTATACAACATATGATATATTCAGAAGCGTTTTGAGCAATATTTTGGAGACTTTTTTTCGTACCAAAATTTTGTAAAAAACGTGATGATAAGGACACGAATTCGGGCTTTATTGGGAATGTGATACATCGTTTTGTCTATTTATACAACATATAATATATTCGAATCGTTTTGAGCAATTTTTTGGAAACTTTTTTTCGGACCAGAATTTTGTAAAAAACGTGATGGTTAGCTACACAATTCGGGCTTTGTTGGGAATGTGATATCTCGTTTTGTGTATTTACGTAAATAAAATACATTCGAATCGTTTTGAACAATTTTTGGGAGACCTTTTTTTTGGGGACCAAAATTTTGTAAAAAACGTGATAGTTAGCACTACGAATTCGGGCTTTATTGGGAATGTGATACATCGTTTTGTGTATTTATGCAACATATAATATATTCGAATCGTTTTGAGCAATTTTTTGGAGACTTTTTTTCGGACCAAAATTTTGTAAAAAACGTGATGATAAGCACACGAATTCGGGCTTTATTGGGAATTTGATACCTCGTTTTGTGTATTTATACAATATATAATACATTCAGAATCGTTTTGAGCTATTTTTTGGATCACTTTTTTTCGGACCAAAATTTTGTAAAAAACGTGATGGTCAGCACACGAATTCGGGCTTTATTGGGAATATGATACCTCGTTTTGTGTTATATACATTCAGAATCGTTTTGAGCTATTTTTTGGATCACTTTTTTTTGGACCAGAATTTTGTAAAAAACGTGATGGTTAGTACACGAATTCGGGCTTTGTTGGGAATGTGATATCTCGTTTTGTGTCTTTACACAAATAAAATACATTCAGAATCGTTTTGAACGATTTTTTGGAGAACTTTTTTTCGGACCAAAATTTTGTAAAAGACGTGATGGTTAGCGCACGAATTCGGGCTTTACTGGGAATGTGATACCTCGTTTTGTCTATTTACACAAATAAAATACATTCAGAATCGTTTTGAACAATTTTCGGGAGACCTTTTTTTCGGACCAAAATTTTGTAAAAAACGTGATACTTAGCACACGAATTCGGGCTTTATTGGGAATGTGATACATCGTTTTGTGTATTTATACAACATATGATATATTCAGAAGCGTTTTGAGCAATATTTTGGAGACTTTTTTTCGTACCAAAATTTTGTAAAAAACGTGATGATAAGCACACGAATTCGGGCTTTATTGGGAATGTGATACATCGTTTTGTCTATTTATACAACATATAATATATTCAGAATCGTTTTGAGCAATTTTTTGGAAACTTTTTTTCGGACCAGAATTTTGTAAAAAACGTGATGGTTAGCACACGAATTCGGGCTTTGTTGGGAATGTGATATCTCGTTTTGTGTATTTACGTAAATAAAATACATTCAGAATCGTTTTGAACAATTTTTGGGAGACCTTTTTTTGGGACCAAAATTTTGTAAAAAACGTGATAGTTAGCACACGAATTCGGGCTTTATTGGGAATGTGATACATCGTTTTGTGTATTTATGCAACATATAATATATTCAGAATCGTTTTGAGCAATTTTTTGGAGACTTTTTTTCGGACCAAAATTTTGTAAAAAACGTGATGATAAGCATACGAATTCGGGCTTTATTGGGAATTTGATACCTCGTTTTGTGTATTTATACAATATATAATACATTCAGAATCGTTTTGAGCTATTTTTTGGATCACTTTTTTTCGGACCAAAATTTTGTAAAAAACGTGATGATTAGCACACGAAAGGCTTTATTGGGAATGTGATACCTTGTTTTGTGTATTTATACAATATATAATACATTCAGAATCGTTTTGAGCTATTTTTTGGATCACTTTTTTTCGGACCAAAATTTTGTAAAAAACGTGATGGTTAACACACGAATTCGGGCTTTGTTAGGAATGTGATACCTCGTTTTGTGTATTTATACAATATACAATACATTCAGAATAGTTTTGAACAATTTTTGGGAGACCTTTTTTTCGGACCAAAATTTTGTCAAAAACGTGATAGTCAGCACACGAATTCGGGCTTTATTGGGAATGTGATACATCTTTTTGTGTATTTATACAACATATAATATATTCAGAATCGTTTTGAGCAATTTTTTGGAGACTTTTTTTCGGACCAAAATTTTGTAAAAAACGTGATGATAAACACACGAATTCGGGCTTTATTGGGAATTTGATACCTAGTTTTGTGCATTTATACAATATATAATACATTCAGAATCGTTTTCAGCTATTTTTTGGATCACTTTTTTTGGGACCAAAATTTTGTAGAAAACGTGATGGTTAGCACACGAATTCGGGCGTTATTGGGAATGTGATACCTCGTTTTGTGTAATATACATTCGGAATCGTTTAAAACAATTTTTTGAAGAACTTTTTTTCGGACCAGAATTTTGTAAAAAACGTGATGCTTAGTACACGAATTCGGGCTTTGTTGGGAATGTGATATCTCGTTTTGTGTATTTGCACAAATAAAATACATTCAGAATCGTTTTAAACAATTTTTTGGAGAATTTTTTTTCGGACCAAATATTTGTAAAAGACGTGATGGTTAGCACACGAATTCGGGCTTTATTGGGAATGTGATACCTCGTTTTGTGTATTTACACAAATAAAATACATTCAGAATCGTTTTGAACAATTTTTGGGAGACCTTTTTTTGGGACCAAAATTTTGTAAAAAACGTGATAGTTAGCACACGAATTCGGGCTTTATTGGGAATGTGATACATCGTTTTGTGTATTTATACAACATATAATATATTCAGAATCGTTTTGCGAAATTTTTTGGAGACTTTTTTTGGGACCAAAATTTTGTAAAAAACGTGATGATAATCACACGAATTCGAGCTTTATTGGGAATTTGATACCTCGTTTTGTGTATTTATACAATATATAATACATTCAGAATCGTTTTGAGCTATTTTTTGGATCACTTTTTTTTGGACCAAAATTTTGTAAAAAACGTGATGGTTATAGCACACGAATTCGGGCTTTATTAGGAATGTGATACCTCATTTTTTGTGTTTATACGACATATAATACATTCAGAATCGTTTTGAACAATTTTTTGGAGAACTTTTTTTTGGACCAGAATTTTGTAAAAAACGTGATGGTTAGCACACGAATTCGGGCTTTGTTGGGAATGTGATATCTTGTTTTGTGTATTTACATAAATAAAATACATTCAGAATCGTTTTGAACAATTTTTGGGAGACCTTTTTTTCGGACCAAAATTTTGTAAAAAACGTGATGGTTAGCACACGAATTCGGGCTTTATTGGGAATGAGATACCTCGTTTTGTGTATTTACACAAATAAAATACATTCAGAATCGTTTTGAACAATTTTTGGGAGACCTTTTTTTGGGACCAAAATTTTGTAAAAAACGTGATAGTTAGCACACGAATTCGGGCTTTATTGGGAATGTGATACATCATTTTGTGTATTTATACAACATATAATATATTCAGAATCGTTTTGAGAAATTTTTTGGAGACTTTTTTTCGGACCAAAATTTTGAAAAAAACGTGATGATAAGCACACGAATTCGGGCTTTATTGGGAATTTGATACCTCGTTTTGGGTATTTATACAATATATAATACATTCAGAATCGTTTTGAGCTATTTTTTGGATCACTTTTTTTGGACCAAAATTTTGTAAAAAACGTGATGGTTAGCACACGAATTCGGTCTTTATTAGGAATGTGATACCTCGTTTTTTGTGTTTATACGACATATAATACATTCAGAATCGTTTTGAACTATTTTTTGGAGAACTTTTTTTGGGACCAGAATTTTGTAAAAAACGTGATGGTTTAGCACACGAATTCGGGCTTTGTTGGGAATGTGATATCTCGTTTTGTGTATTTACACAAATAAAATACATTCAGAATCGTTTTGAACAATTTTTGGGAGACCTTTTTTCGGACCAAAATTTTGTAAAAAACATGATGGTTTGCACACGAATTCGGGCTTTGATGGGAATGTGATATCTCGTTTTGTGTATTTACACAAATAAAATACATTCAGAATCGTTTTGAACAATTTTTGGGAGACCTTTTTTTCGGACCAAAATTTTGTAAAAAACATGATGGTTAGCACACGAATTCGGGCTTTGTTGGGAATGTGATATCTCGTTTTGTGTATTCACACAAATAAAATACATTCAGAATCGTTTTGAACAATTTTTGGGAGACCTTCTTTTCGGACCAAAATTTTGTAAAAAACGTGATGGTTAGCACACGAATTCGGGCTTTATTGGGAATGTGATACATCGGTTTGTGTATTTATACAACATATAATATATTCATAATCGTTTTGAGCAATTTTTTGGAGACTTTTTTTGGGACCAAAATTTTGTAAAAAACGTGATGATAAGCACACGAATTCGGGCTTTATTGGGAATTTGATACCTCGTTTTGTGTATTTCTACAATATATAATACATTCAGAATCGTTTTGAGCTATTTTTGGATCACTTTTTTTCGGACCAAAATTTTGTAAAAAACGTGATGACGCACACGAATTCGTTCTTTATTGGGAATGTGATACCTCGTTTTGTGTATTTGTACAAATAAAATACATTCAGAATCGTTTTGAATAATTTTTTGGAGACCTTTTTTCCAGACCAAAATTTTGTAAAAAACGTGATGGTTAGCACACGAATTCGGGCTTTTTTGGGAATGTGATACCTCGTTTTGTGTATTTATACAAATAAAATACATTCAGAATCGTTTTGAATAATTTTTTGGAGACCTTTTTTTTGGGACCAAAATTTTGTAAAAAACGTGATGGTTAGCACACGAATTCGGCCTTTATTGGGAATGTGATACCTCGTTTTGTGTATTTATACAAATAAAATACATTCAGAATCGTTTTGAATAATTTTTTGGAGACCTTTTTTTTGGGACCAAAATTTTGTAAAAAACGTGATGGTTAGCACACGAATTCGGCCTTTATTGGGAATGTGATACCTCGTTTTGTGTATTTATACAAATAAAATACATTCAGAATCGTTTTGAATAATTTTTTGGAGTCCTTTTTTTCGGACTAAAATTTTATAAAAAACGTGATGGTTAGCGCACGAATTCGGCCTTTATTGGTAATGTGATACCTCGTTTTGTGTATTTATACAAATAAAATACATTCAGAATCGTTTTGAATAATTTTTTGGAGACCTTTTTTCCGGACCAAAATTTTTAAAAAAACGTGATGGTTAGCACTCGAATTCGGGTTTTATTGGAAATTGGAAACATTGTCTGGTGTATTTATACAAGATGAAAAACATTCAGAAATGTTTTTAGCAATTTGTTTGGAAACTTTTTTTCATACACAAATTTTGTAAAAAACGTGATGATTAGCACACAAATTCGGGACTTAATGAGAATTTGAAACTTTGTCTGGTGTATTTTTACAACAAGAAAAACATTCCGAAGCATTTTAAGCAATTTGTTGGAGAACTTTTTTTTTGCCTAAGTTTTATAGAAAACGTGATGATTAGCACACGAATTGGGACTTAATGAGAATATAAAACTTTGTCTGGTACATTTAATACAACGTGAAAAACATCCCGAAACGTTTTAAGCAATTAGTTGGAGCACTTCTTTTCAGACCAAATTTTGCAAAAACGTGATTATTACCACACAAATTCAGGACTTAATGAGACTGTGAAACTTTGTCTGGTACGTTTAATACAACATGAAAAACATCCAGAAACGTTTTAAGCAATTTGTTGGAGAAATTTTTTGAACCTAAATTTCGTAAAAAACGTGATAATTGGCACACGAATTCGTGCATTAATGCGAATGTAAAACTTTGTCTGGTGCATTTATACAATAAGAAAAAAGTTCAGAAACGTTTTAAGAATTTGTTGGAGAATTTTTTTTGGGGTCTAAATTTTGTAAAAAACGTGATGATTAGCACACGAATTCGGGACTTAATGAGAATGTGAAACTTTATCTGGTATATTTATACAAATGAAGAACAATCCGAAACGTTTTAAGCAATTTGTTGGAGACTTTTTTTTTTTACCTAAATTTTGAAAAAAACCTGATGATTAGCACACGAATTGGGACTTAATGAGAATGTGAAGCTTTGTCTGGTGTATTTATACAACATGAAAAATATTCATAATCGTTTTAAACAATTAGTTGGCGAACTTTTTTTTGGGACCTAAATTTAAAAAAAAAATAATTATTATAAGCACACGAATTCGGGACTTAATGAGAATGTGAAACTTTTTCTACTGTATTTACTTAACATTAAAAACATTCAAAAACGTTTTAAGCAATTTGTTGGATAACTTTTTTTTTGGACTTAAATTTTGTAAAAAACGAGATGATTAGTACGCGAATTCGGGACTAATGAGAATGTGAAACCTTGTCTACTATATTTATACAACGTGAAAAATATTCAGAAATGCTTTAAACAATTTGTTGGAGAACTTTTTTCGAACCTAAATTTTATAAAAAAACATGATGATTACCGCACGAATTCGGGACTTAATGAGAATGTGAAGCTTTGTCTGGTGTTTTTATACAACATAAAAAACATTCAAAAACGTTTTATGCAATTTGTTGGAGAACTTTTTTCTGGACCTAATTTTGTAAAAAACGTGATAATTAGCACACGAATTCTGGCTTTAATGAGAATGTTAAATTTTGTCTGGTGTATTTATTCAACATGAAAAGAATTCAGAAATGTTTTATGCAATTTTTTGGAGAACATTTTTCAAACTTAAATTTTGTAAAAACCGTGATAATTAGTACACGAATTCGGAACTTCATGAGAATGTGAAACTTTTCCTGGTGTATTTATACAACATTAATCTATTCAGAAACGTTTTAAGTGATTTATTGGAGAATTTTTTTACAACTAAATTTTGTGAAAAACGTAATAATTAGCACTCGATTTCGGGACGTAATAAGAATGTGAAACTTTTTCTAGGGTATTTATACAACATGAAAAACATTCAGAAACTTTTTAAGCAATTTTGTGGTTAAACTATTTTTCGGACCTAAATTTTGTAAAAAACGTGATGATTAGCACACCAATTTGGGACTTAATGAGAATGTGAAACTTTTTCTCGTGAATTTATAAAACATGAAAAACATTCAGAAATGTTTAAAGCAGTTTTCTAGATAAACTATTTTTCATACCGTAATTTTTTAAAAACGTGACGATTAGCACACGAATTCTGACTTTATTGGGAATGTGAAACCTTGTCTAGTGCATTTATACAACATGAAAAACATTTAGAAACGTTTTAAACAGTTTTATTGATAAATTATTTTTCGAACCTAAATTTTGTAAAAAACGTGATGATTAGCACACAAATTCTGACTTTATTGGGAATGTGAAACTTTGTCTGGTGTATTTATACAAATGAAAAACATGCAGAAATATTTTAAGCCATTTGTTGGAGAACTTTTTTTCGAACCTAAATTTTGTAAAAAACGTGATAATTATTAGTACACGAATTCGGGACTTAATGAGAATTGGAAACTTTGTCTAGTGTATTTATACAACATGAAAAACGTTCAGAAACATTTTATGCAATTTATTGAGGAACTTTTTTCGAATCTAAATTTTGTAAAAACGTGATGATTAGTATACGAATTCGGGACTTAATGAGAATGTGAAACTTTGTATGATTTATTTATACAACATGAAAAACATTCAGAAATGTTTTAAGCAATTGATATGAGAACTTTTTTTCGGACCTAAATTTTGTAAAAAAACGTAATGATAATACACACAAATTCAGGACCTAATGAGAATGTGAAACTTTGTCTGGTGCATTTATAGAACAAGAAAAAAGTTCAAAAACGTTTTAAGCAATTTGTTGGAGAATTTTTTTTCAGACCTAAATTTAGTAAAAAACGTGATGATTAGTGCCACGATTTCGGGACTTAATGAAAATGTGAAACTTTTTCAAGTGTATTTATACATTATAAAAAATATTCAGAAACGTTTTATGCAATTTGTTGGATAACTTTTTTTTGGACGTCAATTTTGTAAAAAATATGATGATTAGCACACAAATTCGGGACTTAATGAGAATGTGAAACTTTGTCTGCTGTATTTATACAACATGAAAAATATTCAGAAACGTTTTAAACAATTTGTTGAAAAACCTTGTTTGGACCTAAATTTTGTAAAAAATACAATTAACACCATCAAAAACCCATTTCTCAAATTCTCGTTGCAAGAATTATTGCTCGCGCCCTCCCTTCTGAAGGCGAAGTTGACGCTGCCCTGCTCTACCTTCGGTCCTCTGATCCTTTACTTGTTCCATTGATTCAACAGCATCCTCCTCCATCTTTTGACGAATTTAAGACCCCATTTTTGGCACTCTATAGAGGCATTCTCTACCAACAACTTGCTCATAAATCTGGTATTTCAATTTATACACGGTTCATTTCCCTCTGTGGTGGTGAATCCAGTGTCCTCCTCCCTCGTGTTGTTTTGGCCTTGACACCGCAACAGCTCCGCCAAATTGGGGTTTCAGCTCGAAAAGCCTGCACGATTTATCAAGAAAATATCAAAATGGGATTCTATCTGATAAATTTCATCTCTTTTTGCATCTTTTTGTCTGTCCATGTAAGGTAGGTCCATATGAACTATGGTAAACTTTCTTCCCCCTCGGCTAGAGCTATTCCGCTTTACTTTTTAGATGTTGAGTGGATTGAAGAAAGAGCATGCTCTAGCCTGAAATGGAGGGGACGTTTGTTTGGGACCCTTTAAGATTTGAAACCCAGACATTTCTTTTGAAGGAAACAATGATAAGTAGAAAAAGGAAGGAAATTCTGATAATATTCTTTAGCCTCTGCTGATTTCTTGTATACAAAATGCTTTGACAGTTCCCTCTTTAGCTTGTGCTGAATGCTCTCATAGTAAAGAAAATCCCAACTCTTTTGTGTGAAGTGAACTGGTCAGTGAAAGAGAGTACTAATAGACAATTCAATTTCTTTTTTCCCTTAAAAGTATATAGCCCTGTTCTTCGTTAAAGTTACTTTTAGCATATTTTAAGTTGTTCTCTGTTTATTACATTTGCGTATATACTTGGAATATGACAGACAAAGGAGGTATCACCTTCAATGTGGGATTAGTTTGGAAATTGAAATGCTGATCTAATGTCACTGCTCACATTGTTTTTGCCGAAATACTAAGAATATTACCTATGATAATTTGCTAATTTACTTAATTTAAAGACTCTGCTGATTCAACAGCAGGATATTCTGCAGAATATTTACCAATCCTACTATACAATTTGTATCTTTCATTTTGGATTTAATCAAATTCCTTCTCTTGCTTTCTTGTATAAAATCCCATTCTAATTCAAGATCGATTCTTCACATCACTTTTACACCATGCATTTTGAGAATTATGATCCTTGTTTCCCAGACCTGCCAGTGGTAGACCTCTACCTCCCCATATGGTCCAAACTTCCATCCTTTAGATCCAAACCAGCTTTCATCTGGGCTGAAGATGGTGGAAAACCAGGTGGTGGCGGCCGTGGCCGCTCAACTCTCACCTATGAACAGCTCAACCTATCTGTTGAGTCCATTTCTTCACAGCTTCTACTTCCATTGCAGAGGGGTGACTCTGTTCTCATACTTTGTTCCCCAGGCCTTGAGCTGGTGGAGATTCTTTTCGGGTGTCAAAGAGCTGGTCTTTTGGCTGTTCCCCTTATCCCTCCAAACCCTTCTTTTGTTAAAGATGATTACCATCATCTCATCAGAGCCATATCCCAAACGAAGCCTAAAGCTGCCATAGCAAACCATGGTTATATCGAACGTGTTAAACGATACATTTCATCATCTTCTTCTAATCAACAGCTCTCTCAGTGGTTGCAGAAGCTCAAATGGATTTCAACAGAAGATGTTAAAGACAAGACTAAAGTAGACATGTCATTTTCGCGTAAATATAACGGCTGCAGACCAGAGGAATTTTACCTGATTCAGTACACTTCAGGTGCAACTGGCATTCCTAAGCCGGTTCTTGTAACTGCCGGTGCAGCAGCACACAATGTTAGAGCTGCAAGGAAAGCCTATGATCTTCACCCCAACAGTGTTATTGTCTCTTGGTTGCCCCAATACCATGACTGTGGCCTAATGTTTCTGTTGCTAACCATTGTATCTGGTGCTACTTGTGTTTTAACATCTCCAACTACATTCATAAGGAGGCCTCGGATATGGCTCGAGTTGATTACAGAGTTCAATGGTAGCTGCACTCCTGTTCCATCTTTCACATTACCACTTGTTGTGAAACGAGGGGGAATTTCTCAAGGAGATGTTCCTATAAACTTGAGCACCATGAGAAACCTAATTATCATCAACGAACCAATTTACAAGAGTTCTGTTGATGAATTTCTTGAAGTTTTTAGTCCTTTTGGATTGAACCCTTTAGCCCTTGCTCCATCTTATGGCTTAGCAGAGAACTGCACCTTCGTTTCCACAGCATGGAGAAGCGGCAGAAGCTTTAGTTTGCCAACGTACAGAAAGCTCTTACCAAGTGCAGTGCTGGATGGAGAAGATGAAGATGACATTAGAATTCTGGTTGTAAATGAAGAAACAGGGGAACCTGTTGAGGATGGAAATGAAGGAGAAATATGGATATCATCCCCAAGCAATGCCTCTGGCTACCTCGGACATCCTTCCTTAACTAGAGACGTTTTTCGAGGAATGGTCCAAAACAGGGTAAGTCCCTGTTTTGTCCGAACAGGAGACAGGGGAATTATCATTGGAGAAGGAAGATACTTATACGTGACAGGTCGAATTTCAGACATTCTCAAACTGGAAAATGACAGAGAATTACATCCTCATTTCATTGAAACTGCAGCATATAACAGTTGCCCATTAAAACTACGAGGAGGTTGCCTCGCGGCGTTTCGAGTTTCAAGAACCATAGCCATTGTTGCAGAGTTGCAAGAAAGTGAAGGAGAAATAAGGGTTCTGCAGAATATTTGTGAAGGGATTAGAAAAGCAGCCATGGAAAAGGAAGGTGTAAGAATTGGAATGGTTGTTCTTGTTAAAAGTGGAAGTGTTCCAAAGACTACTTCTGGGAAGATTCAGAGATGGTTAGCTAAGGATAAATTGATAAGAGGAAATTATATGAATAATATTGTAATGCAAATGAAATGTGAAGATTATGATCATGACCTGGGAATATTGACCATAGCCAACCAGAGGAAAGATGGCAGAAATGAGGGCAAAAGGACCAACATGGCAGATGAAGATCATAAGGAGGACATCCTTTTGGCAACCTCAGATTGCCCGCCTCATCTATCCTTGCCCTCTTCCCTATAGGCTTATAAGCATAGAATTTCACTGATGAGTACTAAGGCTCTACTGCTGCGTCTGTAAACAGCTTTGGATATAATAAATGTTTAACGATAAGCTATCAAATGACAATTAATGGTTCAATATTCATTGAACAGTAATGAATATTACTCTTATTTCTCATATGGAATTTTAGCCGTTTTGACTCATATACCACCTTGTTGGGTCAAAATTACTTGATCAAAACGGTCTTGTCTGTCATCTAACTCTTTTTTTCGAAGAAAAGATAAAATCATCAACTCTAAGTTGAACAAAAGATCGCCAAACGGTCTTATCTGCCATCCAACTTGAGGCCGATAGTCCATATGCCATCATGGCCCATTACTCATGTACATATACTTCATTTGCAGGCCTCATTAGTAAACTTGCTATACGTGTGGGCTTCATTACAAAAAGGGGTTTGTGAGAGAAAATGTAAAATCAAATGGAAAGAGAGATTTGTTTTATTGATCATAGGGACAAGACAACATTTAAAGTTTTCTAACAAGGTAAGACAATGTCAATCAACAACTAAAATGAAGTATCCAATCCCCTCAAAACTACAAAATTGATGACTAATGATCACTTGTTCTAATCATACAAACAAAATCTAATCACATATTCACTTCGTGTAATCTATGAATCTATGATAAGCCAACAAGTTTCCTCGTACCTAAGACATATTTTTTCTTGAAAGCAGAGACAAATCCACTAGTTTGAACAGAAAAGGAAAAACTTTCCTAATAGAAGGAGGATTTGCTCCCATTTCATGAAATGACCATTCCTGTACAAATTCTTGAGTTTCAAAACTATAAGAGAAAATCCTTCCTGGTGGAGCAAACAGATACAGCAACTGCAAATCTTGATTGAAAGCACAAGGCCTAATTTTGCTTCTCGTCCCAAATTTCAGTACTCTGCCATTATTGGTCATAAACTCCAATGTTCCTGAAGGAAAATTCTCCAAATTCACAACCTGATAGAATTGCCATTGATTTTCTTGATCATCACCATTGTATGTGAAAATCTTGATCTTTTGCAAAAGGGCCTGAGAAAAATGTAAAAGCCCATCTGATTCCCATAAGAGTTGAGAAAGCATGTGGGAAGAAGAAGGAGAAATTATTTCTTGATACTCTGTTAATAATGGCAATGGAATGAGTTCAAAGAAATTGTTCTTGACATCATATAACAACATACAAAAACTCCAAATCCAATATAATCTACTCTTCCAGTAGACAGCAGGATTGAAACATTGTTCAGATTCAAAACCCTTTTTCAATCGAAGATTGAAATTTAAAACCCTTGTTTCTTGTTCCCTCCATTGCCCTGTTTCTGAAGAAAAAATCTTGAATTTCATAGTACCTGCAGAGGCATTAAATTCTTTCAAGAAGAAAGAAATCACAATGAAATTCTTACTACTACTACTGCCTGGCCCATCAAAAGCAAGGCTTACCATTGCCGGTTTTAGAACATCATGTGCCGCCGGAGGAAGTTCAATGAACTGATCAAGAAAAGGGCTAGAAACGTAATAACTCCAGAAATTACCATCCGTTTTAGAGTAAAGAAGCAACCCATTACATGAATCAATCAATTGCAACTGAGGATCGTCTTTAATCACAAATTCCAGATGACTAGAATTAAAAACCCCATGAAATTCTTGATTCTCCGGGGTATTTGGTGGAACAAGAATTAGGCCGAAAGAACTGATCGGCGGCGGGTTGATTAAACGGAAAAAATGGATGAATTCGCCCCATGTTTTGCAAACGAGCTTCAATTTCACGAGGGTTTTCAATGGGATCCTTGAGAAGATGGATTCTATTACATCGCCACATAGATTTCCGAGTTCGATTCCTGTTGATTCCATTTTCTCAATGGCCTCGGCTGAGATGGGTGGTGGTCGAATTGTTGGCGAGCGGGAATGGCGAAGGCTGAAAGGAGGCCCAAATACCATCATGGGTCGTTGGTGAAAAGCCCTAACGCCATTGGCGATTTGCTCCATTTTGAGATTGCGGCCCAAAAGCAACCCATGAATATTTATATTAATTTATTATGTAGTTTGCTTTTTCTTTCCTTTTCTTTTCGGACAAATTTCTTCTTCGTTTGTTCGGTTAATTACATTTTCACCCTTGCAAGTTGTCCAAACTACAATTTTATCTCTTTATTTTATATAAATTATCAATACATTATTATAGTTTATATATTTATAACTAATGAATCCCTACTGCTAATTTAACAAAAAAAAATTATTAGAAAACGATAATGCTATGGTAAAAATCCAAAATCTTTCTAAAGTATTATTTTGTGAGTTTACTTTTTTATTTACGATCATATTTAAAACAAAAATATTCTTCATTATGAAAATTAGACTAATAAAATTTTTTTAGTAAGGGTATTATGGTTTTAATATATGTTAGTAAATAAAAATTATATATGCGAAATGATATTTCAAGAAAACTTTACATTTTTTGCTACAAAACCATTATTTTCTAATAATTTTTTAAATTGAAATTACTAATAGGTATAAACAATAAGGATGTATTTATAGTATATACAAAATAGAAGGATGATATAATAATTTAGACAAACCTCAATATGATTCATCAATTCATATAATAGTTTAAAAATTAAATAGATTAATTCTTAACCGTATATATATGTTACGCAATACAACTCATAGACATGACAACATTTACGACTTTTACTTAATAACTATTTTTTATGTGTCAAAATAAATATCTCAAAAGTAACCTATACTTATACACTATTTACGCAGTTAACATATCTCATGTCGGATACATATATTATAATTTCATGACTATAGGGGATATACACACAAGTTACTTTTACAAGGTTTCTTAAACACTCACCGTCTCCAAAACATGCAAAAGACAATAGTCATTTGAAAATGTTATTACACAACCTTTATCCGATTCCGTTTTTTTAAAATAATATATTCGAGAGTGTTCGACTAATTCATGATAGGGAGGCATGGTTGAAGAGGTGTTTCTATTGGTCAGAAGAAGCTGTTCTGCTGCAAAGCAACACTAATAAGCTGGTGAGGTGAGGTGAGGTGAGGTGAGCACAGTAAACCTAACCAAGTACCAAAGCGCATCGCAGTTAACAGTAGCAATAGCAGCAGAATGCAGAAGAAGCAGAAGCAGCAGCAGCAGCAGCAGAGCATGGAATGGTAAGAGAGAGAAAGAAAGAAAGGAAAGAAAAGCATCGATTATATCACGGAAAGGTAAAGACATTGCTTGGGGAAAGCATGGAGTTGGCAGAGATAGATAGAGAGAGAGAGAGAGAGAGAGGGGGGGGTTGGCACTGGCAGGCAGGCAGGCAGGCAAGCAGCAGAAGAAGTCACACGGATTCAATAGCTACTATTACTACTACTATGGCTCAAAGATTATTAGATTAGAGTGCCCTCTGCACTGCTGCAACAAGACAATAGTGCTCTATACTTTGTGGACCATTTATCATCCCCCCTTCCTTCCTTACTTTGGATAACTCTCCTTTTTTTAGTCCTCTCTAATTAACTCCATAAACTCCATATTTGCTTCTCCTAAAATAGGGTTTTTCATGGTGTTTGTTTTTTTTATAATTTTTTATAATTCCCAGTATCTGAGAGAGTTATTAACTAATCTGGAAGAGACTAAAGGCACAAATTTGACATGCGATATTTAATCGTTCTTGGAATAACTCACTTGATATATTAGACTAACGTACCTGAGCTAAGCTAAGCTAGGAGGTTGTGTCATTAGCTTAGTAATCCCTTGCCCACATGGCTTCCACCAAACTGCCCGACGTTCAAGGAGAAGATGTAAACCATGGTGGCTCATCGGTCCTGTAGATTAGAAACTAGACACTAGTGCGCATAAAGAACAACTCCCCACATTTGAGAGATTAAAATTTTCCTTCAATCAACTGAGCTACGCCCATGCCGGAGGTCAGACACCAAAGTGCACAAAGAACCACCTCCTACATTGGAGAGTTGAAATTCTCACACTACCACTATCAAAATTTGAACTTTAATTCTTAGTACCAACTCTGTAGTTTCAAAACTAACTGAGCTATATGCGGACATTGTTGATTGTGCTATTAGCTAGACATCTCTCTTGTGGTTGTTTGCATCAATTGGGATAGGGGAGTGTCAAAATAAAGAAGAGTACGTTAGAAATGGGAAAGAGAAGGAAGGGGAAACAATAATGAAGGAGAGGGGGGAAGGGGAAGGGATGGGACCAAGTGGGCAGTGGCAGCAGGGCGTGGGAGAGAGGACGAACATGACGCTGTCGGTTGTTTTTATGCTCACGACTTGTTCATCTCATCACTTGTGTTTTTTTTTTTTCTTTTCCCCACTTATCTCTCTCCTCTTCTTTCTTTTCTTTTCCTTTCCTTTCCTTTCCTTTCTCTTATAGCTTCATCACAAGCAACCAACCTGTCTCTTGTTGCTTACTTAGTTGGCTGCTGGAACCACTGAAACACAACACAACAATAACCAACCCCTTTTCTCTCCCCTCCTTCCTTCCTTCCTTCCTTCTATTGTTCTTGGTTTTTTGGTCTCCTTTTCCCCTTCATCACACCAAAAAAAAAACTTCTCTTTAAGTCTCTTTTTATGCTTTAATTAAGCTGCTGGAACTACTACTACTACTACTGCCTATATCTGCTTCTCTTTTAAGGTAGTTTTTGTTATTCTTTCTAGTACTAGTAGTGTTTCTTACTCTAGATCTTGCTTTTACTTTGAAAGTCTCTTTGGATTTCTTTTTAGTACATGGGTTGTTGAGAGAGATTAGTACCCCAAATAATATGAACATTATATTTAGTTAAAGCTAACTACAAAAGAAAAAATCATTTGAAAAGTGCATTATTGGCAAAGTTTTACATAAAATACCACTAGAAGAAACGAGCAAGTTTGATCAAAAGAGGGGTTGAAAAAAATTAGGTAAGGGGAAGAAATTAGGGTTTTGTTATTGTTATTTGCAGAAGCTAATTATAAAAATTAATGGCACTTACTGGTGAAGATAAGGAAATGAGAATGCCAGCAGGTTCTTTAGGCTATGAATCTCTGGAAAACCTAGATCAACATACACAGGGACATCATCATCAACAGCAACAGCAACAACACGAACATCTGCTGAATATTCAACAAGAAAAATCAAGAGGAGGAGGAGGCGGTGGAGGAAATGGGTTTAATTCAGGAGGCGGCGGCGGAGGAGGAGGCGGATCTAAATCTAGAACTCCAACCGGAAGAAATTCAGCTACTAATATTATCAGATACCGTGAATGCCTGAAGAATCACGCTGCAAGTACCGGAGGAAACGTTACAGATGGTTGCGGAGAATTTATGCCTAGCGGAGAAGAAGGAACACTGGAAGCATTTAAATGTGCTGCTTGTAATTGCCACCGCAACTTTCACCGTAAAGAATCAAACGGCGGTGGAGGAGGAGGAGGAGGCGGTGGCGAAGGAGCAATTATGTTGCATCCTCTTCACCTCCCGTCCGCGGCTGCCATTCCGTCGCCGTCGTGGACAACAACAATGGTTCAACCAGTGAAAATGGCGTTTAGAGGTGGCGGTGGAGGAAGTGCAAGTGCAGGAACTGATTCTTCAAGTGAGGAACTGAATTTCAATACTTATCACTCTACTTCAATTCCACCTCCTCCGCAATTTGTTTTGGCTAAAAAGAGATTCCGTACTAAATTTTCTCAAGAACAGAAGGATAAGATGTTGGCTTTTGCTGAAAAATTGGGATGGAGAATTCCTAGAGAAGATGATACTGAAGTTCAAAGGTTTTGTGCTGAAGTTGGTGTTAAAAGGCAAGTTTTCAAAGTTTGGATGCATAATAACAAGAATTCTTCTGCCAAAAAAAATCCCCTCCAAGAATCATCATAACAATAAAGAACCAATCATCTGTTCTTCGTCAGGTAGTCTGGTGAGAGCCCTCAAGAACATGTACTACTAGTAGTATAACTGCATTTTGTATAGGGAGGGCCTTAAAATCTGAGTTTAATTTTACTGATTCATGTAATGGTGGTTTCATGGAGAAGAGGGAATTGGGAGCTTTGTACTTTTTTTAAATTTCTTTTATGAGTTGTTAAAATTTGTAGGTTTTGGAAGGGATTTAAATTAGTTTTGATTTTGCAGTTCTTGATCTTTTTTTTTTCATGAATTCTTGTTATGAGAGTGTTTGTGTGGCTTGGAGTGTGCAAAACTGCAAAATATTATTCCTTTTTTCATTCCAATGCATCAAAAGATAGCAAAAGAAAAAATTATTGCCTTGCAGATGAATAGTGACATTTTTTTTTTTGGTGAGGGGTTGGAGGAAATTAATGAATGAAGTTTAGAAATGGTGAAAAGAAAAAAGGAAAGAAAGGACATGTCTACTTCGAAAATTCTGTTATAGATCTGATTTATATTTCTATTTACAAATCTTTTGACGTGTATTAAACTAGATCATTTCTCATGTAGAAAAGAACAACATGAGCTCAAATCTTGGGGTTGCTAAGGTACAAAACGAATGTTCAAATCCTGGAATCGACAGTGTGAGAATTTTGATTTATCTAATGTGGTGGTGGTTCCTTGTGCGCATTAGTGTCTGGCTTTCAGTCTGTAAAGCTACTGAATTACCATGATTTACATCCTCCACATGAACGTCGGACAGTCTGGTAGGGTCGTGTGCATGAAGGATTTCGTCTTTTAGTACCAAAGAACATGAACAAAACTAAGGTTCAAATCTTGGAAGCGATAGTGTAAGAATTTTAATTTCTCTAATGTGATGGTGGTTTCTTATACACACTAGTTTCTGGCTTCCAGTCTGCAAGGCTATTGAATCACCATGATTTACATCTTCCACATGGACGTCGGACAGTCTGGTAGGGTCCTGTGGACGAAGGAGTTCGTCTTTTAGTACCAAAGAACATGAACGAAACCAAAGTTCAAATCTTGGAAGCGACAGTGTAAGAATTTTAATCTCTCTAATGTGGTGGTGGTTTCTTGTGCGCACTAGTTTCTAGCTTCCCGTTTGCAAGGCTACTGAATCACCATGATTTACATCCTCCACATAGACGTCGGATAGTCTGGTAGGGTCCTGTGGACGAAGGATTTCGTCTTTTAGTACCAAAGAACATGAACGAAACCGATGTTCAAATCTTGGAAGCGACAGTGTAAGAATTTTAATCTCTCTAATGTGGTGGTGGTTTCTTATGCGCACTAGTATCTAGCTTCCAGTCTGCAAGACTACTGAATCACCATGATTTACCTCCTCCACTGGACGTCGGACAGTCTGGTAAGATCCTATGGATGAAAGATTTCGTCTTTTAGTATCAAAGGACATAAATGGCTATAGAAGATCCATACGTGAGAATATAGACCTGATCCCTATATATTCTCGTTCTCAGCATATTATTTTTATAAAAATGATTTCGGAATACTATAAATTGAAAAAAAATAATAAATAAACAAGAACCTATGGTCCTAGGTTAAATTTAAAAAGAAAAAGAAAAAGAAAAAATAGATGATGTGATATCTTAGTGCTTGCAAATTTATTTGCATGATCCTACAACTACAAGAAGAAAGCTTCACAAAATTAATTATTTATAGTAATAGGAAAATTAGGGCAAAATATTTTCATTTTCTCATAGTGCATGAATTTTTCTGTATTTTACGAATTAAAATTTTTAGCAAACTCACTATCTAGCTAGCAATAATTGATACGGTGTTAAAATAAATATTTTAAAATGATCATAAATAGTTGAAATTTATATTTATATAACATTCAAACAAATTATATATATACTGTATGGAATAGAATATTATACTCTTATCTCAAATGAAATATATACAAAATGTTTATATAGTATTTAAGTATGAATGTAAGTATCTAAAATCATTTTAAAATATTCGTTTTAGTACTGTAAAAATGATTGTCAAATAGTAACTAGAGGTTTGACAGAATAGATCAATCTTGATTTTAAAATATTCGTTTTAGTACTGTAAAAATGATTGTCAAATAGTAACTAGAGCTTTGACAGAATAGATCAATCTTCTATACTCATGAGTATGGTTTATGACACTTTTCTTTTAATATATTGAAGTAAGTATATTAAAATATAGTGTCATATTAAAAACGTTTTTGAATATGTCTTAATTTTGAGTGTGAGTCAAACTGAGCGGACGATCTGTAAATTGAGTTTGAATTAGTCAGGTCAATATGAAGAGTTTTAGAGCTATTAAGGATGATCAAGAATATAAAGGATTTCATAACTTTTAATAAATATTTATTGAACTTTTTCACTTTTAACCCCTTTTTTATTCATTTATTCTCCATGCTATCTATCTCTTTACTCATTTATGAAAGGTAAAAAAATGGATCGTAATTAAAAAATTATCTTACTTTCAAACCTTTACTATGTGTGCAAATATTTAAAACCCCTTATGTTCATGACTCGGTATATAAATTAAGAGGATCTTGTGTTCCGATTTCGATGGGCTCAATATAATTAATCCCTCGCCCTTAGAGCTCCTACCAAACTGCCCGATGCATAGTAGAGAATGTAAATAATAGTGACTCAGCAAAATCAAGCCCTGATGCGCACAAAAAACTACCCCTATATTGAAGAGGTTGAACACGGTTGCTGCTATAATTTTAACCTTAACTATAATTATCCCCCACTTAATTTCATTACTGACAACGTGTATAAGGTTTAGAGAAAATGGGCCAAGGAATGGATAACTGGGCCTAGTTAGAGAAACTGAACATGGCCCAAAATGAATTAAATTACTCGTTTAGATTTAAAAAAAAAAAAAAAAAGGAGGGGCGTGGGGTGTGGGGGAGATACTGAAGGGTTAGAAGTCAAATAGAGAGTACGATCGTATGCGTCGCGGTGTATAAAGTAGGAGTACGTAATGGCCCTGGCGGTGAATCCTTTACGTCCGTTGAGGGTAAATTCTGATCTTACGGACGTTGAAAGCCATTAAATGCGTGGGATTGTACGGTCCAAAGTCCAAGAGCTTAGCCTTGTCTCGCATTTAATGGTACGATTAGGAGCATATCTATTTTCGAGATAATGATTGCGACGCTCCTAATCATTTTGGACCACTCCCCCAATTTTTTTCCCATAAAAAAAATGCAAAATTCCTTAATAATTTCAAGATTTTTATTAGACAAAGTTATTAAAATCACATTGTCACTGTCAAAATTCCAACATTAACTCTTAGTACTAATCGTATAACTCCAAAAGTAATTAAGTTATGCTCACGTGGGCTTCCTTTTTATTTTTTCTTTTCTTTTTTCCATATTATCATTTTTTTTTATGCATACATTCGCTAAATAAAGAAATTAAACGATCATCTTATATAAAAAAAAGTGAAATTCCTTGCCTTTAAGGATTCCAGTAGATTACTGGACGTTTAAATGAAAAATGTAAATCATGATGACTCAATGATTCTATAAACTGGAGGTCCACGACCTATAATGCACAAAAAAATGCCTCCCATATTGGAGATGTTGAAATTCTCACTCTACCGCCACTACCATTGACAATTACTTTTAATATTGGTGAAATAGCGGAATTAAAGAGAGATAAAAGGTAATATTGACAATAAATTTTAATATTGATCAAAGAATTCTATAAGCTTTTATTTTTTAAAATTTGTATAAATGTTTTTCTTTAAGGTTTTAAAGATTTTATTTATATAAATTATTACAAAAAGTAAAGATCGCATGAAATTTTCATTTTTACATTTTTTTATTTTAATATAATCAGAAAAAAATTCATCCAAAAAGACAAAAAAAGCTTGTATGTAAATTAGTTGAGGACCAAAGAAGATAAAAATATTTATTATGAACGAAATCCGAACAAGGTAAATATAGTGGGGACTAAAAATTAAAATAACATTTATTTCAAAAAGAAAAATAATTTCAATTGAAGGACAAAGAAGGGGATGTAGCTCAGATGGTAGAGCGCTCGCTTAGCATGCGAGAGGTACGGGTATCGATACCCCGCATCTCCATTTCCATCTACTTTTTGCTGCAACCCATTGATTCTGTTCAGTTTTTGGAGCTTCATTTGTATGCCCTGTTTTTATTATTATTATTACTTAAAATCAATAGTTTTTAACTTATTTTAAATTATAAATTGTTTTCGACTGCTTATTATATCTACTTTTTTAGCTTACCATTTTTAAAAACTACTATGAGATGTTTTTTAGAGCTTTTGGAGCTTCATTTGTATGCCTTTTTTTTTTTTTTTTTTTTATCTGTAAAGTTCGATTTTCTTGTTTTTCATTATTTAAAATCAATAGTTTTTAACTTATTTTAAACTATAAACCGTTTTTGACTGTTTATTATATCTATTTTTTTAGCTTACTATTTTTAAAAACCACTATGAGATGTTTTTTAGAGCTTTTGGAGCTTCATTCGTATGCCTTTTTTTTTATCTGTAAAGTTCAATTTTCTTGTTTGTCATTACTTAAAATCAATAGTTTTTAACTTATTTTAAGCTATAAACTGTTTTCGACTGCTTATTATAACTACTTTTTTAGCTTACTATTTTTACAAACTATTATGAAATGTTTTTTAGAACTGTTTATTTATTTATTGATAAAATAACTTTTTTATAAATACTTATTTTAATTACTTAAAATAAGTATAAGCGATGGAAAACAGTGTCCAAGAATGTTGCAGAGAACACAAAAGATCAGATTAATAAATACAATAATAGTAGAAACAACAGAGTTTCATTATATTAAATACACATTTTTATAAGTTCCACTGTTTTGGAACAGTTTTTTTTTTTTTTTTTCTTACATTTGGCAATGACAAATTATATATATGTAATATATATATATATATAATAATAACACTTGGAACGGCTGAACAAAAAAAAAAAAAAAAAAAAAAAGGTAATATCCCAGCCATGAGAGGAGCACATTGCACATATTTTCTTGTTTATACTATGCTTTTTGTGCCTTCAACCCTTGGATTTTTGTTTCTTTTTTCATATTCATTGTAGCTTTAGATTCTTCAGAAGCCTGTTTACAAGAAACAAAAATTCATGAGCAAAATGAATAAGGACTTAGAAAAAGAAACAAGAATTAGGCTATATAGCTTTGTATTTTCAAGACTCAACTCGTCTGTTTGGACCATTTTAAAAATAAGAAGAAATAAAAACAAACTTATAAATTTTATTTTAAAACATTTATTTACTATTTAAAAGATCATTACTGACTTAAATATTAATTTTTTAAAAAATATTGATCACTTTATCTCTGATCAGTATATCTTACAAATTCACGAGCGTCTCATGTTAATAAAATAGTTTATTTGGATGTACACTTTCGGCTCACAAGATTAGGATTTTGACCTTATTCCCCTTCTTTATCCTACCATATTTTATTCCCTTGTCAAACTACCAATTGAAAAATGAGGAGACACAGCATATTCACCAAATTACTATCTTCATTAAAGATAAAACTTCAAAAAAATATTCTCCTCAAAAGTTCAAAATTTTCCACTAATCCTTGTACTCCAAAAGAGGGTCATTATCGTTTTTCTTTCAAAGAATCTGTTGTTTAGCTTATTCTAGATAAGATAAATATATATTTATACGAATTCTGAGTATTATCAGACTTTACGGGGTATACAGTATAACACATTGACTTCAAAAGTTGAGTTGGTGGGTTGGGGAACCTTAACCTAGGAAGCAAAAATGTTATGTCTTTTTTAGAAAGAGAGTCTTGAGGTTATTGAAGGAATTAAGATTTTTAACATAAATTTTGTTTGAATCATGTGATGATTCTTAATTAAGGAAAGTTAAATTAATGTTGGATGAAAATGGGGAGGTGGGCGTAGTATAAGGAGTAGGACCATGTGCATGTGCTTTCCAAAACAAGATTAAATTTCATGTGGTTTTCTTTGAGGAAACTTGAAAAAAGATTACTTAAATGTTAATAAAATACGAACCATATTTACTATTCGAGAGTCATGAATTAAGTTTAAAGGGATCGGAAAGTACAAGACTTTCAAACAGCAATAAAAAACTGACTCGAATTTATGTACATAAATAGGTACTAAGTGAATGGGTAATGTTATCGGACCACACGCGTGGAAACATGCCATTTATATTGATCCAAACAGAGTGTAGAAAATCTCTTTTGGTGACTCTTGTTGACTTTAGGTAACCAGAATTGGAAACATGAGCAGTGCTAGAAATGGAAAATATTCTATATATTTTCATATTTTATGATGCTTGTATGGACCCTTTCTCATGAACCCTTTTGAATTTTGTTTTGATGTTGGAAAGAAAAAGTATTTTAAATGGGCTTTCTTGAAAATTTTTCATGTTTGGACTTGGGAAAATGAGATGAAAGATTTTGATTTTGGCTACTTTTTTTTGTGGTTGATCATTTTGGTTTCTTCATATGATCAAGAACTTTGAGGTTTCTTCCAATGTGCAATGCAAAGTGATCAGACATGGTGAATCGAGCCAAACCTAATAAGAAACTGTCAAATGAACATTTAATATTATTGATCGGGTAACTAATGCCCAACTCTCGATATATAAAGAAAAAAAATACTCATTACTGGGCAAATATTCTGATTTGAACTATAACCCTTCTCTCGATATATATAGAAAAAATTGTTCTTTAATTCGAATCATAACCCCATCACCCAAAGAACAAAGAAAAAAGTGCTGGTTACATTACCTCTGTTCATTAGCATAAGCTCTGTGAGTAGACCTATAATTAGGCAAAGGAATTTGATCAGCTTCTATTTGCATAATATCCTTAACAAGTATCTCATAATGTCTTCTAACTTCTTCAGCTGATTTCCCTTCAACAGCTCTTGCTATATTATACCAACGATCAGGTGTGTCTTTATCATAATAAGCCAAAGCTTCTTCAAATTGCTTGTTCTGTTTTGCAGTCCAACAAGAACTACTGCTACTATTACGTGAAGATGTTATGGAACTTGATGCCATTTTTTTGAAAAACAAAAAGGGGAAAGAGATGGAAAAATGGCTGCCTTTAGTCAAGGGAAAAAAGGGACTCTCTATGATGGATGGAATGGTATGGGGAAGTATTGGGGAATTTAGCTCCTTATAAACTGGAGAAGGGAGAAAGGAAAGGAAAGGAAAGGAAAGGAAAATGGGGGCAGGCAGGCAGAGCAAGTTGGGGAATATTTTTTTCCTTTTCTTTATCTGATGGTGAGGTACATGAAGAAGATGGGATTCTTGTGCTTAGGAGCCACAACAACTTGAAAGGAGAGAACCAAAAAGGGAAAAATGAGGTGGAGGAGAGAATAGGTGAGATGGTTGTGTTTGAATATTGAAAATGTAATTGTGTTTTGTAGAAGAGATTTATCGTTGATATGGATTAATCTGATGCATATATACGGATATACTCACATAGGTAAAATGTATTCAGATAGATTACAAGATATGTAGGTGAAATAACCGAAATCTCTTCTAGTTTAATGAGTTCAGTTTACAAACTATGTACGATTTAAAAACGCCTTCTTATAGGGTGAAGTGTACATGGGGTAGATCGACCCATAAGACATTTAGGTGAGATGATCGTGTTTGAATCTTGAAAATGTAATTGTGTTTTGTTGAAGAGATTTGCCGTTGATATGGATTAATCTGTTGCATATATACGGATTCACCCATACAGGTGAAATATATTTAGATAGATTACAAGATATGTATGCGAGATAACTGGAATCTCTTTTAGCTTAATAAGTTCAGTTCACAAACTATGTACGATTTAAAGACACTTTCTTATAGGGTGAAGTGTACATAGGGTAGATCGACCCATAAGACATTTAGGTGAGACAATCGTGTTTGAATCTTGAAAATGCAGTTGTGTTTTGTAGAAGAGATTTACTGTTGATATGGATTAATATGTTGCATATATACGAACTCAC
The DNA here is from genome assembly GCA_028651295.1 of Catharanthus roseus. Classification (NCBI taxonomy): domain Eukaryota; kingdom Viridiplantae; phylum Streptophyta; class Magnoliopsida; order Gentianales; family Apocynaceae; genus Catharanthus; species Catharanthus roseus. Next base: position 20,063,802 of record JAPQWS010000104.1, on the reverse strand, counting down.
TTATACAGGTGAAATGTATTTAGATAGATTACAAGATATGTAAGTGAGATGATCGGAATATCTTCTAGCTTAATAAGTTCAGTTCATAAATAATGTATGAGTTAAAGACGACTTTTATATGTATACAAATTTGCTCGCAAAATATTTCATGATCAAAAGAAAAAAAAAAAGTATATGGGCATTTTTTCTCAAATCTTGAAAAGTCATTTTCTTGTCTTTTATAATATGATAATCATAAGCAAGTGGATCATCTGGGGGGAGTTTACCCAGCTGTGGGGATTAGATCCCCAAATTCCAGCTCTATTAATTATCCTCCATCTGCCATTCTTATGATATTCTCGTTAATTAATAAGACTGATCCATATTTATTTTAAGGCGCAAAATTTAACTTTTTAATTAAAAAATTATAATTTTATATAAAACAGAATTCTTTTAATATGATAATATATAAAATTATTAAATTCTGATTATGTATTATAATTAACAATTCACTTATCAACTGTGCAAACCCGTAAATTTTGTTTTGTAGCATAGATTGCTCAACGTTGCATAGCTAGTGATCATAAACATGCCCATCGAGGAGGATATGACCTATCTTTTCTTGTATTATCATTTTATGAGTTATGATGATGGAGCTCTTCATTAATTGCAAAAGAAATCTCAAATGTCTTTTTTTTTTTTTCAATTAATTTTTCTTTCCTTTGTTACCAAAAGACCAAATTTCTTACCTATAAAGTCTTTATCAGACTGTCCGATGCTCATATGGAGAATGTAAATTATGATGATTTATCCGTCTTGCAAAGAACCACTTTCCGGCTATTAAAATTTTAATTACAATCTCAAAATCAACTGAGTTATGTTCATGCCGAGTATTCTATTCTTTCCTTTTTTTTATCTTGGTGCCTGCCAACTCTCTGATGTTTTCAACGTGGGATCAATCTACTTGGAAATGGTGTTTTATCTACTTCTGTGGAACATTCTAAAGTTTCCTTTCCTCTGAAACTGCTTTATCAATTGCGGCAATTTGTCTGCCGGTTAAGCAATATTTAAGAATACAGTTGTATCTGGTGAAAAAATTTTGCCGATTCAATAAGAATTAACTTATATATAATATAATTTATATGTATATATAGTACGTAAAGATCTATTCAAGATAACTCGTGGAGACACAGATGGCTGGCCGGAGTGGCAGAATCACCCTTGGGCAAGCGTGGTCTGTTAACTTCCATTCGGTCGGAAATTTCTTAAGGACGGTGTGTTTTAATGGTATGCCAAAGTAAAATTAAGGACAATCATCATTACAGATCGAATTTGAATCTAATTTATTCCAAAAGAAACCTCAAGAAGAGGAGAATTGTCCAAACGAGTTCATTTACTTTTTAATCAAGGTAAATTTTCAACACGGCTAATAATTGTAGCAAAAGCTGCTAAAAAATTTCAGAAATAAATAAATAAAACTGCAGTTTTTCATAGTGAAAATTTTCTGAAAATGACTTATCCTGTTCCTGTTCTTGTTTGACTTTTAAAAAAAAAAAAAAAGTGGTCTTTATTGAGAATTTCAACAGATAAAAAAAAATGACAGAACCAGAAGTGGGTTTATTTATTGGGTTCTTCTCATATATATATATATATATATATATAAATTCAACCCATATATTGGAATCTGCTGCAGATTCTTCTTTAACAAAAACCATAGGCTTTGGCTGCTTAAATTGGAATATGATTCCTTATCATATGTAATCAGGATCAAATTTTCCATGACTTGCAAACTGATTGACTTGACACTCTATTGCTCTTGCCTAATTTATTCCACTTCCTAAATATAGAAATTCAAGTTTTGACAATGCCTCACAAATTTTCCCCTTTTTTTTTTTTTTTAACCAAGTGTCTGACTCTTAAAATTTGCACGGCTTGATGAGATGAGTAGTTGAGTCAGGTAAAAGCAAAGAATATTTGAGCATACGAGCGAGCTTATAGGATGTTTTTCCAAGTGAGCTAGCCGAGTTAGCTGAGAGCAAAGGATCTGGTCAAAACTAAATCCTATATTCTTACGGGCGATTTCTTTTCATGCCTTGCTGATAATTTCAAAATGTGAAGAGAAAGTTAGAAATTGACAAATTGCTATAAAATCAACGGTGAACTAAAGAAAAAAGACATAAAATCAAACACAATATATCATTATCTTTTTAACGTTTTCTTTTGTTTTCCATCTTAAAATTTGAATCTTATTTTTCTCAAGAGTTTCATATAAGCTCGGAAAATCATATGGAAAAAAAAAAAGTTGAAATTAGTTGCTTATGTATCATATATTGTTGAGAATCCCACATCGGCTAATTAAAGAAAATAATTACAACTTATAAACACTTGGGCAGTCCTCCCCTCTCGAGGTACTTTTTGGGGTGAGTTAGGCCCAAGCCCAAAAATTCTAACATATATAGAGCATTTTGAAGACATCATCAATGGGGGGAAAAAAATTGGGAAGAAAATGGGTATTTGTAAAAAGAATTTCTTGGCTAGTTAAAGCTTGTTGACTTTATTCATCATAAGATGCCAAGTGTATAGTAGACAGTTTTTCTGCAAATATTCTTCCCCCAAGAAATGTGGAAATGATCTTCTAGTAGCCTTCAACAACTCTCGAAATCAGAAAAGCAGACTGTTAATATTAATCTAAAGTCACAAATTCAATTTAATTTTACGTTACGTTGAAAAACGTCTAAACTTTTTCTACTATCGACTAAATTATTTTTTTTAAAAAAGTAATGTTCTGTTAAAATATAACAGTAGTAAGATGTTCAAGACGATTATAAGGTGCTTTAAAATACCGTGTTCTTTTAAAGTTTATTTTGCCCAATTACATATAATTTTTTATAGGATTGGCATTTTATTATCGACCGAGATAAGGGCTAGGGTCCCTCTTAATTTTGATTGTACTTTATATTTTCTATACAATTATGTCTATTTTGTGTTAAACTTAAGAATATTTTGCTATTTTAGGCTTTCTAAAATATTTTGTGTATTTTATATACAAATATATCTATTTTTATGTTAAACTTAGTGTATTTTACTAACGTTTTAAATTAATTAAATTAAAGCTACAAGTATAAAAAAATAATAACTTAATATTATTTTATGAGGTTAAATAATATACAAATTTTGAACTTAAATATTAGTCCGTTTATATCTTTAGAAACATAACTCTTAAACTTTAAATTATATTTACAATGAACGGACTTTCATGAATCATTACAACTACTACAAACATCTATGATTGAAACATAAACACACGTTCATTAGTTTACTTCTAAGAATCTTTGCGAATCAAACATTATATTTTGATAGTATTATAAAAATCTCCAATATATTCTTTAAAAACATTAAAATTATCAAAAATATATTCAAAAATACACTAAAATGGGAGTGTGGGTAGGATTCCCTTTTAAGACAAGTTGTTCTATGAGGGCCCTAATAGATGTAATATTCAGACAAAATTGGGGTAGGAATCATCTTCATTCTCCTCTCTTATATCAAGATCAAGAATCCTTATCATCTAAAAATCCATCAAAAAAGAAAGTTGCATTTATAGATTTTCTTGCTTTTTTCTTTTTTCCTTCCCTTGGGAACTCTATGATCCTTCCCTATGATTGGAAGCTTTGTCTATAAAAAAAAAATATTTGGAGAATATTTATATAAAGAGTCAAAAGAATTTTTTGCTATGCTCATATCACCAACTTTTAGTTGGATTGTGGCTCTTGTTTTAACATCATGTGGCCATGCATGTAATGTTAGAACCTTGAATTGTACTTAAGTTTATAATTTTAAAATTTATATTTTATTTTTTAGATTTTATTAATAAAATATTATAGAAAATCTGAACTATCTATTTTTCGCGCTATTTTAACTTTTTACTATTGTCCCAACAATATATAAGAGTAGGGGCAAAGCCCTTGAGGTGTCATGGAGGGCCATGCCCCTTCTTGCCTTCTTAAAATTATTTTATACCTTATACAAAAAATTATTCATATCTTATACAAAGTTAATATCTTCTTTATTTGGCTCCCTAAATCCCTAAATCAATTAATAGAAAGTATTTAAGTATACTAGTAACAATTCATCATCAATATATAAAATCACTTTAAAAAATATTTTAAAAATCGCGTGAACATAATTATTCATGGAAAAAAAATTTCTTAGTTGTGTTACTCTTCTTTCTCTTCGCATTTATTATTGTAGTAAATTATTTTGTGGACAAATTAGTCTTATTTTATAGCATATTTGATCATTTTTTTGCCTTAGTAGAAATTTGATTTATTGTATATTTCTTTAGTGAAATAAAATTATAATGTTTTGTATAAATTTTGACTCTATACTTTTTTATATCTGATTTTGCCTGTATAATAGAGGTGATTCCTCCCATGTTGGAGAAGTCCAACATGGACCAGTGATATGGAGATATGCCAGCTAAAGCTTGAAAAGCACACTTTGGCAAGAGAGAAGAGAATCTTTGAAACAAAAGGGGAATTTAATTTGGAACAAAGATCTCTTGTGGCTGAATCAATATGAGAAAAGGAAGAAAAAAGGATCTTTTTTGTGATGAAATGTTCCAAAAGATAAGGAGATAAAATTTGAACATTTGGTGTGTGTGTGTGTGTGTGCTCACTAAGATCAGATGGGACATGGATTTGGTATCCAACATTTGATATAAACAATAACCTTAATTGATCAACCATTGGTTCTCTCTCTCTCTCTCTCTCTCTCTCTCTCTCTCTCTCTCTCTCAATTGAGTCAAATTGTGTGCTAAGAGGTATCTAGAATAGTAGAAGGATTCTTCTTTCATGGACCAATGCTTGACATTCCATTGAAAGTTAATGAAACTCAAATAGATAGATCAGACTTTTACTTTTGAGAATACGAACATTTATATAAAGAAAATTTTAATTTTTGAAAGGACTGATATATCATTATCTGAGTGAAAATAAAGAATTTTGAAAATATTGAAGGGATGGCAATTAAAATTTCATATAGAAATGCATAAATGATGTAATTAAAAGGATCAATACATGATAAAAGTATAGCCCAAGTGGTAGTGAATAATAATATGGTGTGATCTATTTTATTTTTCTTGAAATCAAGGATACAAAATTAAAAACCTAAAATGGCAAGATATTGATATATCAAAAGTGACATATATAGTCTTTTTATGTTCTTGTGTAGCCAAGCATCTAAAGGAATCTAAAACTACATTCTTGGCCTTAATTTTTCAAGAATATTCTTGTGCCTCTTCCTCTTATGGGAAAAAAAAAAAAAAAAAAAGATGGAAAACCAACCCTATGTTGGATTAAATGTGAAGAAGATTTACAAGGTAATTCTCAACATAGTAATAGTTTTATTAATATAAATTCTAAAAAATAAGCCTTAAAGAAAAAGTTACTATTAAAAAAAGTATAATAAATAGTGTATTAGACGATCCTGAGTAGGTAATTCGAATTGTAATTTGTAATTATCACTTATATATAGTTCATACCCTTGTACTTTTAGTCAATTGTCGACTGAATACTTGAAGTTTCACAATCAAGTACCCAAATTAGAGTTTGATAAAAAAAGTAACAGAAGACATGTTGATGGAATCTTAACTTGGGTACTTAATTGAGCTTTTCAGCCGACAGAATCCTAATTTGAGTACTCAATTGTTAAAACTAAAAGTTTATATATTCAATTATAATTGACTAAAAGTACAAGGACTTTTTTGTATTTAACCCTTTTTCATTGGGCTTGTGGTTGAAAATTCATAGTTGGGCAATTGTTTATCCAATTTGCCTAACAAAGTATTTGGCCCATATATAGCCCAGAAGTAGGCTAGTAGCAGGCCCTTCAAATTTTATGAGTCTAGGGTTTTTTGGCCCATATGGGCTGATAAACCCCTCTGTTTTCCTGGAGGTGATTTCTTCTCCTCCTGATCAAATCAATCTCAGGAAGAAATGAAGCTGAAGATCTTGTTTTCCAGGCGGGTTCTGAGGAATATTTCAAAATTCAATCGTGGGATTTCATCTCTGCAGCAACCCAAAACCTATTGCAGGAATGCCACCATCGCCAGCTCTTGTTTTCTATTTTCAAGAACTAATACACCAGCAAATCAATGTCCAGACTATGCGTTTCTTCATCCCAATTCTCATTTCAAAAGGTTTCTTTCTCAAGGAGCCATTTTGAGCAAGATGGAACCTTTTGATGATAATTCAGAGAATGATTCCGAGGAGGACGCAGCTATGTCTGAGTTCTTATCAAGATTTGTCTGGATAATGCGTGGTAAGCTCTCCGAAGCTTATCCGGGTTGTGATAAAGACACAATCAATGGGATGCTTTTGATTATTGTTGAGAAAGTTGTATCAGAAATGGAAAAGGGCGGTCTTGATCGGATGCTTGGGGCGGATTCAGGGGCTGGTACTGAGGATTTTAGTGAGGATTTATGGAAAACAGTGTGGGAGGTCAGTGGTGTTGTGTTAGATGATATGCAGAAAGCTCAGAAAAAGGAGAAAATGAAAAGCTTTTTGCAGTCTGATGAAGTGAAAGAGATGTGTAGGTTTGCTGGTGAAATAGGTATTCGTGGGGATATGCTTAGAGAGCTTAGGTTCAAATTGGCTCGGGAGAAAATGGAGGAGAGTGAATTTTATCAGAGTTTGGAACGTTTACGAGCTGAGGATGCTCAAGCATTAGCCCAAGAACAATCCACAGGTGGAGAAAGGATGGTTGTTGGAGCTGATGATAATGCTGATAACATCGAGGAGAAGCCTGAAGTTGTGTCTCTTCCCAAGAGACATGGAAAGATAAAGTACAAGATTTATGGTCTTGACTTATCTGATCCAAAGTGGACTGAAGTAGCTGATAAAATTCATGAGTCCGGGGAAATGATGTGGCCTCAGGAACCCAAGCCAATATCTGGGAAGTGCAAAATCGTTACTGAAAAAATCCTTTCTTTACAAGATAAGGATGACCCTTCTCCCCTTCTAGCCGAGTGGGCGGAGCTTCTTCAACCTAGCAAAATTGACTGGATTGCTTTGCTTGATAAACTGAAGGGAAAGAACTCACTTTTATACCTCAAGGTTTGTCCCCTCTTCTTCCTTCTTTTTGGGTTTAATTTTTAGTTCTCCTTATTTACTAATGTTTGCATAATTAACTAAATTAATGGCATAATTTCTTAAAGATATACCTCATTGAAGGACCATTCCATGTGACTATATGTATTTGCTCAGCATCCTAGTGATGTTGATGTGATTATAGATTGTTTGAATATCTTTATCCTTTGATCACGAGTGTCTAAAATTAATAAAAACTTTGCTCCTCTTGGTTCTCTCTGTATAAACCTCAAGCAGTGATTCTTCTTATGCTTATGTGAGTGTGGAGTTCGTAGAGTAATAGAAAATAAAATTTTCTGGAAATTATGTAAATACTTACCCTTGCCTGAAAATTGTTCAATCTTTATCTTGCTTGCTTGGTGAAATTTATGACTTGACTGTTCATATGACAGTTGAGAATATTGACCATAATTCTTTATTTTGCTTTCATGTTTTGTGGAATCATAAGTATTGATATATCCTCTGCTTTAGATTGCAGAACTTGTACTTGGTGAAGAGTCCTTTCAACCAACCACACTGGACTATTCCAAACTAATTGATACCCATGCTAAGGAAAACCGCTTAGAAGATGCCGAGAGAATTTTTAACAAGATGAAGGAAAATGGAATTGTGCCTGATATTCTGATGTCAAGCGTTCTGGTTCACATGTACTGCAAGGGAGGCAAACTTGATCTAGCAAAGGAAGTATTTGAAAGCATGAAGAAACTTGGATTTCAGCCGGACATGAAAGTGTATGAAACTATGATCATGGCCTATGTGAATGCAGGCCAGCCAAAGTTGGGTGAATCATTAATGAGAGAACTGGACGCAAATGATATTAAACTAACACTGGATATTTATATGGCGTTGCTTAGGTCATTTGCCCAATGTGGTGATGTTAATGGCGCCCAAAGAATTGCTACCACAATGCACTTTGCTGGTTTTGAGCCAAATGTTGAATCTTGTATTTTATTTGTTGAGGCATTTGGCCGAGCAGGTGACAGCGATCAAGCCAGACATCATTTTAATTACATGATAAAACTTGGACACAAACCAGATGATAGGAGTACCGCTGGCATGATTGCAGCTTATGAAAAGAACGATTTGTTGGATAAAGCCTTGGATCTTCTCCTGGAGCTGAAGAAGGATGGTTTTGAGCCTGGGGTCGCTACTTACACAGTTCTACTGGGTTGGTTTGGTAAATTACAGCTGATTGATGAAGCTGAGCAAATATTGAATAAGATATCTGAACTGGGTGAGGTTCCTCCTATTGATCTTCACATCATTCTTTGTGACATGTACTCGCGGGCTAGAAATGAGAAAAAGGCTCTTCAAGCTCTAGGAGTTGTAGAGGCTAAGAAGGACCAGTTGGGAAGAGATGGATTTGAGAAGATTATTGACGGTCTTATGGCTGGAGGATTTAAACAAGATGCTAACAGGATAATGGACTTGATGAAAGCTTGTGGATTTGCTGCATCTGAATCTATGAAGGTGAAGGAGAAAGTATGGGAAAGTTCAGTAGGTAATCGAATGAAGCAACCATGGAAATGGAGATAGGTTTCTTATTCCCCTCAGCTTTCTTTAACATCAAAATTTGTGTTGTTAGAATAGATTCTAGACATAGTGAAGGCTGAATTATATTTTCTAAATTTGAGTCCCTTTACATTTTTAAGTTTGAATGAAGGTCTTACACTTTCAGCCATTACTCATATCTGCTCATGGCATAAAGAGAATGCTTAACATGTTCATACTTTTCTAGTAGTATTCACCCCTAATGAATTCATTCAGTCGTTTCATGTCCCCACTTTGCTGCTCCAACACTGCTCGAACAACATCTACAATTGAAATCATTCCAACAATCTTTCCATCTATCACAGGAACATGTCTTATGTGGTTCTCTACAAACATTAGAATGTTATATTATTTTATAGGATCATGAATTCTTACCAGCCATACATGGATCAAAACAAGACTTTTTGTCATTATTTACCTGTCATAAGCTGCATTGCATGAAGGATGTTTGTGTCTGATGTTACAGTTATTAATTTATTCTGTTGCAAAATGCAAATGTTAGGTTTAGAAATAGGAAATGCCGCCCAAGAAACTATGGTGAAAGTAAGAAATCACCTGATCAGTCATGATTTCCCCAACTCTTGTGTATTTAGATGACCTATCTTGCACAATCACCTTCCTCAGATAATCTGTTTGGCATTTTTCCTCACATCAATAGTAGTCATACAATGCAATATAGTTTAGTTTATCTTAACATCTTAAAGAGTGTTCTATACTGTTGTATTGTGAAAAGTGTACGCTAGAATGCTCTTTCTTTCCTGTAATACCTTTGTTATTGATTCTGACGAATTACACTCTCAATCTTCTAATACTCTCTTGTACACTGTCTGTATATGTCTAATGGCTGACCCTCATTAGTTTTTTACCGCGCATTGAATATGTGGGATGTGCATGCAATTACCTCTCTCTGTAACAATTCCAGCAATTAGCTGCTGCTCTCCTGGTTTCAGAACCACCAATGATCCAATATTGTTTTTTGCCATCTGAAAATTCATTGATTTCACATGTCAAAAGCTTTCTTTTGTAGCATTTAACTGTCAAAATAATCACTCATTTGTTTGTAGAGATTCTTTAGCCTTGAGGAAACAGACATGCTTCACTGCATCGTACACAGTATCATCCATGTGGCACCATAGCCAAGATCCAATCTTTTCACCTTCCTTAGTCATTAAAACTTCTGCAACTGTCACATTCTCTAATCCTTTGTGCTGTATCTCTGAAGATTCTGCTACCATTATATCATTGGAGCCCTTTTCTTGAGTTTTAGGATTGGAAGTAGCACATCCATGTCCTCCTCCTAAGATCATGCTTCTCATCATTTCATTTGTCCTCAAAGGAGAACTCCTTAAAAGCTTCTCCCTGTATGTTCTGATTGCTTGCACAATACCTTGCATATCTGATCCTATCAGTCAAAATTTAGACAAATCAATTAGCATCTTAATTGAGGCCTCACAAGATTGAAGGTGCAAAAGGCAATAAAAGACAATACTTACCTTGATGTCTTGGTAGCTTGAGCTTGGATCAGAATACTTGATGGTGATGGAGGTTTCTTTGACTGATGATTTATATATCTGATAGAGAAACCTAGCTTGTCATTGTTGCTTCTTTTTTCTGTGTTCTTTACTTGAATAAACAGGTCATGGAAGAGGGAGAAGATTGCAAGATCAAGTTTTGGTGCCTGCCGCCCTTAGGTACTTTGCTTCTTGCAATTGCCAAGTGAGAAAATTGCTTCCTTCTGTCTTTCCATTTAGGATATTTCTTCTTTTGATTTGCCTTGGAGAGGAGTCTTCAGATCTACAGTGCAAAATCAACAACATAAAGATACTAGACTCCTCAATGAAGGAAGGAACAGCTACTTTTGGAGAAACAAAGACAAAGCATAGGAAAAGAAGCAAGGAATCATGAAAGCATAGCCTTTGTTCCAAGGTATCAAATGGCAAGCTATTTATGCAACACCTCAAAGGACTTCTCTTACCAGCATAGCTGAAAAAAGAACTACAAGAAGTCATATATTTCCCTTGTTGTCGTCCCTTCCTTTTCTTGAACCTCAATGGCACAACCAGAGCCAGTTGCCATCCCTGCTGCACCTGCACCTGCACCAGAAGCCAGCCCAGCAGCTTCGCCCCGTCCAGCTGCTCAGAAGGAGAAAAAGACAGCTGATCCCACTCAGTCAACTCAGTCAACGTTAAACGGGGAGTGCCCTGCTTCTTCTAGTTCCTCTGAAAGCACCCTCTGGCTGGATATCCCAATAGAGGGAGGTGTCTGAAATTTGGGACAAAAATGTTCCTGTGAACTTCTGAGCATTTTGTTTAGTTCATTTACATGTAATTCTGTTACTCTTTTTATATAGTGTTAAATGTCTCTACTTTGGTTTTGATTATAATAAATGTATCCTTTTGTAATCTTGAAAATATAAATATATGAATCCAAAATGTAATTTCAGTACCAAGTTTGAGAAGTTTGAATTGAAGGGTTCTTTAATTTAGCTCAATTACAAATGGGAGATCTTTCAAAAACTAGTTATCTCATGGAAATACCTTTGGACGATACTATAATCAGACTAATCCTCATGAAGCAAAGAAATGAAAGCAAGAAAAATTTTGTAATGAACACGATTTATGTCCCTACTTATGAATTATACACGAACTGAATCCATAAAAGAATTTTCTTGAAAACAAGATGCCTAGGCGACCATTCAATGAAAGGAAATCCTTTTGCTCCAGTTTCAACAAAGTTCAAGAACAAATATCTTAAAATCAAATTATATTCAAATACAGACATACTCGCATACAAAAGGAAGAAGAAGAATCCACAAGTGTCTCATTTTTAGCTTTTATAAAATCTAAAACAAAAATCTCACTTAAAATCAAAGCCTATCCAATCCCTGCCCCAATTGTTCCCATTTAAGGTGTTCTTGGCCATGATTCTTCTGTTTTTGAATGAAATGTCATCATCAGTTCATGCTCCACAATATAATCAGCTACAAGTTTCAGGAGAGGTGCCCGATATCCAGGAGATTTAAACCTTTGACCTTTTAGGCATTCGCAGTGAGCTTATCAGCTGTGCCAATCCACCGATTCATGCAGTAGTCATTCTCGATAAGCAATACATCTCCATAAAGCAATCAATGAAATGCAATCTGTACAAAAACAAGAAGCAACTTAACAAAGATGAGATCACTTTTCTTGAATCAAAAGGCAGAGAACAAACCTGATCCCAAATTTGCAAGAAAACCTTTGTATCTCCTTTCAAAGCCTTTCTTGACTAATTTTAATTGATACCCTTTTTGAAATGTAACAAAAATGATCAAACAACGTTAGCAAGAAGAGACATGTACACATGAATCACACCAATTATATCCACTGTTGTCCAAAATATTTGGTGCAAATCTTGATAATCCACAAAAGAGTACAAAAAAGATGCTATACCTATCACTATCAGACAAGGCAGGAAAAGTAGCAGGATATGGCAAGTAAGCAGACTTACCAGCAACTTTCTAAGGTATCAAATGGATAGCTATATATGCCAAGCTACTTATCGACCAGCTTCCGAAACCTGCAATCGTGGAAAGACAACCAAGAATTATCCATTCTCTCTGAAAACCTTGTTCTTCTTGAACCTCAATGGCAGATCAAAGGTCAGCATTCCGTTTTCGTCTTCCTTGGTTGCCAGCTGCATCAGCTCCCCGCCGAACAATGGCACCCCGACAACCTGCACAACCCACTGCAAATACAACCCCCACCCCAGCATCTCAGAGAACAGCTGAAACACAAGTGCCTTCCCAACCTACAACAAATGGAACCCCTACGCCTGCACAATCCACTGCCAGTTCAGCCCCTGCCCCAGCATCCCGGAGAACAGCTGAAACTCAAGTCCCTTCCCAACCTACACCAACTGGAACCCCTGCGCCTGCACAATCCACTGACAGTTCATCCCCTGCCCCAGCAACTGAGAGAACAGCTGGAACCAAGGTCCCTTCCCAACCAACATCCAACACAACCTCCACCCCAACTCCTCAGAAGGTTGATATGCAAACTCCAACACAACCCACCACCAGAACAGCCACTGCCAAATTAACTCCACAAACGAAAGAAGCCCAACAGCCTATTCAATCCATCACTGCTGCAATTCCTTCCACAACAACTCCACAAAAAGCCGAAATTGAAGCTCCTGCCCCATCTGTTGCCACTACGACCCCTATTGCAGGAAACATACAAACAGCTCAAACCCAACCTTCCAACCAGCCCACTGCAATTGCAACCACTAGTATGAACGCTACACAATCAAAAGAAGCCCAAGCCCCTGTTTCGTCCATCACCACTGCAATCCCTTCTTCAACAGCTCCACAAAAAGCTGAAAATGAAGCTCCTGGTCCATCTGTTGCCACCATAAACCCTATCCCAGCACAAAAAGCTCAAACTGAAACTCCCAGCCAGCCCACTGCCCCTGCATCCCCTACCCCACCAAATAAAAAGACAGCTGAAAACCAACCTTCCAGCCACCTCACTACAATTGAAACAATCACTAATACAACTACTGAAAGGCCACCACTCAGTCCTCAAGGTGTAACATCAACACAGGCGCCACTTCCTCAATCTCAGGAATCAAGAACTGAATCACAGCCCTCATCGCCATATAATGTGAAATCGAAGTCCCGAGTTTCTTCTCAGCCAGCATCACCATCTCCATCAACAACTCAATCCCGATCTTCTCAGCCATCAACTCCATCTCGTCCAGCTTCTCAATCACGAGCAACATCACTGTTTTCAACCCCATCTCAAACAGGGGCCCCAAAATCCCCAACACTGCGAACACCATCACAATCTAGGTCCCAATCCCGAAAGGATTCTCGCCCAGCAGGTCAAACACCCTCTAATTCTCCATCTAGCAAAGCTGCCCAAGGACAACCAACAACTGCCACTATCATTCAGTCGACGTCTCCATCAAAAGCAGAGCCAGGACTAACTCCAAAAAACTTTCAGCCATCTTCCCGTTACAGCGAAAGCCCCTCCTCTCTGTTGGAGAAAGAACCAGAATCCACTGTATCAGAACAACTTCAGCCAAAACCAGATGCTCCTAACAGAAGCAGTAAACCTGAAACTTTTCAAGAAGACTCTAAAACAGAGGAAACTAAAGAAGTGAAGGACATCATGCAAGAAACTACTGAAAAGACGTACAAGGAAGCCAGGGATAAAAATGATTGCCTTGTCAAACGTGTTCCAGGTTTGGCAGGGGAAACCAAAGAGGAACCAAGCATTAGATTTCAACCACAACAAGCAGAGCTGACTCTGGATAGAAAGGAGATTAAGGAAATACCAGCTTCAAATGGAAAAGAGACCAAAACGACAGCCCAACCAAGAAACAGGTCAATATCCGCAGAGTCATGTCAAAAACTGGCCATGACCAATGGGGAACATAGTCCACTGCATAAAGAGATCAGGGAAGATATTTCAAAGCTTGTCCAAAAGATGGCTGTTGGAGACTCTGATCATTCAGTAAATGACAGACCAGTCAGTGTAATCACCCTTGCTGGTGAAAACAGGGGAGCAACAATGCATCTGGGCACTGACTCAGCACAGAGAGGAGGAGCTGTACCTATCCGCAGAGGATATAAGGTCAACCCTGATGAAAGTGCTGAAACAATGACGGATGGAGAGGGAAGTTTCAGGGGAAAATCAGAGGATGCAACGGACACAGAAGACCAGGGAGCAGAAGAATTTATAAACAGCAACGTCCAGGGAATCAACAACTCAATTATGTTCAATAGTTCCATAACAGAAAGAAATCCAGGTGTTCATCTGAATCACTCCCGCTTCCCAGTAAACTTGAAGAAATCAACTGCAGAAACAGATCTCCTTGACACTGAGAAGAAAGGAGTCAGCCGAACCCATGCCCAGAAGCTTACTCATCAACCAATGGTCAGAAGAAGATGCCTTGAAGGCCTTTTCCTGGAATCAAGTGACTCTGACCCAGAAAATACAACAAAGCCTCGGCGTCATGGTTGCCGTGTTGGCCGCAAGGAGAAGAGTAAAGATAAAAAGGATATCTTTTGACGAGCAAGCTCCTGCAAGAAAGTAGCAGCTGATATATAATAAATCGTTGCTGCATATTATTGTCAATACAAAGAATAAAAAGGATGAAAACTATCCTATAAGATTCATGAAGAACTGCTCCTTTTTTCTTTTTCTGAATACGGATACATGTTTTCTATGAAACAGAAGATATTATTAACACACACACAAGAACCAGAAGAGCTTTCATTTAACTGTATTCTGTGGATAATATGGCACACTTGATAGAATGTTATTTATGATGTAGCATATTTAGAGATGGAAACATTGAAAACTGAATTTACATATTTCAGGCTGCCATAAGGAAGCTTGTACATACCACCAATGATTTCTAACAGAGGCTAACATCTAAAAGCTTCCTTTCACATATATACACAAACAACCAAGCGAAACATAGCAACACGGCATCACTATTCACATGCTGGTTTAGTGTCAAAGCTACTTAAACAGATAGCAAACGCCTGGAAGGCAGAAAGGGGGTAGCGGTAATCCATGGTAAAGATGTCTTTTCCAATCTTTCCGAATTGTAGGATCACTTTCTCTTGCTCTTCATTCGGAATATTCAGTGCTGGGTCAACAGCTGCAACCAACTGAAAGTTCTTGACAGAAGCCACAGTAACACGTCCTTTGAAGTTCAAGCACCAGCATTGCAGCTGCTCATGCCATCGAGGAGCTTTATTTCTCAAAACCAGTGGCTTCTTGTCAGCTTGAATTGATTCTACTGGCTCATCAAGATCACTGGAATTAAATTCTTGGTTACAATCTTCTAAAGTTGAAGAGGAAGATAATTTCTGAGCAGGGCAATACACAAATGTTTCTGGAGTAGGGACAGATCCCCCTTCTTGAATTGCAGAGATCGGAATCTCATGCATAATGCATTGCATTCTTCTAGGCCCCCTTGTTCGAAGAACATTGAGCTCATAAGATATAGAGGCGACATTGTACTTCCCAACTGGTAACCTTGGCATTACCTTCTTTGAAGAGAACTTTTTATGTGATTGGCCACTAGAATGAACTAGAAGGTCGCATGGAGGCTGAGAGTCATAGATTATGAATTTGGTGCCAAGAAAATTGGACCTGTACCCAACAGAAGCTAGTTATATAAATAAGAAACTCTTAAGGCACAGAGAGAGAGAGAAGCAACTTAGGCCACAACCTTAGTTTTCCAGCATAATTATCATTAGCTTGAGAAAAATCATCAGCAGTGAATGATATCAAAAACTGTGTCTTTGTGGCCCTTCGCACCTTTTTAGCAGCCAATAACAGTTTACTAGCATTCCCTGAAAGTGCTGCAATTATGTTTGAAATAATCAGAATCAAACCTATCTCAGCATCAAGTATCCAAATTGGATACAACAAAGTTAACGCCAGCAAAACCAGATGGTGGGAAACATGTTTACAGTATTGTAATGGCCAATCAACCTTTGTTAATGAAAGAAAAAAAATTCAAACTTTGCTGCTAAAATTGAAGATATAAAACGTAAGGTAAAGTTTTTTGTTCTTTTTTTTAGCTCCAAGATGAAAGGCAAGGACAAAGTCCACCAAATAAGCATGTACAAATTAAAAAGGAAATAAAGCCATAACGAGAAGATAATACTCATAGCTACATTTCAGGAGCAAAAATTAAGAGGTGGAAGCATTCTTCCAGAGTCCTAATAATCAGTATTATAAGGAACAACAATATTAATAACTTACCAGGGCTCAATCCAAGATACAAACAGAAAGTTGAAGTAGCTCTCTCTCTTCTGATAAAGCATTGAATGGGATAATCTCTTGGTCCAGGCTGATCCGGGTACAAACATGGGGAAAGACCAGAGGCGAAAAAGGCATAAAAAAAGAGAAAACATTGTCATTTGCAAATCAGGATTGACTTGAAAAACTTCAGTGCACGACTGCAGATGAAGTACACATGGAACTTCTCAGAGTAATCCAAATCTCTTTTGGAGATGAAAAAGGATCTCACATGCATTGGATTTATATCGATAAATGAACAAAAATCTTCAAAAAATAAATTCACCTGTTTCAGTGACATGGGGAAAGTGATCAAGCCACATTGTTCAGGAGTCCTGACAACTTCCTTGGTTACTTCTCTCCATGACCGGCAAACAGCTGCGCAAGACACCACATCTCTTCTAGCAGGCCACAAGGTCTCACTGGACTCCAATCTTCGGATAATGTCAATAAGTAATTCAGGGGGCAAATTCGCCCACTGGCTTTGTTGCAAAGATGGACATGGAAACGATGGGGAACTTTCAGGAGCTATATGTGACCTTCCACGGCCTAACACACCCTTCCTCTCACTTCGCTTTCTCAAATTGCTCTCAGAACCACAGCTTAACCCCCCAAACATAGACTTAAATGACATTTTCTTTGCCTGATCTTTCTTCACAGGGAGAGATTTCACAGACCAATTCCAAAATGAATGGCTAGAATGGGCTTACTAGTAAAATCAAAGATACATAACCTCTAAAAATCAGCCAAGAGAATCCTTTTAATGGTAATTTTTCTTCTGTATTATTATATGAAGATCCGTTCTGAACCTTCACCTTCTGCACGGAAACTTCTGGGCCTGCATAAGCTAATTTGTTTTTCACCTCAACCTGTCAAAAGATCAAAGCAGGGGAGTCAAGTTTGTAACTTTCCTCAAATTTTTACAGTAGAACGTACTGATGAAACAAAGATAACTTACAACATTTCTGAACATGCTTCAAAGGAAAGCAGAGAAAGTATTCCCACAACAAGAAGCATAAAATAATGGAAGAAATTTGATCATTTTATTATTAAAACCCAAAGAGTAGTTGAGAAAATATTGCGGAAAAGAACAGAAACAATAGCAAAATTTTCGCATCCTAGTTATTGAAACTTGTTAACATTTTCCTAGTCAAACATCATAAAGAAACATCAGGAAAGAAATGGTAAAATACACAATTTTTAATTTCCCTTTCCACAGTGTTTCCTCAACAACCAATCAAACCCATTAACACAATAACCTTCCTCAACGGCATCCCATCAGATTGAAAGAGGGATTCAGCCTTTCACATTGATATACCAATAAAAAAGAACATAAGAAACGAAAACACACAGAGGCCAAAGCCTTCACAGCCATTCACGTTTTAATGTCTCCCATACACAAAGCACAAACCCACATCCCGATTTCTAAAATACACCGAAGTTAACAAAAAACCCACTTTTAAAAACCCAAAAATTACTAGTAAACAAGCTTAGAAATAGTTTGTATATTACTATATCAGTACGGGCAGCAGCATTTGCAATGTCTCGGAGAAAACAAAAGCAAGAACTGAATGGGAAATGGCAAACGTGTCCCCCGGAGTAGAGGAAGTTTGAAAAAGAGCTGTTACTGTATCAGAGAAGAAACCGCCGCGAGAAACCACCGTTCACGGAGGAGGACCACCCAAAAAGGACCAATTCAGGCGTTTATCACGTATTAAGAGCTCAATCAATCGTCGCGTGAGGAGGGTGGTTTATTTAACGAATGTTTTCCTTTTTTTTTTTTTTTTTTAATTTTGGAATTGGGTGGGCCTATGTTCTTTGTAGTTCTTGAGGGCCCAAAAGAGGGTCTGGACCCTTCGTTATCACGTGTTTGGCCCAATCCCTCCACTTCCACTTTTTGGTTTTTTTTTTTTTTTCCCCTTTGGTAGGCACTTTGAGGATTTTTAGAAGATTAATTTTTTTAATATATTTTTTATAATAATTTTATTAATATAAATTTTATAAAAAAAAGTTAATATAAATCCTATGATAGAAGATACCAGAGGATCCTATAGATGGTATAAATCATGGTTGTTTTTTTTATTATTTTTTTTACTTTTTGAAAAAAGAGAAATAAAATGAACTCACTTCAAAAGGTAGCTCAAGAGGCCCAAGTACAAAAATTCTAACATGGTATCAGTGCTATGATGTTGGGCCACCCGCAGATATCCAATCCTGCAGAATGCCATGAAAATCTCACATCGGCTAATTAAAAAAAATAAGGGCAGTCCTCCCCTTTTGAGGTACCTTTTGAGGTGAGTTAGGCACAAGCCCAAAAATTTCTAACATGATATCAGAGCCAGTTGTTGGGCTGTCCGAGTTGGGCCACCCGCGCAGATGTCGAGGTACCTTTTGGGGTGAGTTAGGCCCAAGCCCAAAAATTCTAATATAGTATCAAAGCCAGTTGTTGGGCTGCCCGAGTTGGGCTACCCCTTCAGATGTCCATTCCTGGGCGTGAGGGGATGTGTTGAGAATCTCACATCGGCTAATTAAAGAAAATAATTACAACTTATAAACACTTTGACAGTCTTCCCCTCTTGAGGTACCTTTTGGAGTGAGTTAGGCCCAAGCTGTCAGGAGTTAAGCCTAAGCCAAACCAAGGTTCATCAAAACGTCCAAATCGAGCAAAGAGATTAAAGGTCTTTTAGCTAAGACAGTTGATAGTAGCAAGTGAGTATTTTTTATATTCCCTTTCAGTAAAAATATAAGGAGTTTTAGGGTGTTTGAGAATAGCAAAACATATGAGTCTTTTTTACACTTTTTAATGAGTATTTATTCCATTTTTTCAATCTTTACTCATCTCTTTATCATTTATTCCATCCCTTATTATCTATTTCTCTTTTTATTTTGTTTCAAAACTTGTTTTGTTTTCAATACACTTAATTCTCATGCATAATTAGTCTAATTCTTTATATTTCTGACCGAAGAGAGTATTATTTTATCAAATAAAAAAGAATTCTCATTATGTCTTTCGAAAATATTAAGATCTAACATTTTTTATAATAGGTTGTTTTTTTACTCTAAACCTTGCATTTTCTTTCCCCAAGAATTTAACTTAAAAAAAATCAACAAAAAAGAATAATAATACACACTTTTCTCTAGAGTCTTGTAAACCTTGTTATCCTAATAATTCCTTGATTTGTTTGTTTGTTTAAGTGATAGAGTGCTCTCTCTCTCTCTCTCTCTCTCTCTCTCTCTCTCTCTCAATTGAATCGTAGGTGCACGTGTGTGTGTCACCTTAATTTAGTATTGTAGGCTTAAATCCAAACACATCCTTGTTTCCTTACAATGAACTTAGACGTTGATCACTACAAAGCCGGCCATATCCTAGCAAAATTATGCATAAATAATAACAATACCCAATAACTTGTATCCTTTTTTTCAATTGTCAATTCATGAATATTTCATATTCTTACATTAAAGTTTTTTTAGACAATGAGATATTCTTAACGAATCTATACGATGTATAAACATAAAAGGTATTTCTAAATTATATTAATCATCATAAAAGGTATTTCTAAATTATATTAATTTTTATTTCAGTCGAAATATAATTACATCCGAACTAATCATCCTTTTAATCTTATCATAAAGGTTTTAATTTTTGTAGGATTTGTTATTTTCTAGAAATAATAAATTTTAAAAGACTTTTTTAAAGAAATTTTTTGTAAGAGTTATAAAATTTAAATTATTATATAGGAAAATGTCTTAGAAATACGCCTATATTATTCACTTAAATCGCATTATATCCCTGAACTCATTTTTCGTTTTATTTTACCCTTGTGACCTGCCACCACAAAAATATGACGGAACCACTCTAAGTCTCTTAGGTGTTGGTTAAATGAGAATATTTGAAGACTTTCGATTCCTTCAAAATATCCTAAACTAAATTTTTTATTTTTGATTTTTCCTTGAATTAGAACTGCATGTCAAGAAGTGTTTCTTAAATATTTTCTATGAAGTCGATTCGCGAATTCTTTAGAATAACTTTTTGTGGTGTCTGGACATTTCTTTGCTTTTCGAAGATAGAAAAATAAAAAGTTAGTTCAAAAATAAAATACGATTATAATATATTTTATACGATATGTTACAAAGCATATTAAAGAACCCCTATTTTTTTTTTTTTTTTTGAATTAGTTGACACGAGGTGTCACATTCCATGCACTAAAATATCTATGTTCAAGAAGGTAGGAATTTGCTTTTGTGGGAGCTTCAAGAAGTTTTATATATAACTTCCATATATAAGTGTTTTGAGCAGAAAATTCCAAGAAAATAGAAAAAGAGAGAAATGAAGGTCAGAAGTGATGAGCCACCAGAAAGCTGGTAGGGTTAGGGTTTGGGTAGAGACATTAATTATAAAATCATCACCTATATTGGCTTCATTACAATGTCCAGCTAATGTCAATTAAGAATTCCATTTAATTGTTGTGATTTTTCGATATTTAAAGCAATAAATATTTTAGATGTAATAATTATAAACACTAGCAATAAGTCATTAATAACGTTTAATGCATCAATATTTACTAAAACAGTAAGTAAGTTGAGATAGAACCAGAAAAAGTCCGGCCGGCCCTTCTTCTTGCAAAGGCCACATTAGATTCTGATGTTATCCATGAATAAGTTAGGAACATATCTCCTCGTTTAACTTACTTCTCATGTATGTACGACTAATCCGACTCTAACTTGATATTCAACTTATGATGTATTGATACTTTTTAAATTAGATTGAGACCGATGAGTCATATACTATTATCGGAAAAGACTAACACATGCATGCATATGGGAGGTGAGGACGAGGATGCCGAGACGAGTTGTTGGGGGCATTGACATGAAAGACAGAGGGAGCGGGGCATCTTCGACTTGTATGAGGTTGGCAATGGCAGCCTATGCCCCCATTTTTCAATTGTATTTTCTGGTCAGCAGAATTTTAGACCACATTTTAGAGCTAATCACTTCAATTGTGTGTCTACGACATGTACCAAATGCAAGTCCCCACTCTAACCAATCCTGCACCATCACTAATGTCTTTAATTCAGATACTCAGATAAGGCCCGACCCAAGCCCGACATCTACAAATATGTATCACTAGTCTAAAATACAAATCAGAAAGGGCACAATTTCTCTAAATAGCAATATAATATGGACGTATAATATTAAATCTTATTTTAGATGACTTGAACTCAAGATCTCTTGACATGATAGATGGAAGTACTTAAGTTAGGATCAAAACGCATACCTCTTGTCATATAACATATTCTGATAGAAGCTCAAATAATCGAATTTTTTAGGAATGTAAACAATTGTCTTAAACTTTATCTTTGAATAAAAGTAAGATTTTACAGATATTTTATCAGGCGAATAATCTGAATCGATAAGACTATATATCTTTGAATATCACTATGATATATAAAAAGGATGTTTTTTTTTATTTAGTGCCCGAAATTTCTCAATTAATTCAAGATTGAAATATTCAACATAAAATTACTAGTAAAATAAATCAAATTCAAGATATTTAAAAAAAGTGTTTTGCCATCATGCTGTACCGCAGAAAATGAGTTGAGGAGGCAAAATACTAATTTATTCAATCTAGGCGATGGAAACTATTACTATGAGTTGCCAAGATTTCAGCCGCCCCGCTTAGTATACCACTGTTGGAAGCACCGGAGATGTGATTTTGTTTGCTAGAATATTTTTGGGTATATATTATATGTCACATAAGGTATCTTATTTTTTTTATTAAAAAAACAAAAGAGGTGTTCTTTTACGATCCTGTTATCCAGAAAAGCAAGAATAGCCACAAGAAAGTTAAGAAAATAAGGAATTACGTATATAATCTTGAAACTGATGCAGGATATCGTTCAATCGTCGGTATCTATAGGTTAAAAAGGTTGTACCTGGGGCGATATGCACAAGAACGAGCATTCACACCAGACAAGAAGGCAAGGATTGGCATTTCTCATGGGAGGAACTAAAAACTCGACTCATGGGGGTGTCGTCAAGGGATGCCGTGGATCATCCTAATCGGTGTCCGAATTGAAGTCGGACCGGTTCAACATTAATTATTTAAGTAAAATTTTGCTCTCTTTCTCAAACGTTGACAAGAGGCATGTGGTCCAATAATTTAACTCCTTCACTTATAATCTTTCACATAATATGCTAGAATTTAATATTGTCATGTATCCTCTAAAAAAAGTTAACAATTATTACTGTCGAATCGAATTATTTGTAACATTTCGAATTGAATTATTTGTAACATTTCGTGTAATATTCACCTCTCATCCATAATATAAAGATTGTTTTCACATGCAATGCAAGAAGCAATTTTTTTCCTTTTCTTTTTACTTACTAGAAGACAAAAGGGAATTTTTTTTGTTATTTTTAATGTGAGTGAGAGAGAGAGAGAGAGAGAGAGAGAGAGAGAGAGAGAGAGAAGGTGTGTTGGGCTTATTAATTTAGAAAAAAAGTATTGGGCCCAAGTTATGAAGCTTCTGAGTTTTGGTGTTGGTTGAGGAACTGAAAGCCCAAGGCCTAGATAAGTGAGTCTAATCCAAACCCACAATTAATAGGTAGAACCATCCTTCCTTTTCTATTTTTTTTAATTAATTTATTTATTCATTTTTAATACATTGAAAAGAAAAGTGTGAATCGAACCATGAACTATGGCATAATAAAGAATATTTTTAAACAATTAAATTACTACCTTGTCAGATACACCTAAAAAAATTATTGTGTAGCATTTTTCTTATGAGTCTTTTTTTTCCTTTTAACGAAAAAAATTACCTCCAATTAAAGTAGATTTGTATATGTCATTGTCCCAATTAGGACTGTAAATAAGTCCAAACTTTTAGAATACTCCCAGACCCGGATTCGTACCTTTAAAGTGAAACTTGGATCCAGACCCGGACTCATACCCTCTACGTATAAAATTTCTGGACCTAGACCCAACCCTCCAGGGTAGGATGTGGGTATACCTATATCCGTATGATATTTTTCTATTTTTTCCTCTTAAACAAAAATATATAAAATAATGTATAATCCTAAAATAAAACTTTTTAACATGATTAACATAATCTTCTCAACATTTCTTTCAACAAATACAATCGTTTAACGTATACATAAATGAATAGGGATATATACCCCTTTAACTATATTAAATCAATTTGTAATCTAAATTCCTAGACAATCTCTGAGCAAATAGTATATGTAATAATACATTGTCGGCTAATAAATAAGTCAATGAGTAACAAATAACATAGAGAACAACAAAAAAAAACAAAGAAAAATATTTGCTTTACACGGGATGAAAGAATATATTTTTATATTTAATAAAAATAAATTATTTGTGAAATGAGATTTGAAATAAAGTTGAAAATAAATAAATAAATAAATAGTTTGAAAGATGTTAGTTAGGCCAAGTAAATAATTTAAAAGAGATTAGTTGGACCAAGTCCATCAACTAAAGAAACTGAAAGGAGAAAAAAATCCCTGCACGCATTGCCCATCAAATTTATAGTCTGCCTCCTTAACCACTCAAATACATCTCCTTAAGCACATTCACTACCCTCCATCTAATATAATATTAATACGGGTATACGAATCTGAGTATTATCATACTCTATCCATACCCATATAACATAATAAATACGGGTACGTGTACGGTTTCAGGTCCGCGAATATAAAATTTAAACCTTACCCACTAAAAACGGGTATAGACCCGTGCAGGTACAGGTAAGACCCGTTCCGTGTACAGCCCTAATTCCAATCAATTTAAAACAACTAATTATTGCTATCATCAATAATAATAATAATAATTTTAATAATAATTCAAAGAATATACTATCTCCGGCCATAAATATAAATCCTTCTAAGATATTTGGAGAATATCAAGAAATAAGTCATTTTAAACTTTTTAATTACTAGTATTTATTACATTTTTCAATATTTACACATCTCTTTATAATTTATTTCACTCCTATTGCCTATTTCTTTCATTATTTATTAAGAGTAAGATTATTTTTGTTTCAAAATTTTCCTGTTTTCAATGCACTTAATTCTTGTACAGAAGTCTTGTTTTATACCATTTGACTTTTATGGCCTTCATAAATATAGTATATTTTTTCTAAAAAACTAATTTTTTTTTTGGCCAGTGATTAAAACTTAGTAGACCAGACCAAAACGTGGTTATTTTCAAAATTGTTCATCTTCTCCATGATTTGTTAACCATTAAGGCCATTATAACTACCTCTCTCTCTCTCTCTCTCTCTCTCTCTCTCTCTCTCCATTTTAATATTTTTAGCTGCATTTCAAGAAATGTAAATCTACTACTGACACATGTTATATTACTTCATCGATTTTCATTATCTTCAAGACAAGAAAACATCTCCCATTTGTCCTTAGATCATCCATGGAATGGTCACTTTGACAATAAAAAAAAAAAAAAGCATCAAACTTGATTTAATCCCTCTTAATTACTTCTTAGAGGCACCCAATATCCAAAGCAACAAGTTCCTAACTAATCTGTATTCAATCTGTAAAATTTAACTCTCATTCAAAAGTTAGGTTAGAATAAATTAGATGCTGACGAGAGCTTTTCCTCTTCTCTCTCTCTACAAATTACTCCTTAAAAAACTGAAATATTCTTTCAGTTACTACTACTACAACCCCACCTTCATTAATCTTCTCCTTCTTTTGAGGTCCCAAAATTATGATTCTTCTTGGCAGTTACCCTTTCTTCTTCTTCTTCATGTTCTTCCTGTGTTGTTTATTCTCTGTTTGTTCGACCACCATTAAAATTGTTGATCAAACTGGAAAAGGAGATTACTTTAGTATACAACAAGCAATTGATGATGTACCAATTGGTAATCCCAAACATGTCCTTATATTAATCAATCCAGGAATTTACTTTGAAAAAATTGTTGTCCCCCCAAACAAGCCTTTCATTACATTAACTGCTACAAAACCAGGTACAACAATTATATCATGGAATAATCATAGGGATATTTTTGAATCTCCAACGTTAACTGTTCTTGCTTCTGATTTTATTGGTCGATTTCTTACAATTCAGGTAGGTAATTCATTTCTTATGCATTTTTTAATTAATTTAATTTAATTTTTTTTCTACTTAAGTATGAAAAAACTGCAGAATAATTATGGTCCTGGAGCTAAAGCAGTTGCATTGAGAGTTTCTGCTGATAGAGTCGCATTTTTTGGGTGTAAAATAAAAGCCCATCAAGATACATTACTTGATGATGCTGGTAGACATTATTACAAGAATTGTTACATTGAAGGTGATACTGATTTCATTTGTGGAAATGCAGCTTCTGTTTTTGAGGTATGTAATTTTTTCTTTTGTGGCTTAGAATCTATATATATATATATAAATATAAAAGGTCTCGAATTTGAATCTTACGATAAAGAAATCAAACATTTAATTTTGAAGTAAAACATTTATATAACGTCTCGAGTTTAAATTTTGAAAATACAGTTTTGATGTCTTTTGTAGTCCTTGTAATCTTACTTAACTCGAGTGAAGATTAGCTGAGTGTGTTATGGATTAAAGAGGCTTTTTATGTGTATAAGCCGTTCATAATACTTCACAGTCTGATAAAAAGAAAAAGATAAATGTAAGGGGAATTTAAAAAAACGTTTGAAGCTTTAAAGGGATTGTAACTAAAATGAGAAAAACAAGTTATTTATGGGGTATATATTTTATTTTTGTGAGAAAAGTGAGGTTTTATGTTGGATTGAATTTATAAAAGGCGAAGAATTTATATAAACTTTCGAGTTTAAATTTCACTACAAAAACACGAACTTTAACTTTGAGGCCAGGAATTTGTATAAAGTCTTGATTTTTAATCTTCAAAAATAAAGTCTTGAGTTTGAATTATAAGAAATAAGAGGTCTCTAAATTAATTTTTTTTAATATTGAAAATGTATATTTTGTGGGATAATTTTGCTGCTCATGTGGCTCTATTGGCACCCAACATCATGGCTCTGATATTATGCTAGAATTTTTAGGTTTGAGCCTAACTCACCCCAAAAGGTACCTCAAGAGGGGAGGACTGTCCAAGTCTTTATAAGAAGTAATTATTTTCTTTAATTAGCCGATGTGGGATTTTCATTCTCAACCGTATCTTTCATCTTTCGTATATTTATGATCCGTTCAAGATCTTTCACGGTTAAACAAATTAAAAAGAATATTAAGATAAATTTGAAGAAAAAATATCTTTTAAACTAAAAAAAAAAACACTAAAAACAAATTGGTCGTGACTTCTAGTCCCTTCGTCCTTATTTATTTTTTTGAATGGTATTTATGGGAATGGTAAATTACATAATTGGGTTTGTTATGCAGAGGTGTCATTTGCATTCAGTTTCAGAAGTAGGAGGGGCAATAACGGCACAACATAGGATATCAGAAGAAGAAGAAACAGGTTTTCTCTTCGTGGGGTGCAACATTAGTGGTACAAAAAGTGCTATACTAGGAAGACCATGGGGTGCTTACTCTAGAGTAGTATTTGCCAAAACTTACATGTCTAGTGTGATTTTGCCTCAAGGATGGGATGATTGGGGTGATTCTTCTAAGCAAAGGTAATTTAATTAATATATTTAATTATATTTTTCCGTTTTTTTAAAAATTCAGGACGTTTTAACTTGATAAAAAACGTTTTTATCGCTAAACTATTATGTACTATGTTGCGATATTATCTTGTACAAATTTTTTTTTGTGTTCGATGGATTTTTTCAGAACTGTATATTATGGAGAGTACAAGAACTACGGACCTGGTGCAAGATCTTATGATAGAGTTGAATGGTCGCATAATCTGACGACAAAAGAAGCAAAAGAGTATTTGACTTTGAATATCATTGGAGGGCGAAGCTGGATTAAATCAGCAAATATTCACTACAAGAAAATTTCTGTGATTATTTCTAATCATGTTAATCCTATAATTCCCTAATGAGCTAAGTGATTTTCTAATTTGGCCAGAATAAGCACTAAATTTTATATTACTTTCGGTCAAAAATATAAGTCATTTTAGCCAAAATTAGATTGTCAAAATTGTAAGTCCTTTTACACATTTTAATGTGTATTTATTGTATAATTTTCAATTTTACCCTCTTTAATTCATTGATATTTTTTTTTCGATTTTCATAAAAGATAAATTTTATGTGAAGGAAATAGTAGGATAGGTGTAGGGTCCAATACAATTTAGATTCTTAGATCTAATCCAAATGCACTTACTCTTCATAAATGAAGAAAGAGATAGCTAGTGCAAGTGATAAATGAATCAAAAAATGGGTAAAAATAAAAAATAAAAGTTCAATAAATGCTCATCGAAAGTTGTAAAAACCATTATATTCTTGATTATCTTCAATGAGTCTAAAACCCCTTATATATCTTAACGAAAAGGTATATTTTATTTTTATAGAATTCATATTAATAAAATTATTATAAAAAAGTATACTACTTACAATCATAAATATAAGGATTTTAAACTCTTGAATCAAAGTACCTTTTATACTCTTAATAAATAGGGAGAGATATAAATAATTATAATAAATGAATAAATAAATGAGTATAAATAAAAACATTGTAATAATACCTATTAAATAATATAAAATTATTTATATTTTTTACCATTCTTAACTCTTTTAAAACTCTTTATATTTTTTAACAGATATATTATTAAAAAATGTATAAAAAAATTGTATTAGACTCCACCATAATTTATTGGATGCCAAAACAATAGTTTTAAGAATTTAAATCTCTTATCACTTTATGTATCATTCTCTATATTATTTTCTAATTTAATATATATTATTAATAAAATTTAATAATTTTAAAAGAAAAATATATCATCAAATAAAAGTAATATATAAAAGAGTATGCAAAATGATAAAAATAATCCTAACTAATATTAGGATGAGAACAAAATTGATGATGTCCTAATCTTGAATATGGCCATTGATATTTTCTTGCCGGGCCCACAAGAATCGACAAATTCTAGTGGTGTCTTTGACTTTATTTTCACATCCAACAACCTTTTACCTTCCTTCACCTTCCTTCGAAATGTACCCTTAAAATTTTCTTGGATCAAAATGCGAATTCCTACTGCCCGATACTCAGGTAGAGAATGTAAGTCACGGTGACTCTGCGGTCTTGCAGACTGGAGGTCAGGACCTGGTGCGTACAAGGAACCACCTCCCCACCTTGTAGAGATTGAAATTCTCACACTGCCGCTACCAAGATTTGAACTTTGGCTCTTGAACCAACTCTGCAGTCCCAAAACCAACTGAGCTACGCCCATGCGGCCGTACCCTTAAAGTTTTCTTTTAATTAAAAGAGGAAAAAAAAGAAGGAAATGTACACTTTTGATTGTGAGAACTCGTGTTACATTTTCAATGGGATTTTTAGATATTTTTTAATGCATAATGAGATTTTAATGGAAAAATAATTTCTTAATAGTTTAAATATTAGAAGAATAATAAATATTTGCATTCCGCATAAAAGAGGAATCGAAGGAAATTTCACTCTATAAATTAAAGTATTTTTTTATAAATTTAAATTGTTAAGACAAATATATAAATATTATACGTACGTTTCTAATAATATAAATATCAAATATAATTAACTTGACTCGTGTGTAAATATTACTTACACAAATATTAGATCGAAATAATTAAATTTGAAGCATCTATAAATTTTATATAGTACTTCTGTCATTTATATATATGAGTTGCATACATAAATATTGTATAACAAGGTTGAAGTATTAATCATAAATCATATATATTGGTATTTCTTTTTTATGCATAGAACGTTTCTATTAATAAATTATCCCTTAGACCAAACCTCGATATGGCAAGATCTTAAGTATTCGACGTTCTCTTCTTTTATTCAATGACTGTTTCTTCTTATGCTTGCCCGCTCCATATCAGGATCAGGGGAAAAAAACCACGTACGGTTCGGAGGCCGAGCCCCACCCCAGCAGTCAGTAGAAACAAAAAGGGCTCTTAATCTCATTTTAAATTCCATCTAAAGCTGAAGGTAGTGGACAAAAGCAGAGCTTGGTCCTCGTCCGCGCTCAAAGATATTGGATACAACATCAAAGATATTGGATTAAAATTGATATGAGATGACAGCTTAGGATCCGTAATCCATTTTTCCTTAATTAAGATATTAATTAAAGTAGTGTCCTTGTCAAAAAATAAATAGATAAATAAAGGAGTATAGTATCCGGTGTGACGGGGACAAGGGGTGGGGTCAACTTTGCATGAAATCTATGGGCTCCTAGAATATTCCGGTATTGGTCGTCTCCTCTCACAAAACCAGCCCCAAAGTGCTGTAGGAGAAGTTTAATATATCTTTTAGTATATTATTTTCGGTCAAGAATATAAATTTTATTAAAATTTTCATACTGACTAATAATTAAAAAAATAATACAAATTTTTATATAAGATATCTATTATATCCTTCAACAAGTGAGGAGAGAGAAAGAGAGAAATGATGAATAATAAATGAATTAAACAGAGTAGAATTAAAAAAATATACTATATATCTATATTAAAATGTGTAAAATAACTTATAGTTTTAACTATATAATTTTGATTAAAAAGACTTATATTTTCGATCGGAGGTAGTATTTTTTAGTATATATTTTTATAATAATTTTATTAGTATAAATATTATAAAATAAAAGATAAATTTTAAAATTTAAAAATATAAATTCTAAAAAAAAGTTACTATTAAAAGGAGTATACTAAAGAATTTATTAGACACGAATGTGAGTGTACGAAGTATTACTTTCTTTTTAAATTTCCATTAAAGTCCTAATTCGTGTGCTAATCATCACGTTTTTTACAATATTTAAGTCCGAAAATAAGTTCTCCAAAAAATTACTGAAAACTATTATAAATGTTTTTCATGTTGAATGAATAATCCAAACGAAGTCTCACTTTTCCATTAAAGCCCGAATTCGTGTGCTAATCATCATGGTTTTTACAAAATTTATGTCCGAAAAAAACTCCTCCAAAAAATTGCTCAAAACGATTCTAAATATTTTTCATGTTGTATAAATAAACCTAACGAAGTATCACTTTCCTTTTAAAGCCTAAATTCGTGTGCTAATCACCTTTTTTATAAAATTTATGTCCATTTTTTACAAAATTTAGGTCCGAAAAAGTTCTCCAAAAAATTTTTAAAAACGATTCTAAATGTTTTTATATGTTGTATAAATAAACCAAACGAAATATCACTTTCCTTTGAAAGCCGAATTCGTGTGCTAATCATCACGTTTTTTACAAAATCTAAGTCCGAAAAAAAGTTCTCCAAAAAATTACTCAAAACGATTATGAATGTTTTTCATGTTGTATAAATAAACCAAACGAAGTATCACTTTACTTTTAAAGCCCAAATTTGTTTGCTAATTATCACGGTTTTTTACAAAATTTAGGTCCAAAAGTTCTCCAAAAAATTGCTCAAAACAATTCTGAATTTTTTTCATGTTGTATATATACACAAAACGAAGAGTCACTTTCCCATTAAAGCCTGAATTCATGTGCTAATCATCACGTTTTTTATAAAATTTATATCCGAAAAAAAGATCTCCAAAAAATTGCATAAACAATTCTTAATGTTTTTCATATTGTATAAATAAACCAAACGAAGTATCACTTTCCTATTAAAGCCTGAATTCGTGTGCTAATCATCACGTTTTTTTACAAAATTTAGGTTCGAAAAAAAGTTTTCCAAAAACTGCTCAAAACTATTCTTAATGTTTTTCATATTGTATAAATTCACAAAACAAAGTATCACATCCCATTAAAGCCCGAATTCGTGTGCTAATCATCACTTTTTTCACAAAATTTAGGTCCAAAAAGAGTTCTTCAAAAAATTACTCAAAATTGATTCTGAATGTTTTTCATATTTTATAAATATACAAAACGAAGTATCACATTCCCATTAAAGCCCGAATTCGTGTGCTAATAATCACTTTCTTTTACAAAATTTAGATCCAAAAAAAAAAATTTCCCAAAAAATTGTTCAAAACGATTCTGAAATTTTTTTATATTGTATAAATACACAAAACGAAATGTCACTTTCCCATTAAAGCCTGAATTCGTGTGGTAATCATCACGTTTTTTATAAAATTTATGTCCGAAAAAAAGTTCTCCAAAAAATTGCTCAAAACGATTCTCAACGTTTTTCATGTTGTATAAATACACAAAACGAAATGTCACTTTCCCATTAAAGCTTGAATTCGTGTGCTAATCATCACCTTTTTTATAAAATTTATGTCCGAAAAAAAATTCTCCAAAAAATTGCTCAAAACGATTCTGAATGTTTTTTCTGTTTTATAAATAAATCAAACGAAGTATTACTTTCTCATTAAAGCTTGAATTCGTATGCTAATAGTATAACAGTTATCTTATTTTTATAGTAATAAATTTTTCTAAGGCGTCTCTTCATAAAATATCTTAATATAAATCAACTCTTTAAATTAATTATAGTTCAATAATTTTTATTAGATTTTATAAATTTTATTACCATATACATTTATTTATGTATTTCTAAACACATGGTAACTTTATTCATATTGTAACTAATATTTTTTAAAATTTTAAATTCAATATATTTTATTAATATATTTAAAAATAAAAATAAATTTTTTTAAAAAAATATACTACAAAATAAATTATTTCTATAAATATTATAATACTAAACGAATCATTTTATAACATATCTTGTACAGATAAGATCAAGAAATGGATGATCCCATCATATCATCAGCTTTTTATTTCTTTTTTTGTTTTATGTGTAAATTTAGATAACTACTTCGCTAATAAGCTTTACTTATTAGTATAAAAAGGACCCTTCTTCAATCTCAGAATAACAACGTTTGAAGAAGAAGAAATCGATCAAACCAATAATGGGTTCTCTAATGGCAGGTTGGGATTCTCACGTTGAAGATCCTAAACTCGGTATGTTCATGTCAATTTTTAACCTTCAATTATTTTCGATTAAAAATTAATTTCATAATAATTAGATCTGTAATTCATTCTTTATTTTGTATCTCTTTTTCTGTTTTATGATTAGTGAAATTGAAGAGAAATAGTTCATCTTTAACAAAAGAAGAAATTGAAGCTTTTTGGAGATCAAGAAAACTAAAGGAAGAAGAACACCTTAGAGATATTTCTGCTTTATCCCCTCGTACTCAGGTACTACTATCTATAGTATTCATTTTCTTTTTGTTTTTTTCTTCAAAAGTTAAGCTCGTGACATCGAAGGTTTATTTTGTCGATTTATTTAATGATTGTTTAGTCTTCCTTTTTATTCAGAAAAAATGCATTAATTAATGTTTTTTTTTTTGAAGAAAAATGTGTTTGAGGATGCTGAAAGAAGATTTCAAAAGTCAATCTCCTTACCAGGAAGTAGTACTAATAAGGATGAGGAAATGGAGGCTTTGGATATGGAAAATAACAGAGCAGCTTTTATTCAGAAAAATGGCTGGTACGTACCCCCTAAAACCTTAAAAATTCAATCTATGCAAGGACAGGGATGCTTTTGACTTAAATAATAATCTTGAATAATATCATCTTCGGTCAAAAATATAATAATTTTTTATGTATTTTTTTCATCTTTTGAAATATTTTTATCATTTACTTAACCTATTGCTCTTCATTTATTAAAAATGTAAATGGTATTTTGTTTAAAAAATTATCTGGTTTTTAATGTCCTTATTCCTCTTTAAAAGTTCAAAAGAGTTTTAGAATGATTTATATTTCTTATAGGAGGCTGTAGTTAATTAGTGTCATCGGTGGTGGCCTAGTAGTTTCAAGTTTACCCCAGTTGTTTGGTAAAGTTGAGTTTATGAGTTAATTATAGTAGCACCAACCCCCACGACACCGATTTTCCGACAAAACTCCAGATTTCTCGTCATAAGGAGTACGTACTCTCGGGACGGAACCAACATAATTCTCTAGCATATGACCGATAGTGAAGCTTCGTTCTATGGCGGTTTAAGCTAGCACCTCTTTCAACCTATCATATCTCGCTGGATTTCAAATCTTCCAAATTTATAAGAGCGAGAGTAGCTATAGCAGATCTATTTAGAGATCGAGTCCCCTATAGAAGTACAGAAGTAGAGAGAGAGGCAAAGGCAGTTTTCTGGCTCTTGGGACTCTTATTTTGTATAAGTTAGCCGATTGTATCGGTCATCTTCACTAACACTTTTTTTAGTCGGAAAAAAGGAAAATCAAGTTAATTGTGTCAATACTTTTTTGGGATATTTGATATTTGAAGTATATCATCTTAATTAATTTATCGAGATATGCTATTTTAAATAATAAATCTTTATTTGAACTTAAGATTTGAATTTAAGTGTTTTACGAGGTTATAATAATAATAATGATGGGTTGGTTGCAGGTGGATTAGCAGCAACTGGGCATTTCTGAATGAGCCACCAGTGATAGCAGGAGAAGGCCTCCCCATGTATAAGTATGCATCACAGTTCCATGTCGCAAACAATAATAATAATAATAATAATATGGCTTCAAAAACCAATGCCCATACAGGAGTTGGTGCCTAACATAACATATAATAACAACATCTTAGCTACATGCTACCACCAAATAATATATGTATATATATATATATATATATAAATGAGGCTTTTGTAGTGATGAGACGAGGAGAATGAATCCAAGAGTAGTGTTTTAATTTCTGTGTTTTAAGTTTCTGCTTTTGTAATGTGGATTTTTGGGAGGTTTATGTATATATTGATGATGGAATGGTGGATTTTCATATGATCTGTGGAGGTTTTTTAGATTTTGAGAAATTTTTTGTTTTTTTTTTTCTATTTTATGTATGCTTTGTGGTTCGAATGGTTGGGAAGCGAGTTTTTCAATTAAAAGTTAGGAGTTTAATTCGGGTAACGTAACGTATAAGTTCGACGAAAGATGAGTGGGTAGAAGGTGAAGACCATGTGTATGATAGAATGATCAGCCGGTTCCTTCTTTGATAGCGGTGCTCGTCACTTACACAGTATATTCTATTCCGAAAGTCGGGGAAGTGCCACAATTTCTTCTCAAGGATCAACATCAAAGAATTCCAATGCCCTTACTTTATCTAATCTAAAGAGGTCGATGTCTCTCTGTTCCGATTGTTGACAAAAGTTAGCAAGAACATCCACCATGAGAGAAGCTTGTTTCCCTGTTGCCTCACCAAAAGTCATCTGCAAAGAATAAATGTGAAATCTTGGGGCCGCTTCTTGCAACTTGGAATGCGTTCCTCCCTCCACCTGGATTGTTGTTGACTTTTATATAGTATAACATATTTTATATTATAAAAAATGTTGTAAGAACTATGTTTCCTATTTTATCGTTTATAATGTAATAGTACAAATATCTTAGATATTTAAAATCGTTTAATATATCTTTTGATATATATTTTATATTATTTTTTTATGTTTTTATGTATAAAATAATTATATAACGTGTATATTAAAGAATGTGTTAGAAATGTTTTAAATTATTCAAGTTGAATCTTTTTTGGGGCTTTTTATATTATATTTTTTATGTTTTTATGTATAAAATTATTATATAATGTGTATATTAAAAAATGTGTTAGAAGATGTATTAAATTATCCGAGTTACTTTACAATAGTTCGTGTACCATCGAGAAAGAGAGTTTAAAAAAAAAAAAAAAAAAAAAACTATTTGGATTGGATATATTGTGGTCAATGTATGCAGTTGAAATCGAAAGCCCAGTATTGTGGTCTATAACTATTTGTTGGGCTCTAAACTTATGGGCCCAAAACTGCTCCGCCGAATTTAGTTTGGACTTCGGAAGTTTAGACTTAACTCATTCTAAAATATACTTAAAAAAATTTTTATTCAAATTTTATAAATAATTTAGTTATTATTTAATTAGTTTGTGTGAGATTATATATATAGTGATAAACGAATTAATAATATACTGGTTCAAAAGAATCCAATGAGAATAAGAGAGTAATTTTTGCATAAAAGTCCTTGGACTAATAAGGGAGGCAAAGTGTGTATACAAAGTTATCTTTACGACTATACCAAAAAAAGTTATGTCCTGTTAAAGTTTTCGATTATACAAAACAAATTTTTTGTCCCGAAACGCGTCCGGATCACTTTTTCGACGATGCCGTTGCGTTTATCTTTACAAGAACCATCAAAACGAGTGATCATACGCGTGAAACAGACATCCGATCGCAAAATTATTCATGTTTAAAGTTTTTCAAATACTTAAAAAAATTCTTTTTTTTCTTAAAAAAAAAAAATCTTGGATCGCCCGGGGCGGTGACCCGTCTGGGCGATCCGCCCATGTTCGGGTCGCCCATCCGGGCGATTCGAACCTAGGTTTGAAAAAAAAAATTTTAATTTTTTTACATCTAAAATTGATATTTTCTTCTACAAATTCTTCGTAATGATCTATATCTACCTCCAATACGAGTTCAATGTTAAAGATTTTAATTTTAGAGTGGAGAAGGAGTAGAGAGAAGTTAGAGAAAAATTGGGTAGAGAGAGAAAGAGTAAGGAAAATAATGATTTTTTTCGCGCTATACATTCATATTTCCGAATTAGGTTTATCGGCCCCCTTTTTTATATAATCATAAGTATTTGCAAACAAAATTTGTTGTTTTGCCTTTTTCTCTTTTTAAAATTCAGTCCTCACTATATGAATAACATTATGATAAATTTTCGACGAAAAGAAGAATAGTTAACCTGTTTCTTTCAATGTAGTTACGTACATACACACATAATTACTATTATTTTACTAATTTATCCCAATAATTAATTCTTGTTGGCCCCATCCTCTATATATATTCATATGAAACTCTAGAAGGTCCCTTTCAAATAGAAAAAAGGTAAAAATTCTAGAATTTGAGAAGTAGTGATTATGACGTTTGGTACCATAATACCATTATACAGAGATGGTAGGCAGGCAGGCCAAGCACAAATCATCCACTATAATGGAAAGGGAATGAATGTGGTCATCATATAATGCTCTATTCATCATTCCTCACCACCATACGAGAGTTTAGTCCTTTGCGTAGACTGTCCGATACGTAGATAGAAGATATAAATGATTCTACAGATTGTAAGCTAGACATTGATTTTATAGTCTCAAAATTAATTGAACTATGCCTATTCAAACTTTTTTTTTCTTTTACAAAGAGGAATGAACCTAACCTACTCTATTAATGTTAATTAATGACTAAATATTTACTAAAACAAGAATAAGAAACATGATATTTTCTTCTAATCCTCATTATTCTCATTTTTCATGTGGAATTGTAGTAGTTTTGACTCATTTAATGATTCTCTTTGGGATTCGTTCGATTGTGTCAAGAGTTAACACTGATGAATCATATCCTGAGCGAGGAAGTGATATCTTATCTAATTAAAACTATGTTCTTATAGACCATTGATTTTTAGACTGGACCATACAAAATAAACTCTAAAAGGAAAATAGAAATCTTATAGACGATGCTGATCTGACGATTGATTTTGGGTTTGATTCATATCTTTTCTCATTAATGTATGAAAAAGATGTGTTTAAAGAAATAAGTAAGAGGATAATGTAAATGAGAAAAAAAAAGAAAAGGTCTCTTTGGTAACTTGGTTCTTTCCCCGAGCTATGCATAAATAGGGGTGGATCTGAATCCCATTTTCGTACCCATTCAATCTTCTTCTCTTCGTTGAATCAAAATTCTCTTTACAGCCCCAAAAACCCTTCTTTTTCTTTTTCTCCTCAGATTCAAGAATGGCAGAAAAAAGCAAAATTTTGATCATTGGAGGAACAGGCTACATAGGCAAATTCATAGTTGAAGCGAGTACTAAGGCTGGTCATCCTACCTTTGTTTTGGTTCGAGAAAGCACTGTTTCTGACCCTGTTAAGGGCAAGTTGGTAGAAAGTTTCAAGAATTCTGGTGTTAATCTGGTTTATGTAAGTTGTTTTCATCAATCTTTTGTGAGTTTTTTTTGACATTTTGAAAAATGGGTTTTGATTGATTCTTTAAAATGATCCCTTTTTTTGTTTTTTTGGGAACAGGGGGATTTGAATGATCATGAGAGCTTAGTTAAGGGTATTAAACAGGTGGATGTTGTGATTTCAACCATTGGAAGTTTGCAATTAGCTGATCAAACTAAGATTATTGCAGCTATCAAAGATGCTGGAAATCTTAAGGTATTAATCTTGGAAGTTTGTTCTTTTGAATTCTTAGCTATGAAAATATACACCATCACAAGTGTTGTAATATAATACATGTCTTATTAGCCGATATTGTTTAGTACATATTATAATACACATCTTATAAAATATACTAAGTGATCCTAAATATTATTACGGAGAATGTATTAAAAGATAAAATAGACGATCTAAAAAGGCATCGATCTGGTTGCCTTAACAGGCTAACTCTTGTCTGTTGGGCTGGGATACTAAAGTCCCTGTAGACAATCTAGACTACTCTGGGTGGGCTGGCTCTCGTGTGTTGGGCTATTTTAATTAATTTTCTTTTTCTTGATATTTGTTTTTGTCAGAAATTCTACCCATCAGAATTTGGGGTTGATGTTGATCGAGCCAGAGCTGTTGAACCAGCAAAATCAGCATTTGCAATAAAATCCCAAATTCGCAGAGCTATTGAAGCAGAAGGAATCCCATACACAATTATCTCATCAAATTGTTTTGCTGGATATTTTCTCCCGACACTTGTGCAGCCAGGAGTCTTTGCTCCTCCTCCACCCCGTGACAAAGTTATCATCTTAGGAGATGGAAATGTTAAAGGTACATATACATACATATATATATATATATATCTGTTAATGACAGTCACAAGATACTCTCTCTGTTTTATATCAACGGTCGCTAGATATACTACGTTTCAAAATATCAATCAATGAAGTATTAAATGAAAGTTTTACATGTATACTCTTATTTAGTATTACGAACACAATCAATCAAGAACCATTGATTTGTTACATTCTTGTTTTTTTCTTTCTGATTTATTGTTCCAATTGCAGCTGTTTTCAATGAAGAACATGATATTGGGACCTTCACAATTAAAACTGTGGATGATCCTAGGACATTGAATAAGATTGTCTACATTAAGCCTCCCAAGAACATATATTCATTCAATGAGCTTGTTGCTTTATGGGAGAAGAAGATTGGCAAAACTTTGGAGAAGGAATATCTCTCTGAGGAACAACTTCTAAAAAACATCCAAGGTTAGTTAATATACAATTTTCGAGCATATAAAAGTACTCAACATCATATCACAGCTCAGTCTCTCGCAGTACAAAGTAGTATCTTTTTTGAAGTGGGCTTATTATATTTGGTATTAATTTTGCAGAATCTCCAATTCCAATCAATATTGTGTTGGCAATCAACCATTCAGTGTTTGTTAAAGGGGACACTACCTATTTTGAGATTGATCCTTCACTTGGATTTGAAGCTTCTGAACTTTATCCTGATGTCAAATACACCACTGTGGAAGAATACCTTCAACAATTTGTCTGAAAATTCATGAGGGAATGTTTCTGTCCACCAAAAAACATGTTCTGATTCTTGTTATGTCTTGTGTTTTGTGCCGATGATGATTTCTATGAATTAATAATATATATCTTTAGTTACATTACATGACTTTGTAATGAAGTTCTATTATCTTCTTAATCATCTCTTCTTTTTCACTCATAACGTATTTTCAATAATGATTAACATAATACTATATAAATACAACATTGCCGGTTTTTAAAGTTGAATCTTTTAATACAATACATTTGTATGATATATATATATATAGATATATATAAGTACGTACCTAAGCATTTATGACACTCTTGTGATATCATCATCAATGAATTCTTTAGGTAGAAATATGATATGATGAGCACATTAGTTTGTTGATAGGCCTTATTCCCAACCACCCCAACTAGTGAATAATGATGCTTCAACTCCCAAGGTTTCCCATAGATGAAGAAGCAATTATGGCTCAAAATGACACCAAAGGCCCCAAAATACATCATGGTTTGTTGAATCTTGAAGAAAGCCACAAAGAGAACGCTTGAATTTTATCAAATTTTTTTTATATCAAATCAACTAATTAAGCAACATTTTCTTGATCTATCTTGGAACATGAACTCTGTTTTTGTACATTAATTTAACATATATACAATCGTGGCTAACCAGTCAAATTGAGGAACCATACTTCAGGTCTCAACTGGTCGATCTATAAGTCTCGAGTCTATAACATAATTTTCTCATTGCAAAATCACAAAATCTGATGAAGGGCCATTAGTTCTAATAATGGCACCGGTGTCTGTGCCGGAGCCGGAGCCGGTTCCGGCGACATTGAAGGGGGAGGAAGTGGTGCATTATGGGGCAGTCTTGTAGGTACAAGGGCTCTTCTAGGCAACATCTCCATTACTCTTCTAGTAGTAGTATTCAACATCTCTTCCCTCCATTCACCTACAAGAAATAAAGCAAATGGAAACCTTCAGCTCAAAAATTATCTTTTATACCTCTTACAAGTATTCGATATATAGAGGTACATAGCTCTGACTAATTCAAATTCAGTGCGCTTACCTTCCCTTCTGCTCAAATTCAACAAGTAATTAAAGGGAAAACACTAATTAGTTAGAAGAGATTGGTGGGGTGTGTTTGCATATTTGAACTTACCATGAGATTCTTGCACATAATGAGGTTTAGCAGAAGCAGACAAGCGAACAAGTGTTGGGGTGATAATGGTGAGTACAGCCCAGAAGAATAAGATTACAACAAATGTTCTTTCACTCATTTCTTGAAGAAGAATATGAGAGAAGAAGAAGAAGAAGAGGAAAACAACACATAATGATGAAAAATCATTTGGATAGTTAAGCTTTTTATGCAGCAGTTTTTGTGATGGGTTAGGAGAAGACTTTTTATCATTGAGCTGGCCATGTCTATGAGACCAATACATATATATAATCACATTATATTATGGACCACTACACAATTTGATTTGATTATATAGCATGAGTTTTAGTCATTCTCAATTTGATTTTATACTTATGGCATGCCTGATGACGATCACAATAATATGACAACGAGGCTCAGTCTGATGGCAAAACATCCTTTCTTTAAGTACTTTTATCTGACTTGTCAAGTAAAAGTTATGAGTTTGAGTCACTTTAGAAACGGATAAGTTGATTTTGTATTCTGTAAATCTTCACTTGGATTAATCGAGACATGTCGAACACTATTTTTTAAGAAAAAATGATAATGACCAAATTGTGATTTTTGTTGTACAATGGTTGGTTGTTGAAAGTAGTTGCACCCAATTTGAGTGTTTTATATTATTAAGAATCTCAGCTGTCTTGGCAGAACAAGTCAAGTTCTGGTTAATGGTGACACTAAGAAAATGAGATTCCTATTTTCTAACAACATTCCCAAGTATTCAACTCTTACTGAGATTTCTTGGAATTTTTAACTTTGTTATTAACAAAATCATAATCATTTTATAGGACTAATACCATAATGTCACGCTTCAAGTCCGTAAATGAATGAAAAAAACACAAGTTATGAATCTAACTATCGCTTACCAACGCCCTATGATCGCAGGTTCAAAAGGGTGACTCGTGAACTTGACAATACTCATGAATATAAGTACTTAAATCCATGAAAGATATCATACTTATCTCATGCGGGACAGGAGTGTTTGAAAGATATCATGACTAATTTTATTCAATAAATTTGACTGCTATCAAAATCTTACATTTCCTTGTAACCAAAACAAGCTATAGCAAAGTAACAATGGCTTGTGAAATGCAATAACTTGCTAATAAATATCCAAATCAGGATATCAACATTGTTTGTCAAATTCAAACTTGCAGTATCTGTATTCTGTACCTATTTTGAGATTGCATATTTACAAAGAAAACGAATATCTAGAATTCTAACCGCGTGTGCTACTGATCGCCAGTATAGTACCAATGTTGCATCCATTACGTTTCAATCCTTGGAGGAACCGCTGCTACTTGCACCAAACTTCTTACCTGCATACCTCTGTAAAGATTGAAGCAGTCAGCATATGAACATTCATATTCCAGCAATTCCTGTTGCTAATAAAGAAATTCTAACCTTCTTTCCAAAGTCAAATGGGAGATATCGGTATTTAATCATGTGGGTGATTTGGCGCTTCATGGTAAGGACAAATAACACGATCCAGTAAAAGAGTAATATAGGCCAGAAAACTGGCACATCAAACACAGAAAAGAAGGTCATTGTGAAGGCAACACAGAAAGCTTTGGTGGTTGCATACCTGAAATGATATGAAAAAGTAAA
Organism: Catharanthus roseus; assembly: GCA_028651295.1. NCBI lineage: Eukaryota > Viridiplantae > Streptophyta > Magnoliopsida > Gentianales > Apocynaceae > Catharanthus > Catharanthus roseus. Next base: position 20,021,938 of record JAPQWS010000104.1, on the reverse strand, counting down.
AACTTTGCTTTAGCCAGAGAACATCATGGAAAAACAAAGGTAAAAGTAACTTAATCCACTTCAACATCTCAGATTGTTTGCACATTTCTTTGTGTGTCACCACATGCAATTTTGGTACCGAAAGTTTAAAAGACCATCAAGCACTCTACAGCCTTGGTTCAAAATGGTCTTCTTGATATTCATATTGTACTGAATAAACAAACAGAAACAAGAACATATTGAAAGCTTAGTTCCTCAGCTGATCTTGTTCATCCTTTAGTCCTCAACAGATGGAAAGACTGTTTTCTTCATCTTTTTTTTTTCTTTATCTTTTTCATTGCAGGGCCGGGGTAGTTATTATATCACAAGATCAGAGGATTGTGTTTATTCACTCCAGGAAACTAGCATGTCTCCGCAGTTCTCAAGCTGATCCTTGACTCTCAAAGAAATTTAATCATTCAACAACAAAATTTCTACCAAAGAGCTAAAAGGTGTTCATTGATAATCAAAAAAATTCTTTACTTTTTCTAGAGGTACTTCTATGGTTCTGCCGAAAATGTATTCAAACAATCCCATAAATCTACTCAGCTAAGCCAAAAACGGAGAACACAAACATACACACAAAGGCACTACAACATAGTATCATCTTTTGCAACCATCAGCAGAAAATAACTTTAAGCATGCTCTTATATTATCTTACCAGAACTTGAATTCAGGTAGGCGGCGAACAAAAGGTCTAAATTCGTCTGATTCCTTAGTTGGCAACGAAACACCATCTAAAGCTTCAAGTTCAGGATCAACCTTAGGGGACAGAAACCCAATCAACAAATTCAAGATGTATATTCCTAGGCCATATGAGACAACATAAAATCCTTGGACATAATAAACCCGTAAAACATATATTGCTGCAGCAGCAAGTGTTCCAAGCCAGCGATGGAGAGGATAAGGTGCAGAACTGTCCAAATGATACTGGAATGCCGTAGAGAAGTCATTTCTCCACTTTGCCAACACTGACATAGGGGATGCAACGTCACCACTAGCACCTTCCATTAGTATCTAAATATTGGTACCTTATCATATAAATCAGATTCAATTAGCCGACCGATGCTTGATAACAAATGGAAAGGTAAAATAAGATGTGCTACCGAAACTTTTTATATAACTAGCCTAAAATGTAAAAGACTGTCAGTTCAAAATCCTTGAATTAAAAACACAACCAAGCTGGCACAAGGCACTCATAATATAGTTACTTTGTGCTAAAAAATACAGCCTAATGGACCGACCAACTAGGAAGACCCAAACTATATGCAAGCCTCCTACAAGGTAAATATTCCTTGCAAATTTACACAGACAAATAAGCACATATGGAAATGATTATGAAGGGGAATTTTTTCAAGTCATATTGATATAACCATTCTCATTCGTGTCTATAAGGTACAACTTGTATACATCATAAGACATGAGTAAGACAGACAATAATTATCAGATTGCAGAAACCCATTGAATCACAAATATAAGTAGGAAAATGACCAACCCACAATAATCTTCCATTTCTCATCAAGAATAAGTGGCCCCCCAATAAGGGGAAAGATGTCTCTCCAATTTAGCAATGTAATTCAGAAATCATAAGTCTGTCTACTGAATATCTAAGCCTATCACCTCTCTGGGAACTGAAAGTAGATAACTTTTTCTCCTTTTTTCTTCATCATTACAATTTCTTGATCGAAAACCATAACTCATCCCAGCAACATACTTCAAATGCAAAATCCTTTCAATACAACCAAAAAAAAAAAACCCCATTGATCTCACTGCCATTGCAGCAAGGAGACCCAGAAAAGAATAATTTTTTAGAAAATTGGTTCGCATTCAAGGCGAAATTTACAGCTAAGATTATTAAACATCATCTCACTTCATTGAACTAAAAAAAACATTTTAAGAAATCGCATAATTAAGGGGAAAAGAAAACAGAGAAAATGAATAGCTCACCTGATGCGGAATTGCAAAAGAATTGCGGGGAATCGAATCAAAATACGGGCGAATTCGGTTGAAATCAAATTTCATGAATTTAGTTTATATGCCTTTTCCTTTCTCCTTTTCGTTTCCTTGTTCTTTTCTATTTTATGGAGGTAAACCGGGTTTTTTAATTTATTTTTTGGACCTGTTTGACCCGACCCAAGTTTAAAGGTCGATCACCCGCATAATATAACGCATTATGAAATCTTGCTATCCAAGTTAACACTCGTATTAACGCATTACAATTTTATTAATATTTACAACAGTAATGCGTTTTGTTTGGGGCACTTAAAAAAAAAGAAAAGAAGAAACAATTTGCCGAAGTTGCCCTTGCCCTAAGCAGTGATCAAAGCTAGACTTTTTCAGGTGAAAGAACCAGAGACGAGAAGTACAATCTCTCATTGATCAGCAAACAGTCACTGAGCTTAGTTGAGTTTAAGGAAGAAGAAGAAGGTGAAGCACTCTCACCATTGTTTGCAATGGGAAGCCTCGGCAGAGCAGTATACACAATGGGATTTTGGATTCGAGAAACGGGTCAAGCCCTCGATCGTCTTGGCTGCCGCCTCCAAGGAAATTACTATTTCCAAGAACAACGTAAGTGGGCTTCCTTCATTCCCTCGTTTATTTCCTTCCCCCATTATAAAAACTGAATCTTTTTTAGCTCATTTACCTGTGAGGAAGTTCAGAAAATATATACTCATTGAATGAATTTCTTGAATTTTTCGCATTTTAGGATTCATTTGTTTGCAGATTGATAAGTTGCTTCGAGTAGTAATTAGTCTATAACGTTTTCTTGCTGTTCGGATTGATCATTGAAGAAAAGAGATGTCTTTCATGCCAAAGAGCATTTTTTTTTATCTTTTAAATGCACAAGCTTTTTGTCTTGTTTCTGAGGATTTTGATGATGAAATTTGCATCACCTATTTGGCCACAGACGGGAATTTGTTCAAGGAAGCACAAAAATGTTGATATGTGGGGACTATTATAAAAGGAGTAAAAGTTTAAATAGCTACTGTTTTTGAGGTGGCCTCAATGAGAAATGAATGGATTTTTTCAAATTGTGAGGGACTGGTTGAAGTGGCATTTGCTGGTTTGATACTCTCTTAATATGAATGACGCGAAATGGATAAAAAAATGGGTTGAAAATTTTAGGGAATCTAAGTTAACCATTCTTTCGTCTATCATGGTAAAAACTTTCTTGCTTTGTGTTATCTTTGTTCTCACTTCTTTATGCATCAGTGTCTAGGCATCGAACTCTGATGAATGTTTTCGATAAAGCTCCTGCGGTTGATAAAAGTGCATTTATAGCCCCTAGTGCTTCCATCATTGGGGATGTTCAAGTGGGACGAGGATCTTCTGTTTGGTATGGATGCGTTTTGCGAGGTTAGCACTTCAATTAGAAATATTGTTTTATTTGGATACTGCATCAAAGTTATATCTTTTCATCATATATTTAGTAGAGCGATATTCGAGCATATTCAATCTGCTGTTCATTTCATGTTTCTTATCTTATCCGCACAGGCGATGTTAATGGCATCAGTGTTGGATCTGGAACTAATATACAAGACAACTCCCTTGTTCATGTCGCAAAATCTAATTTAAGTGGGAAAGTGTTACCTACTATCATTGGCGACAATGTAACTGTTGGTAAGTGTTATTTCCACTGCTTTCGTGAAATTGTATGCTTAAACTCTTCTCTCATGAGTATTGAAAGCTTTTCTATTCCAAAGAAATATCTGCTTTGTAAATCGTGTCTAAGAATAACCACACAGGTCATAGTGCTGTTATACATGGTTGCACCATTGAGGATGAGGCCTTTATTGGAATGGGAGCCACACTACTCGACGGGGTGGTTGTAGAAAAGCATGCCATGGTTGCCGCAGGCGCTCTTGTAAGACAAAACACAAGGATCCCCTCTGGAGAGGTACGGGATATCGTTTTCTCTTCATACAAAATTTGAAACAAAGAAGAGCTTATTAGTTTTACTTTTTGTCAAGTGAAAGAAGAAATTACATTTTGATCTTATTCTTCTCTTAGTCATATAGGGTCCAATATGAAAATACTTGTTTTCTCTTTTTTGATGATCATCTAGATGTTTGCCTTGTTTTTTGTTAGCTTTATTCCTCCTTTATATAAGTGAAGTCTCTCCTGCTTCCAACCACCATGTTTTCTCTCTTTCATCAGGACTCAAGAGGGTGGAATTATTGTTTAAATGTCTTAGTATCTGTGTGCATATCGAATAAAATTTGAGTGGTACATTGTAGGGATGCATGTACTCCTTGTGGACAGTAGCAAAAAGGAAGCATTTGAAATCTTCCCCCTTTCTTTTTTTGTGAAGCAATATTGAGTTTCATTATCCATTTACTTTGTGAGAGTGGTTTTACATTTGCCCCGAGGAAGTTGTTTCCTGCCTATGAAATTCGGAATCTGTTGTTTTTAAGACGCTTAACTTCTTTTGCTTTGTCCATCAAACTCAAATTTGTAATTTCAAAATTAATTGTTGTAGGCGTGGGGAGGAAATCCAGCCAAGTTTCTAAGAAAGCTCACAGACGAAGAGATAGCCTTCATCTCCCAATCAGCTACAAATTATTCTAACCTAGCATCTGTCCATGCTGCTGAAAATGCAAAGTCCTTTGACGAAATTGAGTTTGAAAAGGTTCTTCGCAAGAAGTATGCTCGACGCGATGAGGAATATGATTCAATGCTCGGAGTTGTTCGTGAAACTCCTCCGGAACTTATCCTTCCTGAGAACATCCTGCCAGCGCAAAAGAGTTCCCAATGAGATCCCGGGCAAGTTTCACTTTTTCTTTCTTGATGTATCATGCCCAGTTAAATATATATACTGTGCAATGTTCACGCCTATTCATATTCATCTTGTTTGAAAATAATAGCAGACTTGTTTTAAAAACAAACTTATGCAGTGCAGTTTCTCTAGCATTGCCACATGACATGTATTGTAGTATTATTTTTGTGGAGAAAAGGCCTCCTCTGTTTTGCATATGAATCTTGTGAACTTTTACCTTGTTAAACATAGTACTTTGATTAACAAATTTCTTTCTTTTTCAAGAAAACCCTTTTCACTATGTGATTAAGTGCTGCATATCTTGCCATAAACCACCCCATATTCAACTCCATACCTGCCTGCATCTCTATTGTTGTGTTAGGCTTTTTTCATGTGACACAAAGACTTCTCAGAGTTCATCCATCTTAGTACTACTCTCACCCAAGCACCCAAGCACGCTTTTGATAATAAATAAAGGGACTGCATTTAACATCCGGTCTAGATTTTCTTTAACATCCTCTATAATAATATCCACCGATTTCTCTGGAGCAACATGTCTATGAAGCCTAATATAGAGGCCTATTCCATGCTGGGGAATCAATAGCCTAAACCAGAGTTGAGCTGGAGCATGCTGCTGCTATAATAGAGATAGTTTTTATTACAAGTAAACGACAACAACTTGTAATCTTTTCTTGGCCCACCATATCTATAAACTATTGTATGATTGAAATCTTGGAAAGCTTGAAGAGCCAAAGATGAACTGATCCCGTTGATTCAGCAAAAAAGTGTTGTCCTTTCGCGGCTCAATCATTCTTAATTATGAATTATTATTGGAATCTTTCTGAATTTTTTTACTTTTGTTTGGTTCTGTTGGATTCTTTGCCAATGAATGAACAAAATTGCATCTTCTATGGAAATTTCGTGGTTTTGGAGAGAAATGGACCCCTCTTTTCTTCCCAATATTTGACTCATTTGTTTACTGATGAAACAAAAGGCAAGGGACCGAAGAACAAGATAGCAACCCCAATGCTCTGGGCTTATTTCGCTTTTATGAAATGTTCCGTTTGTTAAATTTCATTGGGAATATTCGCAACAAAATTAAAGATGACAAAATTTCACACATATGGGCTTAGTTTAATTGGTTTTGAGGCTATTAAGGACTAAAAGATCAAATTCTGGTAGTGACAGTATGTGAATTTTAATCTCTCTAATGTGAAGGGTCTCTTGTCCGCACTAATGCCCTTAACCTACAGTTTGCAGAACCGTTAAGTTACCATGATTTTCTTTTTATATCAAAGATGACATAATTGATGGACTGATCATTCCACTTCACCAAGATTACTTATAATATTTCAAATGAAAGATGAACTTTAGTTAGTGCTCCAATGGGGTTTTCACATGGGGCCCTTCGTTTCTTGTGCTATGATACCTCATTATCAAAAGAGAATATAAAGTTTCATTTCATAAATCTATACAAATTTTGGATCTTTAATTCAATCTTATATTCTGTAAACGTTAAATTACTTATAAAAGAATTTGCAAGTTTCAAACTTAAAATTTAATATTTGAGAGATAATTGAAATAAAAATTTTGAGTTCAGATACTGTAATAATTTTACTTGCTCGAATGGAGGTCTACAACAAGCTTTATGAATAGATTAAGTGTCTTAATCTCCATTTAAGATTATCCTTTAAGAATGTTGTGGCTTCGACAAGGCAGAAAAAAAATATCCTTAGGTTCTTCATAGGTCCATAGTAATGGTGGCCGGTGGGGGCAGAAATTGGAGGAGTTGATGGAAGCATACGGCAGAGGCGCCCCCCCTTTGAATTGGCCATTGTCTGCAAATGGAACTTTGGATATATATATATATATATATATATAATACACATATATGTCTTTGATTACGAAAAAGGCGAAATTTCTTATTTGTGTTTGAGGCTTCTTAATTAGACAAGTCATAAATTGAAACAAAATAAACCTCAAGACAGATCCCGTAATATTTCAGTAAGAAATTGTCCTACACGATATATATATATATATATGTATATGTGTGTCTCATCTCGGGCCTAGTCTGCAATGACTCAAAATTTTGAGATAATATTCTTGAGGTTAAATCCAAATATCCCCTATGAGTAAATGTCAATTAAGTACATAAACTTTTAAAATTGATAATTAGGTATCTATTTTAAGTTTTTGTTAGAAAAAATTTAACGTCAATGGATAGAAACACCAAATTATTAAAAATTCTCTTCAAATACATTGTGCTTCCGTTACAAATGGAGGGAAGTTTATCAGTGTTCAACTTCTAAGAAAGTCAAAAATAATTAACGGTTATGAACAGAAATATGTTATTATGAGAGGTATTTAAGGAAATGGGTTCATCAATTGTCAAAAAACACAAATAGTTGATTTTTTTTCAAGCTATATGTCATAAATTAGATACCTAATTATCAATTTTAAAAGTTTAAATACTCAATTGACACTTGACTGATAGATGATTACTGGGTTTTTTGAAATTAACCCAAATTTTTATAACATCAACATAAATTAGATCGAAAAATTATTCTTATAATTTACAAGAAGTAAAACTTTTATTCAATCATTGAGATGGGAACAAACAAGTAAGAGTGAAGAGTGAGATTGTTGAGATGAGATCTGGTATATGAGGGGTGTAGATTCGGCCAATATTTATCATTTTTTTTCTAACCGGATATTCAAAGTTATCGTCTAATTTGAGAGAGATCGGAGGATACAAGGCCCCAAACAAACAACAGTAAACTAGCATGCGATATTAAACTGTTCCTTATGTGACTTGAACTCAATACTTTTCACTTGACATATTACGTGAAGATTTTTAAATGAAGGGGTCAAGCTATTAGATTACGGGAAAAAGGAAGATGTCCAAAATAATGGCTAAGGAAAAAGCACTAATTGTGGACAAAGCTTTGCCTCTCTTTAAGTCATTCAGACCCACATGACTCACAATGCAACAAGCACCTTGTATTTTAAAATATGATAGTGTTTATTTTACCATTCAAATTAATTAGCAAGGGTAGAATTGTAATTTTTTTATGAAAATTAGTTTACGATATAAAAATTTTATTGAATTTTCGTAAATTTTTTTAAGCATCATAACGATAACGATAAAAAATAAAATAAATTTTGATAATCATATTATTTTACGACTTAAACTTTAGAGACTGAATATATTATTTGTCCCTAATTTAAAGAAAATTAAGTATTTTTTAAGGAATAATAAATAATACATGAAATTCAATATGATCGTTTTGCTTCAAATTCTGAACTTTCATTAAAAAAAAAAAAAAACACAAATGAGCTATTCATATGTATTACATTCGAAGGATGTAATAAGTATTACTCCTTCCCGTAAATAAAATAAGGGGTTTTAGGGTGTTTGAGAATAATTAAGAATATAAGTCTTTTTATATTTTTTAATGTGTATTTATTGAACTTTTTTATCTTTATTTATCTCTTTATCGTTTATTTCACTCCTTCTTATTTATCTCTTTATTTATTTATTAAGGATGTACAGAGTATTTTGATTTAAAATTAACTTTATTTTTAATACTCTTAATTCTTACGCGTAAGTCCAAAATCCTTATATTTTTTATAGGAGAAAGTATCATTTATTTTCTTCAAAATCAAGTCTCAAGTGTATTTTGTTTAAAAAGTGACTTATAAGTAATTTTTTTATGAAAAAGTAAAATACTATTGAATTACTGTAAATTATATTATTTAGGAATCATAACAACGTAAAACGCTATAAAGACATGAATTTTTTTTTTTTAAAGGATATAAAGTCCAAAAATGTTATTTTTCCTATTATTTTACTTGAGGTGAAAGATGAAAGTAGAAATAGTTGATCATGAGAAAAATTATTTTTTCCCCTTATATAACCAATTGAGTTAGAGCCCTTTAAGTGCATAGAGTCGTGGGTGCAAATGTTGGAGCGATTCTATAAATAGTGGTGGAATCGGGAAGAGATTGGGCAAGGAGTTGGGGAGGATCAGGAGGAAGGAAGAAGAAGCTTATTTGCTCTTGTGCTTCACTAATCCAAACCCTTTCCCCTAATCTGATTTCCAATCTCAATTCCCAATCCCAATTCATATTCCAAAGATATGGGTATTGAATTTCAGTCCCACAACAACAAACAACAATGGCACCGGAATCAAACTGCCACTGCTGCTCCGCTTGTCCTGGGTCTGCAACCCGCCGCCTTGGTCGACCATGTCGCCAAAGTAGATTGCACCCTTCTCTCCCAAATCCCTGGTGAACGCGGTGGATCCTTTCCTGTAAGAACGTTGCTTAATTTTGCTCTGATTCTGATGTTTTGCAAGATTACTTCTATCTTTGATCAACTGCAGTTCGTGATTGTTCATTGCATGTTGATTTGGTACCTTTTTTTTGCTAATATCGAGCTAGAGGCTAATTAGAAGTTTGAAAGATGGATACTTTTGCTTAATGCATCATGAGTATTGCGATGGAAGCTTGTTTCTTTCATATTACCTTTAACTGGAATCTTGACACACATTTTGTTACTAGGTGGATCACTTCCCTGTATGTGATATTGTGCAAGATCACTTTTATCTGTACTGTGATCCACTAAAGTTTTGTAATTGTGTCTTGCTTGTTGATTTGGTACTCCACCATTTTATGCTAACATACAGCAACAGAGAATGGACATTCTTGCTCCCTTAGAAATATATGATCTTTGCTTTTGATTGTATTACTATGAAGTGGTATTGATCTTGTGATTCAAGCTCCTTTTTTCTGTCTGCACACACATTTTGATACTAGCCACTATATTTTGAGCATGGGAGGTCTGTCAGGTTCCTTATGTTTTTTAATAATGGGACCATTCACTCTGTTTGAGTTGAAGCATCCTTTGCACCTTTTCTGTACATGATTGCTCTTATTGTTCCTTCTGAGAAGACACTGGATGTTGACTTAAATGTGGGCATCAGCTTCCCTACTTGCCTGGTGGTTTGCATTTGGAAGCCTAGTGATTGTTCACATGTTTGTCATTTTACTCCTTCTTTGGCATTCCCTATCTATCCTTTCTCTTTTTATTGGAACATGTGTCCAAAGAACATGGATAATTAAAAGCTATCCAGGAGATACAATACTGATGCTTATCAAGCTATTATCCAGTTATTTTTGTTGTGATACATAATGTCAATTCCTCTTCCTATCCGTATTCCTTGTTACATGCCCCGTTTTGGATAAAATAAACATCAGAGGATTAATGGGGTGGTTTTCCATTGAAATCTCCTTGTCTTGCCTTTCTTCTGAACTATATGCTGTTTCTATCTCCCTCTTCGGGGTGCAGGTCAATATGACTTGAAAATGTGACGACTATCATTTATTTTTTAATCTACTGATAAGAATACAGAAATTTCAAAAATCTGGTTATGCTGTTTAAAGAATTGTTCTTTTTTTGGCTATCATAAGGTTGGTGCTGAAGAGTTAAAGCATATCTTGAGTGAGGTAAATATGCATATTCTTTCTTCGCCCGACAATTCATCTGTTTCAAAAACCATGGCTGGTGGAAGTGTTGCAAATACCATAAGAGGTCTAGCTGCTGGCTTTGGGGTCAATTGTGGGATAATTGGGGCTTGTGGAGATGATGAACAAGGCAGCTTGTTTATTAGTAATATGAGCTTTCACAAAGTCGATCTTTCAAGGTTGAGGTTGAAAAGTGGACCAACTGCTCAGGTGAGTATATTGCCACCTATGTTAAGGCATCTTTTTATAGTTGGTTAAGCTTCATATAAAACTATTTAGTGCTTAAAACCCTATAAAATAACTGTGCAGTGCATTTGCTTGGTTGATGAATTGGGCAATCGAACCATGAGACCGTGCCTTTCTGGTGCTGTCAAAGTTCAGGTGCCCCTCTGCTTTGCCATAGTAGATTCTGAAAGTACTGGGGATTTATGAGATTGTTTATTACTAGTTAGGGATACATTTGCTTGTTTTCTCATAGGTCTTAATCTTTGACAGGCTAATGAACTTACAAAAGAAGATTTTAAAGGTTCCAAGGTAAGATACCCCTGCTATAAAGGATATGATGTCTTTTCCTTTGTTTTACTTGTCTTTGAAAAAAGCATTTTGGATATCTCAGTAATGTGCTCTCTTTTTCTTTCAGTGGTTGGTTGTGAGATATGCTATACTAAATTTAGACATTATAACTGAGGCTGTCCGAATAGCCAAACAAGAAGGTCTTTTTGTTTCTCTGGACCTTGCCAGTTTTGAGGTAATATTTTGTCCAAATTTTATTAGAATGTTTGTGTTGCTTTGTGTCCTGCTTCGAATCTGATTGTTTATGAAATTGGTATTATTTTGGATCTAATGCACAAATCCCTAAACATGAAAAACTAATATGTTTGGCTCATGATGAACTTCTTTGCTAAACTACCATCACTTCAATTTATGATAATGCCTCCTTGGTGCTGCACTGTCTTTTGAGTTCCTATCTTTTATAGTATCATCTTTGGCAAGAATCTTGATTTCCTGCTGGCTGTACTTTTCTCCAGATGGTACGGAAGTTTAGGGTCCAACTTCTACAGTTATTAGAGTCAGGGAACATAGACCTATGCTTTGCCAATGAGGATGAAGCAATTGAACTGCTGAGGTTGTTGTTAATCAGAATTTTCGGAGATATTCTGAAATATGGGGCTAAAATTATATTATTTCATCCATAATAAGATTAAACAACTAACTAATAACATTTCATAGTCTTTCATATGTTTTTCTTTCTTCAGTTTCTTTCCTCTAATGTGCTTCTAGGGGTGAAAAAGATGCAACCCATGAGGCAGCACTTGAGTTTTTGTCCAAACACTGCCGATGGGCTGTAGTGACCCTGGGCGCAAATGGATGCATTGCAAAAAGTGGAGAAGAGGTTCGTGACTCTTCCACTTCCATGCTGTTGCAGCAGCCTCCACCTTTCTATCTCGTTTGCTCTTGTTTTGTTTAATTTTGTTTGTACATTGTTTGTATCGTCTAGGTTGTCCAAGTATCAGCTGTCGGGCAGGTAAAGGCAATAGATGCAACAGGCGCTGGAGACCTCTTTGCCAGTGGATTCTTGTATGGACTGATAAATGGGCTATCCCTAGAAGAATGTTGCAGGTTGGGGTCTTGCAGCGGGGGCACTGTCATTCGCTCCCTTGGGGGTGAGGTAACGCCTGAGAACTGGGAATGGATGTTCAAACAAATGCAGAAGGAAAGAATTAAGGTTCCTGAGCATGGGAAATTGCTCGTCTCCTAAAGGGGGGCGTAGAAGATCGATGTTTGTTAGTTTTAGGCGATTCTTTAGTTTGCCAGTTTCCTTTGGTTTTTTAATGTTTAAGGAAGGCAACTAAGCTTTAGTTGCATTTTGGAGAAGGACTATCTCAACTTAGAATATGTACCAGATGCTTTTAATCTATTGAAGCTCTCTTTAATTCCCATCTCTCCATGTTTAAGAAATGCCTTGTTTTTCTTCTTGCACGTTAAAATTTGTATCTCCTCTCACAAACTATGGAACTTTAACGAGAGTGGAAACAAATGATTATATATAGACTAAGGTGTGAAACTATGTCAAATCTCAAATTTTAGTTTCGAAACCTATATCTCTTCTCACAAACTATAGAACTTTTAACGAAACTTAATACAAAAATTTCAAAACGATACTATTCAAGTACACCCATAGTGCAAATAGAAAATCATCAAAACACCATCAAGCACAAAATACAAAAAGGAAAGAAAGAAAACCATCCGGCCTTAATATGAGGTTCACAAATAAAATTGTTAAAGCTGTTTGTGTGAACTGATGAAGCACAAGATGATAAAACATCCAACAACAGAATGATAATGATGGAGCCAAGACATCTGTTCTTTTACCCCAATTTCCCAACTCAAGAAACATCATTCTTAAGGAGCACATACAACACTATATATCCATCGGGGCAGCACCCTCGTTACCAGGCCCCTGATCCGTAGCACCTTGTTCTGTGGCACCGCCTTGTTCTGGGGCAGCATCCTCGGCATCAGCAGCAGCAGGAGCCTCCTCACCTGCTATCTCGAATTCATTGATTAGTGCTTGTACAGTTTCCTTGTCCAATATTTGGAACTCCTCGCCCTTGCCCACTCCTACCACAGCAACTGTGCAATTGGAGCTTGTTAGCTTTTCTCCTTGTAAGGTCTCCCTCAATGCAAATAGTGCATCTTTTAGAAGGTTTTCTCGTGAAGATTCCATGAAATTCCCAAACTTCCTCTCCAAGTATGTCTTTGCAGCTTGGGACCGTGACCCAATGGCAAAAGCTTGATACTCAAAGTAATTACCACTTGGACAGTTGTAATACAGGTGAGCTCCAGATTCATCCAACCCACCTACTAACAGGCCAACACCATATGGTCGTTTCCAGGACCGCTGTGTGCAAACCTGCGACAAAAAGAATATCAAGAAATAGACAAATATGACAGCAAAAGGAAAGGTCCAGAAGAGCCAAATTCCGAGAGTATAGCAGTTTTTGTACTTCAGCTCCGGCAGAAGCAATTAAAAGAGAAATACTTGAAAAATTATGTTATAAACCAAATAATAAAAATATATACTATACAAGGAATCAGATCTTGAAATTACAATTTATAAGTCCAATCATCTCAATATTTAATCTAGAAAAATAATGAACATAGGTCTTATCAGGAGTGCAATTATGAAGGGATACCTTTAAATGTCATTTAGATTTTCCAAGTTCATTGTACAATATCAAAATATTGAGAAAGAACAAAATGCAAAATAGTTGTCAAAGTGTGCACAGAGAGGATGTATAAGTAGAGAAGCAGCAAACGGACAGGCAAGAAAAATTGGCATACACACAAATGAAATGTTCACAAAGTCTGCAAGGATTATCTGCAAAGCATTTCCATTTTGGCTGCTAGGGGTTTCCAAAACAGATTTTGTAATATAGCTTTCATTTTCAAAATTCAAACCAGTGAAAGAATCAATGGGAACAATACATAGGAGATGCAGAGAAAAAAGAAAATGATTGCATGGTGAATGAAGTTATCCATATGATGGTGTCACTAAACAGGAAAACAGACCACTACATCAGACTTATTCCAGCTACATCAGATTTTAAGATACCAACCCAACATCAAATTGACTTAAGGCCCATAAGTCAAATCACAGGAGAAATCATCTAGTAATAGTCTCAATATCGCTTGTTAATAATTTCCAAACCACAAAATAATCAGCAATGATTTCTTGATACAACATACAATGAGTGACCAGAATACTAGTTGAAAGATAAAGCCTCAGTAACCACTAACCAAGCACATTGTAGCTGTAATAGCTAAGGAAATTCACAGTTCAAAATCCATGAGATTCAGTGCTAAAAGAAATTTTCCATCATGACACTCACTCCAAAATCATTCAATAAAGCTCTATGATCTCAACAAAAAAACAATATGAAATGGAAATCCATCTAATTAAAAAGTTGAATATCAACTTGATTTGCCAATACTTGCAAACAAATACTCGCAAACAAATACAAAGACTTGCTGACTCTACAAATGACCTTCTAACGTGACAGGGAGCCAACTGAACTTTGAGATCATGGGTTTAATTCTTCCAGCAGTCATTTGATCAATGTATCAAATGCCATGTCCAGTAATAAGATATCAAACCATAAATCTGTGCACAGAGAATTAAATTATGTTGATTCCACTTGTCAATTACTAAAATTACAATAGCCATGTATGCTACCATGAGACATCACTGTATTCCAAACATGATACATCATAGCATTTTAGCAACTTTCTCATGACAAAGACATTAGAATGATAAAGTTGGCATAGAGAATTTTCTGATTCACTCAATTTACTGTAAAAGAACTCTATCCTACTCACACATTGCACTTGAAATCTAACTGAATCTAAAAACATCAAAACCTTCCATCCTTGTACAGACCAGAAAGTAATTATCTAAGTTCCAATTTGTATATGCCGTCAAGAATTCTCAAACGAAACGACATACCCAAATACCTCATACACTCCAAATTCAGGAATTATAATTTAAATATTCAGCCACGTTGTAAAGAATTATGAACTCAAAAACAAGCAAATGAAGTAATCCAAGTTAGGGTTTTGATAGACAAAAGAGACAGAAGAAGACCTGGGCTTTATCAGCTAGCTGAACGACAAGTCGGCCAATAGGTAACGGAGACTCGTACAAGTAACTATAATTGATACACTCAGAGCGCATGTAACGGGAGAGAACTCGGCCGTCAGCGGTGAGCCCAGCGATGGCAACCCCGATATGGTCATCGACCTTAAAGATCTTTTTTTGGTGAGAGGATAGCTCGTTATTAGCCTTGTTCACGGAAGCCAAAACCACATGAGTCTTCGATCTCAGTCCTATTGCAGCGGAACCCTGCTTCACGGCCTCCATAGCGTACTCCACCTGAAATAGCCTCCCTGCCGGCGACCATGTCGTCACATCTGTATCGTATTGATTGCGAAACATCTTCGATTAACCGATTGCTGATCTTGATTTTCCGGTTTCACACAGTAGGCACACACACTGGGTTTTGTATCTCTGAGCAGAGAGGGCTGAGAACTCTGATTTTAAATTTTTTTTTTTTTTCCTTCTTTCTTTCTTTCTTTTTCTTCAAGGCAAGGAGAAGAAAATGTATGGGGTTTAGCATTTTTTTTTTTAAACCGAAAAAGCCCATCACATTTTTATGTTTTGCCAATTTTGACCCTATTCTTTTTTTTGCCGCTATTTATACCACTCAACTTTCTATAAATGGTTAAATATTGCGTTTATTAACTAATCAATAATATCGTTATGTATAGAAACGTACATCTTCTACATGTATAATTTTTTTTTTACCATTTTATGAACAAATTATATATATTATTTTTACATTATCGCCGCTAAGATTTGATCATTGATTTTTATTACCAACTCTATAACTCTAAAATCAACTAAGCTATGCCCGTGCAGGCAAAAATACTTTCTTTCTACCCTCTTGGTTTGGTGGGGGGTTTAAGCTAGGGAGAATGATTTGGTAGTCGCGGGAGTAGTGTAACATTGTGGTCCTGTGGAATTGTAGTTCTTATGAATTAACATTATTTATGGCCCATGATATATTGGGCTTCTAATTGTAGAAGAATTCATGTTGCCCATTTTTAAAACCTTTAGATATATAATCGGCCCAATTCCATAAACAAACTCGGCATGGTTAACTTGAACTTGGGCCACTTCTGTTGACCATATATTGTGGTTCAATAGCGTGATTCCTTACTTGAGTTCCTTCACTTATATGTCTGAATTCAAATCACTTAATAAGTGTTTTAATATCGTATGCCAGTTTTGTATCACTATTTGGAGTTTTTTTTTTTTTAAATACAATAAGTTTCTCACTATTTTTTAAAAAATATAATGGAGGAGGGGATTAGAATATAAATGAGTCAAGTCGTTCGTGAACAGCTCACAAATCACTCGGTCAAAGCTCGTTGTTGATCGAGCTTGAGTCGAACTCGAACTGGCTCGATAAGCAAACGAATCGAGTTCGAGCCTCATTAACATTTGTGAACAGCTCACAAATCATTCGGTCAAAGCTCGTTGTTGATCGAGCTTGAGTCGAACTCGAACTGGCTCGATAAGCAAACGAATCGAGTTCGAACTTCATTAACACTGACTCAATAGCTCGTCGAGCCTGTCGAGATAAAATATATAATTTTTTTTACTTTATATTAATTATTATATATAGTATATCTTTAAAAAAGATGAGTTTGAGCTCAAATCAAAATTAATAAACTCGGTCGAGTTCGGTTCAAATTGATAAAAAAAAAGTGTCGAATCGAGCTCGAGCTCGACCCACCTCATTTAAACCCTTAGAAAGGACATGGTTTGAACTCAAGAACTCTACCCTGATAAACAGTGTTTCTACAATTAAATCATTATCTTACTATTATGAAATATTACATAATCAATAACCCGGTATAATACTATGAGAGAATTATTAATAAACTCGATCGAGTTCGGCTCGAATTGATAAAAAAAGTGTCAAATCGAACTCGACTCGGCTCGTTTACATCTGTAAAGGTTATATGGTTTGAACTCAAGACCTTTACTCTAATAAAAACTGTTTCTATAATTAAATTACTATCTTACTATTATGAAAGGTTACATAATCAATAACCTGGCATGATAATAAGAGAGAACGATTCGCTTCCTATTATCAGCTACCTCAACCAAAATATCCCCATAATTTTTCTTTTACATACGAAGCATTTATAAAATTTAAATCTTACTCTAAAACTTTTTAAATATGGTATTATATATGTAAAAGTAGATTTCAAACTCACATTAATATTAATAGCTCGCTTACTTAACGTAAAAATTAATAAATTAAAAAAGTGTGATATAATGAGAAGGTGATTGTGATTAGTTAATGGAACAAAGCAAAGTGAAAAAGCAAAAGCAAGGGCTCAAGTAGATCTCCTCATCTCCTTTTTTATGGCTTTAGATCTCCTTAATTCTTTCATGTTATAATTGCTTTGTTCTTTTCATAAAGATTCTCCCAAAAACAAAAGTCTCCTATGCAATCATATCTCACTCAATTTTCCTTTTTTTTTTTGCATGTGATTTTCATTCTTTCTTATTTGGATACCACTTAAGATTGTCTATCCTTTTTTTTCCTTTTTTTTTTTTATAAAAAATCTTATATATAATCCCATAAAAACTTTTTCATTTGTTACTATTTTAGATCTCTAAATAAAGGCATTAATTAAAAAAATGTATGATAGCGATAGTATGAAAGCACTGCTTATCTGATCAGATGTCTTTGGTTTGAAATATATATATTTTATAATATAAAAAAAAAGAAAGTTTTATTTTGAAGAGGAAAATATATGATGGAAAAGACAAAGGTGAATGTAAAAGATGGAGTCTTATTATATTTTTTTCAATATAAAATCCATTTTGTTTTGAAAACAGTTATGACGAGAGGGTCAAAGAAAGCAAAAAATCCAAGTGAGCTTTGGGATTAATATTATTATAACCCAATAATAATGCCATAGGAAAAGACACCCTTTCTCTGATAAAAGTAGTAGCTTTGTTTGAACCATGCAATTGGGACCCTAACATGGGTCGGGTCCGGGTCCTACAAAACTTAGTCACCAACTTTTTCTTTTTTAAATTCTCTTTGTTTGATAATTTGAAAAAAATAAAAATAAATAACAATCTTACAAAATACCATTTTTTTAAACATCTTCTATAGTACTATATTAGCTTTTTATTAATAAAAATTAAAATTTACTAACAAATAAATCTTTAAAATATTATTAAAGATATTACACAAAATACCTATAACCAAGAGCGATAGAATGGTACATAACTTCCAATAGTAATACAAAACTAGCAGGCGATATTAAATTATTCTCAGACTGACTCGAATTCAGAATTTCTCACTTGACATGTAAGATAAATATATCGAAACAAGGACGGATATTGTGCTACCAAACCACACACATCTTATCTATTGTAAACGATCTTAAATGACAGAAAAGGGTTTAGGGTGCTCGCATGGACGTAACTCAATTGGTTATGAGGTTGCAAAGTTGGTAACAATGACTAAAGTTCAAATCCTGACAGCAATAACGTGGGAATTTCAACATTTCTAATGTGAAGGTGGTTTCTTGTGCATACCAAGACATGACATTTGATCTGTAGAACTGTTGAATCACCATAATTTACATCGTTCATTTGGGCGTCAGACTGACTCGAACTCATAATTTCTCACTTGAGATGTGTCTAAATGAGGACGGAGATTGTGCTACAAAAGCACACACCTCTTATCTATTGTAAACGATATTAAATGACAAAAAAGGGTTTAGAGTGTCCGGATGGACGTAACTCACTTGATTATGAGGTTGCAGAATTTGTAATAAGGAGTAAGGTTCAAATCCTGATAGCGATAACGTGAAAATTTGATCAGTAGAACTGCTGAATCACTATAATTTATAACCTCCACTTGGACGTCATACAGTTTGGTAGAAGATTTTGGTAACAAAAGAATGGGTTTTAGAGTTTGAAATTTAAATCATCAATGCCCACTTAAAAGAGACCATAATGCCATACTTCAATGGGCCCTATTGAATCCTAGCCCTAAAGTATGGACTATTTAAAAATTTGGTCCTAGAGACAACAATGGGGCTGTAATAGCTTTTGATCTTGTACATGAACCTGCATTATCCCTCATAAGGATCCTATGATATGGCCCCACCAAAGTCTTTAAAAATGTTTTTGTCATTAAGTTCATAATTAAAGCCTCCAATTTTATTCATGCAATAGTTTATTTTTTATTTTGAATAATAAGATTTATATTTTTTCTTTCTAGTATTTAATTCTTGTATAATAATATTAAAATATTTATTAATTACAACATTTGAGACAACTTCTCAAAGAAAAAAGACTTGGAGAAAACTATTCAAATAAAAAAATTGTGTACTTTTATTTATAAGTATAATAGATTCCATTTTTTGAAAAATGTTAAATTATATATTCATAAATTTAAACAAATATCCATTTTTATTATTTTGAATTGCAATCTAATATATATATATATTTCCATCGTTTAGGTTCCACCTTACTTGTGTTTGGTATCATAATTTTTAATAATTAATATATTTTGAAGTTATAAAATATGTATTCCTTAATAAACTATCATTTTTTCTTTTTTTTTTTTTTTTGAAAAATTGGCTATTTCTAAGAAAGGATGCCATGGGAATCTCCAACTTCATTTGTCGATGCTATTAGAGTAGTTATTTATTGAATTAATTTTTTATAATATATTGAATTAATTTATTGTGCACAAGCTAAGAGCATCCTATCTATCATAATCATTAGTTTTTTTATTAATTTAAAAGTTTATGTGGTAGATTCTAAAATAATTGAGGTATCTCATTGTCCAATTAAATTAATAACATCGATTATTATTTTAATTGATTCTCATTTTCATGAACTAATATAAAATATTTACATGATATTATGTTTAACAATTACATCAATCATTAATAGGGAAAAACTTGTTAACTTATGAGAAAAAAATGCCAAATGGTAATACTATATTTATCTTATTTTTGTACCTAACTTGTGGAAATTAAGAATGTCTAAATATCAAAATAGATGAAAATTATCATTATAATAATAATTATTATAATTATCCCTTCCTTTTGGTACTACTTCTAGTAAAAAATATAAGTCCTTTTACATATTTTAATTATTTATTGTCGATTTCCCTATTCTACCATCTTTTAATTCATTTATTATTTCTCTTTATCTCTTTCTCTCTTCTTATTTATTAAGAATATAATAGAAATCTTATCTTAAAAATTACCTTATTTTCTTAAATTTTAATTTATCTACACAAGTTTAAAATGACTTATATTTTTTACGGACGAGAGTATGTTTCATTGGGAATGATTCATCAAATTGAACTCAAAATCCCACCAACCAAATGTGGTCTTTAAAGAAAAGTTGTCATCAATAATCAATACAACTCCTTATCCCGTGCAATTACTATGAAATTGATTGCTCTTAACTTTTCTACAAAATAATTCTCATCAATTTACCTCATAAATATGAGATATTTAAAAGGAAAATAAAAATGCATTTTTTAAATTTTGAATTAGAAAAAAAAAAAACAATTTGTGCAACATAAAGACTTCATCACTTCTTTGTGCTTGTGAACAACTAGTCAAACAAATATTTGCACAAAACTCCTAAATTCTAGCCTTTTTTATATTTTTTTTCATGGTTTAAACGAGGAGAAAATTATTTTTATTTTAAGCAGTTAAAAAATGTATTTATCTTCATGTAATTATAAAAAGCTTATATTGACAATAATACTAAAATGAAGTCATATTTTTTGCAGTATAATTTAATAATTTAACAAAATTTCTTGCAAGAGTAGTAAGTAAGTTTTCTGTTTTAGTGAAACAAATAGTAAATTATTTGGGAGAAATAATACATTATCAAAATTACATACTCTTCATTTTATTACTAATTATCGTATGAAGTATTTTTTAAACATTTTAAAATATTCATCGTTTAAAAATATTAATTATGTAAAATATAGACTTGAGCAAAATAAAATTAATATTGCACTTTATAAAGTCGGCTTCTTTCTTTTTTTTTGTTTTTAGTTTTGTAAATATTTTTAGTAGGCTATTTCAATTTACACATTCAACATGTGAATCCCAACCCCTATACGAGTAGGAGAGTGGGGGGGAGAGGGGGTGACGAGTGAAAGCAAACCATACGGGACAATAACAGCAACAGAATCGAAAAACGCATCGTGCCCATTTCCACTATAGAAATTCATGGGTATCTGAGATTGAAATTCCTTGGACCACACCGGCCGAACGCCATGAATGAATAAGAAATTGACAGCAGAGGTCGGATGAAAGTGAAAGAAAGTCTTCTGAATGAAGATTCGACGCCTGAAAAGACCTTAAACTCGATTTTTCCTTAAAAGAAATGAAATGAAGCAGCTCATTATTTAACAGTTATTTAATTTTTAATTTTTTTTACGGTTCAGACTCATCTAATCTAATTAATTTTTCCCTTTTTTTTAATCAAGAAAAGTCAAATTAAATTAAATGTAGACTTAAATAATCAAGTTGCATTATTTCAAAAAAAAAAAAAAGAAAAAAGAAATTAGTAGTAATAATAAAGTTGCATCCCCTCCCTACAAAAAGGAAAGAAGAATCCAGCTTAGCAGGGGAAACAATAATATAATACGCACAAAGGCATAAGGCAAAACGACAGGTCCCACAACTTAAAACCCCCAATAAATATCCAATAAAGGACAGCAAGTGTTGCCACTTGTGAATTTCCAGGTCTACCCATCAATTTTACCCCTCGCCTCATGCCGGTGTTTGGCCGTACTTACTGGCCCAACCCATCCCAAAGTAGAATCTATCAACCACACAAAACAATAATAAGTACATATATAATGGATTAATGCATTTGACTTGACTTGAATTCACGACCTCTTAAAAGAAGAGCTTTTAATTATTAAAAATAGACATTCAAAGTAATTAAATAATTCATCGTTCTAATTCAAAAATAAGATCTGTGAGTAGTCCAATAGTGCTTAGTGAACCCATAATGTCTAGGCAACCGCTATCCATCCATAGTACCAGGTTGGCAACCACACGGCATCACTAGCAATCTAGCAAACCGGCAATCACAGTCCAACTTCTATCACTGCATATTTACGTATCCACACGAAACCAAGAATCATGTCGCAATCCAACATAGTTGTTATATTTTATTTGTCAACTCTTTTTTGCAATGTAAAGCTTTATTGAAATAACAATAATCACTATCGACTTAAAATTTTCAAACCAATCAAAAATTAGAACTAAAACTCTACCTAAAAACTACGACACCCCACAACTCCTAGAAGTCTCAAAACTCTTCCTAGTGACTATTGAACAATCAAAACATAAACTACGACCATCAATAAAAAAATACACATACACACTACACAACTATTTACAAACAAAAATCATATTAAACTTTAAAATCATCATGGGAATGAAGATCCAAAACGGATATGATATCTATTCTATTAAGATAATATAATCTGTTATTAAGATAAGACAAGTTAACGACTTACCTCTCCTCGAATAGCTAGAACTATCACATCTAAGAGAAAGAAGTTGTACTAACTATTTTAAAAGGGTATTCAAATATTTATTTCCTTATTATTTTATGTATAAGAATTAATGACCTAATTTTATTCTTTCACTTTAGACTTTATTTTTATTTTGGGTTTTTCTTGAAAAATTTACCTTAGTTGAGTTACCGTGTTATGACTCATTAGCTGGCTCTGCTCCGGCGCTTGATGACCTCCGTGTGTCTCTGCTCCACCGGGTAAACCAGTCATTCCCCTGTTGCCAACACACCATAACTTGATTCTTTTTTCTTGAAAATCATTTTCTCAAACATATTTTTCTGTCATTTTCTCTCTTTCCTTCTCTCTTCTTCCTTGTCTGACTCTGTAGAAATTACACACTTTCTCTGCAGCAGACCGAAGAAGAGAGGGAAGAAGAAAGGAAAAAGAAAATTAAAGAGAAATTTTCCCACAAGCAGAAGAAAACGCGTTGGAAAAAAAAAAAAGCTCAAAAACCTCTCTAATGGAGTCTTTGACTAGGCCTTTTTTTCATCACAGAAGGAAGCTTTCAAATGTTAATAGTACTAGTAATGGCTTGTCATTTTCAGGTAAAGA
Organism: Catharanthus roseus; assembly: GCA_028651295.1. NCBI lineage: Eukaryota > Viridiplantae > Streptophyta > Magnoliopsida > Gentianales > Apocynaceae > Catharanthus > Catharanthus roseus. Next base: position 19,998,859 of record JAPQWS010000104.1, on the reverse strand, counting down.
TGCTTACGACGACGTTTTGTTAGGTGGGCATCCTCCAAAATCAAAGCTTGGAGCTTCTTCCAGGACGGTTGTTGTGGAAGACTACGGCGAGATTTTTGGCACTGGAAGGCGTGGCAGCTCTTCGATTCCGGTTCTTGATCTTTCGGAACTTGATAAAGCTAATAATGGCTCCTACGATTCTCGGCCTTTTAATAGAAAGCCAGATTATTCGAAAATTTTTGGAAGTTTTGCGGCGGCGGATGATGATTTGGCTACTTCTGTTCCTTCTTATGAAGAGTTGTTTGGTGGAGGAGTTAAAAAGGCTAAAGCAAGGTCAGGAATTTTTTTTTTCTTTTTCCTTTTTGGGTTTTTTGAATGAATTATTGGAGAAGATTAAGAAAGTTCAATCTTAATAAGACTTTTTTAGCATTTACAAACTATACATTGATTCTTATTAGGAATGGAAAATTGGGACAAGAAAAAGAAGAAGTCTTGGAAGTGGGTTAAAGTTCTGTCCTGTGTAATGTAGTGCAGATTGGAACAAATGTGTCTAATGTTATCTTGAAACTGTAGACATGTTTTTCTTTGCCATATCTAAGAAGTTTTGGAATGAAGCCGGCTGTAAATTTAAGTCCATAGCAGTAGAGAATGTCATTCCCAGCTTGTTGGTTGGGTTTTGTCTGCATTAGTCCTCGGCATTTTGATGAGTTAATGTTGTCTATTGGTTTTGGTCTGTTCTGAACATAGAAAGTTTATGGTATTTATGGCTTCTGATTTTGGCTTCCTCTTTAACATGTGGAAATTTATCACAACCAAATGGTGTTTGTTTCTCAAATGAACTTCAGTACTTAGATTGATTAAGGAGTTTTGTGCTCATTCTGTTCAAATCTTTACTCAAACTACATGTAATTAATGCAATCCTTCCATGATGTTGTATTTGTATTCTTCTACAAGGGTGGTCAATGACTGTGGTAAAGAGACTCCAAGTTCTTGGTTTATTTCTATCTACTTACAATACACATTTATTAATTTCTGATCTTTCTTTTCTATTCTGAGGTTTCTTGTCGAGTTTTTTGTTTTATTATGTTTCAATTGCTTCAGAACTAAGAGATAGATGTGAAAGAGATTCTGAGCTTTTCATAATTTTGTTTGTTTTGCAGGGCTGCTGCTGACGTAGTATCCCCTGTGAAAGAATCAGAGAGTTTTAACTCATCTGAAAACAATAGAGGGTTCTCTTCTGAAACATCTGATCAACTTCTTGATGGCGGGAAACAGATGAATATGTCTTATCATAAATCGAGCCAACCAAGCAAAGATGGTTCCAATGGAACAACTCACATAGCTGAACTCCATGCGGTTCCGGGATTTACTTATTTTATCGATGAAGCTACTCGTCCACAAAAGACTGAACATGATAAGCTGTTCCGGCGAGTAAAAAGTGATGCTAATCATAGCAGAAGTTCAAGTGGTGACCTAAGTGAAGGAAAGTCCGGTAGGAGGGCCAAATGGAAGCTCCCTGAGAAACAGGCTTCTGAAGGTTTGGTCAATGGCAAAGATAACAGTTGGGACCCTTTCAGTGGTAAATATAATTCTGGTGAATTCGACCTCAAGTCACATTCTGCCAAAGTGTCAACGCCGTCAAGTTCTTCAGCCAGTTTAAATGATAACCAGAGACATCCTAAGCGAGCAAAGTCTTTAACTTTTGGCCTCAAAGCTGACTTTTTGGAGAAGGATTCGAATGGTTACTTTAGCCCCTCTTCTGATGAGGAACTTGATGTAAATTCCGCTGCTGCTGCTTCCGCAGCTGCTTTGAAAAAGGCCATACAAGATGCCCAAGAAAGGATAAGAATTGCAAAGGAGTTAATGGAGAGGAAAAGAGATCCAGTCCAGAACACTAAATCACGTGCTAATGGAAGCTCAAAAGTTAAGGATAGAGATGAGATTAAGTATGATCAGGACATGAATGGTATTAGGAAGAGTAATACGAAGGAAGCATGTAAAAGTACAAAAACTGAGGCGCTTGGTATTTGTGGATTTGATCAGAAAAATGCTAAAGCCAGTGATGAAGTTGCTTCAGTCTTCACATGCAAAGAGAATCTTTCTGTGGATAGAGAGGTAAATGGGGAAAAGCACGAGGAAGGTGCTGAAGTAAATGAAGAACAAGGGGTTGGAATGTGGTTTACGCAACTGCTAAACAATGGAAAGAACAAAATGGCAGCTTTGGCGTCTCAGCTGGTAGATAACAGAAATGCCATATTTCAGCCTACAAGTAAACATGTGCATGATGCTGAAGAGACAACACAAGCTAAAGAAAGTTTGGAGAAGGGTACCACCAGCACAGTAGATATTCATGCGAAGCTTGATGCTCTTGGAAAGGTGCCAGATTTGGAGGAGAATCTTGATAAATCTATCTCAGACAAGCATGTGTGTGATACAGGAAGAGTAACCTTGATGAATGAGCCAGAGGAGAAATCAAGTAAGGCAGAACATGGATTTCACCAACAGGATAAATGCGAGAAGAAACTGGTTTGTGAAGATGCAACATGCAACGGACACTTTGAGCCTGAAATGCTGGAGGATGGTTGTCCAGCAAATGAATTGAGGAACATAGTGGAGATGAAGAAGGAAGAGGAGAAATCCTTCGAAGTGGAAACAGGGAAAAAACTTGATGATGTTCTTATGTGGCAAGATAATAATAGCAGACTAGATAAAAAAGAGAATTGGAGAACACAGGAAGATTCTTCTCAGCAGATAGGTAATGAATACAGACCAAAAGAAGAGAATTCCACTGAAAGTAGTGAGAAGGAACAGGAGAACTTTCAAGACAGAGACTTCTCCAGGAATAGTTTTGAAGGTGATTATCATCAAGAAATTGATCACAAGAGATCAATGTGTTCTATCGATGGCGTAGAAAGTCACAATATATCGGAGGAAGAAATTCTCAGTGAACATAGTGATCAAAGTTCTACAAGGACTTACCAATGTGAAAGTACGGATATTATGGATGCCGGTGCTGATTACAGAACTGAAAGTGAGAAGATTGAAGTGAATCTGGAGGTTGAAGAAAGCGACACTACAAAAGGAGAAACATACGCGAGTAATGAGAATACCAGGAATGGTTTATTTCCTGATGCTACAAATGAGGAAAATCTTAATGCACGCCAGAGTGATGAAAGTACCATCTTAGGGGGGACTCCAGAGGTCTCTGAATTGAATAATACTAGTAACCAAACAGGGCGATCCAAAGTTATAGATTTAGAGGAGCACGATAACCAAACAGGGGTTGCAGGACTAGAGAGCAGAGAAGAGAAGGGTTGCGTTGCGTTTGAACAAGACACAGAAGAAGCAGAGCAGGAAGTTAAAGAGGCAACAGAAAGTAAAATGTTTGAGGCATCTTGTTCGAAGCATGTTCTGGAGAGCATAACTCAGGATGTCTCCGAGTCTCTCGCTTCTGATGACAATACTGAGAATTTTGGTTATGGCAGAAGCAGCAATGAAGAGAAACTGTTGATGGAGACTAGTCTGCTTAAAACAACTAGTTTGACCACCAAAGAGCCTGCTGCTGAGAGTATCAATGGTGACGAGGCTCCAACAGATGAAGAGAAAGCTTCTCATTGTGATTTTGTTGACATGAATGGGCAAAAAGAAATTGAAAAAAGTGATGAAGAATCTGAAATTTCCATTAGGTCTGAAAATAGGGATGACTTGGTTCATGAATCTGAATGTGATGCAGAAAATATCAAAGAGGAGAGCATTGCCAGTGACACAGATTTTGAAAAATATGTCTTTGAACTACATACTGAAGAAAAGGGCTCGGATGAGAAACAGTTAGAACAGGAATGCTCTCAATTACCTAGTCAAACCAAAGAGAGTGAAGAACATTTAGAAACTGATACAGAGATGAAAGCTGGCCAAGGTGTGGAAAATCATGCGGAGAACATTTGCAAGACATCTGTAAAGGAAGAGAAGGAAAATAGAGGGAGGATGCAAAAAGAAACGAGGGGAAAAGATCTTGCTAAAAAACCTGAAGTTGACCAAAGAGAAAGAGAACGAGAGAAAGATAGACTTGCTGTTGAAAGAGCAATTCGGGAAGCAAGGGAGAGGGCATTTGCTGAAGCCCGAGAACGAGCAGAAAGGGCTGCTGTAGAGAAGGCCACTGCGGGAGTTCGACAAAGAGCAATGGCTGGAGCACGTGAAAAGGTTGAGAAGGTGTCTGCTGGGACTAGATTATCAACAGATAAAGCTACTACAGAAGCCAAACTTAGGGCAGAACGTGCTGCGGTAGAGAGAGCCACAGCGGAGGCTCGAGAGAGGGCTCTTGAGAAAGCACTATCCCAAAAATCTACCAGTGAGACAAGAGCACAGGTGGAAAAAGTTGTGGGAAAGGCTCCTGTTGGTTCGAGAGATACTGGACTTAAGCACAGCTTTTCTTCCTCTGTTAGTACCTTTTGATTAACATTCATACTATACAGAATTTGTGAGATTTAGTTGCATGTTCAAAGATTGATCGACTTTTCTGCAGGATTTGGAAGGAACACTAAATGAATCTGCTCAGAGACGTAAAGCAAGATTAGAGAGACATCAGAGGATAATGGAACGAGCGGTATGCATTTCCCACATCTGTCATGTGTATGTACCGTTCATTCTCTTTTCAAATGAAGTAATGCATCTTTCCATTTATACTGTGTGCTTTTCAGGCAAAGGCCCTTGCGGAGAAGAATATGCGCGATATTCTTGTTCAGAGGGAGCAAGCTGAGAGAAATGTAAACTTCTTCCTCACAAATTTGAAGCCTTTGTAGTACTATGCATTTTCTCTTATGTCTTTGGTTGTTGAATTACAGAGACTAGCAGAAACACTTGATGCTGATATTAAGAGATGGGCTAGTGGAAAGGAGGGGAACTTGCGAGCGCTGCTTTCTACGCTGCAATATGTATGCTTGAGCTCAATATTTTCACATTATTACTCCAGCAATATTTTTTATTCCTAAAGTTCATTTGTCACTCATTGATATTCTCATTTTTTCATCTACAGATCCTTGGACCTGATAGTGGTTGGCAATCAATTTCCTTAACTGAGATTATAACAACTAATGCTGTAAAGAAAGCTTACAGAAAGGCAACTCTTTATGTTCATCCTGACAAGTTGCAGCAAAGGGGAGCAACCATTCAGCAGAAGTATACATGTGAAAAAGTCTTTGATCTCCTCAAGGTGTGTGATTTCCTCAAAACTTGTACTATAATAGTGTCTTCCATTTCCGCTTTTTTGGCAGAAATCATAGAAAAGTACCAGTCCCTTCTGAATTAGAGCTGTTTTGATAGTTTTCTTGGATTGTTTTTGTTTACCTCATGATTCTCATCTCATTTTCCTCTCATCTTGCCATCCGCAGGCAGCATGGAACAGATTCATCTCAGAAGAAAGATGATCAACAGTGCAGGGTTCTGAGATTATTCAGTTGATCTAAATATATTAAATTGTATTGCCTCGGTATAATTATGTTATGTAAATACATTGAAATGACTTTGGAAAGTAGTCAGCGATTTAATTCAAGAATTGAAAGAGTTTAATCTGCATCAGATAATCCCCAGCTGTTCTTCAAGAACTAGAAAATTTCCCAAAGATAAGAAGTACTGAAACTCAAACCACAACTGAAAAAGGAAAGAAAATAACCCCATAATGATTCAAAACGAAGCCTCTAGCTAAGTAAAATGGAGGCCAATCAAAGGCCAAGTGCATGAAGCATGATGGCATTTTGTGCATGCATACGGTTCTCCGCCTGGGGAAAGACTATAGAGTTTGGGGCTTCAATGACACCATCGGTAACCTCAGTGCCTCTTTCTGCTGGTAGACAATGCATGAGATAGGCTTTTGGCCCGGCTAATTTCATCAGTTCTTCATCCACCTACAAGTAGTTATATATCAAAATCAAGAAGAATGGAGAATCAAATGCCACCAATTCTTTAACATTTCTACCTCTGCAAAATCTTGGCTGTAATGATGAATGACATAATACCTGGAATCCTTGAAACACTTTACGGCGGTAATCAGCTTCTTCTTTTTGCCCCATGCTGGCCCAAACATCTGTATACACCACATCAGCTCCTATAACAGCTGCTTTGGGATCATTAGTTATCTCAATTTTGCTGATTCCAGCTTCTCTTGCTTTCTTAACTGTCTGCTCATCAGGCTCAAATCCTTTGGGACAGGCACAGACAAAATGGAATGGAATGATTGCTGCCAACAACAACCAAGAATGCACAATGTTGTTTCCATCTCCAACGTAGACAACCTGCCATTTTAGTTATTCAATCAAATTGTTGATCTCTAAAAACTTAATTTCAAAACTGCAAGAAGACTTAATTGCGTAGCTCAGATAGCTGCACAAAATTAAGGGTTCACCTTACTCCCTTCTATCTGACCAATGTGTTCAATTATTGTGAGTGCATCAGCCATTATTTGACAAGGATGGTTGTAGTCAGTCAAGCCATTGATTACGGGAACAGTTGCATATTTTGCCAGATCAAGGATGTCCTGAAACCGAAGTGAATAATATACGGACAATCATACAAACAAGGCAAGAAATATACAAGCCAACTAGCTTGCGGAATCCGTCGTTGCACAACAGAAGTTTCATAATTTATGTATCGTTAGTGCAAATTAAAAAAATCACGAAAAAGGACAAGCTTTACTAGTGTGCTTTATATGCCTTATAAATCCCTGAGAATTGGTATGAGAAATAAGAAATTAGGATCTTCTATCTAACCATATTGGAACTAAACTATTCAAATACTTGGCATCGGCAATTATGGATTAGGAACTCAGACAAGATATTGATTTCTGGGGCCATAACATTGACTAGAAGTCTCAGAAATTTCCAACTGATACTTCCAGTGAAATTAACAAGCAATCACATTTTTTTTCCCATTAGAAAGAAAATAAGAGAGAATATTTCTGCAATGAATGAAGTAAATGTGCTCCAGGAGAGACTAGATTTCAGATACTGGTAGGCTTAATGTAGGGAGAAAATCTTCTTTCTGGTTTCTACTATGTTGATTTCACCAATCAGCATTTCTAGTTAACATGGAAGGGAAGGAATTCTAAAAAACTGTGAGCTGAGTCGCAGGAAAACAATCCGAGTACAATGATGAAAGGGTTGCTCCAAATGTCTATATTCAAGGGGTCAATTATCTATTCTTAAAAGAAACAAAAAAATTGTTGATAAATTGAAGAAACATACACAATAAATCACAGAAAATCAGAGGGAAGATCTTTTGGCATAGTTTTTTCCTTGGCCAGTTGGATTGACAAGTTGTTATTAGATAGGCTTAACTTTCATCTGTTGATTTTTAAGAAGAAATCTTTAAAACTCACCCGCATACCTGATGAGCAAAGACACGAGCCATAATGATATCATTATAACGAGATAAAACACGAGCAACATCCCGGGTTTCCTCCCGCTTACCCATCTGGATGTCATCAGGTCCTAAGTAGATAGCATGTCCTCCAAGCAAGTGAAACCCTGTTTCAAATGAAACTCTTGTCCTCATAGAAGGCTTGGCAAAAATCATCGCCATTGTTTTACCCTTAAATGGGAGATATGACTTCTCTCCCGATTTTAAGAGTGCCTTCACCTCCTTGGCTCGGTCCAAAATCTTCAGAATAGTAGCTTTATCAAAATCATTAATGTGCAAAAAGTCCGTCAGACCTTTACTAGCTGCAATTTGAAAAGAGCAAGGATCAAAGTCAGATTAACTGAAACGGTTGTCACATAAGTCTTCTCCCATTGATAATCTGCATCAGGGGTTGCCAAGCCAGAAAATACTTAACATCAATGTCTTTGGCTACAAGTTCGAGTTTCATTTCAACATCCATAAAATATCAGTAAAGATGAACAAATATACTAGTGAGCACAAAATGCAGATTGTGAGAGAAACCTCTGTTGCTTAAAATGAGAACTAGATAATCACATTTGTGGCTTACTCAGCTGAATATCGCCAAAGAACGTATCCAAAAGACAAACGTAAAGTTCGAAGAAATATATAATGACCTCAAGAAACCAGAAAAAGTAGCACAAGAACTTACTTTTCGAAGCATTTCAGATAAACAAACAATCTTAGTTCATCACATGTCCAGCAACACATGCTAAAACAAAGCCACTCAAGGTTCCAAAGGAAACAATTCGAAGACATCCCAGTTAACCTTGAACTGTTAGCTTAACTTGATATTGCGGAAAAGGAACAATTTTCATACCCACTTAAAGCAGGAAAAAGAAAAAAATAAATAAAATGAAAAAGATGCTAAGCAGCAATGGAAGTCAGATAACCGGGGGGTGGTGTCAAAGGACAATCGAAAAATGTAGACATATAGAATACGACATTGAAAAGGGAGTCTTTTTAAGGTTAATTAAGTCCCGAAACAAAATAAAACCCTTCAAATCCCAGTGGCCAATTTCACATTTCACACTCAATTCATCCCCGATAAACTCGAACTGAAAAAAGATACAATCTTGATAAAGATTGAAAAATGGGATTGACCTTTTTCATTGAGGGATGTCGAAGTTGAGGAGAAAGCAGAGCAGTTAGCTTGGCAAGAGATTCGTCGGCTAATTGATGGAGTAGCCGGAGTAATATCCGAAAATCGAAGAGGGCGGAAAGTGATAGACGTTGCTGATGATAGAAAAGATGCATCCTTTGTGGAAGCGATGCTAGGCACCTGAGCGAAAATGGCATTAGCCGCCATTGTTGTGAACTTTCTCTGTTACAGTGAGCAAGGCAGGAGGCTGCGGTTTGCTGCGGTCTCTTTTGGTCAGAGGAAGAGGAAGACAAATTGGTCACTTCTCTAAATAAAGCATCATCAATCAATCCCCTAATTAATCACTTTAATACATAATATAAATTTTATAAAATAAATTATAAATTCCAAAAGATAAATCATAAGAAAAGATAAAGTGTATTAGAGGATATATTACTCCATATCTAAAGGTATAAGATTATATAACTTCTTATATTTTGTTATCATCTTCAATGGGTCTAAAAATCCTTTATATTTTAGACCGGAAGTAGTATTACCTTCCTTTCATAACATAATATTAAATTATCATATTTGGATTTTTTATAATATAAAGTTAAATTTTCTTTATAAATCTTTCTCTAGAATATCATTATTCAATTAATAAATCAGTACCTCATAATTCTCAAAACTTAAACAAATTCATATTTGAAAAAGCCTTAAAGTATGAAAATAAGAGAGATGAGCGAGAAGATAAAGTTTTAAAATATGAAGTTTATTAAAAATGGGCTGCCAATGAAAGATTTTAATCTATATGAGCTAAACCAGCGTTTTGTTTATAGGTTCCTTGACTTCCATTTCAATTTTAAGAAAGTAGCGAAGGTGAAAGCCCCCCAAAGAAGCCTATGAGATGGATCCGGACTAGCCGAATTGTCGGGTTCTCAAGGCTTGACCACTTGATTGGAGAAATGAACCAGCCACTCAATCCTTGATTCTAGTGGACTTTCTTGTGCTTTATCTGCCTTCCATTTCCCTATGGGGGTTTGGGTGGGAGTAGGGGCTACCACCCGTTCAGGAAGAAAGGGGCAGTAGCACTTGCCGCACATACTATATGTCTATCCCAGGAAAAGTTCCCTATCCCGATGAAGAAGATAATGAAGGGATATTATAAATATTTTACTATAGAAAATACATTGATTTTATGTTTTCTTATACCATGAATCGAAGGTGGTATATTTTATTAAAACCATAAGGAAAAAAAATGTTACATTTTGATATATCAAGAAAAGTCTTTTTTTAAGTAATGATTAGTCGCGCTATCAAACAATACATCTCTTGTCCATTAAAAAGTTTAATTAAGAGTGCGCGTTAGATAAATCTATATAAATTAGTCTTGTCGTACAATGAATTGGATCAATATTTAGGCCCAATTATCTTTGAGAAGGCATTAAAGTGAGTATTCTTTTGGGTTCGGTTTGGATAAATTGGGTCCATTTGTGGCCCAAAACTAAAAAGAAATAAATAGTCACAATGCTGAAAAATAGGCCCAGAGATATCGGCTATTAATTGTTTTTCTTTTTTTTTTTAAATTTTATATATATATATTTTTAATATTTGTCATATAAATAACTCGTTGGATATTTATTTATCCCAGAATATATCTGGATATTTATTTATTTATTTTCGGACAATATTCTTGCTAATTAGGGAGTCAAGAAACTGCAAAATTTGAGGTTTGTTGAATGCTTGTCTTGTTCGATCCATGCTAATTAGGGAATCAACCAAAACAATTTGGCTGCATGGTAAAAGGATCTATCTATATATATTATCTATATATATATATATATAATATATTCTAAAAAAAATGGTTAAAATTACCCTTTTATTATTTAATAACGAGGTGATAGTTTAATGATAATTAAATTGGAATTATATATTCAGTTGCGGAAACAGATAGAGTCAAATTTTATACATATTAAACGGTAACTATAAGCAGTTGACAACTACATACAACAATAAGCAAAAGAGATTATATTAGAGATAATTAAAACCTAAAAATTAAAATTCCAACTCTATAATATTTTCATATTCATCACAGTATTAGCTATACAATTTTATATTTATGTTTCTTACACATACACATCTTTCTCTCTTTAAAAATTCACGACACTTTCTCTCTCTAGAAGTTCCCGCCAATTTTCTCTTTTTAAAATTCACCACATTCATATTAAAAGAAATTGAATAAAAAAAATAAATATACTCAATTAAAAGGTTGTTTGGTTTATAATTTTAAAATCGAAAATCAAACTGTGTTTATTAAATTAGTCAAATAATCAAATCAAATAAATCAAAAACTAAACAGATCAAATCAAATAAGAAAAAAGATTTTAATCTAATCAATTTTCAATTTTAATCGAATAATGCATACCCCTCCCTACTTAAGAATGATTCTACCATTAATTATATTCTTGTTTACAAATATTTTTCTTAGATAACAATATAATAATTTAGTATTAAAATCACTCCTTATCAGTAGTCGGATCCCATAGTTATGGATAACCTTAGTCTTTAGTAATCACACATGTAGTATTATTTCTTTGGACAAATGATCCCATGTAGATGAAATTAAGGATGTTTAGCAAACTCCATTTGGACTAACCATGTAGATTTGGAGCACAATAGTATGAGAGGAGATAAGCCTCTAATATGTATGTATATTATATAAATACGAAGACGATTGTTAAATAATGAGCTGTGAGTGTTGTCAGACTTATGTATTGTGTATTTAAGTCTTCAGATATATAATATATTTGTATAGTATATAACAGTAAAAACGAGGAACTTGATCTCTCCAATGATCTAACTCTTACCAAAGACATTACATATACTATTAAAAACATGGGAAACAACATTTGCATGACTAATGAGGGTAAAAAGTAAGAGATAATTTGCTTCAAATTAGGACCATTAATTTTGTACCTAAAAAAGAAGGTAGAAAATGCTCCATGGCTTCCCCTCCCAATCCCCATCCTCTTCCTATATATATATAAACACTTCTCTTTAGAAACTCAGCTTCTGTGGGTCCAAAGACATTGGAAGAAGATGAAGAAGAATCATTACCATAGCCTTGTTTTCTTCTTCCTTTTCTTGATGTCTGAACATAGAACCTGTGATTTAGTATCAGCAGATGATGATGATGATGGGTTCATAAGTACTAAAGGAGTACAATTTTTTATGAATGGAAGTCCATTTTATGCAAATGGATTCAATGCTTATTGGCTGATGTATTATGGGTCTAATCATACTCTTAGAGACAAAGTTTCATCTGTTTTTCAAGAAGCAGCAAATCATGGTCTTGTTATTGCAAGAACATGGGCTTTCAGTGATGGTGGATCTTCCCCTTTACAATCTTCTCCTGCTTCTTACAATCAACGCATGTTTCAGGTAATCCTTAATTCTTGTCAGTTATGTTAAAATTTTGAGTTTGAACTGAAAAGTACCTCACAAGGGAGAGAAGGATTGAAGAGAAAGACCTAACACATGTAGTCAGATATCAAATTAGGAGTTTTGATACCATATTAAAATTTTGAGTCTGAGTCTAATTGTTCAAATATATAATGGGTTTATTATTGATTGATTTATTTTTTATGGTTTTCTTTGAAGGGATTGGATTTTGTTGTGTCAGAAGCAAGGAATTATGGAATAAAGCTAATATTGAGCTTGGTGAATAACTATGAAGATTTTGGAGGGAAGAAGCAATATGTAGAGTGGGCAAGGAGTTATAAGGGACAACATTTGACTTCTGAGGATGATTTCTTCACTAATGATGTTGTGAAAGGCTACTATAAAGACCATATTAAGGTAAGTATTAGGGAAACTTACATTGTTAGCCCTGTCATACGTTCTTCTGTACCGGTCAAAAAATTTCAGAAAATTCTTTTATACACCTATTCATGTCCTATTTATGGACCATGTGATACATCATCATCCTCTGTTGCTGGTGATATAACTTAATACATGTCACATGGTTTATAAGCAAATACATAGAACGCTTTGTGTCTCAACGTTATAACTTTTGTGGGTTTTTCGTACATTATCCATTTTACCTCTTTCGCTTGTAAGTTTAATCTTTACGTAACATAAGTGCTATCCAAATGGATGGAAACCAACGTTAATCTTTAATGTTAATAGTCAAGAACATTATAAATTAACTAACTTTAAGAATTGGATGATCCAAACAGGCAATACTTACAAGAAAAAACAGCATCACTGGAGTAACATACAAGGATGATCCAACAATAATGGCTTGGGAACTCATGAATGAACCAAGATGTAACACTGATCCTTCTGGGCAAACAATACAGGTAAAGTTATTATATACTGCTGTGGCTCTGCCATTCTTGATATTCCCAATTTGGGCTAAAGGCCTGCCTTCTGCCACTGCCATTACTAAAAGACAGTAGGAATGTGACTATATTGGAGTGTGTGGCTGTGCTTTAGCGGTGGCTTCTCTTTTGGCCTTAAGAAGAAGAAAAAAAAACAGAGGGCAAAAAATAAGTCACGGGTCATAATTGAATTTTGGGTAGGAAATATTCTAAGGAAGTATACTTAATTTAATGTCGTATCTCAGTCTTATTGCATGAAAATCCAGACGTGTGAATGTTGGAGTTATTATTTTATCACATTGTATTATGACAAGATAGTAACTCAATGATAGAAACATTCTTTATCTCCCGATGTATAAAAAAAGAAAATATCATTCTTTCTTGCTACATACAAGGGCCAGATTCTTGTTAATGCTCATTTTGTCTAGACAGAAGCCTTGGAAAGAAGAAAACATGGATTTCTGGTTACTAATTGAATCTTGTTTCTCAGGCTTGGATAATGGAGATGGCTTCCCATTTGAAGTCCATAGACAATAATCATCTGTTAGCAGCAGGACTTGAGGGGTTTTATGGGCAATCAAATGCTCAGAGGCAGCAAAACAATCCAAATTTTCAAGTAGGAACAGATTTTATAAGAAACAATCAAATTCAAGAAATTGATTTTGCCACTGTTCATTCCTACCCAGATGGATGGTAACTAACTTCCAACCAAGAACAAGAATTCTCCTACAAATTAAAAGTTCCTAATCTTGCTATGCTTATGCAGGTTGGTTAACAAGAGTGAAGATGCCCAGATTGAATTCTTGAGAAACTGGCTAAAATCCCACATTGAAGATGCAGAAAACATTCTTCATAAGCCACTAGTTTTTACTGAGTTTGGAAAATCAACTAAGCTACCTGGTTTTAGCATGCAAGGGAGAGATTTGCTATATGATACTGTTTATTCAGCAATCTATTCTTCAGCTAGTGTTGGAGGTACAGCAGCAGGTGGCCTATTCTGGCAACTACTAACACAAGGAATGGACTCTCTACGAGATGGCTACGAGATTATCTTAAGTGAAAGTCCCTCAACAGCTAGCCTAATCACTGAGCAATCACAAAAGCTTAACAAGATAAGGAAAATGTATGCTAGGATTCAGGATTTAGCGAAATGGAAGAGTAAACGAGGCAAGAATGGAGGATGAAAAACTAAACGACGTGTTTTAAGTATGAGAAAAACATAAGACTCGCATATACAAATATAAGTCCTATATTGGCTACCTTAATCGAGTGACAGAATGTACTTTAAAGTTTTCATATGATCGTTCCATCTTTAATTGTTGCATTCTTTAGTATGACAGTAATGCCAGATCTTATGTAGAATCCTTCTTCACCTCTATCTGCTTCTTCAACGCCCTGAAAAATCCAACAACATGTAATATCATTTCATATGCTTCGGTTGGTTCTAATGGCCATTATTATAAAAGTTATGCCTGATACTTACATCCTTATTTGCGATGATCACATCTTTCCCGATCCTAGTGTTCTTGTCAATGATACAGTTTCTTGAAAATCATAAAAGAAAATCATTAGTAGTTTGAGAAGCAGCACTCCCCTCCAAGTTTCAAAGACAACCCATTACAAATATTCTTGCGTTAGAATGATGAACTACAAATCAATAGTTCTCTGAAGCTATCGCCCATCAGTACAAGTTGCTTATGAGTTTGTTCGCAAATATAAGTTACAAGTCCACCATACTTTCGTGTGCCAATAATGATTGAGCGATTAAGTGATTAAGCGTGCAGAGGAGGGGGAAGAACTTCTAATTGATGAGTTAGTTTCTTTAATGGGTACCTGATTTTTGTGTTCCGTCCAACACCAATGGGAACATTTCCCTCAGCCAACAAAGAAGCAATTTCAGATTCAGTCTGATAATAATCAGCACCCATCATCATGGTATCCTGAAATTCGAAAAGTAAAAGAAGAATTTGATTGTCAATACACATATCTGAAACAATATGCCCCAAGTTACTTTGACGAAATCTTTTCATGCAAATCCAAATTAAATTTAATAGCCCATGTTTGTTCAGAAAACTAGAGGAGTAATTCTACATAGAACTATTCAATATATCCTATAATTTTAGGTAGCCTTTCCAGATCTAATGCAATCCCACCACTGAAAGGTTATGTCTTGCTAAAGAAAAGATTAGTCAAATAACTTACAATCAGCTCCACACCATAATCTAAGCGTGACCGGACTCCCACTACAGAATGCTCGATACTGCATTCTCGTAAAAAGCAACCGTGTGAAATTATAGCATCCGCAATCTGAAAAAGACCAGCATACTCTTAGTCAGACAAGAATAAGAAGCTCTAGGCTAACATTAAAGCTTAACTACTACTTACCCTGCATCTTTCAACTTTTGTCGGAGGTAAGTATCTTGGAGATGTATAAAATGGGGTCTTCGGGTCATTAAAATCAAACTTTGGAGGCTGCAAAGAGAATGTTTCATATCAAGCGTTAATGACTCAATACAACTATTCCAATACTAAAATTACACTACTACAGATCAGACTATATCTTAAATTACAAGTGCCTAAAAGTATATACGCATCAAAACCTGGATACAAAAGCTCACTTGCACATTCTCCATCCATGGATTGCCTTTTTTGAAAACATAATTTTACCAATTTCGAAGGACATTCACATATCAACCAAATTTTGAACTTCAACACTCAATTAATTTTTTTAAATAAAAATTCATGGAGAACTAAAACCAAATTATCCTTAAAAAGATGGCAATCACCTGCTCTGCTAGGGCCAAATTGGCCTCGAAAAACGACTTTATTGTTCCGATGTCCTCCCAATAATCCCTAAATAGATATGCCTGAGAATAGAGAATACACAAACAAATAAGGTATTATGGCCAATAGTAACAATTAGCTCATTTGACCATTTGTAAATGAAAACGTTGTATAAAGTAAACAGATACAAGTTAAAACCTTCACCTGAACATTATGATCCTTCACAGCAAAAGGAATTATCTCAGAGCCAAAGTCGTTGCATGAAGGATATTTCCGAGTAAGAAGATCCAACAGCACATCGGTTTTGAAGACATAAACACCCATTGATGCAATGTAAGGATACTGCAATGCTTCTTCTTCAGAAAGTCCAAGAAGAGAGGTACCAACTTGCTGCCGTGCAATAAAACATTAGCATCACAGGCTGCATCCTTAAATAGATAACTTGAGAGACAGCAATATGAATGGGATCCACTCAAGTGAAAAATATCACATAGGAACAACTAAAGTCATGAAACAGATTGAACAACTATCAATACCATTGCTTTCAAAGCAGAGCCTTTCGGTTTCTCAGAGAAGTTGATGACACGCCCTGTCTCATCAATTTTCATGAGTCCATAATCTGAAGCTCGACTGCCAGGAAGAATAAGAAAATAAAAATGCAAGTGTCAAACCTAGCTGGTATTTACTTTCAAAGAAGCAAGAAAAGGGAAGTTGCATGTTTTCTTTAGACAAATCTAAGAGTGTTCTGTAGACAATTAAAAAGAAAAAGGAGTTGTTTCGCATTTAACATTTTATTCACATGTAAAATGAACAAGAACAAAAAGTTCAAGAAGTCCATCATGGGGCAAACCTATCATCCATTGGTATGCAAGAGACTGTAATATCAGCATCTGAATCCACGTGTTTCTGCAACCACAATTTCATCAGTAATATAAATTTTAATAAGCAAGGAAGACTCAATTAGATACAAAATTTAGCTAACAACGAAATCCACGTGTTTCTGCAACCACAATTTCATCAGTAATATAAAGTTTCATAAGCAAGGAAGACTCAATTAGATACAAAATTTAGCTAACAATGAACAAGTACCTGAACAAAGTCCATGTAATTCATCCGGTAAAGATGATCACCAGACAAAATTACTATGTGGTCAACATTCTTGTTCTTGGCGTCCTACAAAAAAAATTGAAATTCAGATTAATCATTTCAACAGGATTTCCTTTCTTATGGGGACTGATGCTAAGTACTCACCTCGAAAACCCATGTAAATTGTCGAACAGCATCTGCAGTACCTTGGAACCACTTTTTCCCTGTTTCCCCTGGCGTTTGAGTTGCAGCAAGAACCTAGTTTCCATGCAGAATTTGCATTAGGTCATCAGGGCATACCTGTTTAAAAAATTGACTAATACTTTCCCTTTCTATCACTTTTTTTCTAGTATGCATACAGTGTGGGACTGCAATATAAGTCATTCATCTTGTAGAAGAAAGTTTGACACCAAAAGGAGTAAAGAAATGGCCATACCTCCACAAATCCATCTCCAAAACTTACACCATTACCCAAATTGTAAGTTCTAGCAAGGTGACGGTTAAGAGAAAAGGAATTGAATTGAGTCAAAATGAAAATTTTTCGAATGCCACTGTTGATGCAGTTACTCATAGGTACATCTATTAACCTATAGCAACCTCCAATTGGCACCTGCATTTCACATGAAACCAGAAGAAAATTCAGCTCAGAAGTGTAACCAATTCTAGTAAAGTCCTAATACATCCGAGCAAAATATTAACTTCAGTTCTAGTGCTGATTTGGTTTCTTTTTTGGCTCATTGGAATCACAAGTTATATATTCGCTGTTTTTCCCTTTTTTTCTTTGTTAAAATTGTTTAGAATTGCATAATCTACTATGCTGATTAATCCTCAAACTGATCAACAGAACATTATGTATACACAAGGCAATTCATAACACAAGGATGAATAGTTTCCTTCTTACAGCGGGTTTAGCTCTTCTGCTGGTTAGAGGAAAGAGCCGAGTTCCTGCCCCTCCACCCAGAATGATTGAAGCTACATTTTTAGGATCTACAGTATAGTGATCATCCTCAAAAAATGGCGCCTCCCAAGTCTATAACCAATATGAACAACAACATAGCAAAGCATAAGAAACCTAATACAAACAATAACATGAAGACAAATTTGATGAATTCGCCAGTAATAAAGTCTAACATGAAGAAATACTAAAAACAAATCAATAAGATAAAGAAAATCACCAAAATCTCTTGGTCAACATCTTGGGTAAAAACAGAGAAAGCAACCCCTGGTTTGATCTTCCTACTGCTATTTAAACTTCTGAAGGAGGACTCACAGAACTTGGTATAAAAAAGCTTGTTTTTGAAACTGCCCTTGATCTTATGACCCCAGAACTTTTTACTTTCTACATCAAAACCCCTGCTGCTGATTTGCACAGGCTGTGGATTTGGTTTCATAATGGCACAACAAGAATCCATTTTCAGCTAAGAATAAGAATTCAAAGCCAACCCGGATACCAAATCTCAGATAATCCAGCAGATATTTTTTGTAAGGGATCAAATACTAGGAATATTCTGCATAAAGATCATCAAAGTATCTCTACACTGAATTATTAATTAAACAAAAAAAAAGGCAAAGCAAAGCAAAACCACTTTCCAGAACGATCCTGATGGGTTCACGTGGACATTGACACTAAATATCTGTAAAAGTTTAAAACTTTACTTCTGACCCAAATCAGTAGTAATCCTAAATAAAGAAACAAAGCCAATAAATATCCAAATCCAGAAGATTAAAGAGCCGATCCCACACTTTTAAACTGACGGAAAAAAGTACTAATGATTCGCCAATGAAAACAAGAAAGAATCTTGAAAAGTTAAATAGAAGAAAATAGCTGCCGGAACTGAGATGGAGAAGAAAATAAGGACTGAGAAGAGTGAAGAGAAGGGCCAAGGAAGAAGAAGAGAGATCTGCAGGTTGGCTACTTCTTACTGGTCACTGCAGTGAGCTGTAGTACTACATTTCACTTTTTTTTTTTTTTTTTGCCTTCTCAAGAATTTTCTTCGGTACAGTACAGCTACAAGTTATGTGGTCCCCCCTCGCTTCCCCACGTGTACCAATCTAGTCAAACTTTTTTTTTTTTAAAAAAAGAAGAAGAAATAAAAAAATCGTCCAATATATATTCTAATATACTTATTTAATATATATTATTTAATATTAATTTTTTATAGAATTTATAGATGCTGATCGAAATAAAAACGATCAATACAATTTTTAGTCCAATATATATTCTAATATATTTATTTAATATTAATTTTTTATAGAATTTATAGATGCTGATCGAAATAAAAACGATCAATACAGTTTTTACTATTTTATGTCTAAATTATTCTATATATTTTTATTGAATATCTTTTGATAAGCGTTCAGTATATAATGGTATTATGATTTTATTAATTCAGATTCAATTTTCATAATTTTTACATAACATTATGTTGTTTTGAAACAAAATCATATACTTTTTTTATACCACAAAAGTATATACTTGTTCCCTTAAAAAAAAAAAGAATTAAAAAGAAAAAAGTTTTATGGGTCACAAAAGATATTCTTATTCCTTTAAAAATTTATGCACGTGGCATAATTATTTAAAATTATAATTGAATAAAATTCCAACAAAATTTTGAAAGAAATATTATAATGAAGGACTCTTAGTGTCCCTCATGATAGAATATTTAAACATTCAAATTGTTCTTTTCAAATTTTAAATTATAAATTTTATATACCATTTTCTTTTTTTTATTTAATACAAAAGTGCTACACTTTAATAAAAATTACATCATAATTATAATGAAGTATAAATAAAG
This sequence comes from Catharanthus roseus, assembly GCA_028651295.1. Taxonomy (NCBI): domain Eukaryota; kingdom Viridiplantae; phylum Streptophyta; class Magnoliopsida; order Gentianales; family Apocynaceae; genus Catharanthus; species Catharanthus roseus. The sequence continues at coordinate 19,979,324 of JAPQWS010000104.1, read as the reverse complement.
AGGATAATTTCTACCTCTAGCAAGAATCGAACCTGTTACCTTTTTTAGAGATCTTTGCTCTTGCCATTCGAGGAAAGCCTCACGAGCATATCTGACTCCTTCTTAATATTGGTTTAAAATATGTTAGGAAAATAAAAAAAGAAAACGAAAAAAGATGTTACTGAAAATAATATACAAGAACAACTTAATTGATATTTTTGGTAACTAGACGTACAAAAGACTGATATATTATATTAAATCATTTTGTAGATGATTCGAACTCATGATATCTCATTTTTTTTTTTTTAACTAAATCACGGTTACTTGACGTATATGTGAAGGTACTTAAATGACGGAATTGTATTATTGGACTCCACGCCTCGTGTCAGCCCAATTGACTTTCAAAAGAAATAGAAACACCCCAATGGGCTTTTTTAGAAAAGGCCAGTTAGAAACAACCCAATGGGCTTTTATGCGTCAATGTCATCTCTGGACACATCCTGGAAACAGGACCATTCCATTTGTGGAGTTGGAGTCGTATATGGCGGTTCACAAAATGGACGTATAGTATAGGATAGGATAGCTCGTAGTTCTTCAATTTGATACATCATTTCTTTCTCTTTATCAATCAAGAAATCTATTTTCCGTCGTTTTTCTGCTATCCCACCAAGTTCTTGATTGTTAACAAGGTATGCTCTTGTTCTCCCCTTTTCTCTTCCAGTTATTTTTGTTGTTTCTTTTGTTATATGGTTCTGGGTTTGGACTTGGGGTTGTTTACAATTCGTATTTTGTACCGCAAGTCACTCTTATCGATTCGGAAATTTGTATTGAGCTTAATGAATTCGTAATCTTGGGTTTGAAATTAGTATGTTCGAATAACATCTGAAATTGATTGATTATTGTTTTCGTTATTGGGAAATATAACAGAAAATTTCTAGCTTTATCAGAAGATATGGAATTTGGATTGTGGGCTTTTGATTTTCTTTCTTAAAACATTGTGATTGTTGAATTCCAATTCTGTAGTTCCAAGGAATAAACTCAATAGGTATTCCCTTAGGTGGATCCTTTGTGTAGAATCTATAATCCATTTATCAGTTTTAGGGTCTAATTACTTTATTATTTATGGCTGATTTTCAGGTTCCATATATTCCATTCTAAAGGTGTAGCTGATGGCAAGTTCAATTGCCAGCCCTTTTGCATTGTCAATTGGTATGTGAATATATCTTTTTTATAAATACATGCAAAGCACATTGTATCCCTGCCTTAGAATGATGAGTAAACTAGCTGCCCAAATTGCTTTTTTTGGCTGCTGCCTGGCATGTGAATATGTGTTAATATTTGACAGTGCCATTATTATAAAAGTTTACATCAACAATGCCAAATGAGGATACTATCCTTAAATATGCAACTTTAGCGTGTTGCTTCACCGGATATATAATGATGCATACGTGAATCATGTGTAGGATGGTGTGAGATTGGAAATGGTAGAATTTCCTGAATTATTATGAGATGCGATGTGGATGTGACACGTATATGTGATATTTTGACACTGAGCATTATCTAGCTGTGGCTTTATGTTCTAGATTGTCCCTAAAACTTGTTCGGATAAAATTGAGGCAATTCTTTTTTAAAGAATTTAATTGAAACTTCCTGATGGATTTAAGGGGAGAGTTTGCAGCGTGCTGTATGGTAGAATAAGACAGGACAGATATGAATTAATTAACCTATGTGACTCTTAGTTGAAAAATCATGCTCTATTAGAGAGTATTGATAATTAACATCTCCACCCTGGCCCCTAACAAAATGAGACAAAAAATAATAATAATCTCTCATCCCTCATTCTTCACAAACAAGACTAATAATGAATCGTAATGCACATAACCATATATATATATATATTATAAGAAAATGGATGTCTTTGGACTTACACGACCAGAAAAGGACACTGGGTTGAGGATCGGAGTATTATACAACCCAGGAGGCCTTGATAACATTATCATCACAGAAGCGACACAATGATAGTATGAGAATAAGAGGTTGATTTAAGTCGGATGAATTCAGTCCTTTTGGCAAGTTATCAACCAGACAGCTTCTTGAATGTAGCAACTTCATTAGTTGTTTTAGTAGCACCATAATTAGTTGCTTATGAGGGAATCTACGTCGAAGATGACCTGCTATGGCATGAAGTATCTGGAGAGGGCAAACTGCCTCAAATCTCTTTGTGTTATAGTTTGGCCTTGAAAATCTCGACTGATGCACCAAACTTCTCTAGATCTATCAATTTATTAAATAGACATATGTGCCCAGATAACCGGATATATGTACTTGCAGATCATTCTTTTTATATGCATTTTACAAGTGCTTGTTCTGGTTATTGTTCAATACAGGGTGTGAATATCGTCTTAGATTCTTTTGGTGGATCTAGGCCACATTATCAAGCTTGATTTTTCAGCGAGCTGATATAATTAGTTTATGAAATCATATTTACATGCAAAAAGAGAGCTTACATTCGTTGACCGACTGGGGCAGATATGTTAGAACTTGCATAGATGTTGATATTTGGTCAAGGCTTGCTTCTTGTTGCATACTCTGTTTTCTTAATTGTTCGTAATTGTTTCAGCAAGAGCCAGAGGACAAAGGGAGAGGCAAAGTAAACTAATCACTTGTGATTCTGTTGGATTCAAGCCACTGCACAAAGAGTTTCGACCTCTTGTATCAGGAAGTCCCCTGACATATACTGTCCGGGAGAAGCATGCTTCCGTGATATGTGCTGCAGCTCTGGTAATTTGAATTTACCGCAATATCTCTTATGTACAATTGAGGCATTGTGTATTCATCATACTTTGAGATCCTGTTTTATAAGGCGGAGTGGATAGTTAAAACGCATTCATTTAGTTTCTCTCTCCCTCCTAGACTTACAACATATGCACTCCATGCTTTTCAGAATAAGGGATTTCAATTGCTCTTTTATCCTTCCTACCGCTACTTCTTGGAGACAGCTCATGTTGCGCTTATCATGTTGTCGGATGCATTTGATTGCTTATTGTTTCTCTATTAACTGCGAGTGTGTTAATGCCCGGCCCCCTCCCACAAATTTCTTTTCCTAGTATTAACTGCGAGCTTTTTCTCCTTCATCTCTTAGAATGCGAGGTGTGGAGCAGAGCAAACCCAGACAGTTACGAGGGAATCATCAACGATTACAGTTGCCCCTGGTAATCTTTTACATAACGCCTTTAAGCACAAGAAGATTATCTTTAAATAATGTCGCATAGCTTGGGATTTTGAATCTTTTTGTGATCACATGCTCCGATTTTCTCTTTGAAGCTGCTGCATTACATATAGTATATAACAGATTCAGCTTGTTCAATTACTCTATTGCTATTTCCACCTATTCATAAACCAACTTGGATTTTATCCAGGAAAGGAAAAATCTCCGGAACTAGATGATGGCGGGACTGGATTTCCACCTCGCGATGATGGCGATGGTGGTGGCGGAGGCGGCGGAGGCGGAGGTAACTATTCTGGAGGGTTTTTCTTGTTTGGATTTCTTGCATTACTAGGCTTGTTGAATGATCAAGAGAGGGAAGGTCGAGATAACAGAAGGAAGATGAGGAATTACTAAACAAAACAAAATATATTACTTAAAAAGAGTATTGTAGAATTCATAATTCATGATATATTATAGTGTGCATTTTTTTGTATTCTATTCTATAATATTACCGGTCAGAATCTTTTAGTACATCTTTCCTAGTTCTCCCCGGAAACAGTTTGGATCCTTTTTTAACATTTTTAAACAGTTTCTACTACTTATCACGTAAAAGATATATTATAAAAAATGATATTACAGAAAAAGACTCTAAAAAAAGTTCATAAATTACCGAAATAATCTCTGCTCGTACATTCCAAATTATCTTCCTCCAAGAGCGGAAATAGTTCTTATTGTTGCTCATATTCCTTCAACAACAATAGATGCGGATGAAATAGCATCTGTAAGAGCTGCAGCTGATTCGATCAAAGAATCGTGCTACTTCCATGAAAACCTGGAGCTGATTCGATGCCATCTATTACTAATTGCGCATGTTCTAGTTAGGAAGCAAGCGCCGCAAAGGGTTATTTCTACCAATATTCATATTATGCATAACAAATAAAAGAATCATGAACAATTCGTCGCCTGTGAGGTCAAGAGGAAGGGTATTTTAGTCTTTTTATGATAAAGCAGCAAGAATTTTTATAAAAATTTCTCATTTCTTTCATTCTTTAACTATTCACAATTGAAATCCTACCTTTTCTACAACCTGAAAAAAACCAGAATTTTTGTAAAAAGACCAAAATACCCTTCATTCTCGCTGCAGGTGACTTCATCAAGACAAAAATTAATCGGATTATGGCTTTCATTTGTCAAAATAAACAGTGCTTGAAAAATTCATCAGTAGAACAGAGTTAAAAATAAAGTAAATATAAATTAAATATAAATTATTCACGTAATTTTTTCAAAATTTAAAAAATAGAGGATTTTAATTTCTTGATGCACTGGTACGTTGTCCGCACATTGTTTGGGTAAAGTGAGCTTTGAGTTTCCATGGCGGAATCTAAAACATCAAAATCAGGAAACAAAAACAAAAAGACTGATGAGTTTCCGTGGCAGATTCAAATGAGTATGGCGGAAGAATATTACCTCTAAAGATATACTTTTTTCTCTCCAAAAAAAAAAAAAAAAAAAAACTTTGATACAAAAATATATGATAGATACGGTTTCTTACCCTCTAAGAATTCACAAAGACAAAAGATGCTCATCAATTTTCCCATGAGTTTTGTGTTGCCATCTTGCTTGGAAAACCTTTTAAACAAATTCAAGACAAATTGATTATAAATATAGATGAATTAATTATATACTCCTCTATTATATAAATAATCTTGTTTTGTTTTTTTTAATTATATACATGAATTTTTAAAATATTTAAAAATATTCCAGCATCATATTTCGCGATAGAATTAAGTATTTATATGCATATTAGTGCACGAACTCCTCATAGTTATAACAAGTTATGCGAGATACTTTTAGAGAAAAATAATATATATATATATATATAAATAATGTGACTTCTCTAAATTTTTGCTAAAAATTACAAAATTCGTGATTATTATATTTTGTTAGTCATATCTTATTTATTTCAAGTGAGGGATTATGAGTTCGAGTTACTTTGATAGCAACTTTATGTTGGATTTTCAGTCTTGCTCTGCAGTTGGCTTTGTGTTCCGAAGAACTTCTAACAATATCAGACAGCCGTAAACAAAAAAAAATTATCAACAATTTAGAAAAAGAAAAAGTATTTACAAAAAGAGAAGAAAGAGTAGAAAGTAATGAGGTGATTGTCAAATTTCTTTGTGTTCTTTTGGTTAATAATAAATGAATGTATAAGCATGATATTATTTCACTACAAAAGTCAAAAGATAAGTGCAATAATAGATTAAATTAAGTTTAAATGGGAGTTAAATTCATTATTCCGACAGTTAAATCTTGAATTGATTATCCCACTGTTTTTGCTTTTTTTAATTTTTTTTTTTTTTACTTTCTGTGTTTAGGTGTCAAAAAAGAGCACCCTTTCTTCTTCTTGCATCCTTTTTGTTTAATTGATTGTGATTTTTCTACTTTTTGTTTTCAGCAAAGTAGTCTAAATATAATCTAATACTAGATTAAACAGTAAATCATTAAAGTTTATTCTTGCATTATTAGAGTAATTATTCCGTTAGAATTTGGGCTTGGGCCTAACTCACCCCAAAAGGTACCTCAAGAGGGGAGGACTGTCCAAGTGTTTATATATTATAATTATTTTTCTTTAATTAGCCGATGTGGGATTCTCAACAATTCAGTTTCATGAATTGGCATTTTGATGCATAGTGAAAGATATTAATTTTTGGATGGAGTTAATTTGTTTTTGAACTTTTTGTTTTTAATTTATAAAAGTCGAATTTCATACATTGAAAATAAATTTATTTTGAAACTTTATCCAAATAATGTTTTTTTTAAATAAAAAGATAAAGAGTAGTAGAATTGAGTAACAATTTCAACCAAAGGATCAACATACAGCCAATGAAAAAATTTTATTTGCCGGAATTCATTAGGTTTAAATCCAACTTAATTAGTCAACATAATCGTCCGAAATGTCAAGAAAATCAATATAATACTTCTTTTATATGCAAATATTAAAATTTACTTACGCAAAACACTTTTGTTTAAGGATTTTTTAGTCATTATGAGTCTGTTTTACTTCCGTTCTACTTTTGCCATCATTTCGAAAGCATTTAAAAGTATGAAAAATTCTATTACGAACTAGATCCATGTCCTTACTTATGAACTACTTAAACTGTATTAATACAAGTTAAAATGAACCCAATGGATTACCCACATAGCAAGGAAGTGGGAAGCAAAATGATTTCAATAAGCATTGATTAGGATAAAAGCAAAGAGGGAAGTTGGAAATATGCTCCTTGGGGTAGGGGATTGAAAAGGTCCATCATTGAATTGAGATTTGGATGATGATGGAATTATTATTTGGTTTTTTTTTTTTTTTCCGTTCAAGTAAACCCTAGAGACACATTATCAACTTTTTGTTTGTTGGGGACCTCTTTTGAATGGGTTATTCTTTCTAAGCCAAAAAAAAAAAGGTAGTTTTAGCCATTTACAAACTTCTTTACCTAATTTCCAATCACTATTTCATGATTGTAGCCGAAAGGCTTGACCATTTTAATTTCTCCTACAAAAATTTTATTTAATAGGAAATAGAATTACTAAGAAACTAATTTGAAGATGGAAAAAGGGGTGCTTTTTTTTTTTTTTTTTTCTTTTTCTCATCCCAATCAATGAGGTCTGCTTTTTCACTTTTTTTTTGACAATTTCTTGATCAAGAATTGATATCCAAGACTATAGGAATGGCGTGTTTGATGGGTTTGCAATAAGTTTTGCTCTTTCAAAAACAGAGAAAAGCAAATGGGATGGTTGAAAAAGTGAAGTTCTAATAGTTAGGGTGTAATGGGGTAAACCATTCATCTTAATTTTCATTTTTCTCTTTTATATATATATATATATATATATACACGAGGTGAAGTAATATTATATTTTGATTAATTCTCATAGAGTTTACCTATACGTATATTGGAAGTACTTTTAAGATATATTATACCTAAATTGAATGAGCTCATACATATACATGAGGTACCTTTTAAGTTATATCACACTCATACTAATCTTTATTCGAGTAAAACAGGACAATAAGAGCAGTAAAATTCTCCCACACAATTATACTATTACATTTTCAGAATTTGAAGCTGAATTGATCTCTGATTAAGCCTTAGTTTGATTGGAGGGAAATCAAGTACAGGACGTAAATATCCTATTTACGTCGTTTGGTTGTAATATAAAAGTGGAAGGGATTCTCCTCCACGTTAGTAAATTAACCCCTCTCAAAACGGATGGATTGAGATGCAAATAATTGTAAAAAGTCCATTTTAACCTCTTTTAAATTAATTAATTACAAATTTATCCTAAACTAAACTCCTACCTATCATATATATAACATTCCTCACCTTATGAAATGGATATAATAATAAATTATATATAATAAAAACTATTTACCTTCTACTTTTCACTCTAACCAAACGGACCTACCAAACAATTTTAAACTAAATGAATATATTTCCCTTAGTAGAAGTAAACGGTGCCACTCCCCCTTCCTTTCTCCTCCTCTTCCCCCTCTCTCAAACCAAACTCGGACTAAGATAAGAAAGATTTCAATCATCTCACCTATATATCTTCCGGCTTTGCTGGCTTTGAGAAACCTTTTTTACCCGTTAAACACTTGAGAGTTTCTTCACTTGTGATCAAGAATCAATTAAGTCGTGTTTGTTTTTGGTACAACCAAACTAGAGACTCACGTGATAGCCAAAAACAACTTTTCTCTCTTTATATCTCTCTCTCTCTTTTTGTTTCACTTTGTGTATTTTGCCAAAAGGTAAATAATTATTATGAGTAATTAGGGTTTAAGCTTTAAAGCTTGAGTTGATCAAAGTGTTCTATTAATTATATCATGAAAAAAGGGGAAAAAAATTGGATTATTAATGATGGAAGGAGAAGAAAAAAGAAGAGATTGATAAGAGGCAATATCCACAACCACACGAGTTCATATGATTCGTCTTTGTCCCTTTTTCAAAGTTTTTTCTTTTTAGTTTTCAACTACAAAATCATGACTTTCCCATGCATTTTCTAATTAATTCCATCACTTTTTTACATGCAAAAGAAATTAATTTTGCCCAAACATGCAATTAAAAGATTCAACATGTTAGGGAAATGAATCCCTTCAATGAGAAAATTTATATGATGAAACTTAATGATCCAATTCGAAATAAAAATATGCAAGTAAGAGAACAATAGGCGAAATAAATTGCTCTACTTTACGTAATAGGTGATTTATAATAATTTTCGCACATATTCGGATGTAGAATTTATATAAATAATTTGATTGAATCTTGTGAACCTTCTTTAAATTTAACTGGTTTGTAAATTTTTCGCTCAGAATTGAATTTTAATGGGCTTAATTAAATATAAATAATTGTAAAGGCTTATCTAATAGGGATTAATTCGTGATTACTTTGGGATATTTTGAAAATTTTAATTACTCTTATAAATATGCTATTTATCGAAAGTAAAAATTTTAAATTCGAATCACGTCTAATTTTATATCTGAATTTTAAATTAGAATTACATCTGATTTTATAGATAATATAAAGAAAAATGCACTTATTAGAAATAGAAAATGAGGCATAGAGAATCTATGGTAAGTTACTTTGAAAGTGACTAACAAGGTGGAGGGGACTTACAAAAAGATCAAGATTATTGAGAGAATAATTATTTCCTTTTTCTTGTTAAAGATTCTCTGTTCCACTTTTATTCAATTATTGAATCTATAACTCAGATCGGTTAATATATATTTTAATATATTTTTTAACACATTTTTTTTATAATTTGATTAACATAAATTCTATAAAATAAAAAAATAAACTTTAAATTCTAAAAGATGTAATAGAAAATTTGAATACCTATAATTAATTATGCAAGAGCTTCTTTGTAAATTGGCAATGAGAAGATGAAAATTAACTTAGGGTATAGAAAGGTGAAATCATTCATGGAGTTCCATTATTTGGCATCTACTATTTTTGCCTTTTTATGGTTATCTATGTCCTACACTATATATGCAATAAAACCCACTACCTAAATTTAGATTAAAAATGTTTGTTGGATATTTCTTCTACTTAATGCTTGTGTTATTATATCCACATTATTGCGATTTTATCTGTCACTTAAATATATATTTTTCGACTTTTATTTTAAAATATCTGTTATTTTAGTTATGAATTAAAATAATATTAAATAAAAATTTTCCACATATATCATTTATCCACAATTATTGGGATCATGTGCAATATTTTAATAAATACTTTGAGATAATTGAAATAAATTCATATGTCGAACTAAGGATAATTTACTAATTTATGTTTGTTAAATTAAGTTACCTCTTAAAATTAATTAATTAAGAGTGTATTTGATAATTGAAATTGTTAAGCATTTAATATACAAATTGATAACAATTTTTGTAAATTACTTAATTATTTAAGATGTGCTTAATTATAATTATAAATTTTAAACTTTCTCTCTCACTTCTCTCTACCTTCAAAGGATTTATGGAAAATATTTACTTTAAAAAAAATATTACATTTTGATCGCTTATCTATATTTTTTTTTACAAAATCTTTAAATTTATTCATTTTAACTCTAAATTTTCAAGATTTTTTAAAGAAATGTAAAAGAGAAAGCTTTTAATTAGAAAAAATTAGAAGAAGAATGAAAATTTACCAATAAAAATTTCGTAATTTTATTATGATAATTATTAATTTTACAAATTAAAAATAATTTTCAATGACCAACACGAAAAATCTGAAGCCCGTAGTACTAGAGGGCAGGGATGCCTACACCAGGGAGGGACAAAGAAGACAAATCGTCCTGGCTGGCTAACAAAAAGGCTGCCTAGAAGACTAAATTGTACGTACCAATACACGAGTGGACTGGACTTGGCTTGGTCCTCCTCTGCCCCTGCTTCTTTTTTGCAGCTTAACCAATTTTTCATTTCCGATCACCTCCTCCTACCCCCACCACCGATCCCCTTACTTACCCTCCCCAGCCACACAAACTTTGTTGGATAAAGAAGTAAAAGATACGCTCCCTCGTATGAGAGTCCAGAGTTAGTACTAAAATTTAATGTTTAAATTTTGGTAGGAATAGTGTGAGAATTTTAATTTTTTTTAATATTAGGGTAGTTCCTGGCCTCAAGTCTGTAAGGCTGCAGTCACCATGATTTACATTCTCTACATGAGCATCGAGCAGTCTGGTAGAGGTCTTGTAGGTGATACTCATCATATCATCTTATTTGTTGCTAGAACATATTTTTTTTTTTTTTAAATTTGCCAATTCAATAAATCAAGAAGTATTTGACGAATATCTAATATTTCTGTTAGAACTTGTAATAACAATTATAGGGTAATGTTTAATATATTTTAATTTATAACAGACAAACTAATTATTTCATTAATTCTTATATCTTGTTCAAAGACGGTCATTTAGTGATATAAAACGTAATAAATATATAAAAAATAGCAATAAAGATAAATTTCCCTTCATTAAAAACAATTCTTAGCTAACATAATTATAAACCAATAACTATGGTCTAATTTATTATTATTCTTTTGTAGCTACAAAATTTATTTATACAGCCACTACCCCTACCCCTACCCCTCTCCTTGTACCATATACAATTAAAGTCATATTATTTGAAATTTAATTTGCTTAAAACCAATTATTTATTCTTTCGGTCCATAACAACAACATCCATCAACTCAATTTAAAAACAAAAAAAGAAAGAGAAATTAATTTATAAAATATAAAATTCTATTAAAAATTATGAAATATATATTTTAAATTAAAAAATTAATTTATTAATGTATATATTTGGATAAATTGTTTTTATATTTATTTAGTTGAAAGAAAAAGAATTGTGTACTCTTTTGGGACCACTATAAGCTACGGGCACGCCTATAAATTCGTACCTTGCTACACAAACTTTCCTTCGTCCAAAATATATCTTCTCAAAAGGAAATTCATAAACAGAATTCATAGAAACTTCACTCACTTTTAAAGATCAAATCGCCCACATACTGAGTGTGCGTTTGTGCGTGTTTCATAGAAACTTTCTATGCATACGATCTCCGAATCTAAAATCATATGCATTTCTGCATATATCTTCTTTTCTTCCCATTTTCTCTTCTCTTTTCCTTTCTTTCATCCTCGAAAATCTTCTCTCGGTGATTATTTTCCTTCGCCTAGTACCATATTTCCATTCTTAAATCCTCCTCCTCGACATAAAAACCTAACTATTGGACCAAGGAATTAAGCAGATCCAGATTCCAGACACAGTAATTAATTCCAAGCAGATCGAAACTAGACGTTTAATTTTGGGTCTCTGTGGAGATCAATGGATGTTCGTGAGGAATTACCAGTGTTTGATAACGTTAAGTATGAGAAGGCGAAGGCAATTGCAAGGTACAATCGATTCAGGAAGATTACCAAGTTTTTGCAGTTTGTGGAAGTATTTGTGGCTCTAATTTTGATCTCCTGGTCATCCACGAAGCTTCCTCTGGTTATGAAATTTTCAGCCAATCTATTGCTTCAGCTTACCGGCTATATTTTCAAGCCTCACGTCGTTTTCCTCATCGGAAATGCAATTATCGTCTCTCTCTTCATCCTTTGTCGAGAAAACAACGCCGCTCACCAGAATTCCGGCTCCGGTGATATCTATGACGATTATATACGTCACAGCCAGGCGCAAACTCAACAACCAAAAGTCTCTGTCTCACTAGATACTGATAAAACTTCGCCGCCGCCGCCGGCTGAGATCAAGGAGACGACAGCCGATTCTGTCATCGGAATCGACCATGAGGAGACGAAGGAGATCGTACTCTGCGAACCTTCAGAGGAGGAATGCGACGCTGTGGCGACGGCAATTGAGAGCGCGACAAAACAGATTGAGAAGTTCCAGAGGACGCAATCGGCGAAGTTGAAGAGAGATATCGCCGCGAAACCACATCAAGGAGAATTGCGGAGATCGGAGACGGTGACGGAGCGTCATAGAGTAGTAGAGAAGCAGGTGATGACGTCATTCGAGTCCATGGACAGTCTGAGTATCGAGGAGTTCAATCTTACAGTTGATAACTTCATTAGAAGAATGAAAACTCCAGAGTTCATCATGAAACAGAAATTACTTGAAAATTACCAAGAGTTAAAAAATTAAATCAGGAAATTACTCATATCATATTCATATGCAATAGTTTTCTATTTTACCAGAAGAAAAATTCATGGCCGCGGTTACTGTTTTACTGTAATTTTTCTAGCGCCATGGATATATCTCTCTATGTACAGGACTAGCTTGTCTAGTTTGTTTCTGAAATTACCAGGAAATTACTTTGATATTATGATAATAATATATGCATTATTTCTTTCTTCCTTTTTTTTTTTTAATAAAAATTGCTATTATCTTTTAATAAATTGTATGAAATTTCTGTCTGGATAGTAGTCAACTTTGAGGCCTCTATTTCTAATTCCTAGTTTAGATAGAAAATATAAATTTAATTTTTTTTCTTCTTTGCAAATAAGAAAATATTTGTGAAACTTCTTGCTTTTGTTGTCAAATTAGAGGCTCATTATTTATGAACAAATTCTTATTGTTATGAATAAATTATTTATGAACAAATTATTATATTGTTGGCAAGAGTTAGCCCGATGATAAACCTCTAAAATTTCCTAGTTTACCATGAAAATAAGTTTTTTCTTTTTAAATTTTGTTAAAGTTAAATTTATGGTAAGAGAAGTCACGAAAACGAAGAAAAAAATGATTTTTTTTTCTAAATTAGAATATTTTCAAATACAGTCTAACTCGAAATGATTGGGGTTTTACTTAACCTCACTAAAGATTTCAAATTCGAAGGATGAGAATACAGTCTTGTGAATCTAAGTTTGAATATTGAGAATATTATTATATTTTGTAGAAAAATTTTACTCGATCCGAGTGAAATTTATAAAAATTCCTTAGTAATGAAAGTACTTGATTATGTAATAATTAAAGAAATGATTGATCAGAAACAATAATCCGGATTCATTGGCTTTCACTGTAAATAATCTAATGGGAAAAAAAGGCCCTTTTCTTCCTAATTTAACTTTACTAGCTTCTCCCTATAAAAAATATATATATTCTTATAAAGAGCAGAGTGATAATTGTTTTTTTTTTAATTTTTAACTTTCTTGAAATTTGTTTAATTAAAAAAACTCACACACACACAAAACGGAAGGGCCATTTAGAAAAAAGCTTAGAAGCATCGCCACACAAGTTGCTGCCTTTTTCTTTATTTTCCATTATATGCACATAATACGGGTTCTTGCTGCTTCATTTTTTTTAAAATAAAAACCTTCCATTGGTCATATATATTATTATTGAATTGTTTATAAAATAAGCAATTAAGTTACAAGAAAAAGCTTGTGAGGCTTTGTTCAAGTAGAAAAAGTTAACGCTAATTGTGAAATCATAAATGTGAGAATAAAAAGTCAAGTTTTTTGTTATACAGTGGCAGTCAACGATAATGATTAGTGAATGTTGGATTGGAGATGATATTTTGAGAGAGGGGACTGCTGTGTTTTGTAAGATTGGAAAACTGAGAAATAAATTTAATTGAAAATGTAAAAATATATTTGGGGAAGTAAAAAAATTTTATATTTACAACATACAACTCCTTAAATTTATTTTTTATTAAAAATCTCTTACAGAAACCACATCATTTCACTAAGAGTTTTTTAACCTTTAGCAAAATGAGTCGTTTCACTTCTCTCTCTCTCTCTCTCTCTCTCTCTCTCTCTCTCTCTCTATATATATATATATATATAAACCCGTACATAAAATTTCTTTCAATTGTAGTTTAGTACACCGTCAGGATGCATTCTACTCATACTGTTTTCGATCAGATGAAGTCAGCTAACTATCCTGACCTAAAGTAATTCAAATCAGAGATTAAGAATTCAACTCGTGCATAATGTAATAACAAAATATCAGTTTCTTAATAATTATATATATATATATATATATTGAGATTGATGAATGGGACCTAAAGTATACAAATCTAGCGGCTAAGTCTTATCCAGTTGTGTGGAAGGTTTGCAACAAAAGTAGAAAGAAAGGGTTGAATAATAATAATAAATTGTACACAGCACATTGGCTTTTAGCTTTGTTGTTGTTTTTGTTTGGTTTCATGGCATTAGCATAGAAGAATATAGTACACTATATATGCTTCAATTTTGCTTCCTTCTATTCTATTCTATTCTCTCTCACCAAACTACTATTCTATGTACTGTGTTGCCTTTTCAATACTACAATAATGCACTTATCAATCATTTTTGCTTCACATTATAATACAATTCCCCCCCTCCCCCCCTTCTATCCGTACACTTGTATAGAGGTTTAGAGGTTTAGGTCCATTCCATGGGGGAGGTTGGGGGGGGGGGGTTGATGTGCATTTGTTGATACATTCATCTTCTTGGTCATTTTGTATTTCTTTTTTAACAGAAAAGAAACTCAAGATTTTGACTTATATATCTAATAATTTGGGTATATATATATATATATATATATATTAGAATTTGGACTTGTCCTAACTCACCCCAAAAAGTACCTCAAGAGGGGAGGACTGTTCAAGTCTTTTTAAGTAGTAATTATTTCCTTTAATTAGCCGATATGAGATTTTCATTCTCAACACATCCCTTCACGCTCAGGCTGATCATTTTTGGGCCTGGAGCGTGGCATTCTGCAGGATTGGACATCTGCGGGTGGCCCAACATTAAGGCTCTGATACCATGTTAGAATTTGGGCTTGGGCCTAACTCACCCAAAAGGTACCTCAAGAGAGGAGGACTGTCCAAGTCTTTTTAAGTAGTAATTATTTTCTTTAATTAGCTGATGTGAGATTTTCATTCTCAACAATATATATATGCATGCTCCATCAATCAGAAATGTGAAGATGACGGTCAAATTTTGTATTATAATGTTTATATAAGAAAAAATGGTACATTAGATGCGGTTATATATGCAAATAGTAACTAATAAATAGTAAAGTGTTGATTGAAGATGATATTTAAAGTAAAGTAAGAAATAAAATTATTTAGGGTTTTTTATTTACAATATAGAGCGCATCAGATTTGTATATTAAAAGACATCGCTTCGCTAAGGGCTTTCAAATGAAAATATCATTTCAAGTATCTCTTCAAACAAATATAACAGTCTACAGAATTTATCTTGCGCTGTAATGATGTTTGCCCTCGATTTACTTTAGAATATCGCTAAAATACATTCTTTTTAAGAAATTTCCAATCAAATGGGGTTGGCAGACTATCCTTACCTATCCGAGAGTGGTTTAGCACTGTATCTCCATTTTCCTCATTGTTTATGAGACGAAGACGAGACGTTTTTCTTGTAATATAGAAATGTGATTTGAATTCAGACTTTGCAAATCAAAAAGTATTTTTGTGATTAAGTAAATATTTTATATTTAACGTCACTTTTGTTTATTTGAAAGGTTCTTGAGTAAACTTAAAATATGAAAATGATCATCTTGGTTTTAAAGATAGGCAATTGTCTCACAAGTTCTTTTTTTCCTCAATCATTATGGTCTCTAGAGAATAATTTTTAATATCTCCGATATTAAATATAAGGAGTTTTAGACTTGTGCACAAGAATTAAAGGTATTAAAAATAAAACAATTATTGAGTTAAAATATCTTTTATACGCGTAAGTAAATAAAGAGAGATGATAATAAGAGCGTAATAAAAAGATAGATATACGTTGAAAAATATAATAGATGCCCATTAAAAAATATAAAATTCCTTATATTTTTTACCACTCACAACTCTTCAAAACCCTTTATATTTTTTTATCGAAAATAGTAACTTTAATATATATATATATATATATTTGTATTTCAGAGACCATAATTGTCAACAATAATTTTTGTGGTACCTAAGAGAACTAAAATGGCATTTTTTTTTCTTATAAAAAATTACACAATTTTGTGTACTTTTGAAATAGCAACACCATTTCATTGGTCTCAAAAACCATTTCATTAACCCTTTTTTTTTCCAACAATCATTATTGATTTCAATAGCATTATGTGTATGTTGTTTCTTTCTCATTTTCTTGGAAATTTACAAAGACAATGATCAATGAAGGATGACAATGATATCTATATTATACATTTTGAGACATTTGAGAAATCATAAAATACTATATAGTAGTAATGGCTTACATAAACAAAATACATAAGCAAAAGGGAGAAAAAGGGTCCAATAGCTATAATAGTGATAGATAATATATATATATATATGTCACTATTAAATTATGAAATCTTATATCTTATTTCCCTTTCAAATATCTTTTTTCTCAAATTATAAAATTCATTACATGTCTATATATAATATTTTTTACTAATTGATAATTACCACTAAAATTTTGTAAGAAAATGAAAATAAAATACAAAATTATATAACACAATCTGACTAATTAACTTAATAGTTCATAGCTTATGAATAAAAATTATTACGTCGCGATTAATATTGAACTTATACCTTTTATAAGAGATACAATATTGACGGATATATTTGGTTCTAATTTATTGAAAATTAATGAAAGAAAACCTATTAATTTTATAACCTAAAAGTGCTTAAAGGCATAAATTAGTCAACATCACCAATAATATGTAAAAAAACAAAACAAGAACCTTAAGAGGGATATAATGAATGTTTGCTACCTAAAATTGCAACAAAAATTTAGTCAAAAGTAATATATATATTCTCCCCCACATTTCTAATACTTTAGTTTCTTACCTACCTTGTGTTTATGATATTATCAAGGCATTATAACAACACATATAATTAATGGTTTAAATGATATATTAATTTGGAATTTATTATATTTTTCTGGTTGATAGCATAAATTTCCTTTTTTTCTATTAGAGAAGAGGAAAATGAAAATAGAAATGAATATTTTGATACAAAAGAAAATAAAATTTATGGTCATGACAAGATACGATAATTCATTACCACATAAGCAATTAAATGAAGAATACAAATACGAATCAAAGCATAAAACTTCTTACAATTTTACTATGTTTCTGACATTCATTTATATTATATTATAGTATATTAAGTATATTTATATAATAGAAATCCAAACTTCTTTAAAATAGATATTTTGATTAGTCGTAAGTATTTTTATTGCGTGAAATTATCTTCTAAAAGATACTAGAAAAAAAAATGAATTGCAAAAAAAAAAAAAAAAAAAATCATATCGTTTTAGACCATGATCTCCATTGCTTAGAATCAAAAGCTTTTAACTTATTTTAAACTGCTGTATCGGTACTTTTTAGAAATATTTCTGCTTATAGATATTGTTAAAAATAAAATTATTACATTAGGGTCTAGAATAATTAACTATATATGTGGTTATTTTTATGTAGTATTCCTCTCTATCTTTCCTTTTCCACTTTATTTTCTAAAAAGGAAGTGAAAAATAAAAAAGTTTATAAAGGAAAAGGAATATAACTATGGCAAAAAAAGAAGCTTTATTTATGAGAATAATTTTGAAAGGAATTTATTCTTCCTTAGATGACTTGTCTGCTTCAAAAAATTGCACCATAAAATATAAAAAAAGAGCAATAAACCTATGCTTTTCTTAGCAATAAAGAAATAAATACCATACACATATATACACCTACTACTACTATATCCACAATGTTTCCTTTTTTTTTTCCCCAAAAAAAATCCACAATGTTTCCCAAGGACTAAGAAAAACGAACATCAAAAGAATAAAACTACCAAAAAAAAAAAAAAAAAAGAATAAACTTACCAACCAATCATATTTATTTAATATATTGACTCTATTGTATTATATAGCATAAAATTTTCCATTTTTTTCCGGAGACATGGGTTTCTATAATGATCCCTACACGAGGAATTTTATTAGTAATAATAAGGCTAATTACATTTTTTACCTCGAAATTTGTCTAAAATATTATTTTATCATTTTATTTTTTATATATTATAAATACATGTTTAATGTTTATATATATAATTAATTAATCTCTACTATTTTTAGTAAGAATTTTTTTAAAAAATTAATGATTTAGTAGTAAAAAGTTTTAAATTTTCCTAAAATATTATTTCACGCGTCTAAATATACTTATTTACTATCGTAAATTAACACCATAATATCCTTACTAATTTTTTATTACTTAATTTTTTTTGTAATGAATGATATTATTACAAGAAGTAAATTTGCAAAATGATATTTTAAAAAGATTTTAATATTTTTACTGTAAAATCATTGTTTTATGATAAATTTCTTTATTGAAATTAGTAGTAGGAATTAATTAACTAATTAAGAAAAATATAAACAATAAAAATATATTTATAATTTATATAAAATAAATGGATAAAATTACAATTTGAACAAAATCTTAAGCAGAAAGTATAATTAATCCTAATAATAATTAATGATTTAATAATGGTTTTTAGTTTTCCTCCTACAAATGGGATTTTTTTATTTTTTTTGGTGGTATGGGGAGGCAAATATAAGAGTTGGACAGCTCAACTGCCCTACATAGCTGTCTTGCCATCCAATCAAAGCCTTGTTGTATTATTTTGTTTATTGCTTGCAAATAATTAGGATTATCCATTCTTGGATTAGGTTTGGAATAAACTATTCAAATGAGACCAACCCAAGTTCATATTCATTCGCTTCCGATAATTTAATACATTTTTTAGTACACTTTTTATTATAATTTTATTAATATAAATTTTATAAAATAAAAGATAATCGGTAAACTTTAAAAGATAAGGAGTGATATTCACTTAGTTCAATTCTTATTCCCACTTTTTTTTCTTCCGTTCCAAATTATGATCCTATTTCTATGAATGAATGCATTTTAATTATTAAATATCTTCACTTCTCAAGAAATATTAATAAAATTTACACCATTCTCATAATTTCATACAAAACTTGTATAATTCTAAGACAAATGGTCCAATTCATTTAACATTAAAAAAGAACAAAACTGAACTAGGATCATCTTTGAGACGAATGGAGTATATTAGAAAGTATTATAAATGTTCAAGGCATATGAAAGTCTAGAAGTTCAAAATTCAAATTCTCTTCATAATCCATGTCGTGAAATACTTAGTGTTAAATTTTAATTTTTGAGTAAGAATTAGATTTTTTGACGTTTTTATCTGTATATCAAGTTTAAATTAATTAAGACTGTATATTGCGTACTCAACAACTCTCAAAAGTATGCAAAAAGTATTATAAATGTTATTAAGAATTCAAACGGAACTATACCATATGAGGAATATACGAGGAATAGAGGCAGTTTGGCTGCCCCATATACGTATAAGAGAGAGAGAGAGAGAGAGAGAGAGAGAGAGAGAGAGAGAGAGAGAGAGAGAGAGAGAGAGAGAGAGAGAGAGAGAGAGAGAGAGAGAGAGAGAGAGATGCTTGCATACCCGTCAAAGAAGGTGTCCCTTGTCCTATGCCCTTAGTTTTAGGGAGGGTTTTGGTGTCCATATTCGAGTTGGTTTCATGGTGTTGTGCTGCAAAATGTGTATCTTTACTAAATATAAATATTCAACACTAACAAAATTCTTGATTTTATTTACCCAAAAAAAGAATTTCTTGAATTTTCATGCATCATCCACACGGTTTCTTCTGCAATCTGCATGCATATGCCATATGAATTTGCAAATGGAGAATTAATTTGGCTGGCCGGAGACAGTTTCAAATGTTATCATCAAATGATCATACATGCATGCATCTGGTTTTTTCAGCTGGCAATTATATGTAACAAAATATATTGTTTGTTGCACATGAATATGTGTGTGTGTGCTCTGAATTCAGCTCAATTTTCTTTAGATTTTTTAAGGACAAAAGAGGGCCATTGCAAATTATCAAATTAGTTGTTTATTTTGGCAAGATCATGAGGTATTTTGAACAGTTCGTGTATATACAGTTACACTCTTGCTATCACAGTATTCGAATTCAAGACCTTTGGTTAAGTTAAGAGAGCACATGAGAGATACACATGTAAGCTATACAGCACTTGAAATAATTCCCATCCGAGTCGGGTAGTACCAGGCAGTATTAAGAAAACAGGACCGGATTGGTTGGATTGAGAATCAGACCATAGATCGGTTCAATTTTCTTAAAGAGTCAGCAAAAAATTGAATCGGTCAAATTTGGTAAAAAATCGATTAATTTGGCTAGTTAGACCGGTCGGACCGATCATTTGAACGGATACGGTTTTTAATTTTTTGAAATTTTTTCCACTAAAATTTATATTTTTTGAGTTAAAAAGTTTATAATATTCTTTCATTAGATTAATAATTATATTTTAGTGCTAAGTGAATGAATTGTTATTATATATATACTTATAATTTTTATATATTTATAATGTTATTCGGTTCGACTGATTGAACCAATGAACTAGTATTTTAACCGATTTAATTTCCGGTCCAATTTTTCAATACTGGTACCGAAATGACAATGTTCTTCAACAAAACACTACTACACAATTACATTCTCAGGATTCAAATTCACCCTCTTGTGGTATCAAACTAGTTATTTGGTCACTTATAATAATGCGACACGACGTAATTCAATTCAAACTAATATATAATACCTTATTTTATCTCAGATAATTCAACTCTGCCTTGAAAATATAATAGCTGTGCTAAGAAAGTAGCCCAATGAACAGAACTTTTGTATGCACCCCTTTGACAAACCAAATTCTCACACTCCATTGGACCACTGCCCACCTTGCCAACTCCACCATTTCCTCAACTTAAGCAAATTTTTTGCCATAACTTTTGACATCATCAAGAAATGGTAGTTTAAATGCCCAATTGCTGGCAAATTGAGCTTCATATATTTGTTTTCAACTAGGATGGATTAGTATGATGGCTTTATCACTATATATATATATAGAGAGAGAGAGAGAGAGAGAGAGAGAGAGAGAGAGAGAGAGAGAGAGAGAGAGAGATTTATACTGTTTGGAGTTACATATAATCACCAAGATGACCAAGCAATATTAGGTAAAATATATGATGCTAAATAATTTATATACAAAATGAAGCAGAGGAGGAGCCCCAAAATATCATCAATCAACTTTTGTAAAGATTTATGGCGACACAAAGTTGATAAGCAATTACTTTTTCATCAAGTATTTGTAGCAAAATCCTCCTTCATATACATCACATGAATGGGACATCCACTCTTCAATCTTGAAAAAAGTGTCCATTTTTCAATTCTTGGATCTTTGTCTGTTACCTCCCACCTCATCAAACCAAAAATATAAATCAATATAACCACCTTCATTAGTCCTAATCAAGCAGATTGAATATGAATACATATCAACTAAACACTATAAACTTTTATTTTTTTCTAATTATATACGTGAATATGTTGTGACAATAAAGTAATTCAATTGTGTAAAAGTATTTTTCATTAGACAGTAAATCCTGGGTTCGATTCACATGCTTATCTTCTCATGTATCAATATATATATATGAATAATCTTCAGCATCTAAAGTTATCGTGATGGCACATGAATTGACTATGAAAGGTTTTTTTGTCTGCTGAGTGAATAGACATATTTGATTTTATCGTGAAATGTAACAGTAGAATACTTTTATATGTTTAAAAATTATTTATGTATATAATTAGATTAAATCAAAGTTTATATATAATGTATGAGTATATAGTTCATGTATATTTATAACTAATTTCTCCGGGTAAATTAATATATTGTTTGTGTGATAAATTAAATTAGATTGAGAAAATAATTCACCTATATGTGGTTACTAGGCGATGGAGAAAGACCAGCATCATGGCTCTAGCCAAATTGAGTCCAAGGCATGTTCTTCCACCTGATCCAAATGCTAAGAAGCTGTATGGCTTGGGCTCATCCTGTTTATTTATATAAGTTGTAAGAGAAAGAGAATGGATGCTTATTATTCAATTATAAGTAAAATGACGAAAGGCGTGTGGTCTAATGGTTTGATTCTCTCACTTAAGATCCTCCACATTGCATGTCAAGTGAGAGGTTATGAGTTTGTGTTGCTGTTTGGGGGCTTTATACCTTCCGATCCCTCTTAAATTAGTCGATGACTCTTTTATACCGGGTTAAAAAGAATAAGTTAAAGTAAAATGTGATTGAAAATATATGACATGAGAAAAAAAAAAACTTACATCAAACCTTGAAGGATTGAATTTGTAAGGGTCACTATATAATTCTGGATCAAAATGTACTGATTTCACATCAATATTAACACTCCAACCTTTCTTGATCTTGTACCCTAAACACATAAAATATTACAAACTTATTAAAGATAGAGTGAAGGGAAAAGTAAGTCTCAAAAGTTTACTGCGTGAAGTTTTACAGAATTAGACATATATATACCATCGTTAGATTATATGACTTTGATATTATTTTAAAATAGTAAATTTGGATTTAATTTATCTTAAAAAGTACCTAAGAGACCATCATTAGATTAAACCATATTAAAGTATCGTAAAAAAAAAAAAGATTACCTAAACTTATGTTCATTTTTTCACGAACTATTCAAGGTGAGATTCTCAAGAAAATCCAACATACAATCTACATTAATGCATGCCAATGTTAAATAATATTGAGGTCAAACCTTGAAGCTCACAATCCTCAAGGGGAAGCCTTGGTAGCCATGGAACTATTGATGCCATTCTCAATGATTCTTTCACAACCTATTTGTAACTCATGATCACCAATCAATCACATAGATGATCAATTCAGTGTGAGGTTTAAGAAGAAGAAGAAGAAGAGAAGAAGAAGAAGAAGAAGAAGAAGAAGAAGAAGAAGAAGAAGAAGAAGAGGTCATCATAATTGATAATTAATCACCTTAGCAGCATATGGCATATTGCTGAGGTCTTCAAGACTAAGATTTGATGCAGTTAGCCTCTTTGATACAGAAAGCTGTTCCTCCTGCCCATATACAACTTACTAAATTAATGTTCTTGATTTCTTGTTTCTTACATCTTGAATTTTATTTGAGAGAAAAATAATTAAAAGGAAATTAATTACCCTGAGCAAGTTTTGAACCTCTATATTATCATCTAAATATTTGGCCATCCATGTGATTGCACTTGCTGTTGTGTCCTGCCCTGCAAAACAAATATGTTTATGACATTCTTTTATACATTAAGGAACTGGCTGGGAATCGAACCTATAACTTATCACACAGTAAAAAGGGATGTTTACGATATTTTAAAGGGTCATAGGCAGGATTGGGTATAATTTCACCCAAAAAGGTACCTCAAACGTGAGAAAGGAATATTGTCCAAATGAATAAAAAGATTATTTATTATTTAACTAGCCAATGTAAGTTTTTTAAACACTCCCTTGTTTACAAACTAGACATCTGTAAGGTGAAGTTATGCATGATTAGGCATCTGCAAAATGACCAAACAAAGTGGAGTTATGCAGATAACGCAAGAAAACTAGCCATATTAAATTAGGTAGTTCTAATATCACGTTAAAAAATTATATTTGAGCTCCAAAAAATACTTCAAGAGAAGTAGGATTACTCGAGTTTATAAGGACTCTAAAATTTTACCTGCAATGATCATGGTTAAAATGTTATCTTTGAGTTGCTCATCAGTCAAAAAACCACCATTCCCATTCATCAACAGATGCTGTAAAAAATCTCCATGATCATCATGAATATCTGATCCTCTTCTGTCATTAATGATTTTCTGCAACATCTTCATAATTCTTTTTCTGGCCTGATGAAACATTTTTAGTACTAAAAATTATTTCACTGCAAGAATCATATCTTTCTTTCTTTTTGGTATGGATTATATTTACCTGGAGGCCCTTGTAGAATCTAGTCCAGGGTAAATTTAGAGGAAATGAAAGCATTGCTTTGCAAACATGGGAGACATCATTTTGCAAAATCTCAAGTTCTTGATCTTCACTTGGTTGGCTCATCAACATCTTGCATATTGCTTTTAAGGTTATCTGCATTCCAATTCCCACACAAACTTATAGTGGTTCAGATTATTTCGATATTGTTTAATATATCTTTTAATATATTTAAATACTATTACAAGACCAGAATGACTACGTATCATGAAAGGATTTTGAATAGTATCAATGCCCTAATAATTTTCAAATCAAGAAATCAACCCCAAGATGCTCACTTTTTTTGTATTAGTGGGCTGCTTGATCACATAAAGTTGGGCTGTTATTCACATGCCATAGGTGGGTATAATTCTAAAGGCCTACAACCCTTGGGTTTTATATTCATGGGCTCAAAGTGCAACAAAGGACTAATGATATATGGTTGGTAATATCTTATATAATATTTCTTTTATACTACTTTGATTTTATATTATATGTCATTTTAAGACGATGTCTAAGAATTAATATAAAGGCTAAATTACCCATTGGCGAAAGTTTCCAGATAAATATTTAATTTCAACAAGATAAAAGTATATATGGAAAAATATTATTTAAAATTCCCTTAATTTATTAAAGACACAGATATTTTGAAACGGGGAAAAGTATGTTCATTCTACATATAATAATAATAGATATTTTAAAATGGAGAAAGTTCTTGCGACAGATAATAATGATATATATTTTGAAACAGAAAAAAGTATATACATTCATCGATAAGTAATAAGAAACAGAAGTAGAGACTAACCTTGAGGGCTTCATCAAGAAGAATGATACAATCTCTATGCTTCCATTCACTAAGGCTCTCAACAATTAGTTCATCAAATTGGATAACAAAATTTGATAATGAACTTGTTGATAACAAAGGATTC
Source organism: Catharanthus roseus (assembly GCA_028651295.1). NCBI lineage: Eukaryota > Viridiplantae > Streptophyta > Magnoliopsida > Gentianales > Apocynaceae > Catharanthus > Catharanthus roseus. The sequence continues at coordinate 19,954,291 of JAPQWS010000104.1, read as the reverse complement.
AAATGGCTTCTTAGCATTTTGTGGTGTTGATGAGAGGCACAAAGTAGGCTTTGAGTTCCAACCAATTCCCCAATTGACCTTATATACTTCTTTGTGAATTTTCCCGATTCATTGCTTAGAACTTTCTTAGCTGATTCTGTGCTTGAAACGAATACATGTGTTTCCCCAAATAAGTTGGTCTTGAAGCAATTTCCAAATCTATAAATTTCAAAGAATTTATAAAAATAGAAAATTCTGTTATAAATAAAACTCAAATTTATAAATGGAGAAATTAAATTTTTGTTGTTCAAGTTTGAGAGTGCTATTCATGCGCATGATAACATTCGCGACTTTTATTTGTCAATCGTCTTTACTATTTTAAAATGAATATTCCAAGCAATTGCGGAATATTGGAGTACAATTTTACAAATTATGCAAATTTATATAACTAATTAGGATAACTCAAAAGGTCTAGAGAGGGTTCCGAAGGATTTTTAAAAGAAATTTAAAAAATAAAAGTTTGAAGAGGTTCATAATACTCCTTCCGTCTTACAAAAATAACCCCACTTCTATCCGTAGATACATTCCTTCGCCTTCTGGGCTTCCAACCTCCTCAGTTCGCCAGGAAGGCAACTACATCAACAAGAACAAAAAAAAGTTTCCCGACTTTATCTTGTCTACGATTTCCGGGTTCTAAAAAGACTCTGAGGTCGGGTTGAACGACATACATCTTGGTTGGTCCTACCACCACTAGAGATTGGCGCAAATACATTAAGAAAGATAGTTAAACTAATAAATTTTACTTAGATTTTCCTTTTATATCATTTATTGATATTAAAGGACTTCGACTTTTTATTTTGAAATTTTATAAATATAGGGATAAATTTAATTTGGATAATTTGTGTTTTATTAATATTTCTTGGAAACTAGATGAGGGCTTTCTGTACCTTCCTCACCCCTCCCCCCTCTCATGTTTAGTAATTAAGATATTCGATAATAAGGGATATAAAAGGAAATTAAGAAAGTAACCACTATTCGTAAAAGGAAATGGGATTATAATTTGGAACAGAAGAAAAAAAAAACAAGACTATCTTTATAGAACGGAGAGAGTATGATTTATATAAATTTCTATATCTCAATAGAATAACTCAAAATTTTTGGGGCATTACCAAAGCCCCAAACATATATGTAGTTCCGCCACTGATTCTACAAAAACTATGAATACATAAGCACATACTCTTATATCGTACAATCACATAATACTTTATCTCATTTAGCATGAAAGTTCAGAAATATGATTAATGCAAGACATGATTTGATTCATTATGATTCAAGAAATTCATCTTTATACTTTCAAATCGAATTCATAACAAAATTTTCTTTTTTTTTTTTTTTAATTTTTAAAAACCATCAATATGAATAGAATATTGATAGAAGAGGGAAAATAGGAATTACTTGAGTTTTCTAACTCGTACAAAATCATAAAAGCCTTGGTCGCTATTGATGGCAGCCATGAACTTAATTGTTTCTCCAATCATTGGAAGTCCTTGGTTGCCTGGAGGAATTTTGGTCCTTGAATTTAAACCCTTTTGCCAAAATTTGTTGATGAAAATTTGCCAAAGTAACCATAGGAAAGCTACGAAAAGCATCATATGGCAATAGCTACTTAGATGAAGCTCAAAATTCTGCATTTTCCTTAGGCAAAATTCTGCAAATGTTGGCTTATAAGAAAGAGAGAGTATGTCTCAAAGCCTTACTTAGAGTTGGAAGAAAGATGGGTTTTCTTGATTTTGGCCGACAGGTAATTATGGAATGGTTTGAACTCAACTTTCCACTCAAAAATCAACTTGACCTTTCTGCCATAATTTTCTTTTAATATATTGGGTTACTCCAAAATATCACGTAGAATATTTCTATTACTAAATTATATACTTCCTTTCTTTCTTATCTCATTTTACTATTATCGTTTTTTTACTTGTTACATCGTGAAAACGAATGTAATATTTAATAATTTATTTTTCCATTATATCTTTCTATAAAAAGAAAATTTTCAATGAAGTGAGGGTTTTGTTTGAGTAGTATTCTATTCAATATATGTCATCTCTTGTTTTTGTAAATTTAGAGGGCAACTCATGGACTTGGTAGTGTATTCATGATTCCGATTCGGTAACCGTACGTCCTCATTATGTCACAGTCTATATCGTGAGGGTATTGTGAATACTTCACGCTTATCCAGAAAAAAAATGAATATTTCAGGCTTATGTGTATACAACATTCAAATATATTCCGTACACTATCTCATATGGGATATGTAATATCACATTCATTCCTTTAAGGTCATAACGTCATTTTAAAGATAGCTTCACCTCATGCTACACATTTGGCTGATAACTATATATGCTCTTGATAACATAATATATGCTAACTTCCAAGTCCGCAAACTTAAGAACACGAGTTATCTATATGACATTAACCACGATTCCTACTTGATAATGATTTTTACTATATCAAAATAAATATCTAATAACTAGACACATTTAGCGAATCTATAGAATACTCATTTTGATTAAGCTATGAGCTAGTATGATTCAACAAGCAATCAAGAAATAAACAACAATATGGTACTTGTTTTTCCTCTCTATCATGTAGCCTTTCTGGTGAATGACATGACCAAGATAAAAAAAATGGGTCGAGAGTTGGGATCAATCATGTAGTCATCTACCAATTCACCATATTTAACAAAGAGAGCATCCATATCAATATCTTCTCCAAAATGGCATTCCAACATAGATTCAACCACTGCCCTAATGGTTTTTGCTACTTTTTGTCCCCTTGATGTTCTTCTCATTTGATCCTCATCCTGTTTTTTCAGAATCATTTTGTAGAAAATGTGATGATTAACACATAAATTTAGGCTTTAATGAGAATGTGAAACATTATTTGGTGTATTTATACAATATTAAAAATATTTAGAAATGTTTTATGCAATTTCATGGAAAAATTTTTTTTCGGACCTAAATTTTGTAAAACCAGTGATGATTAGCACACGAATTCTGACTTTATTGGGAATGTGAAACTTTGTCTGGTGTATTTATACAACATGAAAAACATATCGAGTCATTTTGAGCAATTTTACGGAGAACTATTTTTCGGACCTAAATTTAGTAAAAAAACGTGATGATTAGCACACGAATTCAGGATTTAATGGGAGTATGAAACTTTATCTGGTATATTTATACAACATGAAAAATATTAAGAAACGTTATAAGCAATTTGTTAGAGAACATTTTTTCGCACCTAAATTTTGTAAAAAAGTGATTATTAGCACACAAATTCGGACTTTAATTAGAATGTGAAACTTTGTCTGGTATACTTATACAACATAAAAAATATTCAGAAATGTTTTATACAATTTCGTGGAGCACTTTTTTTTGAACCTAAATTTTGTAAATAATGTGATGATCAATACACGAATTCTGACTTTGTTGGGAATGTGAAACTTTGTCTAGTGTATTTATACAACATTAAAAACATACCGAGTCATTTTGAGCAATTCAACGAAGAACTATTTTTTGGACCTAAAATTTGTAAAAAAAGTGATGATTAGGACGAATTTGGGACTTAATGGGAATGTGAAACTTTGTCTGGTGTATTTATACAACAGGATAAAACATTCAGAAACGTTATAAGCAATTTGTTGGAGAACTTTTTTTCGGACCAAATTTTTTAAAAAACGTGATTATTAACACACAAATTCGTGCTTTCATTAGATGTGAAACTTTGTCTGGTGTATTTATACAACATTAAAAACATTTAGAAACGTTTTAAGCAATTTGTTGCAGAACTTTTTTTCGGACCTAAATTTTGTAAAAAACACGATGATTAGCACACGAATTTTGACTTTGTTGCGAATTTGAAACTTTGTCAGGTGTAGTTATACAACATAAAAAAGACACTGAGTCATTTTGTGCAATCTTACGGGAAACTATTTTTACGACCTAAATTTTGTTAAAAACGTGATGATTAGCGCACAAACTTCGGGTTTTAATTAGAATGTGAAACTTTGTCTGGTGTATTTATACCACATGAAAAATATTCAGAAACGTTTTATGCAATTTTGTGGAGAAATTTTTTTCGTACTTAAAATTTTTTTAAAAAAAGTGATGATTTGCACACGAATTCTGACTTTACTGGGAATGTGAAACTTTGTCTGATGTATTTACACAATATTAAAAACATACCGAGTCATTTTGAACAATTTTACGAAGAATTATTTTTTGGATCTAAATTTTGTAAAAAACGTGATGATTAGCACACAAATTCGGGCTTTAATGAGAATGTGAAACTTTGTCTACTGTATTTATACAAAATGAAAAACATCCAGAAATTTTTTATGCAATTTTGTGGAGAAACTATGTTTCAGACCTAAATTTTGTAAAAAACGTGATTATTATCATACAAATTCTGACTTCATTGGAAATGTGAAACTTTGTCTGGTGTATTTATACAAATGAAAAACATACCGAGTCATTTTGAGCAATTTCACGGAGAACTATTTTTCATAGCTAAAGTTTGTAAAAAAAATATGATGATTAACACACGACTTCAAGATTTAATTGGAATATGAAACTTTGTCTCGTGTATTTATACAACAAGAAAATCATTCAGAGACGTTTTAAGCAATTTGTTGGAGAACTTTATTTCAGACCTAAATTTTGTAAAAAACGTGATTCACACAAATTCGACTTTAATGAGATATGAAACTTTGTCTGGTGTATTTATACAAAATAAAAAACATTCACAACGTTTTAAGTAATTTGTTGTAGAACTTTTTTTTGCACCTAAATTTTAAAAAAGTGATGGTTAGCACACGAATTCTGATTTTATTGAGAATGTGAAACTTTGTCAGGTGTATTTTTACAACATGAAAAATATACCGAGTCATTTTGAACAATTTTACGGAGAACTATTTTTCGGTCCTAAATTTTGTAAGAAAATGTGATGATTAGCATACGAATTCTGACTTTATTGGGAATGTGAAATTTTGTCTGGTGTATTTATACAACATTAAAAACATACTAAGTCATTTTGAGCAATTTTACGGGGAACTGTTTTCGGACCTTAATTTTGTAAAAAAAGTGATGATTAGCACATGAATTTGGGACTTAATAGGAATGTGAAACTTTGTCTTGTGTATTTATAAAACATGAAAAACATTTAGAAACTTTATAAGCAATTTGTTGGAGAACTTTTTTTCGGACCTGAATTTTGTAAAAAACGTGATTATTAGCACACAAATTCGGGCTTTAATGAGATGTGAAACTTTGTTTGGTGTATTTATACAACATGAGAAATATTCATAAACATTTTAAGCAATTTGGTTTCGAACTTTTTTTTGATATAAATTTTGTAAAAAAACGTGATGATTGCACACAAATTCTAACTTTATTGAGAATGTGGAACTTTTTCATGTGTATTTATACAAAATGAAAAACATACCGAGTCATTTTGAGCTATTTTACATAGAACTATTTTTCAGACCTAAATTTGGTAAAAAAAGGTGATGATTAGCACACGAATTCGGGACTTAATGTGAATGTGAAACTTTGTCTGGTGGATTTATATAATATGAAAAACATTCTGAAATGCTTTAAGTAATTTGCTGGAAAAGTTTTTTTGGACCTTAATTTTTAAAAATACGTGATAATTAGCACACAAATTCGGGCTTTAATGAGAATTGGAAACACATACGAAAAGTTTTAAGCAATTTTTGTGAAGAAACTTTTTTTAAAAAAAGTTATGATTAACACACAAATTCTGACTTTATTGGGAATGTGAAACTTTATCTAGTGTATTAATACAACATATGAAACATACTGAGTCATTTTGAGCAATTTTATGGAAACTATTTTTTGAAACTAAATTTTGTTAAAAAACGTGATAATTAGCACACGAATTCGGGACTTAATGGGAATGTGAAACTTTGTTTGCTATATTTTTACAACATGAAAAACATTCAGAAACGCTATAAGGAAATTGTTGGAGAACTTATTTTCGGACCTAAATTTTGTAAAAAACGTGATTATTAGTACACAAATTCGGGATTTAATGTGATATAAAGCATTATCTGGTGTATTTATAAAACATGAGAAACATTCATAAAAGTTTTACGCAATTTGTTGTCGAACTTTGTTTGGATCTAAATTTTGTAAAAAAACGTGATGATTTGCACACGAATTCTGACTTTATTGAGAATGTAAAACTTTGTCAGGTGTATTAATACAATATATGAAACATACTGAGTCATTTTGAGCAATTTTACGGAGAACTATTTTTTAGACCTAAATTTAGTAAAAGAAGGTGATGATTAGCACACGAATTCCCGATTTAATAGGAATGTGAAACTTTGTCTGGTATATTTATACAACATGAACAACATTAAGAAACATTTTAAGCAATTTGTGCCAGAACTTTTTTTTGAACTAAATTTTGTAAAAAACGTGATTATTAGCACATAAATTCGGGCTTTAACGAGATGTGAAACTTTGTTTGCGTATTTATACAATATTAAAAAACATTCAAAAGCGTTTTAAGAAATATTGTGGATAAACTTTTTTCGGACCGAAATTTTGTAAAAAAACGTGATGATTAGCCTACGAATTCTAACTTTACTGGGAATGTGAAACTTTGTCTGGTGTATTTATACAAATGAAAACATACCGAGTCATTTTGAGCAATTTTACGGAGAACTATTTTTCGGATGTAAATTTTGTAAAAAAACATGGTGACTAGAACACGAATTTGGGACTTAATGGGAACGTGAAACTTTATCTGATGTATTTATACAACATGAAAAATATTAAAAAACGTTATAAGCAATTCGTTGGAGCACTTGTTTTTGGACCTAAATTTTGTAAAAAAACTTGATTATTAGCACACAAATTGGGGCTTTAATTGGGAGTGAAACTTTGTTTGGTGTATTTATACAACATGAAAAACATTCAGAAACGTTTTAAGCATTTCGTTATAGAGGTTTTTTTACCTAAATTTTGTAAAAAACGTGATTATTAGTACACAAATTCTTGCTATGAGAATGTGAAACTTTGTCTGGTGTATTTTCACAACATGAAAAACATTCAGAAACGTTTCAAGTAATTTTGTGGAGAAACCTTTTTTCAGTCCTAAATATTGATAAAAATGTGATGATTAGCGTACGTATTCAGGTTTTATTGAGATGTGAAACTTTATTTGGTGTATTTATACAACATGAAAAATATTCAAAAACGTTTTAAGCAATTTGTTGCAGAACTTTTTTTTTTTTTTTTACCTAAATTTTGTAAAAAACATTATTAGCATACAAATTCCGAATTTAATGAGAATGTGAAACTTTTTTTGGTGTATTTATACAACATGAAAAACATACCCAATCATTTTTAGCAATTTTACAGATAACTATTTTTCAGATCTGAATTTTGTAAAAAAACGTGATGATTAGGACACATATTCGGGACTTAATGGGAGTGTGAAACATTGTCTAGTGTATTTATACAACATAAAAAACATTCAGAAACGATATAAGTAATTAGTTGAAGACCTTTTTCGGACATAATTTTTTTCAAGAAACTTGATTATTAGCACACAAATTCGGGCTTTAATTATATGTGAAACTTTGTCTGATGTATTTATACAACAAGAAAAACATTTAGAAATGTTTTAGGCAATTTGTTGCAGAACTTTTTTTTTAACCTAAATCTTGTAAAAAAACGTGATTATTAGCACACGAATTCAGGCTTTAATGAGAATGTGAAACTGTCTTGTGTATTTATACAATATTGAAAATATTCAGAAACGTTATAAGCAATTTGTTGCAGAACTTTTATTGAGACCTAAATTTTGTAAAAAAAACCAGATGATTAGAACACGAATTCTGACACTATTGGGAATGTGAAACTTTGTCTGTGTATTTATACAACATGAAAAACATTCAGAAACGTTTTAAACAATTTGTTGTAGAACTTTTTTTGGAACCAAAATTTTGTAAAAAACGTGATGATTAGCACACAAATTCGAGCTTTAATGAGAATGTGAAACTTTGTGTGGTGTATTTATACAACATGAAAAATATTTAGAAATGTTTCAAGCAATTTTGTGGAGAAATTTTTTTTCGAACCTAAATTTTGTAAAAAAACGTGATGATTAGCACACGAATTCTGACTTTACTGAAAATGTGAAACTTTTCTTGTGTATTTATAAAACTTGAAAAACATATTGAGTCATTTTGAGCAATTTTACAAAGACCTTTTTTCGGAAACTTTGTAAAAAAATGTGATGATTTGAACATGAATTCGGGACTTAATGGGATGTGAAATTTTGTCTCGTGTATTTATATAACGTGAAAAACATTCAGAAAAGTTATAAACAATTTGTTGGAGAACTTTCTTTCGGACCTAATTTTTGTTAAAAACGTGATGATTAGCACACAAATTCGGGCTTTAATGAGATGTGAATTTTTGTTTGGTGTATTTAAACAACATTGAAAACATTCAGAAACGTTTTAAGAAATTAGTTGCATAACTTATTTTCGGACCTAAATTTGGTAAAAAAATGTGATGAATAGAATACGAATTCTAACTTTACTGGGAATCTGAAACTTTGTCTGGTGTATTTATACAACATGAAAAACATTCAGAAACGTTTTAAGCAATTTGTTGCAGAAATTTTTTAGACCAAAATTTTGTAAAAAAAATGATGATTAGTATATGAATTTGGATTTTACTGGGAATGCAAAACTTTGTCTGGTGTATTTGTACAAAAGAAAAACGTTCAGAAACGGTTTAAGAATTTTGTTGTAGAACTTTTTTTCTAACCAAAATTTTGTAAAAAATGTGATGATCAACACACGAATTCTGGCTTTACTGGGAATGTGAAACTTTGTCTTGTATATTTATAGAACATGAAAAATATTCAAAAACATTTTAAGATATTTGTTGTAGAAATTTTTCCGGACCTAAATTTTGTAAAAAACGTGATGATTAACACACGAATTCGGACTTTACTGGAAATGTAAAACTTTTTATCTAGTGTATTTATACATCATTAAAAAACATTCAGAAACGTTTTAAGCAATTTGTTGTTGAAATTTTTTTTTGACCTAAATTTTGTAAAAAACATGATAATTAGTACACAAATTCGGAATTTAATGATAACATGAAACTTTATTTTGTGTATTTATACAACATTGAAAACATTCAGAAACGTTTTAAGGAATTTGTTGCAAAACTTTTTTCGGACCTAAATTTTTTTTTTAAAATGTGATGATTAGCACACGAATTCTGAATTTAGTGGGAATGTACAATTTTGTCTAGTGTATTTACACAACATGAAAAACATTCAAGAATGTTTTAAGCGATTTGTTATAGAACTTTTTTTCGGACCAAAATTTTGTAAAAAACGTGATGATTAGCACACGAATTTTAACTTTACTTGGAATGTTAAACTTTGTCTAGTGTATTTATACAAATGAAAAACATTTAAAAACGTTTCAAGTAATATGTTAGAGAACTTTTTTTCGGACCTCAATTTTGTAAAAAACGTGATGATTAGCAAACAAATTCGGGATTTAATGAGAATGTGAATCTTCGTTTGGTTTATTTATACAACATTGAAAACATTCAGAAACGTTTTAAGCAATTTGTTTCAAAATTTTTTTTCGGACCTAAATTTTGTAAAAAAACACAATGATTAACACACGAATTCTGATTTTACTGGGAATGTGAAACATTATCTGGTATATTTATACAACAAGAAAAACATTCAGAAATGTTTTAAATAATATGTTAGAGAACTTTTTTTCAGACTTAAATTTTGTAAAAAAAGACAATTAGCACACAAATTCTTAATTTACTGGGAATATGAAATTTTGTCGGGTGTATTTATATAACATGAAAAATATTCAGAAACGGTTTAAGCAATTTGTTGGAGAACTTTTTTTCGAAACTAAATTTTGTAAAAAACGTGATGATTAGCAAACAAATTCGGGTTTTAATGAAAATGTGAATCTTCATTTGGTTTATTTATACAAAATTGAAAACATTCAGAAACGTTTTAAGCAATTCGTTCCAAAATTTTTTTTGGACTAAATTTTTTAAAAGAACGTGATGATTAGCACAAGAATTCTTAATTTACTGGGATTGTGAAACTTTGTCGGGTGTCTTTATAAATCATGAAAAATATTCAGAAACGTTTTAAGCAATTTATTGTATAACTTTTTTTCGGACCTAAATTTTGTAAAAACCGTGATGATTAGCACACAAATTCTGACTTTATTAGGAATATGAAACTTTGTCATGTATATTTATACAACATGAAAAATATACTGAGTCATTTAGAGTTATTTTACGGAGAACTATTTTTCAGACCTAAATTTGGTAAAAAATGATGATTAGCACATGAATTCGGGACTTAATGGGATGTGAAACTTTGTCTTGTGTATTTAAACAACATGAAAAACTTTTAGAAATGTTATGAGCAATTTTTTATAAACTTTGTGAATTTTTGTTCGGTTTATTTATACAACATTGAAAACATTCAAAAACGTTTTAAGCAATTTGTTGCAAAACCTTTTTTCGGACCTAAATTTTGTAAACAACGTGATGATTAGAACACGAATTCTGCCTTTATCGGGAAAATGAAACATTTTCTTGTGTATATATACAACTTCTATAACATACCGAGTTATTTTGAAAAATTTGAGGCGGAACTATTTTTTAGACCTAAATTTGGTAAACAAAGGAGATGATTTGAAAACGAATTCGGGACTTAATGAGAATGAGAAACATTGTCTCGTGTATTTATAAGACATGAAAAACATTCAGAAACGTTTTAAGCAATTTGTTGGAGAACTTTTTTTGGGATCTAAATTTTGTAAAAAACGTGATGATTAGCACACAAATTCGGGCTTTAATGAGAATGTTAAACTTTTTTTTGGTGTATTTATACAACATTCAAAACATTCAGAATCGTTTTAAACAATTTGTTGCAAAATTTTTTTTCGGAACTAAATTTTTTAAAAAACGTAATAATTAGTACACGAATTTGGGTTTTTAATGAGAATGTGAATCTTTGTTTGGTTTCTTTTACAACATTGAATACATTCAGAAACGTTTTAAGCAATTTGTTACAAAACTTTTTTTCGGACCTAAATTTTGTAAAAAAACGTGATGATTAGCACACGAATTCGGAATTTACTTGTAATGTAAAATTTTGTCTAGTGTATTTATACAACATGAAAAACTTTCTGAAACGTTTTAAGAAATTTGTTGTAGGACTTTTCTTGGACCAAAAGTTTTGTAAAAAACGTGATGGTTAGCAAACGAATACGGATTTTACTGGAAATGTGAAAATTTGTCTGGCGTATTTATAAAATATGAAAAACATTCAGAAATGTTTTAAGCAATTTGTTGGAGAAATTTTTTTCAGATGTAAATTTTGTAAAAAACGTGATGATTAGCACATAAATTCGGGCCTTAATGAGAATGTGAAACTTTGTTTTGTATATTTTTACAACATTGAAAACATTAAAAAACGTTTTACAAATTTGTTGCAAAACTCTCGTTTTATTTGACTAGGCACTTAAGGACGTAGTCCCGCATCGAGCTGACTGACCAATAAGAAAGGTGTTATCCTCAATTCCCTTACGGGCCTAAATTGTTTAAAAAAACGTGATGATTAGCACACAAATTCTGAATATACGGGAATGTGAAACTTTGTCTGGTGTATTTATACAAATGAAAAACATTCAGAAACATTTTAAGTAATTTGTTGTAGAACATTTTTTCGGACCAAAATTTTTAAAACACGTGATGATTAGCACACAAATTCTAACTTTACTGGGAATGTGAAACTTTTTCTGGTGTATTTATACAACATGAAAACATTCAGAAACGTTTTAAGCAATTTGTTGGAGAACTTTTTTTCGGACCTAAATTTTGTAAAAAACATGATGATTAGCACACAAATTCGGGCTTTAATGAGAATGTGAATATTCGTTTGGTTTATCTATACAATATTAAAAACATTCAGAAACATTTTAAGCAATTTGTTCCAAAACTTTTTTTCGAAACTAAATTTTTTAAAAGAACGTGATGATTAGCACACGAATTCTTAATTAACTGGAAATGTGAAACTTTATCTGGTGTATTATGCATCATGAAAAATATTCAGAAACGTTTTAAGCAATTTATTGTAGAACTATTTTTCGGACCTAAATTTTTTGAAAAACGTGATGATTAGCACACGAATTCTGACTTTATTAGGAATATAAAAATTTGTCAATTGTATTTATACAACATGAAAAACATACCGAGTCATTTAGAGTAATTTTACAGAGAAGGATTTTTCAGACCTAAATTTTGTAAAAAAATGTAATGATTAGCACATGAATTCGGGACTTAATGGGATGTGAAACTTTGTCTGGTGTATTTAAACAATATGAAAAGCTTTCAGAAATGTTATAAGAAATTTGTTAGAGAACTTTTTTTCAGATCTAAATTTTGTAAAAAATGAGACTATTAGCACACAAATTGGGCTTGAATGAGATGTGTAACTTTGTCTGGGGTATTTATACAACATGAAAACATTCAAAAACGTTTTAAGCAATTTGTTGTATAACTTTTTTCGACCTAAATTTTGTAAAAAATGCGATGATTAGCGTACAAATTCGGGCTTTAATGAGAATGTAAAACTTTTTTTGTTGTATTTATACAACATTAAAAACATTCAGAAACGTTTTAAGCAATTTGTTCCAAAACTTTTTTCGAAACTAAATTTTGTAAAAGAACATGATTAGCACACGAATTCTTATTATACAGGGAATGTGAAACTTTGTCTGGTGTATTTATACAAATGAAAAACATTTCAGAAACTTTTTAAGTAATTTGTTGTAGCACTTTTTTTCGGACCAAAATTTTGTAAAAAACGTGATGATTAGCACACGAATTCTTTCTTAAGTGGGAATGTGAAACTTTGCCCGGTGTATTTATACAACATGAAAAACATTCAGAAACGTTTTAAAAAATTTGTTGGAGAACTTTGTTTCAGACCTAAATTTTGTAAAAAATGTGATGATTAGCACACAAATTTGGGTTTTAATGAGAATGTGAATCTTCGTTTGGTTTATTTATACAACATTGAAAACATTCATAAACGTTTTAAGCAATTTGTTCCAAAACTTTTTTTTGGAACTAGATTTTTTAAAAGAACGTGATTATTTGCACTCGAATTCTTAATTTACTGGGAATGTGAAACTTTGTCGGGTGTATTTATACATCATGAAAAATATTCAGAAACGTTTTAAGCAATTTATTGTATAAATTTTTTTCGGACCTAAATTTTCTAAAACACGTGATGCACACAAATTCTGACTTTATTGGGAATATGAAACATTGTCATGTGTATTTATACAACGTGAAAAACATACTGAGTCATTTAGAGTAATTTTACGGAGAATATTTTTCAAACATAAATTTGGTAAAAGAAAATGATGATTAGCACACGAATTTGGGACTTAATGGGATGTGAAACTTTGTCTAGTGTATTTAAACAACATATAAAACTTTCAGAAATGTTATAAACAATTTGTTATAAACTTTGTGAATTTTCGTTTGGTTTATTTATACAACATTAAAAACATTCAATAATATTTTAAGCAATTTGTTAAAAAACTTTTTTTCGGACCTAAATTTTATAAAAAACGTGATGATTAGAACACGAATTCTGACTTTATCGGGGAAAATGAAACATTTTCTTGTGTATTTATACAACTTCAATAACATACCGAGTTATTTTGATAAATTTTATGCAGAACTATTTTTTAGATCTAAATCTGGTAAACAAAGGAGATGATTAGAACGCGAATTCGGGACTTAATGAGAATGAGAAACATTGTCTCGTGTATTTATAAGACATGAAAAACATTCAGAAAAGTTTTAAGCAATTTGTTGGAGAACTTTTTTTCGGACCTAAATTTTGTAAAAAACGTGATGATTAGCACACAAATTCGGGGGCTTTAATGAGAATGTGAAACTTTTTTTGGTGTATTTATACAACATTCAAAACATTTAGAATCGTTTTAAGCAATTTGTTGCAAAAAAATTTTTCGGAACTAAATTTTTTTAAAACGTGATAATTAGTGCACGAATTCGGGTTTTTAATGAGAATGTGAATCTTCGTTTGGTTTCTTTTTACAACATTGAATACATTCAGAAACGTTTTAAGCAATTTGTTGCAAAAATTTTTTTCGGACTTAAATTTTGTAAAACAACGTGATGATTAGTACACGAATTCGGAATTTACTGGGAATGTAAAATTTTGTCTAGTGTATTTATACAACACGAAAAACATTCAGAAACGTTTTAAGAAATTTGTTGTAGGACTTTTTTTCGGACCAAAATTTTTGTAAAAAACGTGATGGTTAGCACACGAATTCGGACTTTACTGGAAATGTGAAACTTTCTCTGGTGTATTTATACAACATGAAAAATATTCAGAAACGTTTTAAACAATTTGTTGTAGAATTTTTTTTTTGGGACCCAAATTTTTTAAAAGAGTGATGATTAGCACACAATTTCGGGCTTTTATGAGAATATGAAACTTTATTTCGTATATTTTTACAACATTGAAAACATTAAGAAACGTTTTAAACAATTTGTTGCAAAACTTTTTTTCAGACTTAAATTTTGTAAAAAAACGTGATGATTAGCACACGAATTCTGAATATACTGGAAATGTGAAACTTTGTCTGGTGTATTTATACAAATGAAAATATTCAGAACGTTTTAAGCAATTTGTTGTAGAACTAATTTCCGGACCAAAATTTTGAAAAAATGTGATGATTAGCACACTAATTCTGACTTTACTGGGAATGTGAAACTTTGTCTGGTGTATTTATACAACATAAAAATATTCAGAAACGTTTTAAGCAATTTGTTAAAGAATTTTTTTGGAATCTAAATTTTGTTAAAAACGTGATGATTAGCACACAAATTCGGGTTTTAATTAGAATGTGAATCTTCGTTTGGTTTATTTATATAACATTGAAAACATTCTGAAATGTTTTAAATATATTGTTCAAAAAAATTTTTCGGAACTGAATTTTTTGAAAGAACGTGATGATTAGCACACGAATTCTTAATTAACTGGGAATGTGAAACTTTCTCTCGTGTATTTATATGCATCATGAAAAATATTCAAAAATGTTTTAAGCAATTTATTGTAGAACTTTTTTTCGGACCTAAATTTTGTGAAAAACATGATGATTAGCATTCGAATTTAACTTTATTGGGAATATAAAACTTTGTCATGTGTATTTATACAACATGAAAACATACCGAGTCATTTAGAGTAATTTTACGGAGAAGTATTTTTCAGATCTAAATTTTGTAAAAAAAAAAAGTGATGATTAACATACGAATTCGGGACTTAATGGGATGTGAAACTTTGTCTGTTGTATTTAAACAACATGAAAAACTTTCAGAAATGTTATAAGCAATTTGTTAGAGAACCTTTTTTCGGATCTAAATTTTGTAAAAAATGAGACTATTAGCACACAAATTGGGCTTGAATGAGATGTGAAATTTTGTCTGGCGTATTTATACAATATGAAAACATTCAGAAATGTTTTAAGCAATTTGTTGTATAACTTTTTTTCGGACCTAAGTTTTGTAAAAAACGTGATGATTAGCGTACAAATTCGGGCTTTAATGAGAATGTGAAACTTTTTTTGGTGTATTTATACAACATTAAAAAATTCAGAAACGTTTTAAGCAATTGTTCCAAAACTTTTTTCGGAACTAAATTTGTAAAAGAACGTGATGATTAGCACACGAATTCTTAATTTATTGGGAATGTGAAACTCTGTCTGGCGTATTTATATAACTTGAAAAACATTTAGAAACGTTTTAATCAATTTGTTATAGAACTTTTTTTCGGACCTAAATTTTTAAAAAAGCGTGATATGTACACAAATTCGGGCTTTAATGAGAATATGAAACTTTGTTTGGTGTATTTGTCTGGTGTACACAAATTCGGGCTTTAATGAGAATATTTTAATAAAAACATGATGATTAGCACAGAAATTCTGAATATATTGGGAATGTGAAAATTTGTTTGGTGTATTTACACAAATGAAAAACATTCAGAAACATTTTAAGCAATTTATTTTAGAACTTTTTTTCGGACCAAAATTTTGTAAAAAATGCGATGATTAGCAGACGAATTCTGACTTTACTTGGATTGTGAAACTTTGTCTGGTCTATTTATACAACATATAAAACATTCAGAAACGTTTTAAGCAATTTGTTGTAGAATTTTTTTCGGAACTAAATTTTTTAAAAAACATAGTGATTAGCACACATATTCGGGCTATAATTAGAATGTGAAACTTTGTTTGGTATATTTTTACAATATTGAAAACATTAAAAAACGTTTTAAGTAATTTGTTGCAAAAATTTTTTTCGGATCTAAATTTTGTGAAAAAACGTGATTTAATGCACACGAATTTTAAATTTACTGGGAATGTAAAATTTTGTCTATTGTATTATACAATATGAAAAACATTCAGAAACGTTTTAAGCAATTTGTTGTAGAACTTTTTTCTGGACCTAAATTTTGTAAAAAAGGTGATGATTAACACACGAATTCTGACATTACTGGGCATCTGAAACTTTTTCTAGTGTATTTATACAATATGAAAAATATTAAAAAATGTTTTAAGCAATTTGTTAGAGAACTTTTTTTCAGACCTAAATTTTGTAAAAAAACGTGATGATTAATGCACAAGAATTCGGGCTTTAATAATATGTGAATCTTTGTCTGGTGTATTTATACAACATTAAAAACATTCATAAACGTTTTAATCAATTTGTTGAACTTTTTTTGGACCAAAATTTTGATAAATAAGTGATGATTAGCACACGAATTCTTAATATACAAGGAATGTGAAACTTTGTCTTGTGTGTTTATATAAATGAAAAACATTTCAGAAACGTTTTAAACAATTTGTTGTAGCACTTTTTTTCGGACAAAAATTTTGTAAAAAACGTGATGATTAGCACAGGAATTCTTACTTATTTGGGAATGTGAAACTTTGCCCGGTGTATTTATACAACGTAAAAAACATTCAAAAACGTTTTAAACAATTTGTTGGAGAACTTTGTTTCGGACCTAAATTTTGTAAAAAACGTGATGATTAGTACACAAATTCGGGCTTTAATGAGAATGTGAATCTTCGTTTAGTTTATTTATACAACATTGAAAACATTCAAAAATGCTTTAAGCAATTTGTTGCAATTTGTAGAACTTTTTTTCGGACCTAAATTTTGTAAAAAATGTGATGATTAGCAGACGAATTCTGACTTTACTGGGAATGTGAAACTTTGTCTGGTGTACTTATACACATGAAAATTATTTAGAAACGTTTTAAGCAATTTGTTGGAGAACTTTTTTGTAAAAAACGTGATTATGCACACAAATTCTGAATTTACTGGGAATGTAAAACTTTTGTCTAGTGTATTTATACAATATGAAAAACATTCAGAAACGTTTTAAGCAATTTATTGTAGAACTTTTTTCATACTAAAATTTTGTAAAAAACGTGATGATTAGCACGCGAATTCTTACTTTACTTTGAATGTGAAACTTTTTCTTGTGTATTTATACATCATGAATAATATTCAGAAACGTTTTAAGAAATTTGTTGTTGAACTTTTTTTCGTATCCAAATTTTGTAAAAAACGTGATGATTAGCACACGAATTCTGACTTTACTGGGAATGTGAAACTTTGTCTGGTGTATTTATACAACATGAAAAACCTACCGAGTCATTTTGACCAATTTTACGTAGACCTAGTTTTTTGTCAAAAACTTTGTAAAAAACGTGCTGATTTTACACAACATTAAAAATATTCAGAAACGTTATAAGCAATTTGTTGGAGAACTTTTTTCGGACCTAAATAATTTAAACAAAACTTGATTATAAGCACACAAATTCGGGCTTTAATGAGATGTGAAACTTTATCTGATGTATTTATACAAAATGAAAAACATTAAGAAACGTTTTAATCAATTTATTGGAGAATTTTTTTCGGATCTAAAATTTGTAAAAAACGTTATGACTCGCACACAAATTCGAGCTTTAATGAGAATGTGAAACTTTGTCTGGTTTATTTATACAACATTAAAAATATTCAGAAACGCTTTAAGCAATTTGTTGTAGAACTTTTATTCGGACTAAAATTTTGTAAAAACGTGATGATTAGCACATGAATTCTGACTTTACTGGGAATGTGAAACTTTGTATGGTGTATTTATACAACATGAGAAATATACCATTAATTTTGAACAATTTTGGGGAGAACTATTTTTTGGAACTAAATTTTGTAAGAAAACGTGATGATTAGCACACGAATTTGGAACTTTAGGAAAATGTGAAACTTTATCTGGTGTATTTTTATAACATCAAAAATATCAAAAACATCATAAGCAATTTTTTGGAGAACTTTTTTCATACCTAAATTTTTTAAAAAATATGATTATTAGCATACAAATTTTAGCTTTAATGAGACGTGAATGGTTGACTGGTGTATTTATACAACATGAAAAACATTCAGAAACATTTTAAGCAATTTGATGCAGAACTTTTTTTCGAAATTAAAATTTGTAAAAAAACGTGATGATTAGCACACAAATTTTGACTTTACTGGGAATGTGAAACTTTGTCTGATTTATTTATACAACATGAAAAACATACAGAGTCATTTTGAGCAATTTTACGGAAAACTATTTTTCGGACCTAAATTTTGTAAAAAAAACGTGATGATTAGCGAATGAATTTGGGACTTAATGTGATGTGAAACTTTTTCTGGTGTATTTATACAACATGAAAAACATTCAGATTATAAGCAATTTGTTGAAGAATTTTTTTTCGGACCTAAATTTTTTAATTATTAGCACACAAATTCGGGCTTTAATGAGAATGTGAAACTTTGTCTGCTATATTTATACAATATGAAAAGCATTAAGAAACGTTTCAAGCCATTTTGTTGAAAAACCTTTTTTAGGACCTAAATTTTGTAAAAAAAGTGATAATTAGCACACAGATTCAGCCTTAATGGGAATGTGAGATTTTGTCTGGTGTGTTTATACAATATGAAAAACATACCGTGTCATTTTTAGCAATTTTACGATGAACTATTTTTTTGACCTAATTTTTGTAAAAAAACGTGATGTACACACGAAGTCTGCCTTTATTGGAATTTGAAACTTTGTCAGGTTTATTTATACAACATGAAAATCATACCGAGTCATTTTGGACAATTTTACGGAGAACTATTTTGCACACCTAAATTTGGTAAAAAAATGTGATGAATTGCACACGAATTCGGGACTTAATGAGAATGTGAAACATTGTCTGGTGTATTTATGCAACATGAAAAACATTCAGAAACGTTTTAATCAATTTGTTGGAGAATTTTTTTTCGGACCTAAATATTGTATAAAACATTATGATTCGCACACAAATTCAAGCTTTAATAAGAATGTGAAACTTTTTATAGTGTATTTATACAATATGAAAAACATTCAGAAACGTTTTAAGGAATTTGTTGTAGAACTTTTATTCGGACAAAAATTTTGTAAAAAATATGATGATTAACACACGAATTCTGACTTTACTGGGAATGTCAAACTTTGTATGGTGTCTTTATACAACATGAAAAATATACCAGTCATTTTGAGGAATTTTACAAAGAACTATTTTTCGGACCTAAATTTTGTAAAAAAACATGATGATTAGCACGCGAATTCGGAACTTAATTGGATTGTGAAACTCTGTCCAACGTATTTATATAACATGAAAACATCATAAACATTATAAGCAATTTGTTGAAGAAATTTTTCGAACCTAAATTTTTTAAAAAACATGACTATTAGCACACAAATGTGAGCTTTAATGAGACGTGAATCCATGTCTGGTGTTTTTATACAATATGAAAAAACATTCAGAAATGTTTTAAACAATTTGATGCAGAACTTTTTTGAGCAATTTTACAGATAATTATTTTTCGGACCTAAATTTTGTAAAAAAACTTGATTATAAGCACAAAAATTCGGGATTTAATGAGATGTGAAACTTTGTCTAGTGTATTTATACAACATGAAAAACATTATAAGCAATTTGTTGGAGAACTTTTTTTTGAACCTAAATTTTCTAAAAAAACGTGATGATTAGCACACGAATTCTGACTTTACTGGGAATGTGAAACTTTATCTGGTGTATTTATACAACATAAAAAACATACCGTGTCATTTTGAGTAGTTTTACGGAGAACTATTTTTCACACCTAAATTTGGTTAAAAAATGTGATGATTAGCACACGAATTCAGGACTTAATGAGAATGTGGAACATTGTCTGGTGTATTTATACAACATGAAAAGCATTCAGAAACGTTTTAAGCAATTTATTGTAGAATTTTTTTCGGACCTAAATTTTTTAAAAAACGTGATGATTAGCACACAAATTCGGGCTTTAATGAGAATGTGAAATTTTGTCTGGTGTATTTATACATCATGAAAATCCTTTAGAAACATTTTAAGCAATTTTTTGGAGAAACTTTTTTTTGGACCTTAATTTGGCAAAAAAAACGTGATGATTAGCACAGGAATTCTGACTTTACTGGGAATGTGAAACTTTGTCTGTTGTATTTATACAACATGAAAAACATGCAGAGTCATTTTGAGCAGTTTTACATAGAACTATTTTTTGAACCTAAATTTTGTAAAAAAAGTGATAATTTTGTAAATTTTGTAATATATGCTAACTTCCAAATCCGCAAAGTTGAGAATGCGAGCTATTTATGTAAGATTACCCACAAAATGATTCTTACTATATTGAAATAGATATATGATAACCAGACACATTTGGCGAACATATAGAATACTCATTTTGATTAAGCATTGAGCTAGTATGATTCAACAAGCAATCAAGAAATAAACAACAATATGGTACTTGTTTTTCCTCTCTATCATGTAGCCTTTCTAGTGAATGACATGACTAAGATAAAATAAATGGGTCGAGAGTTAGGATCAATCATGTAGTCATCTACCAATTCAGCATATTTAACAAATAGAGCATCCATATCAATATCTTTTCCAAAATGGCATTCCAACATAGATTCAAACACTGCCCTAATGGTTTTTGCTACTTTTTGTCCCCTTGATGTTCTTCTCATTTGATCCTCATCCTGTTTTTCAGAATCATTTTGGTAACCAACATCCCACTCTATTTCAAAGCAATTGAAATAGTTAATGGCAAAAGAACCTTCTTCTTCAACAGTAGTTTTCACTTCTTCTACCGATGGAGTATAGTATGGTGCATTAAATGAATCGATTTTCTCCTCCATAACTTGGCCCTACAATAATAACTAAAAAATTATTTATTCTGTCATGTGTTACCAGAAACGTTAAAACATTGTATTTTTGTGGAACGTACAAACTTTTTATACATAATTTTTTATCCACAAAAAATTTTAAAATGTTGTATTTTTATAGAACATATTATTTTTAATACAAAATTATTATCATCAAGTATGATTGGTAACCGAATCGATTTCAATCGGCCCATATTATGAACCAGTCCGATTCAACTCAAACCAAGATGCGTTCATGCAATGTAGTACTAGCCTTTGACCGATCAAGCCAGTTGAGGAGTTAGTCTGTATCGAACTGACATTATAGATCATTAAATCAGTCTAGACCAGGACCGATTTGGACCCAGAACTAGTTTACCTAGTCTGATTCTGGGTGGGACCCCTCTTGCCTAGCCCATGGATAAGCCACCGCCCGCTAGCATAAACTTTTGGACCTGAAGTTCGGACCGTTCTGGACCAAAACTGATGGATTAACTCCTTTACTATACCTATAATGCATTTTTGTATAAGAACGTATAATTTTCCATGCAAAGTATTTATTCACAAAGAATCAGTTCATAACATAATTTTTCATTATTTCCATAGTAGAAAAGAAACAATACCAAATGTTTGAAAATGCAATTTGAACGAATAATTACCTTGGAAACCATGCTGGTTAGAGCTTGGGCTAAAAGTTCCAAGTGGTAGTAACCATCTTCGGTGAAGGGATCAGAAGAGCTACGACCCAAAAATGACAAGATCATGCGGCCACCAAAGACCATCTCCTCCGAACGTGACTTTAGAAATATTGAAAAATCTTTTTGAAATTGAGAGCGGTAGGCATTTATAACGCTCGGCGTGCTAGTCTTAGATATGTAAAGCTTTCCTTTGTTTAACTGCGCACTTGCTTCGATATCTAGTGGTGGTGGAACCTACCAATACATATAGTTAGTCACTAACATTGTAACTACTTAAAATATTTTACAGATTAAAAGTTTTAAAATGTTCTAAAATAAATTAACTTATAATTTTCATCACATACAAAAGCACAAAAAATGTGATGTTAGGCATTATGCTTTGTGTTATACAATTTGTATAAGAAAAAAATGTACATTAAATAGCGACTATAGGCAGTAGGCAATGGACAGTGGAGGTTGATATTTGAATATTGAAATCTTGGAATTTATGTAGGGAAAGAATAAATTTTATATTTACAATATACAACCTATCAATTTGTGTTCTTTTCCTAAAGGGTTAATTACATTTTTCCGCTCGAGTTTTGTCCAAACTACTATTTTAATTAGAAAAATATTAGAAAATATTGATTTGGTAACATAAAGTTATATGAAGACCATAATATTCCCGCTAAAAAATTTCTATTAGTTTAATTTCTATATATAATGAAGGATATTATTATCTATTATCGTTTTAATATATATTATGAAGGATATCGTTTTAATATATATACTAGTCAACTGACAATTTTCTTCTTAAAAAAAAAAAAAAAAATTGTAGTGTTTGGATGAAAAAGTACCTGAGAAAGCCAATGAAGACTGGAAGAAGAATGGAGAAAGTGCATACTTTTTCTAGGGAACAACCTTCCATAGAATGAACCCGGCACAGCTGATACAAAACAATGATTGAAAACCCCTTTTTCTTTTTTTTCTTCCAACCTTCCATGAAACTCAGGCAAGGACATGAATACATTATTGAAGTCATTAACATGAAGATCATTCAGACAAACTCTTAATTCTGGCAAAGGTTTTCCAATTCTACGACAAATGTTGTATACTTTATCAATAACTTCATGTGCCAATAATAAAGTGTTAGGACCAGATGAACATCCTAAGTCTGCGATTCCCATGGATTCAGGAGAATGATTGCATATTATATCAGCAACAGCTTCTTCAATAACGGAATCCTCAAAGCTTATTATCTTCCTCTGTAATTAATTAAACCCCCAATTATTATAGGTTTATTTTTTCATATATTCTATGGCAACTTTTCAATTTATAATCATAAAAAAAATTTGTAAAGAAAACGGAGTAAGTGCTAGCATTATAATTATGTACTTAACCTGCAATCCGGAGTTCTTGGCATAGCTGGTCTCTCCTTCTCCACCAATCATATGAAGAACTTGATCATTAAGACAAGTCATAATTTGTTTACGTATGGGCATTGAGGTATTGTGTCTATGAATATATATATAGAGAGAGAGAGAGAGAGAGAGAGAGAGAGAGAGAGAAATGGAGTATGGGCATTGAGGATTGTGTTGTCTATGAATATATATATAGAGAGAGAGAGAGAGAGTGGGAGAGAGAGAAATGGAGTATGGGCATTGTGTCTATGAATATATATATATATATATATATATGGAAAAATGAAGCTTAGAAGGGATATGTAAAAACTATGATCTCCCAAAAAATATTTTTTATTTACTATTTATATATATATATATTTCAGGTTGATGATAAAAAAATTATAAAATTTAATTTTCCTAAAATTTTTTTATTGTTATATGAAAAAAAAGATTTTGACTCTTAAAATTAAGTTTTAAGTTCAGCCAATATATATATATATATATAATATCAAGAATAAGATGAGCTGTGTCGGTGTAAGGAAATTTGTGAACATATTACTAACCACACACTAACTTCATAAAAAATTAAAAGATTAAGAAGAAAACCGTGCACATCTTTTGTCCACAAACTTTGTCTGGTTTTATCACTTTACGTAATTAGTTTTGTAGTGTTCCAATTTCCGA
This sequence comes from Catharanthus roseus, assembly GCA_028651295.1. Lineage (NCBI taxonomy): Eukaryota > Viridiplantae > Streptophyta > Magnoliopsida > Gentianales > Apocynaceae > Catharanthus > Catharanthus roseus. The sequence goes on along the minus strand of JAPQWS010000104.1, from coordinate 19,930,086 downwards.
ATTTCTTTTCGTACGTTATAAAAGAATTTAAGAATTATTTTATTTGTAATGACTTCGATTTTTTCATATTAATAAGTAGCTTAATTATCAAGAAAAATAAATCACGTCGACTCACTGATCGAGCGCTCTTACACTGAAGATGAACGGGGACGTAGGGGAGATCCTGCAGAAAAATAGCTTGACGATTTCTCGAAACAAACGAAAGATGAAACATAAATCTAAATCGCGAGTTATATCAGGAAAACAGAAGATATTCGGGCCCGGAAACGGATTCACCGCCATATGGCTGACTTGTGTACAAGTTAAAACTTGGTGAAAAATGAATATGTCCCCCCGAGCCAAGCGGAGCATGCATGAAGTAGTCAGATGCTGAATCTACGACCAATCGGTTAACAGCCGACATCCAGGTTGTTTCCCTCTCGACAATGAAGCTTATCCCCCAATTTTTCTAGAATACGCCTTTCTTGAATATCGTTCAAAAAACTGATCCGAGCTCGCTTATTGAATTGCTCATTCAATGACGTGAATACCCCCTGAAGCCACCGGCAGAACACCGGGTAGAAAATCAGAAAAAATCTAAAATTTGAAGTTTAAAATATGAATTGTTTAAGTTTTGAATTCTGAATATTAAATCTAAAGACTGAAGTCTGAATTTAATGTTGAACTAATTAGTAAATATGTGTTATAGTTTTGTAAACAATATATATTTTTACATTTCAGAGTTTAGAGTTAAGTTAAAAATTCTCATTTAAAATTTATAATTATAACTAAGTACATTTTAAATAAGCAAGTGATTTGCTTAAATTGTTATCAAATATATTTAAAATATTAAGCGTTTAGAAATTATTTACTATCACACAAATTTAGTTTAATAAATTCTTAATTAATTTATTTTAAAAGGTAAATCAATTTATCAAATAAGCCATAAAATTGGTGAAAGTGACAATTTTTTTTTTTGGCCTGCATGGGCGTAACTCAGTTGGTTCTGCAACAGCAGAGTTGATACCAAGGATCAAGGTTCAAATGCCGACAGTGGCAGTGTGAGAATTTCAACCTCTCCAATGTGGGGGTGGTTACTTGTGCGCACCATTGTCTAGCCTCCAATCTACAGAACCCCTGAAGCACAATGATTTACATCTTGTACCTGAGCGTCGAGCAGTCTAATAGGGTTTAGGGTTTTTTTTTTTCATACATTTGCATGCTCCCTAAAAGTAGAGGAAGTGACAATTATCTATATGAGTGTACCATGCTTTAGGACAGGAGCTTTTTTGTTCATGTATTCTATTCTATATATGTCACATATAGTGTTTGTAAGTTTAGAGGGTAACTCATGGACCAAGTAGTGAATTCATGATTCCTATTTGGTAACAGTACGTTCTCATTATGTCATGGTCAATATCGTGATAGTGTCGTAAATACTTCAAGCTTATCTAGAAAAAAAATGAATATTTGAAGTGTGTGTTTATACAATATTCAAATATATTTCGTACACTACCTCATATGGGATATAGAGTATTACATTCATCTGATTAAGGTTCTAACGTCATTTTTAAAGATAGCTTCACATCTTGTTACACGTTCGGCTGATAACTATATATGCTCTTGATAACATAATATATGCTAACTTCCAAGTCCGCAAACTTGCGAACGCGAATTATTTATGTAAGATTACCCACGATCCTTACTTGATAACACAGTTCTTATTATATCGAAATAGATATCTAATAACCATACACATTTGGCGAACATATAGAATACTCATTTTGATTAAGCTATGAGCTAGTATGATTCAACAAGCAATCAAGAAATAAACAACAATATGGTGCTTGTTTTTCCTCTCTATCATGTAGCCTTTCTAGAGAATGACATGACCAAGATAAAAAAAATGGGTCTAGAGTTGGGATCAATCATGTAGTCATCTACCAATTCGGCATATTTAACAAAGAGAGCATCCATATCAATATCTTTTCCAAAATGGCCTTCCAACATAGATTCAACCACTGCCCTAATGGTTTTTGCTACTTTTTGTCCCCTTGATGTTCTTCTCATTTGATCCTCATCCTGTTTTTCAGAATCATTTTGGAAACCAACATCCCACTCTATTTCAAAGCAATTGAAATAGTTAATGGCAAAAGAACCTTCTTTTTCAACAGCAGTTTTCACTTCCTCTACCGATGGAGCATAGTATGGTGCATTAAACGAATTGATTTTCTCCTCCATAACTTGGCCCTGCAATTATAATTAAAAAAAATTTATTTTGTTATGTGTCACCAGAAACTTTAAAACATTGTATCTTTGTGGAACATACAAATTTTCTGTACATAATTTTTTTCTAGGAAAAGTTTAAAATATTGTATTTTTATAGAACGTATTATTTTTAATACAAAATTTTTTTTCTACAAGTATAGTTGGTAACCGAATCGATTTCCACCGGCCCATATTATGAACCAATTCGATTCAAACTCAAACCAAGACTAGTTCATGCAATGTAGTACTAGTCTTTGACCGATCAAGCTAGTTGAGGAGGTAGTCTGTATCGAACTGACATTATGGATCACTGAACCAGGACCGGTTGGGACCCAGAATTGGTTTGCCTAGCCTAAATCTGGGTGGGACCCCCGCCTAGCCCATGGATAAGTAGCGCCCGCTAGCATAAACTTTTGGATATGAAGTTCGGACCGTTTTGGACCAAAATTGATAGATTAACTCGTTTACTATACCTATAATGTATTTTTGTATAAGAACATATAATTTTCAATGCAAAGTATTTATTCATAAAAAATCAGTTCATAACATAATTTTTCATTATTTCCATAGTAGAAAAGAAACAATACCAAATGTTTGAAAATGTAATTTGAACGAATAATTACCTTGGAAACCATGCTGGTTAGAGCTTGGGCTAAAAGTTCCAAGTGGTAGTAACCATCTTCGGTGAAGGGATCAGAAGAGCTACGGCCCAAGAATGACAAGACCATGCGGCCACCAAAGACCATCTCCTCCGAACGTGACTTTAGAAATGCTGAAAAATTCTTTTGAAATTGAGAGCGATAGGCGTTTATAACGCTCGGCGGGCTAGTCTTAGATATGTAAAGCTTTCCTTTGTTTAACTGTGCACTTGCTTCGGTATCTAATGGTGGTGGAACCTGCCCATATATATAGTTAGTTACTAACATTATAACTATTTAAAATATTTTATAGATTAAAAGTTTTAAAATGTTCTATAATAAATTAACTTATAATTTTCGTCACAGACAAAAGCACAAAAGATGTGATGTTAGACATTATATTTTGTGTTATACAATTTGTATAAGAAAAAAAGGCGCGACGACAGGCAGTAGGGCAATGGACAGTGGAGGTTGATATTTGAATATTGAAATCTTGGAATGTATGTAGGGAAAGAATAAATTTTATATTTACACTATATAACCCATCAATTTATGTTCATTTTCTTAAGGGTTAATTACATTTTTCTGCTCGAGATTTGTTCAAACTACTATTTCAATTAAAAAATATTAGAAAATAATGATTTGGTAACATAAAGTTATATTAAGACTATAATATTCTTGCTGAAAAATTTATATTAGTCTAATTTCTATATATAATGAAGGATATTATTATTATCTATTATCGATTTAATATATTATGAAGGATATCAAAATTAATGTTTTTGTATAAATTTTTTTATTGATAATTTAGACAAATTTAAGAGAAAAAAATGTAATTAACCCTTTTTTAAAAAGATTCCTTTGTGAAAAGACCTCATATGACTTGTCTTGTTCCAAAACAAATAATGAAACTACCCATAATGTTTCCATTCATATGGGACATCAGACGGCCCATACTTTTGGCCTAAGATGGTTCCCTCACCGGTCAACATACAATTTTCTTCTTAAAAAAAAAAATTGTAAATGTTTGGATAAAAGAGTACCTGAGAAAGCCAATTAAGGCTAGAAGAAGAATGGAGAAAGTGCATACTTTTTCTAGGAAACAACCTCCCATAGAATGAACCCGGAACAGCTGATATAAAACAATGGTTGAAAAACCCTTTTCCTTTTTCTTCTTCCAACTTTCCATGAAACTCAGGCAAGGACATGAATACATTATTGAAGTCATTAACAGGAAGATCATTCAGACAAACTCTTAATTCTGGCAAAGGTTTTCCAATTCTATGACAAATGTTGTATACTTTGTCAATAACTTCATGTGCCAACATTAAAGTGTTAGGACCAGATGAACATCCTAAGTCTGCGATTCCCATGGATTCAGGAGAATGGTTGCATATTATATCAGCAACAGCTTCTTCTATAACGGAATCTTCGAAACTTATTATCTTCCTCTGCAATTAATTAAACCCCCAATTATTATAGGTTTATTTTTTCATATAGCAACTTTTCAATTCATAACCATAAAAAAAATTTTGTAAAGAAAAGGGAGTAAGTGCTAGCATTATAATTATGTACTTAACCTGCAACCCGGAGTTCTTGGCATAGCTGGTCTCTCCTTCTCCACCATTCACATGAAGAACTTGAATATTAAGAGGAGTCATAATTTGTTTACGTATGGGCATTGAGCCATTGTGTCTATGAATATATATATATATATATATATAGAGAGAGAGAGATGGAGTATCGGGCATTGTGTCTATGAATATACATATATATATATATATGGAGAAATGGAGCTTAAAAGGGACATATAGAAGCTATGATCTCCCAAAAAATATTGTTTGTTTATTATTTATATGTATATATATATATATATTTCAAGTGGATAATAAGAAAACTTTAAAGTTTGGCTTTTCTAAAATTTTTTTATTGCTACATAACAAAAAAGTTTTGATTTCTTTCAAGTTCCGCCAATATATAAATATATGTATACATATAATATCGAGGATAAGATGAGCTGTGTTGGTGTAAAGAAATTTCTGAATATATATATATATAAAGTCGAGGGTAAGATGAGGTGTCGGTGTAAGGAAATTTGTGAACATATTATTAACCACACCCATCACTTCATAAAAAATAAAGATTAAAAAAACCACGGAAATGTTTTGTCCATAAACTCTGTATGGTTTTGTTTTTCTTACATTATGTAACTAGTTTTGTGTTGTTTCAACTTCTGAATATTTTATTAATGCGTTATAGAAAAAGTTTAGGTATTATTTTAATTATAATGATTTCAACTTTTTCATATTAATAAATAGTTTAATTATCAAGGAAAAAACTATATATATCACTAAGATCTGGTTTGATAAAATTAAAAATTAAAGTCTAAAGTATGAATGGTTGAAATTTTGAATTCTAAATCTTACATATGATCAACTGAATTTTAATGCTGAATTAATTAATAAATATATGTTATAAATTTATAAATAATATATATTTTTACATTTCAGAGTTAAGAGTTAAGTCAAAATTTTTCATTTAAAATTTATAACTATAATTAAGTAATTTATATAAATTGTTATTAAATGCACTTAAAATAGTAAATGTTTAAATATTATTTATTATCAAACATATTTAATTTAATAAATTTTTAACTAATTTATTTTAAAAGATAAATTAATTTATCAAATAAATAAGGCATAAAAGTGATGAAGTGACAATTATGTATATGAGCGTACTCTGGTGTAGGATAGGAACTCTTTTGTTCATACATTTGCATGCCCTCGAAGAAAAATATATTGATGACCATAGAAAAGGATCATGGTGCCTAGATGATTATCGATGATAGTAAAAAATTATTGATGATCATAAAAAAGGGATCATGGTGCTAAATAATTATTGATTGTTCTATTCTAGATGATTATTGATGGCTATAAAAAATTATTGAAGCCACCGTCCATGATGCTTATGTTTACTGTGCTGTTAGAACGACGCGGGCAGGGGAGAAAGCTTGGAAAGTGTAGCATTGATAACCATAAAAAATATATTGATACCATAAAAAAGAGATCATGGTCCCTAGATGATTATTGATGACCATAAAAAAGGAGTTTTTTTCTTGTATCATTCTTAAAATTTGGTTACTAAAGTAGCCTATTTTTTTTATGCTTATTATGGTCATAGCGCACAATGGTAGTGCGTTATCATTATTGATAGCGCACAACGATTATGTGTTATCATCTAATTATAATTAGGTCTGGTAATCTGCCAAAGTGGCGGATAACGCACAACCATTGTGTGTTATGACCCACCAATAACACGCAGTGGTTGTGCGTCATCTGTCACATTAGTTTTTTTTAATTTTTTTTAAATTTTCTTAAAAAGTGAAAAAAATTCTTTATATTTTTGTCAAAACTTATAATTGTATAATTTATTTAAAAAGACTGTATATATAATATTTAACTTATTTTATGCGTATTTGTTATGATAATATTTATATCGTTTTCTTAGAAAATATATTTAACTTTTAACCATTTAATCTTAAGTTATTTGAAGAAGTAATACTAAAGATATTCAAAAAATTTAGAGCAATGATGTAGTAATTAGAAGAAATTGAAAGAAAATTTCCATTAATAGAAACTTGTTTTATACAACAATTTCAAGAAAACAAACTTATACATTGCTTGGTCCGGGGTTATTACAATTTTTTCTATTATGTCCCGGTATGCGACATCTGCCACATCTTGGGGGAGAATCCGAATTTCTATAATCTGAAATCGCTTGCTCTGTTTCCTACCCCGTTCCTTTTTCATATTTGGAGGATAAAATGTTAAATTAAAAGGAACATCGCTAAGTTCTTCTGTACATTTGTTGCGAATATATCTCCGACAAATAAGTATCTGTTCTTGACCCATTTTCTCTACACACTTCAAGAACATGAGAACAAGGCAATGTATATGTTTGTCATTTTCCATAACTACATGATTTATTATTTATTCGCAATGTATAGACGTTGTTGCTCATACCAGAAACCCGGATTAGAGATTTGACCATGTATATTCCTTCTCGCAGATTGTAAATTATAACTTTGTGTTCTCTTGATTTCATTTCAATCTGCAAGAATTTGTCAAAAATTTGGGTTGGAAATGGATGCACACAATTTTCAGCCTCTTCACGGTGTTGGTGAAAGTACTTAACTAGTTTGTTGAATATTACTTCAACTAGGGTTTTTAAAGGTAGGACCCTAGCTTTCTTCAATACACTGTTAAGTGCTTCATAAATGTTAGTTGTCATGATATCTTGTTTGTGCCCTCCATCATGCAACAGTAACCATTTCTCTGGGTCCAACGTCATCAAGTAAATGTAAGCATCCACATTTCTTTCTTGAATCTCTTTCATTACACGCTCAAATTTCCATAGTTTTGATTCTGTTCCGGCCTGCCACATCAAGCTTTTTAGGTTTATGTTCTTAAAAGTTTTGTTGAAATTTGCTCGAATGTGGCATAAACAAAACCGGTGAACTGCAAATGGAGGTTGCCATAAAGGTTGACTTTGAATAGCAGAGAAAATACCTTTGTGGCGATCAGAAATAAGGCATACGTAGCAATTTTTGACAATGTATTCTCGCAAGTTTTTAAGGAACTAATTCCAACTTTTGAAGGATTCCTTATCAATAATTGCAAAAGCAAGTAGGAACAAGTGATTATTGCCATCCCACGTACTTGCAATTAACAATACGCCCTTGTATGGTCCCCTTAGGTGTGTTCCATCCACAGAAATCACCGGCTGACAATATAGAAATCCGTCTATACATGGCAAGAAAAACCAGAAAACAAATTTGAAAACATAATTAGAGGGACTGCTATTGGTATTCTAATTAAGAATCACCATGATATTTCTCTATTGGTGAAGTTATTCCTCCGACTGAAAATTTTGGCCTTGACCATAGAAAGCTTATTGGAAAAATTTAAGGATATATATATATATATATAATTGGATTCTCATCTTCTGAAAGTTTATTGGTCGAAAATGATTCACTCGTGATTGTCAATAATTTATCTTATTCTGCAGGTAACTTGAAGCTCTAGCAAAGAACTTCACCAAGAAAATCAGATCCTCTACTTTTTCTTTTCCTTATGTTAAATGAGATGAAAATATCTCTGTCCATCTTCTTGCTATAATAGGCTTACATTATGATGTTCCTTTAGAATAGATCCCTCGTAATGTTTTTAGGACTATTCTTTTTTACCTCAATGAAATATAATTTAATTTTTCCTTAAAAAAAAGTAAAGGCCGAAAGTTTCTTCTAGTACTTAAGTACTTATATTACAATGCCATAATAGTATTTATTTAGTAAATCTTCGTCAATTTTTTAAATCTAATAAATTTCATAAATTCTAAAATTTCAATGAAACTTATATTTTTACTTGTGTGTCCGAAGTACCATTTAGAAAAATCCATGCAAATATTCATTTTGATTAAGTTATGAGCTACTAGTATAATTCAATTGGCATTCAAAAGTGACAAGATAGTTATTTAGTGATAAAAATATTTTATTCTAATTACATTCCTTCTTTAAAATATATTTAAAATGTCTCTCAATCAAAAAATAAACAACCGGCTGATTATTAAATCAAGGCACTACCTTTGTGGAATCACCGTTCTTATGGAAGTTTTGGGACAGTTGTTTTATTCCAATAAGGATAGAGGTATATATGAAATAGTACCATTTAATACTATCTTGATTTACTAAAGTGATATTTTAAAAAGAAAAAAACATATCCAAATAATAAAAAATATAAAATGAGTTTAATATATATATATATTTTTTGTCGAATCATAAAGTATTCTAAACCTTATGTGTCACAAAACACAATTATATTCTCAATATTAAACTTCAAGACCTTAAAATAGATCACAACTATCTTTTTTTTTTTGGTAATCACTATACTTGTTTGTCCTCTATCTTTCTAGTGAATGACATGACAAAGTTTATGTAAATTGGTCTACCCTTTGAATTAAAGTAGTCATCTGCCAATTCAGCATATTTAACAAAGAGAGCATCCATATCAATATCTTTTCCAAAATGGCCTTCCAACATAGATTCAACCACTGCCCTAATGGTTTTTGCTACTTTTTGTCCCCTTGATGTTCTTCTCATTTCATCCTCATCCTGTTTTTCAGAATCATTTTGGAAACCAACATCCCACTCTATTTCAATTGCTTTGAAATAGTTAATGGCAAAAGAACCTTCTTCTTCAACAGCAGTTTTCACTTCCTCTGCCGATGGAGCATAGTATGGTGCATTAAATGAATCAATTTTCTCCTCCGTAACTTGGCCCTGCAATTATAACTAAAAAATTATTTATTTTGTTATGTGTCACCATAGAAACTTTAGAACATTATATCTTTGAGGAATGTACAAACTTTCTATACATAATCTTTTATTCATAAGAAGCTTTAAAATGCTGTATTTTTATAGAACGTACTATTTTTAATACAAATTTTTTATCCACAAGTATGGTTAGTAACCGAATCAATTTCAACCGGCCCATATTATGAACCAGTCCGATTCAACTAAAACCAAGACTAGTTCATGCACTGTAACACTAGTCTTTGGCTGATCAAGCTAGCTAAGGAAGAAGTTTGTATCGAACTGACATTATGGATCATTGAACCAGTTCGGACCAGGACCGATTTGGACCCAAAATTGGTTTGCCTAGCCTGATTCTGGGTGGGACCCACCTGCCTGGTCCAAGGATAAACCAACGCCCGCTAGCATAAACCTTTGGACCTGAAGTTCGGACCGTTCTAGACCAAAATTGATGGATTAACTTGTTTACTATACCTATAATGTATTTTTATATAAGAACGTACAATTTTCAATTGAAAAGTTTTTATTCACAAAGAATCACTTCATAACATAATTTTTCATTATTTCCATAGGAGAAAAGAAAAGAGTACCAAATGTTTGAAAAAGTAATTTGAATGAATAATTACCTTGGAAACCATACTGGTTAGAGCTTGGGCTAAAAGTTCCCACTGGTAGCAACCATCTTCAACGGAGGTATCAGAAGAGCTACGGCCCAAGAATGACAAGACCATGCGGCCACCAGAGACCATCTCCTCCGAACGTGACTTTAGAAATACTGAAAAATCCTTTTGAAATTGAGAGCGGTAGGCTTTTATAATGTTCGGCGAGCTAGTCTTAGATAGGTAAAGCTTTCCTTTATTTAAGTGCGCACTTGCTTCGGTATCTAGTGGTGATGGAACCTGCCCATGTATATGGATAGTTACTAACATTGTAACTACTTAAAATACTTTATAGATTAAAAGTTTTAAAATGTTTTATAGTAAATTGATTTATAATTTTCATTGTAGACAGCCGAACAAAAGATGTGATGATAGGCATTATGTTTCGTGTTATACAGTTTAATGAGGAAAAAATGCATAGCAACTACCGGCCGGCAGTAGCAGTTCTTTTTTCGCTAGAGTTTTGTTCAAACTACTATTTCAATTACAAAATATTAGAAAATAATGATTTGGTAACATAAAGTTAAATTAAGACCATAATAGGATATTATTATCTATTATTGTCTTAATATATATTATGAAGGATATTAGAATTAATGTTTTTTGATAATTTTTATTGATAATTTAGACAAATTTAAGAGGAAAGACATAAAAAGTTCCTTAATGAATAGACCTCATATCATTGAGGATATTTTAATTAAAAAAAAACTTAGTGAAATGACTAATATTACTTGTCTCATTTGAAAATATATGAACGTTCACAAAACTTATGTTTAGTATAGTCAAAATACACTCTAACCAAAGTGTTTCCATTCATATGGGACATCGGACAACCGATACCTTTGACCTAAGATGTTTCCGCCACTGGACAACACAATTTTCTTCTAAAGAAAAGGTAAAGTCGTAGTGTATGGATGAAAAAGTACCTGAGAAAGCCAATGAAGACTAGAAGAAGAATGGAGAAAATGCATACTTTTACTAGGGAACAACCTCCCATAGAATGAACCCGGAACAGCTGATATAAAACAATGGTTGAAAAACCCTTTTCCTTTTTCTTCTTCCAACTTTCCATGAAACTCAGGCAAGGACATGAATACATTATTGAAGTCATTAACATGAAGATCGTTCAGACAAACTCTTAATTCTGGTAAAGGTTTTCCAATTCTACGACAAATGTCGTATACTTTGTCAATAACTTCATGTGCCAACATTAAAGTGTTAGGACCAGATGAACATCCTAAGTCTGCAATTCCCATGGATTCGGGGAAATGGTTGCATATTATATCAGCAACAGCTTCTTCAATAACGGAATCCTCGAAACTTATTATCTTCCTCTGCAATTAAACCACGAAACACTAAGGTTTTTTTTTTTCATAGATGGAGTTAGATATTTAATTTGAGAAAGTTAGAGTTTAATTCATAAGAAAATTTTTAAAATTTGAAGCAAAAATTACTATGATAGATTCTGCTTTTTATAGGTTCTGTCTCACTACTACCCAGAAGACAAAAAGAAAAAAAATGAAGACTAGGCCAGAATCTGCAAGATATTATAAAAAAAATATATTTTGAACATTCATTCGATTCTTTGGACAGTATTAAAACCAAATATGATAAATAAATAAAATAAAACAAAGACATACACACATCAAAATAAAACTATCCTTAGGCTCTTTTGTTTTAATTAAGTGTAGTTAAGGTTAAATTTTTTTAAAGAGATGGGACCTCCACTAAAGTGAGAATTTGAATAAAAACTCAACAAAAATAGCAATTCGAGCCTTAGAAGTTTCTTAACTTCTTAGGAAGAGGGATAGACATATCCCATCAAACTACAAACTTAAAGAAATGAATACTCATAAAAGATTTTTACAAATCTCTTGGCTTCTTCTATATTATATACCATAGGTCATAGATTTGGATGGCCTTTACCTTGTCACGAAGAAACAAAAAGTAACTATGCTAACAACATTATTATACATCAAATGGAACCAGTGGGGAAGTTTCCAAACCTGGACGAGGGAGTTCTTGGCATAGCTTGTGTCTCCTTCTCCCCCGTTCATATGAAGAACTTGAATGAATTCCGTTTCTTCCTTCATTCCAAAGTACTTTTCTCTCAATACTCTAAAAACTAATTAATTTGTTTATGGTGCCAATGTGCTTATGGCTATGGATAATGAATATATATATATATACATGAAAATTTGATTAGTGGTACCAGGACATTTGTGGTGAGAGAATTGCCGAAAGTGATGGTGATTTAACATGTCGTATATTGAGAAAAACTCATGGGATTATTCTTCAAGTCCAAGGGTTTTTGTTTCCTATTCTTGAGGTTCTGTCGTTAGAATTGGTTTAGATTTTGAAAGATACATGGAGAATATATATATATATATATATATCGATATATATATATATATGGTAACTCAATATTATCGATTAATTCAAAAGTGATTGAAGGACAAAAAAGTAAAAAAAAGCGGTAAAAGAGTAACATGCAGTATTAAATAATTTTTAAACACTTAATATTTTAGTGTGTTTGATAACAATTTCTGCAAATTACTTAATGATTTAAGATGTGTTTAATTATAATTATAAATTTTAAGTGAAAATTTTAATTTAACTCTAAACTCTTTAAATCTAAAAAATATATATCGTTAATTACCACTTATTAATAATTCATTATTAGACTTCCCTGCTTATATTCAGTATTCAAACTTAATTCAGAATTTAGAAATTATACAATTCAGACTTTCATTTTCAACTTTTATTAAAAGAAGTCTTATTGCATATGATTTATATTTAAAAAAATATTATAAAAAATATATATTAGAAAGTATATTAAAAAATTGATTAAAAAATTTTGGCCCGATATTTTTTCCAATTGGGCGATGTTGAAGGTTACTTTGCTAGTATACGACACAAATGGCACAAACTGAATTATTTTGAATTACTTGAATTTAGAACTTTTTACTTGATATATTAAATAAAGATATCGACTAAATACTTCTTGCATTATCATATACTACTTTAAAGAAGTATAACTCGTGTAATTATTAGGCATTAATATTTGAGTTGAGTGGACAGCTAGAACATCTTCAATTCGGTAGAGATCTATCGCCCTATAAATAGCAAGTCTTCCAACACTTCTCAACAAATATTTTAAAGGCATGTTAAATTATTAATGAATTTTCCCTTATTAATCATAACGAATTTTTGGCATATTAAATTATTAATGAATTTTCCCTTATTAACCAATTATTAATGAATTTTCCCTTATTATGCATATTAAATTATTAATGAATTTTCCCTTATTATTCATAACAAATTTTTGGCATATTAAATTATTAATGAATTTTCCCTTATTAATCATAACGAATTTTTGGCATAATAAATTATTAATGAATTTTCCCTTATTAACCAATTATTAATGAATTTTCCCTTATTATGCATATTAAATTATTAATGAATTTTCCCTTATTAATCATAACGAATTTTTGGCATATTAAATTATTAATGAATTTTCCCTTATTATGCATATTAAATTATTAATGAATTTTCCCTTATTATTCGTAACAAATTTTTTCTTAAAAAGAAGTGTCCCTTATTATGCATATTAAATTATTAATGAATTTTCCCTTATTAATCATAACAAATTTTTGGCATATTAAATTATTAATGAATTTTCTCTTATTATTCGTAACAAATTTTTTCTTAAAAAGAAGTGTCCCTTATTATGCATATTAAATTATTAATGAAATTTTCCTTATTAATCATAACGAATTTTTGGCATATTAAATTATTAATGAATTTTCCCTTATTATTCGTAACAAATTTTTCCTTAAAAAGAAGTGTTCCTTATTTTGCATATTAAATTATTAATGAATTTTCCCTTATTAATGATAACGAATTTTTGGCATATTAAATTATTAATGAATTTTCCCTTATTATTCGTAACAAATTTTTTCTTATAAAGAAGTGTTCCTCCTAATTAGGATTCGACTCTTCAATGTCCTCATAGCTAAGATTGACAGAGATGGTGACAGATAATTAATGTAATTAATTGCCTGTCTCATGAATATTTTTGTTCGCATAGTCTGTATATTCTTTATACTATTTCTGTCTCATATTATTAAATGAAATTGACATATTTAGAGTTTTATGTGATAAGGTAATTTTATAAAAAAATTTCAAAAATATTCTATCCAATTAATGCATTAATATCTTGTAATTCTCAAGAATCTAAACCCAATCACAAATGATAAAAGTTTGAAATATGGAGAGAGGAGAGAGGGATGAGAAGATAAAATTTTCAAAAATAGAGTTTATTAAATTAATACAAGGGAATTTTATGCATTTTACTCTAAAAAATAAGTCCATATAAGATTTTTCTTAATTTATGTGAAATAACAAATAATCTTATAATATGAAAACAATGTAGGATCATCACTTGTTCCATCCCTAATTAAATATATATTATTAATAAAATTTATCAAATAAAAATAAATCTTAACGGTACGCAAAATATAAGTAGGAAAGATTTTCCCTCACGAAAGCCTGTTCCAAGAAGAAGTGGAAAAGGTCATTTCATTCCACACTAAAACTAAAGGAAATGGCCTAATTTTTATACTAAGAAAGAAAAGAAATAGCATTATGACTCTTATACTCTCATGATATTATATGAAAAAATATTGCAATTTAATTTTGAATTTTATTCGTAAAAAAAAATTCTCGAGGTTTTTGTGCGAGTTTTACTTCTAATAAATATAAAAGTTTACTTTTTCTCTTTTACGATTTTCTTTATTTATCTTTCTATGAAATATTTATACATATATCATTGAGTCTATATTTTACCTATTAAATTTTTAAATATTTAAAAACAATACTATCAAGACATTTAAATAATACATTACTAAAATTTTAGTACATTCTGATATTGAACAATAATTTCACCTAACATAGAAAAAGAATCACCATTTTCTTCTGATTTTTTCATCCAGATAATGTAATGGAAAAAGAATTCGGAACTCATTCTAGGTGAAAAGGCCATTTTATTTTATTTCATTTTAGTGTATCAAAATAAGGAGAAAAGATAAAAAATATTCAGGAAGAAAATGAGACAACGAATAATATAAAGAATGAAAAAACAATCCTAGCCCAAGAAATTTCTTCAATAATTGTACGATGTTTGCTTTGTAAGCTGTTAAAAATTCCTTAGCTAACATTTTTCAACGAATTTGATGTCAAATTGATAATCTTATACCCCAATAATTTTGAATCGAATTTGATCATGAGCTATAAAGCAAGCATGTTTTGAAAATTAAATTGGGGTATTTTTCACATGTTCCCCATTTTGCACCAAATAAAATCGTAATTACACCAAACTATTTTAGTGGTTCTGTTTCTTGCCATGAACTTGTTCCAAGCCATGATTGTAAGTTTTATGCTCATTATATACTTCATTTCAATGGCTATGAATGTCAATCAACAAGTTCAATTTGGAATTATACGTTAATACAGATAAAATATTATATATATGTAATATTTTAACATGAAAAGTTTAATCTTTATTAACGTTTTAAAGCACGCATTAGAATAAACCAACCAATATTATAAAACAAAATTTGGAAGATGAGATTTTTAGAGAGGGTATTCATACTCTCTGACGAGTTAATTTTGATAGTGTAGAACGTCTTGTTGTTTACTTATTACATAAATGAGTAGAGGAGCTTATTGGTAGGTTCTAATATGTTATTGATGATGGATAACACTGTTATTTAATGTTTAGTTAATTATATGTATCGAGTTCCTTCTTATAATATATATTGTGAATAAAATAATTATGTTATGTTTGGATAAAGTTTAGTTTTGAAATTTTTGTATTGAGTTTCAGAAAAGTAGAATGGTTTATGAGAAGAGATACGAGTTTCAAAACTGAGATTTGAGATTTGGAATGCTATCAATCCCATCCTGAGTCAAACCCGTGAGATCTTATCCTAATGGCAACAATTGAGGCCTTCCAACCAAAAGTTTGAAAGTTCAATTTTTTTCCAATTGAGGAGCTTAATTAAGCCACGGTACCGAGCATTATTAGTAGGTTCTAATATGTTATTGATGAGGGATAACACTCTTATTTGATGTTTAGTTAATTATATATATCGACTTCCTCCTTAATATATATATATATATATATATATATTGTGAATAAAACAATTATGTTACTCTTGGGTAAATAAAGTTTAGTTTTAAGATTTTTGCATTGAGTTTCGAAAAAGTAGAATGGTTTATAAAAAGATATACGAGTCTCAAAATTTGAGATTTGGAATGCTATCCAATCCCATTATGAGTCAGGCTCGTGAGATCTTATTTTAGTGGCAACAATTGAGGCTTCCCAACCAGAAGTTCGGAAGTTTAATTTTTTTATTATGTAAATTGTTACTGTATTTTATAAAATTTATGTTCTTTTTTTGTTAGGGTTACGTTTAATTTGATTGATATTAATGTAATCTCCATGAATAGTAGGATATATTTGTAATTTAACAAAAAAATTAAATATGGAAAAATAAATAAAAATAATCGTGTGATGCTCATTACCTTGCTCGTCATTTTTTCATTTTTAACGTGAAAGGCATTTCTCCATTTTCTCTGTTTGTTAGACAATAATGACAAATAATGTCCTTGTTTTCTTCCTCTTTTTTGAGGAAGAGCACTCTCCATAAGTCTTTTTCTTTTGGTCCATCTCTAAGGACCGATTTGGTTGAAGGATTTTAGTGAGGAGAAAGAAGGAAAAGGGAGAAAGTGAAAATGAAATTTTTAGAAAATGAAAATTATTATGTTGTTTGGTTAATCAAGAAAATTTTAAGGGAAACGAATTTCATTTCATTGATTGGTTTATTGGAATTTGGAGTGGGAATTGAATATTATATATACAATTTTCGAAATTCCATGTTTTGAAAATAAAAATTAAATCCAAGAAAAAAAATCATATATTATTAGTGTATAATAAAAATATATAGTCAAATATATATCGGTTCAATTTGATTTTTTTTTTATTTTCTCTAAATAATGAGCACCCCTAAATAAACGAGACGATAGAAAATGAAATGAGGGTGCAACATGATAGAAAATGAATTCGAGCCACTATTCGAACATGCATGGAATAAATTAATATTCAAGATTTTAGAATTTTTCTTCACTTTTTCTTTTTCCTTACACTTTTGTAAGAAATTTTTTTTCACTTTTTTAATTAAATTTTTCTTATCAATTTTCTTATTATATTTTCCTTAATATTTTTCCATCATTACTAATCTTGGAAAAACCTTTTCCAAAGAAAATGGTTTTCTTCCCTACACTAAACTAAAAATGGCCTAGTTGAGTTTTTGAATAATGTTCATTTTTGACTTAAAATTAAGGTTAGTTAATTTTTTATTCTAATTTTATTGTTTTTAAAGTTGGGATCATTGCGTGACATAAATGATAAATGAGTTAATTATATGACATGCATAAAATTCTTTTAGTATTACTTTTTTTTTATTTGCAATAATGAAAATATTAATAATGAAGTAAATATAACATAAATATAATGTACGAACAAAATAAATATAAATAAATAAGATAAGCATTGTCAGAAACACATTAAATATCTATAGTGGTCCCAACAATAAATTAGTGTCTCTAAAAAAATAATAAATTAGTAAATTAAAAAACGATATACATGTGATTGTAATTTTTTATTTTCTTTTAACGTTATTCTTTTGCCAAAACTTAAGGTGATTTGAATAAATCTCTAACTTTACACTTATTTTTCTTTTTTTCACTATAATTCTCACAAATATTTTAATTTTTACAAAATTCAATAATAAAAAATTTCTTTTTTTTTCAAACTAAAAATCAATCAAAATAAACACTCGAATATCAATTTATACTTTTTGTCTATAATGATAATCAAATTAGACTTTGTTAAAGAGGAAAAATTATAGTTGAGATAGAGACTAGTCAATTAGTTTAAAGTGTATTATTCTCTTAGAATATGATTGGACATCAATGTGTTAATTGAATCTTCAAATAGCCAACTTGAGGAAAAAAATGGATGCTCTCATAGTTTCAAGGAATCTTAAGGTGAGGGCAGAATTAATTAATACATTCTCCTGTAAAATAAAAATAAATAAATTTTAAACTTTGAGAAATAAATTTTAATTATATATTAGATGATCATAGGAATTTTTAATGTTGAGATGACTGGTACGTTTATAGATAGAATCGAGTAGATGCTTTCAACAAGCCCTCACTCTGGCAGTTCTTTTCCCAGCATAGCGCATTGATTCTTCGGGAAGCCAGAGATAAGGCAATAAAAGAGAGAATGAAGTGGAGGTTCACTCAGTCCTATTAGTTAGTTAGAAGAAGTAGCGTCTTGTTTGGTCGGAAGGTGCATGTAGCGCGAGGCATTTCTTTCTTTTGTGGAAAGGATTAGCTGTAAATTTATGAGTGTATTTAGAATGTAAAAAAGAAAGAATATTCATGGTATAATTTACTTGTATTTGGATTTAATCAAAATATGAACTATCCATTTAATTAAAATATGATACTTTTTTTCTTTTTATTTGACTATCTTTGCATCAATACTCATACTTTACTTAGATAAAGACAATTTGATGCTTAGAGGATAGAATAATCCTAAAAGGAGTGTGTGAGGCTATTTGATCAAAAGGCAAAAAGTTCACATGAAGTATGTCTCATGTGTGCATTGGCATTATAAAACAATATATATTTGTTTAATTCTATTGTATAATAATATCATTTGTTATGGATTTTAATAATCTCGTCATATGTTTGATATATTAGAATGAAAAATATAATATGTTTGATATATTAAAATAAAAATTAGAAAAAGCTTTTCACAAGAAAACACTTTTTAGTATATAATAAAAAGGTATTTTCACGTTAAAATCTAAAGAAGAGTATTTTCAAAAGAAGTGAAAAAGAAAAAAAAGAAGATATTATGTGTATTTTACTTTCATAATATTAGATTAAAAAATAGTACGATTTAATTAAGAATGTCATTTGTAGAATAAATCTTCTGTTGTATTAGGAGAAGTATATTCATTTATTTTAAAATTATTGGGTATGAGTAGGAGGGAAGTAAATCACATCTGGGGGTGAAAAGTGGAGAGTATATTCCATATAAATTTCTATTATATCCATTGCAGAAAGTTATAATGCTATATATATGAGAAAAGAATTTAGCTCATGATAAATTTGTAATAAACTAATATGTAAGATCATAAAGTAGACTTTTTAACATCATTTACGTCTCAATCCGTTTGTTTTGATAGGGTTAATTTGCTGACGTAGGGGAGAAAGCTCCAACTCATTTACATCCTCTCCACTTGTAACCAAACAAAGTAAATAGGACATTTAATTTCTGATTTACATCCCCTCCTTCTTCCCTTCCTTATCTCACTACGATCAAACTAAGACTTAATATTTAGCAATTATACTATGAAGACATGTAAGTTATCTATATTCTAAAATTTTAACTCATTCTTATATTAAATAACAATTACAAGATATAAAAGTAAGTTTCTATTTTATTCTGACTTGTTCGTTAAAATAATTGAATGAAAAAATAATTTCAAACTTATTTCGATAGAAAAAAATTGAAGTATAAAAGGTGTAGGCTTTTCAAACCTATGTTCTCTCAATATTTTCTTCTTTTCTAGCCCAAATTCTTCTTTCCCTTAAACCCAATGATGATAATGGGCCTCAGCCTGGAGTAGGCTTTTTGATTGGGTAAAGGGATGCTCAGGCCGGTTCGGGTTGGCCACCCAAGCCGTCCGTTGGCAACCCTCGCTCACCCCCTCGTTTTATTCTGCTGCCTCCTCGGTTTTTGTGCAGTCTCTCCCTCTCCTCCTCTTGACCGTCTCTTCATTCTCTCTGTCTTTCGATTTCTTCTGGACTCTCTGGTTTTTCTCCTTTTTCTGCAGCACTGCCGCTGCTCCCCTCTCTCTGTTCCGGTATTCTATGATTCTCTATTATTCGCCGATTTTCTTTGTCACCTTTGATTATCTGTTGGTGTGCTTAGAGAGTGAGCCGTGAGAAAAAGAAAAGAGAGAGAAATAGAGATGCCGGTGACTTCCGTCACGGCTGAGGCCATTTCTGAGGGTAGAATACCGATCATTCCCTTACTTACCTTCGGCGCCTCGACGCGATGTTGCGCTGCTCGGCGACCGTTTGCATTTCTAGTGACCGTTGGGTTTCGTCTCCTCGGTCATCTCTTTGATTTCCCGCCAGGAGTTTCACCACAGCGCTGGAACAACTCTTTGTTCATTTAGTTTTCTTTTGGTATTAACTGGGTGTTGATTTTGCAGATTGCCTTTAATACACATTTTTACTGTTTCTGTTATTGAAGATTGAATCTTCTGTATATTTCTTTTTATTCTTCCGCTGATTTGTAGTTTATAATAGTAATTGGTATTTTGTATTAGTAATTAATGCTAAAGATATTGCATCTCGTTCTATACTAAGTATTAAATGTGTTGTCACATTACGAAATGAAATGACAAAACCAAAATTTTAGATTCAAATCGCATAATTACGCGAAAGAGTTCAATAATCTCAACCATAAATATAGTTAATTTTAAATTTAATTTGAGTTTGCATGTTAAAAAGATTTTACATTTCTCAAAAATACTCTAAAACGGAGAAAAAAAAAAAGAAAGAAAGAAGAAGCGTTGTGTTGGTTGCGAGTATATCCCAAAAGTCGATGCAATCAATCAAACATACTTCATAGATTGCCACGTGGCATTTACCAAGATATTCCAGAGAGGATGCGCCGTGATACGGTAAAAATAAAAAATGGCACACAACTCTATACTCTGAAACGTAACTCAAGGAAAAAGGTTACTACTGTTACTCACTCAAGTGGAAGAAGCCAACTTACAGTTCCCGATCACTCTTCGGTATCTCAGCAATCTGATCTCTTCACTGTAGTGAAGCTAGGGCTCAGGCGGGCGACTCCACGACCTAATTGTTCTCCGCCTTCTGCTTCTTCTTGCGTCTGATTCTCGAATCTGAAGGTATGTTTTAATCTCCATTTCGCATTATTTTGGTCGAAATATGGATTTGAAACCATACGTAATGTTAGTATGCGTGTAATTGTGAATGTGCGCAGCTGATGGCGGTGGTATTGAAGGCAAAGGACGCGAGTGATTGGTGTTACAGAGGAGAAGGAGCTGTTAATCTTGTTCTCTCTTATTCTGGCAACTCTCCCAATTTCGTACGTTTTTAATAATTTTTCTTAATGAATGTGTGACTTTTTTGTATACCTTTGTGGCTTGTACATGGAACTGCGATGGTGTGAGTAAACTAGAATTATGTGAATCTTGCATGCAATTTCGTATTGGTAATTTTCGGAATCTTAAGGTGTATATGCTTTGGAATTTTGTTTTTAACTTTTTCATTCTCCTGTAGTCACAGTCAATATGACTGTATATGCTTTAAAAAGTTTAAATTAAGGAAGTAACGTTTAGCTTATGCTTGAAGGATTTGGTTGATTTGTTAGAATCTTTTTACTTTAAAGTAAATGTAAGGTATTCAATTTACGTATATAACAACATGGAAGCTGACATAAATAAACACATTAATAGAGAGAAGGGAGAAAAAAATAAAAAATAGACTCACACAGAGAAAGAAATACAACATTGGTTGGTGCCATCTGTTTTTTTCACTGAAAGAGTCAATTTTTCAGTTTTATTGTTGTTTTTACAAGCAGGAGAATTTTCCTTCCACTCTAGGACAATATATTTGTATCGTTTTGAAATTTGGAAGTCTGATCTTTGTGGACGTATGATACAAGATTTAGAATTCCCTTTAATATCTCATAACTAAGCTTTATTTGGTCTTCCAGATTGGAAAAGTGTTAAGGATACAAAAGACTTCAACAAATGGATCTCAAAAGGAGAATGGTCATTCAGCTTTAACATCGCATGAATGCCTCTTGTGGAACGAAGCGGAAGGGCTGATATCAGCCCCAACTAGGGAAGTTGCAGAGCATCTGTATGTAAAGCATATAATGTGCAGGTTGTTAGGTTCTAAGCATGTTGATCCTGGGGTATGTTTAGTTTCTTCAGGAATTTCAATTAATTATTTGCAGTTCTCTTGATCAACCATGTAAACTATGACCTATCATCATAATCTCAAGCACTATCTATCATAATTGTCATTCTGATTGCCGTTGGTATGCTTTCTTAGAAAGATATGAACAGAAAGTTGTGTATTAGGATTGCCCTTTCTTGGGCTTCAGACTGACTATTGTTGGCCCACACCTTTGGGGCTACTTTTTGATGCATTACTTAATTAAAGTATTGTCTATAATATGCCACTAAATAATAAAGATAACTATAGAATGATTTATTTGTTTTTTCTGCTCTTGTTCATGATCCATGAGCTCCATACTTTCAGATTTTAGGTTTCACATTGTAACATTTTACTGCAGAAGAACTAAGAAATTGGAGCTTATACCTTTTTTTTTATCCTAAATGAGCTTATACAATTTTCATACAGTACATTATTTTGTCTGGCAAAATATTTGTAGTAGAAATATGCTAGATGCATAAATTTGTTTCTCTTCCTCCAAATCTCATAATCAGATTTTGTTAATATTTCCCTCAATTTTGTAGATGCGCGTCTGTGTATCCAGGGAATTCCTTGAGGCAGTTGAGAAGAATGTTCTTTCTGAACGTCCTTCTTGGCGGGTTAAAGCTGCCAAGGTCAATCTCCTGTGTGATTCTGTTCTTCTGATATCTGATCATTCAGTTTTCCCTCACGGTACTTGCTCTCAAATGTTTATGGTAGATCATTTCTTGTTTCACTGCTTATTATGACCTATTTATATGCATACAAATGAATAAATCATTTTAACATATATATAGTGATAAAGAGGGAATGACAGGGAGGTGTAGAAATGTATGAAATGCTTAGATTTCAAGTCTTATTTTCATTTTATTCCTTTTGAAAAATTCCAGTATAGGTATAGTTGAAGGCAAGGACAACTTTCTCTTGACTTGAGTCATTAGTCTCTCTTGTTTCCAGTTCTAATCATCATATTATTCTGATCCTTGTCATATGTTAGTATCGACCTTGTGAGCTTTGTTTAACTTGATATGGATACAGAACATGTTTGCACAAATTTAGCTATTCTCTTTTTGGTTATGGATTTAGTATATGTGTTCATACAGGATAATTTTCTTTTTATTTCAAGATATCCATGCTTGTATTGGCTAAATCTCCTTGTTTTCCTCAGTGTCAGCAAAAGAAGAATTCTCTGTGTCAGTTGAGATCAAGGTGCTTCCATCTTTTCATTTTTGTTATCTTTATGCTTTTGATGGCATTAGCCTTCTTGATGTTACTCAAAGAGGTTTTCATTGCTATACTTGTTCCTTGAGCAGCCCAAATGTGGATTTCTGCCAGACTCAAAATACATGGAGGACAGAAATGCAATTAAAAGAAGCGTGACTCGTTTTAAGATGCACCAGGCTCTAAAGTTGCATGAAGGGAAGGTGCTGTTTTTCTACTTTTACTTTGTGATAAGGCAAATATTTAGTGAATTTCCTAATTTAGTTGCTTCATTGCATAGCATTTCTTGCCTTCTTTTTTTCTTGCAGCAGATTAAAACTTTATATCTGATATGCTATTGCATTGGCCTTCCCTATTACTATTGTTGTGGATTTATGTACGGTTTCTTTTTTGTTTTCAGATTTCTGAAATAAGCGAGTATGATCCACTAGATTTGTTCGCTGGCTCTAAGGATAGAATACACAGAGCCATAAAGGCCCTTTATAGAACCCCTCAGAACAATTTCAGAGTTTTCTTGAATGGTTCACTTATTTTTGGTGGCTTGGGTGGTGGTGCTAAAAGTACTAATCAGATTGTTGGGCAAGATTTTGAAGGTGCACTTAAGTGCATCATTGGAGCAGAAGATGGGTTGCGCACCAAGCATTTTCTGGAGCTTGTCACAGAGGCACTTTCAGGATCAGGATTACTGGATCGGCTTCTTGATGTCCAGAAACGTGATAGCATTGACATTGAAGGCGCAATTCATTCATACTATGACATTGTTTCTCAGCCTTGTGTTTTGTGTAGAAATATAGATGAAAGCAAAGTTTCAGATAGATATACTAAATTGCATTCTAAACCATTGGAAGAAAGCTT
Source organism: Catharanthus roseus (assembly GCA_028651295.1). Taxonomy (NCBI): domain Eukaryota; kingdom Viridiplantae; phylum Streptophyta; class Magnoliopsida; order Gentianales; family Apocynaceae; genus Catharanthus; species Catharanthus roseus. The sequence continues at coordinate 19,905,970 of JAPQWS010000104.1, read as the reverse complement.
GAAAATTGTAAGAGACTATTTGATAGCTGCGACGGCAAAAGATTTGAGTATGATGCTTAGTTTTCGACCCAGAGCAAATGGGGATGTAGATTCTTTGTATGATGTTCTCATCCTGGAATCAACCAATCAGACTTTTGACTACAAGGTAAACATGCATCTTTTATCTCTCTGCTCTAATTCTATTCTTTCTTGCTGCTAAAACAGTAAATAGCTCTTTTATTTCTTTGTCAAAGCTAGATTGGAGTAACTTAGGATTTATTTGGATTGAATTTTAGTTTGCAAATGTGAGTTTTCCTTCTTGAATTTCGTGAAAGTTAAATGGTTTGCGAGGAAGATGGGGGACCTAGTGTGAAAAAAGTGAAAAAAACTTTGGATTGGAATGATATCCAAATATACCCTTAATTTTACTGAATACCTTTTGAAAACTTGTTTGTTTGTATGTCTTAATTAATTCAATTTGATGATATTTTAATGAGTACCAGTGCTGAAAATTGCTTATATTCTGAGGTTGCTATTTTTGCCCCTTTAATTATCTGATCTGAAATTTCCTAGACAGATTTCATATAGAAAATCTCTTGCCATTTCCGGCTAGTTTAATGGCTTGTCATGTCAAGCTGAAAACTGTATGTGTGTGTTTTTTCTTTTCTAAATTCAGCAACCAGAAATTTGTTTTAGCATTATTGGTAGCTCATGTGTTTTCATCTCATTCAGGTTTCTTTTATAGACCTGGATATGAAACCTTTGACAAAAATGGAGTACTACTACGATTTGGACCAAGAAATTGTTCAGTTCTATACTCAGATGGTAAAATCAGAGCCTTGTCTCAAGAAAGACTTATCTATGGCAGAAAATTTGTATTCAGACAAAGTGAGTTCAGTAAAAGATGATCCACTTACGAAGCATGCTGCAGGTAATTTGAATTTGGTCTCAATGTCTAGAATTTTGATTTCTCAGATACTGCATAGTTTTGTTCTATTATATCATTTGTCTGCTTTGCTTCTTTGTTTGTGACTAGTTATTTCTGTTATTTGGGTTGTGACCCCTTTATTTTGGCATTTGAATTTGTGATTTCCATGTCACAGTATATATCTTCTGCCCTCGGGAAAATTGCAACAACTTACTGGGAATAGTTAAGTGTGGATTCCCTAACAATCTCTTCTTTTGTTAATGGCAGAGTGCTGTCTAGATAAACAGATTTACCTTTCCTTTTGTCTCTGTGTGTGTGTGTGTGTGAGAGAGAGAGAGAGAGAGAATGTAATTGCAATGTACTTAACTGCATATTTACCTATGTTTCTAATCTGATTGTGTTCTTCAGTAATGATATTCTGCTTCAGAATGATCATTGGGTGTACATATCTATCTAAGTGGTTGTTTACTCTAGTTACACAGAGATCAGAGATTAAGTGAAGACCTATGCTGAAAGAGACAGATCAGACTTTTCCATCCCTACAAGGAAAGTGATATATCAACTACTTTGTTGCCTGATCATCCCAAGCCCACATGAGCCATTTATTCACACAGCTGGATAGTCAATAACTTTGGGCTGAGGAAATGGCTTGTTGTACTGAAGGAAAAGAATATTGAGTATAACGATTCACTTGGCAGCTATACTCACATATTTGTAATCTTCCATAATTTTACTTGTATCCCTCACATTTGAAGGTCAGCCTTAAAATTTGTAAACATTGTTTTTGTAACTTAGTATGTCTATAAAATGAGTTCCGAGAAGTGAAAATGTTGTACTCTGCATGTTATCATGCTTGTTTATAAAGTGAACTTGTATACTATATTGGCAAGAACATTGTTGCAATTAAGTATAGACAGAAGATGCAATAACTGATTTGCATTTCCCATTTCAACCGAACATCTTTGGTCTAGAACATGAATGTAGATTTATGTCTTTAAGGTGATCATATGTAACTCTTCATACCTGGAATTTCGGCTGTGCTTGTTATGTTCTTTTGGAATTAAATGGCATAATACTCTAAATGTGCACTAGGAAATATGCCATGTTAAGAATATTGTGTTCTCATTTGATTTGTCCAGTCACTCTTTTCCCAATCCCAAGTTTCAGTATCTAAGGGGCCTCCAACTTATCCAAAGGAGTTTACATGATCTGCAGACACACTTTTTCATCCTGGCGACCTTGAAACTAACATTGAGCACATACTGCTTACCATAATGAGAGAGAGTACCTGAATGAGTTTATGTGAATTTCTGCAGCTGTCTGGTGGCCGGACCTGCTCTGTCTCGAGAGGTTTGTTTTTCTCTCTCACACAAAAATTGGAAAAATAAACTACATACTTACATAAACACTCTCAGGTGCACGTGTAACAAACGCACACACACACCTGGTGATGCTGAATTTTCCATGTTTGTAAAGAACATAATCTTTTGTTAGTTGTGTCTTTGATTTAATTAAGACGCGGGTTTTTCATTGTGACACTGTAAAAGATCAGATGATATCGTTCCATATAATCTATTACATAACCCAATATTTGGGTAACTGCTTACTTCATGTATTTCTCTGCTTCTTATGGCTATTAGATTGTTGGGACCATCCTTGTTAGCTCTTGGAAGAAATCTTTTCCACTGTTGCACTGCATGGGGAACTTGGACATGCATAGTTAAACCATGTAAATTAAAACTGTCCCTAGTCAAACCTGTTAGTCTTGAAAAGATTAAAAACGGATAATGTTAGAATCTCAAAATATTAGAAAATGGAAAATTTATCATAGAAACCATACGAATGAGTCACAAGAATATACTTGTATGCATGCATGTGGAATATATTACAGCTAGTTAAAGAAATGTGCTTTGTAGATCCTTTCTGCTTTCAGAAGGCCAGTTTCTAGTTACATGACTGTGGTTGAGGGTGGTAATTTCCCTTATCTTTTAATCCTCTGCGGTTATTAACATGTTAGGGATACTGTTACCCAACCGGACACAGAGAGAGAGAGAGAGAGAGAGAAAGAGAGAGAGAGAGAAGAAAGCCCACATTAAATGTAAAAGAGTAAGTTAAAGCCATTGGGGTAATCACTGAATACTCTTCTGACAAGCATTTACTCTCCATCACCAACACATGTTGTCAGTCCATTTACTAATGTACCAGACCTGTATGAAAAAAGCACTAAGAAATAATTAATCTCACCAGAAAAAGAGAAAAAAGGACTTGGAAATTTGTTGATGGTTCATAACATATGACTCTATGATGAACTAACTATATATAACTAGAATGTCCTGAATTAACTTGAGAACAGCACAAGAGTTTTGTTTCTCAGAATTGAACTCTATATTTGCATTTGGTAACATGTCATTGCTCGCCAAGGTTGTGTTTTTGGCTTGAAGTATTGTTCTTCTATGATTTGTTGATCATTTCAGTATTTTCGTTCCGTGTTTTACTTAAATGTTTATGGAATATACCATTCTCTGTTTCCTCTGACACTTCCTGCAGTACTTTTTTCCTGATGTGGCAGAGCACTTTTGTTCCTTAGGTTCAGAGAAAGTACTAAATACACTGATTCTATTCTCTTTTCACTGCAGAAAACAGTAGTGTCAGTGGATCTACTCTGTTCAAGGTGTAGAATGAAGGTAATGAGGCTGATATCAAAAATTGAGGGGATAAATTCCATTGTCCTTGACCCTGCCAAAAGTACAGTTACAGTAATTGGCGAAGCTGATCCTGTGTGTATTATTAAACAAGTAAGGAAGTTCAGAAGATCTGCACAAATAACCAGCATTGGTCCTCCTAAGGAAGAAAAAAGGGATGAGAAGAAAGATGCAATCCCCTCTCTTCCAAAAACATGCCAGAGATGCGATGTTTGGTATGTTATTGAGAACGACTATTACAGGCATTGTAACATTCTATGATCAAGTTCCTCATCTTTCTGGTACTTCTCTAAAATAATCATCCTTCTGTACTCGTAATCTGGCATAAAGATCTTAAGTTCAATTGTCCACAAATGCAAGAATTATGTTTATCTCGTTGAATTGCCTGATTGCTAGTTATCTTAATGACTCGTGATGGTTCTTCTTTTGATTTCTACTTCATTTTAGTGCATGTATTTGAACTTCATCTGGAAGTTGCTTGATTTGTTATTCTGCTATGTCTTGATTGACATTCAGATCTTTACTTTCATTTCCTTTTATGCTTTCTACCTGATTTGTTGAACATGGAGAACATGGTGTATATGTTGTTTTAATTACCTAGGATACAAAGACATGAGAATGATTTGACTTGCTCTCTTTCATGGATATCATGCATTTTACCTCATTGACATTCACATTTAGGTGTCTTCTGTTAATGTTAATAGTCCTACTTTGTTTTAAACAATCTTATTGTGAGTAGATCCCCACTTCCTTTTAATTCTGGATGGAAGGAGCATTCTGTTATAGATCTGATCCATTATCAGTAATATGAATTCCTTGTATTATATTAAGCAATCTTTCTGGTTAATATCAGAATCTCTCGTATGAATTATATCTCCATGTATGAAAAGTGACGTGATTTAATATAGTTTAAAGAGGTTTATGTCTAACTCATTGTTTGGGTTTATAACAAAATTTTCCAATAAATGAGGCTTTAGGAAAAGAAAAGTGGTAGGGTATTATGTTTGTTATATTATGTATGGTATTTTTGTTGGATATGTCTTCTTTCCAAATGGCCAAAACAAAAATAAAATATAAGAAATGTGTCCCATTCGGGCCATATTTTCAACTAGGAAGAAGCTAAGATAAGTCGCTATTAGTTGAAAGCTAATATATATTGTGGATTTGAACAATTGAGAAAACAAGTCTATATCATTGAACTAAGATTGTCACAAACACGAATGATAATGATACATTCGGGAAAGATGAAAAGCTCTTCTATACGTTTTTAAGGGGAAAAAGACTTGCCATGCCAGCTACTAAAATCCCTTTTAATGTATATTGTTTTATCAAAGGCTAAAGTAATAGCTTTGGCCAAACAATGCTTGGAAGTTATTGAGAAAAAAAAAGTACATACACCTTTGTTATTTTGATTAAGGCTAAACCTTAAAGTTCTTTTTCCGGATAAAGTGATTTTTTTTTCCTTTGGAGTTCCTTAAAATTAATTTTTTATGAGGGAATAGGGCTGTTTTTAGCTTTAAAAAAAATTTATTTTAGATACTTTTTAAAATTGCTCCCGTTTATTGATATATTAATAATAAAATTATTATATTATTTGATTTAAAATAATTTCTTGTTTAGTAGAAAAAATTTCAAATCATTGAGGAAGTAGAACTTTTGTGCTGATATCGAGTTCTTGTGTGCTAATCAAAACTAATTTACGAAATACCAGTAAAGTCTGTCTTATAGTTAGAGTTAGAGATTTTTTCCTTAATGCTTTATACCTTACGAAAAGAATTTGAGCTTTCAATTTCTCGAACATTTATAAATTTACTATGTCAAGTTACTAAATTTGTGGTAAAATATATATTAATATTGCTTGGGACAATCCCAACTTGCCATATATATTGTGAAAGTAAATTAACTCGAAGAAAATATTAACTCATAATTTAAAAAATCATAAATAAAAACTAAAAACATTAGAAATAACAAACACATACACCCCAAAAAAAAAAGAAAAAGAAAAATAAAGCACGCACTCCGGATTCATGTTTTGGGCCGATCCAAAGAAATCTTTAGACTTTGATATCTAAATGGGCTACGAATATGGGCCGAGTAGACGGGCTGCACATAAAATTAATCCCTTTTAATTGGGCCTTGGAGACGGGATCAGATCAAAGAGAACACTAGAAAAATCTGGCGCCAGTTTCCTTCCTCAGTCGAAATTCTTCCCGGCCAAGAAACCATTTTTTCCGGTTGCATTTCATAAATACTGTGTAGCTAAGCAGCGGCGAAGAAAAGTAGGAAAAGAGAAGGAAGATGGTGGCGTTCTCAAAAGAATCTCTGCCTTCTTACAATGCAATAATATCAGCTGCGGCGTATATAACCGCCACAACATTCCTCCTCAATTCCCTCATCCCCAAACCGGTCGAAAATTACTTCAGCTCAAGTTTCCATCGGCTCTGCAAACGCTTCTCATCTCAATTGGTTGTTGTTATAGATGAATTTGATGGGCTCACAGCAAATCATATGTTTGAGGCGGCAAATATCTATTTGGGCACAAAGGTTTCATCTTTAACCCACAGAATCAAAGTGAGCAAGCCCGAAAAAGAGCAAAATTTATCGGTCACTGTTGATAAAAATGAAGAAATTGTTGATTTGTTTCGAGGAGGAAGTGTTAAATTGAAGTGGGTTTTGCAGTTTGAAGCTATTAAACAAATTTCTAAAGGTGACGGCCGCCTTGGGAATTCCAAGACAGAATTTAGGTATTTTGAATTGAGTTTCCATAAGAAACATAAAGATTTAGTCTTGAATGATTACTTGCCATATATACTAGGGAAAGCCAAGGAGATCAAGGAGGAAAAGAAGGTAGTGAGGCTATTTACTGTAGATTATAATGGGACAGATTATTGGAGTTCAGTGGCATTGAACCATCCTGCCACATTTAGTACAATGGCAATGGATCCTATGATGAAGAAGGAGCTGATTGAGGATCTTGACAGATTTATAAGCAGGAAGGATTATTATAGGAGAGTTGGGAAGGCTTGGAAACGCGGGTATTTGTTCTATGGACCTCCCGGGACAGGGAAGTCGAGTTTGGTTGCAGCCATGGCTAATTATCTCAAGTTTGATGTCTATGATTTGGATCTAAGGGAAGTGCAATGTAATTCAGATTTAAGAAGGTTACTAATTGGTTCATCAAATAGGTCAATTCTTGTTATTGAAGATATTGATTGCAATATTGGATTTCAGAACAGAGAATCTGGTGCTGGAATAGCTGAGGATGATAAGGCTAGTAGTAAATTTGAAAACTAAAACTATTTTTTACCTCAAACCTGCAGTCGTTGATGTTCTTGAATTACTTCTCTGATGTGCAGATTACGCTCTCTGGACTACTGAACTTTATTGATGGCTTGTGGTCTAGCTGTGGGGATGAGCGAATCATCGTGTTCACTACCAACCATAAAGACAGACTTGATCCAGCATTGCTAAGGCCTGGTAGAATGGATGTACACGTAGAAATGTCCTTCTGCACTTTCAGCGGTTTCAGAATTCTTGCATATAACTATCTAAAGATAGAGGATCACGGGCTGTTCCCCGCTATTGAAGAGCTTCTGTCGAAAGTTGAAACAACACCAGCTGAAATTGCAGGAGAGCTCATGAAGAGTGACTATGCAGATGCTGCATTGCAGGGCCTGGTTAGACGCCTTCGGGAGAAGGACAGCAGATAATGATCATCTGCAGAAATCAATCCTTCAAGCAACGCTACATGACTTTGATTAGTATAGAGTAGTAACACAATTTATACATATAAAATCTTCTGTGATGTCCAAAGCAGAGAATTTTGAATGTGGACTTTTGTTTCTTCTCATTGAGGTTCAATTGCATGACTTATACATCAAAGAACAAAGAATTTAGGCTGTATAAATGACCTAATCCAAGATTTTTCTAGTTACATATTTGCTGTATCCCTACTATTATCAACAGTTCACCCCTTCACAGACCTGAGAAGGCGCTAAATCTGGGTTTGTTGAACCTAATGTGAATCCTTCTTCTCCTGATTCTACAGATTCATCAATGCAATTCATCTGTGCCAAGAAATAGAAAGTATCTTTGTAACGCGGGAAAGCCAAAATGCCAAAAGACACGGAAAATTTCATGCAAGTTTGATGCAGGAAATACCAAATGTGGATTAGTATCAACACCTTTTCCCTCACAGTTTGGCATTGTCAATGTTCGAATGGAATATTGAGTTTCTTCAGTTAAAACCATCTAGAAATCAAACAATTCAATCGTTTTAGAACACGCAGCATTTCAGTTGACAGAAAAAGACTATCTTATGGAAAAAACCCACAAGACCCATGGTTGATAACTTAGATGCCTGATATAACTCGCTGAAAATTTACCTTTAAGATAATGGGATCTTTCCATGGCCCTTTATCTGACCTTAAACAACCACCCTCATTTGCACAGGTACAGCTACCACCAAGAAAATCCGGCAACTCACTGCAGAACACAACTTTTATCAGTTTTAATGCCTCAGTAAACAAGAAAAAAATGAATAACTAATAATCAAAACCGGAGCTACCTCTCATCAATTACTTCAAGCAATTTCCTCCTGTAATCTGTGCCAAGAACCTACAAATTAGAAAACCATTGTTCTTAGCCAATCCATCTCTAACTGTAAGGCTGCTTGTCATATTTATTTGAATATCTGATTATACATGAATCTTGGAAGCTGTTTTTGAGTCAAGGAAGGGTTTAATTGTTTTCCAGAGCACCCTAAAGCCCGGACCAGCATTGATGATGAACATCCGATCAAGAGTCTGCAAAGTTTATTGATCAAACAACTAAGGATACTGATATCATATTCTGTTGATCATAAAAAGACTAGAAAAAAAAGATAATATTAAGACTATTTCAGGTACTAATGTTCTACACACCTCGGGATAATTCTCATTATCAATCTTCAGTAGCCGCATGATGACATCTCGTGCAGGTTTAATCAAATTTTTTACTCCCTAAAATGGAGAGAGAAAGAAAGTGATCATTATACAGCTCACTTAGAAGAGGCCAGACGGTAAAAGTTTCTCAGAGAAGAGAAAATATACCACTCCTTGAACATCCAAAATCGACATACTTGATCCTACGTATCTTTTTGCAGCTATTGAACAGGAAGGAAACCTGATGGAAAGAGACTTTTCAAATTCTTGAACATGGTATCTCACATACCGGTCTTCAGTAGTCACATTCATAAGCTTGTTGATATCAACATGACCCAATCTTTCAATATAAATAGGTCTTCCTTCCTTATCTATCCCATGATAACCCTGTGGATAGTATAGTAGAACTTCATGTAACTCGTTGAATTCAAAGTCCTGAGTACAAAAATCAGAGGCAGTAGATTGTCAACTAGAGATATAGGCAACAGGATATCATTTCATATACTGGTAGAAAATGCACAAAATAAAATAGTGGTGTTGAGTCAAGATTACCTCCAAGATACCATCAGCACCAAACTCTTTCCTCCATTGAAGCATGTTAGCCCACATTTTTTTTGTTTTCAGAATATCAAACTTTCTGGCTTTTAAAAGCCTGAAAAGAATTGATAACAATAGTTAATGTCTTGAGACATTGAAATGTTTATTTTGACAATTTTCAACACGGAACAACAGGATATTCACATTTTTTATACCTTTTACATCCAATACAAGCACTGTTGATATTAGTAAAGGTAGAAAAATCACCTCAACATCATATGATAATTATCATGCTTAGAAGGCAGCAAGTTGTCTATGACTAGTTCTTGCCGAAGAGCTTCTACAGCCATCTGTTCTTTAGGATCCCGCACATCCTCAATTAGAGTATAAAGGCCAATATCATTGTTCTGCTTTTCTGTCTCCTTAAGATAGTTGAAAACCTTAGTGGAGAAATTTGTGGTTTTCTTCTCCCTTTGATCCTCCAACCCTTGAGTATCTAAGTACTGCTCATTTTTTCCATCAGTGTCACAGGACACTTCAGGGCCTGACAAACATGAATACACATTTTATTGCACTTAACCACAAATGAGCAAAAACCTCATCTTGTTAGTACTTTTCACAATTACATGAAAAACCTTGCATTCCAATTCACAATATTATGCATTTCTCAGTGAAAACCATCTTGCAGTTTCTACCCATTGCTGGGCTATTGAAATTTCACAAGTAAATCAAGAACGTATATTCATTTCTTCAATGTTTCTATGGCCCAAATGTCTTACAACAACCAAATTCATTGGAGTGCTAAAATGATCCCATCTCTTAGTTCCTCTGGCATGGCAAATGAGAGGTTCTAAGATCAAGCAATGGTTGAATATGGCATGACAACTTTGTGCTGTTGTTTGGGCCTTTGTGCCCTCAATCCCTCGTGATAAGTAGACACTCTCGGATACTTGTTACCAACAAAAATGTCTCCTTTGCTTCAACAAGATGTAATCTTTTTCTATCATGGGGGAAACACAAGAAATCCCAGCAGTCAAAACCATCTTGCCATTACAATCGACTTTTAAAAGGAAACTTCAAAACTCAATTCTGGGTTTTCCCCAATTCCAATCCTAAATCTCAATTTATGGAAACAAAAAGAAAAGAATCACAAGTAAAGAAGCGAATGCACTCACCAGGCCTCAAGAATCGATTGCTATTCCCTGACATTTCTGCGCAAAAATCAAGAAACCCAATTGTGAGTCAATTTCCGCAGCAACATATCACAGAACCGAACCCACAAAAAAAAAAAAAAAGGATAAAAAGAAAGAAACTTTTGCAAACAGTTAAAGGAATCTTGCAATGTATGAATCGAAGCCTCAAAAGGGGCAAAATCAATCGGATGAATTAAAAAAGCTACCAAATTTGAATATATATTAGGATTAGCATTGAGTTCCGTAACAGCTCCCAATTTCTTTTCTTGTGATGGAAGAACTCATAATCTTATTTGCCACCATACTATATAGTACCAACCAATAAACAGTTACCATGGAAATTGCCACGTGGCAAAATCTTGTAATGGTTCTCTTTTATTTGGCGGGAATATCCCCCCGACTGTTTATTCCCTTTTTTCTTTAACGTTATGCTTCCTCTCCTTTGAAACCATTTTTTTTAATACTATTTATTTATTTACTTAATTTGCATTATACTCGCAATTGCTTCTTTAATTTTTTTTTTACCATGAACTTTAATCGTGTAATTAATTTTGATTTGTTACCACTTCAATAGGTGGAGTTCGCAAGGAGAGAATTCTGTAAGTGATAAACGCGATCCAAATAAAACCTTAAATCTGAGATTTTTTTACTAATCTTATATATAAAATTTCAAAACCAAATTATATCCGATCATATCAAAGTTTTGGAA